>BSBK01003790.1:1507500-2707500 GCA_027943335.1 Chamaecyparis obtusa | reverse complement strand
ATGTTTACTTACCGAGCAGTAGTACTGCTGAGTAAAATTATGGTCACTATGTATTGTTTGTAGTATACTGAGTCTAGTTTTTTTGAGTCATATATGCAATGATTACCAAGTGCCAGAGTTATCAATATATGCCGAGTATAGTAAATGTCGAGTATTAGGAACTAGATTTGCCGAGCTAGCTAGAGAATGACATAAGAGTTTGTTTTGGCACAATGATCAAGGTAAACTATTTTGGCCAAAATTCATGTTTTGTATTTTATTTGTTGAGATAATTTCGGAGGTAATTACACATCTACTTAGCAATCATTGATCCCTATGCAATTGTTAATATGATTTAGAACAACAGAGAGGGGGAGTGAATCAGTTGTTCTCAGGTCCAGATGTATAAAACAAACTTTAAACTCTTCAACAAATCATATCTAATAACCAACACCTACTCGGTCATTATTGATTGCATAACAGAAACATATAATAGTGCAGTCCACTTATCCAATAGCATCTAACTTGTAAAACATAGAAATGTTCAAACCAAAACATTCACACAAGTATAAACACCAAGATTTATAGTGGAAACCCAATTTGGGAAATACCACTTTGTAACATGTTACTATTATGTTCACTCTTCTGAAGTGAGCTCAGTGAAAAGCCAACCCTATCAAAGGTTACAAACACACTGTTAGGTGTAACCCGGTTAAAGGATTTAAACCACTTTGTTAAAAGTGTGCCTTGTTATAGGACTTACATACACTCCATTAGAATGCAACCTTGTTCAAAGGATTTATACCTATGATTGTTAGGTCAACCTTTGTTAAAAGGATTTTGACTGTTACAATGGTTAGAAAGTAGCAGTAATATTGATCTAAGAAACATACAACTCACTTTGCAAATATTAGATCCAATTCTGTACACATATGCTGGCTTACTGACTATGAATATTTTCCATCTCCATCAATGATCTGTTCGGAACCCTTCAAGTGATCACAACACTTCTCCTTCAACATTTTCTGCTTAGATAGTCAATAACATCAACAACACTTCTAGCATCCACTTCTCTCTCTCTCTACATTCAACCTCTCACTTAGGTTTCCTTAATACTACCTCTGTTAGGTCAATACATCTTTTGTCACTTAATCTCCTTCGTAGATGTTAGGGTTAGGTCAAATTCATTGAATCCATCCTACATTATGTTCTTCAGCTATCCTTTTAGAAATATCTTGAATCTTCTTAAAGATTTACAATAAAACATTTTATAGTGCATTAAATGCTTTCATACAATCAATAAATAAAGTCAACACATTTTACATAATCCAAGAATTCAATGATGTCGGCTGGAAATCTGAATTCTTGATCAAATGAAAAATACTGATGCTTGGTCAATACTGTGTCCAATTTCTTGGTCTTCTCTGGAAAGCTCGGTCACCACATAAATTATTTCCTTAGCTAACATTGTCTTCCTCGACAATTAACTGGTGTTTGGTCAACACTAATTTTACTCGGCACTCACTAGCTCAGTCGACACAAACAACACTGGGCTTAAACTAGATTTCTTCACTTTTGCTTACTTAAGCCTACCAGTATAGTCTTCATTCTTACTTAGATAAACAATACATTATCTTATCATTGTGCCACATAATCAAATACTCATTGAAGTATCAAGATAACTCAACCTTTCCTCAGGTGCTGTTGTTACCAACCTTTCCTATCCCCTTAGCAACACTCAAATAGATATAGTAATTTCTTAAATAACAATAGTCTTACCAGTTAAGGTTTGACATCAATGACAATACAACAATTGCTTCAATTCTAGTTTCCAACAATCTCCCTCTTTGGCATTGATGGAAACACCATATGAATATCACATGAATTACCAACCAATCCAAAAACTTATCTCTCCATAAGAGAAATTTATAATATCCTTAGCTTCATTTTGATATAGAATCAATTAGCCATGCCTAACCATCCACTGTATTTCTCTCACTGTCTTGATCTTCTCATTCAGTGTATTCATCTGTCATCATCTCCCTCTTTGACAAAAATGCCAAAGCAACAACAAAAACTTGCATCCTATAGATGTAGATATCATCCTTTCAGTTCAGTAGAATATTTCTCCCTTTGTCATCTTGCTTATGACTTATTTTGACTTTTCTATGCTCTTCACAACTCTAGGTTGCTCCTAAAGTGTGACCTTTCTCTGCATCAATATGTTAGATGTTCTTTGCAGCAAACTTGATGCAGTGCTCCTAGCTTGACTAGGAAGCCTCATTTAGGGGAAGGACCCCTAATTGGCTTCTCAGGTATTCATGGGCTTCTTTAGGTAAAGATTTAGTGAATATATCTACTAATTTTTCCTTGGTATTCACATATTCCATGTGGACCTCTTTATCTTGTACCAGTTCTCTCAAGTAATGATACTTGATGGCAATGTGTTTGGTCTTTGTGTGCATCAATGGGTTTTTAGAGATGTTGATAGCACTTGTGTTGTCACATAAGATGACAATTAGTTCAGTGATTTATTCTTTCATGCCTACCAACAATTGCTTTATCCATATCAAATTTGAACAATTGACAGCTGTAGCCACATACTTAGCTTCAACAGTAGATTGGGAAATGAAATTTTGTTTCTTGCTTGTCCAGGAAACTAATCTCTGTCCAAGAAAGAAAGCTCCACCACTAGTACTCTTTCTATCATCTACATTTCCTTCCCAATTAGCATTTGTATACACTCTCAGTTCAAATTTGTCATGCTTCTTGTAGTACAATCCATAGTTAGCAGTTCCCTTCAAATATCTCATGATTATTTTAACCGCCATCATGTGAGTTTCCTTAGGATTGGCAAAAAATATTGCCACAATCCCAACAACTAATGCAATATCTAGTCTACTATGTACAACATACTATAGCTTTCCGATCATAGATCTATACAAAGTCTAGTTAACTTCTAGAGCATCATCATTCTTAGACAACTTCTATCCAGTAGCCATGGGAGTAGTTACTGGCCTTGAATCTTCCATACCAAAGGTTTTCAGTATCTCATGAACATATTTAGATTGGGTGATGAAAATTCCTTTCTCCATCTGATATACTTGCAAACCAACAAAAAAATTGATCTCCCCAAACATACTCATTTCAAATTTAGTTTGCATTTCATTTGAAAATTTCTTACACAAGGCATCTTGTCCACCAAATATAATACCATCTACAAAGATCTTGGCTAACAAGATTCCTTTACCTTCTTCATCTTTCATGTACAAATTTCTTGTGTCATTTGTCCTTGAGAATCCAATATGTATTAGGTAGTTGTGCAATCTCTCATACCATGCTCTAGGATCTTGTTTTAGTCCATATAGTGCTTTATTTAGTTTGCAAACCATGTGTCTTCTATTTGGATCAACAAATCCTTCTAGCTATTCAATATATACTTCTTCTTCCAATATACCATTTAAAAATGCAGACTTGACATCCATTTGGTATACCTTGAAACTTTTATAGGCAAAATATGCAAGCAGAGTTCTGACTCCTTCCAATCTTGCTACAGGGGAAAATGTTTCCCCATAATCTATTCCTTCTTCTTGTGCATAGCCTTTGCATACTAGCCTAGCCTTGTTTCTTGTGATTTGACCATGCTTATTCAGCTTATTACAAAATACCCACTTTGTCCCAATGACATTCTTATCTTCTGGTCTCGGCACCAGAGTCCAAGTCTCATTCTTTTTTATCTGGTCAATCTCTTCATTCATTGCTTCTATACAGTTTTCATTTTCTAATGCTTCCTTTATTGTCTTAGGCTCATATTCACATAGTAAACATGTTGGATCTCTTGCCTTGCTTCTAGTCTAAATTCTAGTATCTTTATCTCCAATAATTTGTTCAGGCTTTTGATGTCTCATTACATATTGTGCTAGAACAGGTTCTGCTCTTCTTTCATTTGGCTCATTAGGTTCACCAATAAGATTATCAGATTCAGCTTTTGAATGCTTAGCAACCTCTTCCTGATACTCGAGAGTTTCTTCCTGTCACTCGGCACATTCTTCTTTTCTCTCGGTATTGTTATCCTAATGCTCGACATTGCTTACCTGAAACTTAGTATCAGGTGCAGGTCTGTCAATTGCCTCTTCTTCCTTTATATACACAAAAGATCTGTAATCTTCTGGTACTCTGTTACTATCAGCTTCATTTTTCTCTACATACTCATTAACTTTGACATTCACACTTTCCACAATTTTTTTAGTGTTAGAATTCAAACACTTATAAGCTTTACTTTTTGTGGAATAGCCTAGGAATATACCCTCATCACTTTTAGCATCAAATTTTCCATTCCTACTATCCTTTAATATGTAGCACTTACTTCCAAAAATTCTAAAGTACTTTACATTCGGTGCATACCCATGCCATAATTCATAAGGTGTTAGATTTGTACCTTTTTTGATTTGTACTCAATTAAGAGTATAAACAGTTGTACTTACAACTTCTTTCCAATACTTCTATGCAACATTCTTTTCAATCATTAATGTTTGTGCACAGTCCAAGATAGATCTATTCCTTCTCTCTGCTATACCGTTCTGTGGAGGAGTTCTAGGTGCAGACATCTATCTTTTGATCCCTCGATCATTGCAAAATAGATTAAACTCATTTGATGTAAATTCTCCGCCTCGGTCAGATCTCAAACACTTTAGGTTTTTACTTGTCTCTTTTTCAACCTTGGCCACATACCACTTAAAGAATTAAAAAGCATTAGATTTTTCCTTTAAGAAAATTACATGCATCATTTTGGTATAATCATCAACAAATAGGATAAAATATCTAGCACCACAATAGCTTTGTACACCCATCGGTCCACAAAGGTTAGTATGAACCAAATCTAATATGTTCTCAGAAGTAAAGGTTTTTCTCTTGAAACTAGACTTAGTCATCTTACCCAACTGACATTCTTTGCACATTACATTCTTAGGTTTCTTCAATCTAGGTAGACCTCTCACTTTCTTTTTCTTGCTAATTTCTACCAGATTATCAAAGTTAACATGACATAGCCACTTATTCCATAACCAAATATTATCAAGTTGTGCAATCATACATGTTTCTTCAGATAGGTCTAGATAGAACAAATTCCCTCTTGTCTATTCTTCACTTCCAATCAGTTCACCTATGGCGTCAAATATTTTGGCCTTCTTGTGATGAAATTCCACTCGGTAGCCAGTGCTATTAAGCTATGCAACACTCAATAGATTATAGTTAAGACCTTCAACCCAATAAGCATTTTCACAAGAGATCTTATCAGTCAGCTTAATCAATCCTTTTCCTCTAACAAGACATGGTGCATCATTTCCAAATTTCACACTCCTAACCTTTATAATGGTTTAAGGTATCAAAATTACTCTTATCTCTAGTCATATGATGTGAACAACCACTGTCAATAATCCATTTATCATTTTTATTCACATAAGATATCAATGTAGTTTTCTCATCCTCATCAGATTCATCGTTCATTGCAACATAGACAACTTCAATTTCAAGATCATCACTATCAGTGTCAGTCTCATCTTCAGCAATGTAGCAATATTTCTTACCTTTCCCTTTGTAGTCTTTGTATCTTCGGTAACCTCTATCTTCTCTTTTGTCTTTATGCTTGTTGTCTCTTTCTTCATCCTTATTATCCTTGTCAGGACATCTAGCAGCTATATGACCAACTTTATTACATGTAAAAAATATAATAGGGATTTTACCTTTGTACCTTCCTTTTCCCCTTTTCAGTCTTCTAGCCATAAGAGCTTCTAGATCCTCAAGTTCTTCATCAAATGTGCCACTATCACTATCACTTTCACTTTCACTGATGAATCTTTCTTTTTCCTTATTTGACTTATTTAGAACCATTTGTGACTTAAAAGTAGATTCAATACTAACAACAGTGAAGTTATCATAGTTAGAAAGTTCAAAAGCAGTAAGTTTACCAACCAAACTTTCTAAAGTAAGGACATTAAGAGAGTTACATCTAGATTTTTGGATTGCAAAAATTTTGATTGCATAGATAGGACGCAAAGTTCTCAATACTTTTCCTATTACAATTTCATCCTCAATAGTTCCATCTACTCCTCTAATAGCATTTACAACTTCTTTTATTCTACCACAATATTGTGCAATATTCTCATCTTCTTGCATTCTCATTTCATCAAATTTACCTCTTAGGCTCTTGGCTTTTGCTCTTAACACATTCACACCACCACCATAAATGCTTGCAAGGGTGTCCTACATTTTCTTTGAAGTACTGCAGTCTTTGATGTCTTCAAATTTTGGATAACTTAGGGTAGACACAATCTCCAACATTGCTTGGTTGTGCTCTTGTTTAGCTTTCATTTCCTCAGCAGTCAAAGGTGCAACAGGTATGACATAGTCATGCTCAATGTAATACTTAGTAGAATCATGAATACCAGCCAGATGTAGCTTCATCAAACTTTTCCATGTAGGAAAGTTTTCCTTATTCAACTTTGGTACCTCCTTCTTATACATCTTGATCATTTGCTTCAACTACCTTCAAACTTGTTCTTTGTAAGCACCAACAACTCTGATACCAATTGTTAATATGATTTAGAACAATAGAGAGGGGGGGTGAATCAGTTTTTTGCAGGTCCAGATGTATGAAACAAACTTTAAACTCTTCAACAAATCAAATCTAATAACCAACACCTACTCGGTCATTACTGATTGCATAACATAAACATATAACAGTGCAGTCCACTTATCCAATAGCATCTAACTTGTAAAACATAGAAATGTTCAAACCAAAACATTCACACAAGTATAAATACCAAGATTTATAGTGGAAACCCAATTTGGGAAAAACCACTTTGTAACATGTTACTATTATGTTCACTCTTCGTAAGTGAGCTCAGTGAAAAGCCAACCCTATCAAAGGTTACAAACACACTGTCAAGTGTGACCCAGTTAAAGGATTTAAACCACTCTGTTAAAAGTGCACCTTATTGTAGGACTTACATACACTCCATTAGAATGCAACCTTGTTCAAAGAATTTATACCTATGACTATTAGGTCAACCTCTGTTAAAAGGATTTTGACTATTACCATGGTTAGAAAGTAGCAGTAATATTGATCTGAGAAACATACAACTCACTTTGAAAATATTAGATCCAATTCCGTACACATATGTTGGCTTACTAAATATGAATCTTTTACATCTCCATCATTGATCTTCTTAGAACCCTTCAAGTGATCACAACACTTCTCCTTCAGCCTTTTCTACTTAGACAGTCAATAACATCAACAACACTTCCAACATCCACTTCTCTCTCTCTACATTCAACCTCTCGCTTAGGCTTCCTTAATGCTACCTCTGTTAGGTCAATACATCTTTTTCCGCTTAATCTCCTTCATAGATGTTAGGGTTAGGTCAGATTCATTGAATCCATCCTACATTATGTTCTTCGACTATCCTTTTAGAAATATCTTGAATCTTCTTAAAGATTTACAATAAAATGTTTTATAGTGCATTAACTGCTTTCATACAATCAATAAATAAAGTCAACACATTTTACATAATCCAAGAATTCAACGATGTCGACTGGAAATCTGAATTCTTCATCAAATGAAAAATACTGACACTTGGTCAATACTGTGTCCAACTTCTCAGTCTTCTTTGGAAAGCTCGGTCACCACATAAACTGTTTCCTCAACTAACACTGTCTTCCTTGACAATTAACTGGTGTTCGGTCAACACTGATTTTACTCAACACTCACTAGCTCGATCGACACAAACAACACTCAGCTTAAACTAGATTTCTTCACTTTTGCTTGGTTAAGCCTACCAGTATAGTCTTCATTCTTACTTATATAAATAATACATTATCTTATCATTGTGCCACATAATCAAGTACTCATTGAAGTATCAAGATAACTCAACCTTTCCTCAGGTGCTATTGTTACCAACCTTGCCTATCCCCTTAAAAACACTCAAATAGATATAGTACTTTCTTAAATAACAATAGTCTTACTAGTTAAGGTTTGACATCAATGACAATACAATAATTGCTTCAATTGTAGTTTCCAATAGCAATACCTAGAGCTAATCATAAATTAGTAAGGCTTAAGCAGCAAAAAGAATTAATCTGAACCGTAGATCTTGAATCAGGAAGATGTTTTGTTGATTATATAAGGTCAAGATCTAAACCCTAACAAGTAGTAGTGAGGGATAGTGAATGTGAAGGGAATAAGCAGAAAGGTATTATTCAGTGAAGAGAAGTATTTAGACAGAGTTCAGTGACTGAGCTAAGCAGTGAAAGGACATAAAAGAGATAAATCTGATAGAAGAAATCAACACAATACAGTAAAGAGAAGATCTATAATATGCATACAGTGCAAACTAAAAGATCAAGTACTGAGACATTCTAACCAATGTATTAGGGTAAATCTCTGAACCAAGTAGTCCTAACAGACTTTTTGTAATCTTTTAACCGAGTGCTTACTTTGTTGTAAGTTTCAAATCCTTTAGCAAGGTAGATTGTATAACTATTTTAGCTCTTAACATGGTAGACCCCTCATAGGGTAGATCAAGTTTTGATCAAATTTTGTGAGCCCTAATAGGAAAATTTATTACTGTAGTAGTGAAGATTTTTGGGTGTCATCCCCACCCCAACTTTACCTTTCAAGGGCTTCTGGGTAACCAAAATTATTGTGTTATGAATGCTTTCATGGATTCTGCTTAGTATGTTAGTTATTTGATTATGATCAAATATTGTTAATGCTATGCAAAAGTTTTATTTATATGAGAATGAATTAGTAGGTGATATCTGATTCACCCCTCCTCAATATCATATTTCCTAATTATATTTCCAATAGTTGTATCATGCATAAATTTGATGCTTAGAGCGCAAAACTCTCTAAGGTTGTCTTGTGGGTCTGATTTACCCATGTATTTGTCATACTTAGGAAAGACTATATTTATCGGAAAGGGTGCCATAACCAAGATTTTGTCAAAAGGGAATGGGGACAAGGCCTCGATAGAGAATGGCTTAGGTTCAGCTGCCTTCTTCATTAGGTCCATCTGTGCTTGGAACATTTTCAATTGTTTACTCATCGCACTCATCGGATTATCCTCTTCTTGGTTTTTCTTAAGTTGGTCCACATCACAATCACGTGGAAGTTTTACCCCTGCTTGGGATAAGTTTAGGAAATTTTTTTCTGTATCTCTATCTATTAGTTTGTCCATAACTTCAAAAAATTTAGTATCTTGAGCCGCCATGTTTACCTTATCCTCAATTATTTATTTAGGTCCTTTATTGGAATTATTGATGTTATAATTGTTTCCTCCATTAAGATAATCGTTAAATGCAGAGTTCCTATCCATTGGATCAATCCTTTCTTCAAAAATATGTGGGAGACTATCCCCTTGGTTGTGAATTATGAAAGAGTTTTGGGATTCAAATTCAAGGACCTCTTTGGCAAGGCAAGTGCCATCTTCTTGTAAAGATAATTTGATTCTATGAGAGCATGTGGAAACCGACATTCAACAAGGTTTGATTTCAATTTTTTTTCCCCAATCTTGTAATTGTTTACTTTTATGAAGAGCTTTTAAAAATATAAGATGAGCTTTCAAATGGACATCTCTTACTCTTTCTATGTATTTTTTGAACAAAAAAACCACAAATACGCTTGTTCTTTTTAACCCTTTACACAAAAAGTGTTTGAATTTGTAAGGACATTATCACAGGTTTTTGCATAAAAAGACACTCCCAGAAATCTACCTAGCTCATAATTTGGTTCGTAAAGATGGCTCTATAAGGTAGGCTTTGCTAATTGAATAAGATATTTAATCAAGATTCCATTCAAAATGGATATTAAACTTTCATCCTCCAAAAATTAGGAGGCTTCCCACCACCGGTATGTCAGAGTTTTGCGCAATCCCGAAGGACTACTCAAGGAAGTTTGAAAGTTTTAACACCCTTTTGTCACACACCCCATTAAGGATGTATGTATTTTATTTTATAGTGGGTTAGATTATTTTAGAAAAGGCAACTATATCCCACTTTGGGCTATCCCTCTCACCGGCCTCGTTAAGGAAAATATCGGGAGGTGAGCCCACTATAGATCTAGCATGTTCATTTCAAAAGCAATAAAGTGGAATGAAGAGATAGGTTTTGGGAGTTTGATTCACCAAAAGGTGAAGAACTTATCCCTATCTATTTATCAATTCCCAAACACTTTTAACAAGGTTCAATTACCAAACCCAATAACTAATGGGAATCGAGTATTTCTACTCTTTTCCATAAACAAGGGGTTGTTCAAATTTAGTGCTTGATTTACTTAGCATTTCTTTTAATCAAGGAGTTTGATATTTTTGGCATTTTGATTCACTTAGAAAGTGAAGATAATAGGCGTAGTATCAAATCCCCTAAACAATAATAGTTTGCTTTAGTTACTAGATTTTGGAATTGACAAGGCCACAATTTAAGAAAAATTTGACCGAGTTTTAGGCTTACCTTGTTTTGAAGCTAGCTAAGGCTAGGGGCATTTTTGATGAATTTTCCATTTTTATGCTCACCTAGAGGTGATCATTCCTTTCCACTCATTTCTCCTGCAACAAATTAGTCAACACAACCAGCCAAAATGAAGAAAAACAAGAATAAAATTGAATCTAAGCCTTATTTATCAAATTTTAACAAAAAATGATTAAGGCAAGTAAATCGAATTTAATGAGATGAACTTTGATTTATAAGCTTCTACAACTTTTAAGTATTGTTCATATACCCCATTTTCTTGCTGAGAATTCTCCAAAATTAGTTTGATGTGTGCAATGTTCTCCTCCTTAATCTATTTAGTCAAAGCCATCCCTTCGATGTTAAATATGGTCTCTAGTTTTTTTATTCTTTTATGACCAGGCATGCTATAGACATAGAGAAATCATTTTCCACAAGTTAGATTTTGTCAATTCTCAATTTAATTGAACGCGCAACAAAATATATTGAAAGCCCTATTAAAATGATTGAAAGCATTATTAAACAAATCAAACACGCTACAGAAAATTATTAAAAGCATTGGAACATAACTTGAAAGTGCTAATAAACTGACCAAAGGTGTTAAGAGAAAGTCTTAAACGCACTGGAGGATGAATTAAACACGCTGGAGAGTCAGGTTATATGCACTAAAAGAAAGAATACAAAAAATAGAAGTATTTGAAGTGCTGAAACTCCACGTAAAGACGTAGAACTTTGTTGTAAACATGTTGTTTCAAACCTCATAAACGCTGGAGAAACTAGTGTACACACTGGAGAAACTCTCAAATGCCCTGAAAAACCTGTAAAACAAAGAGTAAAACAAGACTTGCAATAATTTTTTCTACTTCTACAAATTTAAAAATTTATGAGGCCTAATGCCCCATGGTGGGCACCATTTTGTGTACTAGAAAAAGTACCTTCATAAGGTTAGTATCATCAATAACTCAAAATAACAACTAAATTACCACAAATAGAAATCTAATTTAAGTAAATAATTGACAATTAAGCACTCTATGGATCTCTATTTAGGGATGCTAATACAAAGCTCTCAGAAAGCTTCCATTAGTGATAGTCCTAAAATGAGAATGAATGATAAAGAAACTAAAAGTTCAATTCCAAAGGAAATAAGCCTTAATTAGTCCTAAATTTGCCTTTCTAGCTATAAATTGCAAGATTTTGATGCTATTCTTAGATTTGTGGATGATTATTGATTGAATTATGCCATGCTTTTATAGATTTTGGCAAGGGTGGGGGGTGTGGTTGATTTGATCATGATTAGGTGAGGGTTAGTCCACGGTTCCACCTTTGGAGACCATTTAAATATTTTGTCCTCAAAGCTTGGGACATAAGGACAAAATGAGTGGACAAGATGCATTCTCCATGTGAGTGATTGAGATTCGATTTAGGCTTGATCCATGTGAGCTCAATCCTTAAATCCTATTGGTTGATGAATTTTCTCCCATTTGGTGGTTGAGGGAAAAATAGGATTTAATTAATTGAATTTAATTAAAACCTTTAGCCATGTGCACCCCTTGAATGGGTTGATTTGATTTAACTGAACTATGTAATTAATTAGATTAATTACAATTGATTGATTTATCATGCTTTATTTGATTTAAGTTGAATTTATGACTTTTGATTTTTAATTAAATTGAATTATGGCTTGATTTGAATTTTGATTTGATAAATGCTTGATTTGATTCAATTGCTTTGATTTTTTCCTTGATTGTTCACTTGATTTATCTTGTCCAATTTTAGGTGATTACAGATATTAGGGGGTCCCTAAATTTTGGTGCACTTTGAGCTCAAACAGACCTCACAAATTGAGATCGCAGCGCCCAAAAACCCCTATTTTGATATAAAATGCATCCAATTTGGATAAAGTTGTAGGGAGAGGTAATTTTTTTATACCCTAGAGCCATATGAATTGTGCACGCACCCTGAGGCAACCATCCACATGATTTTCAAGATAGAAAAAAAAAAAACCTGCTCCACTAGCACGCCACCGCCACCGGCGGATTGCCAGCAGTTGACGACGCCGCTAACTGCCAGCGGTTGTGACTAACCGCCAGTGGCAGAGGCCCTCATGTGACCAACCACTAAGGCCAAGGGCTAGCAGCTGAACCTTTTTTTGGTTTTTTTTTTCTTCTAAATGTCCTTTCACTAAAATTGGCATACTGGGAGATCCAAACATTATTTTTCGACAAACAAGATATCGCAGGAAAGATGGTTTTGAGCCCAATGCTCTCATGCATGTTAATCTAGTTTTTTTTATTTCATCTAGCTTCCTATTTTTCTGTCAAAGCTAGATTATCATTTATTCATTCCAGGTGGGCTAATTTGCTCAAATTAGCTCCATTTTTTGATCTGGAAGAAGCACCGAAAAGCTCTTCTCGACATTGACTGGTGAGAATAATATCCTAGAAACCTAAGGATTGGACATCCTTTAACAATGATTCATTGCTACAAATCATCATGCTTTTACTCAGAACATTATGCTAGACTTCATTTAATTGTATCAATCAGGGAGTGTGAACTTGAGATGATGGCTGCAAAGTTTATGCTTTAGTTCTTCTCAATAGTCATTACTACTAAAGTAAAAGCTATTGCTACAGGAAGCTTATACTAGAAACTGAAACTACTGATTAACCTCATTTTGCAAGAAACAAACTTAATAGTAAATAGATAATGCTTGAGAAGTAAACCTATGCTACAGGCAACAGTCAATGGTTCTACTACCAGTGGCTGCAGGAACAACAATACTTAACAACTTGAAGAAACTGAACTAAATTCTACTAAGACATGAACAGGAAATTCATCTCCCGTGTGGGCCCCCACTGAAGTATGAATGAATTATAACTCAGAGATTGAAATGAAGAACTGTCATATATTCATTCAATAACACATAATTACAATAGATTATCAAAGTATCTTTTACTCTATTGCTAGTTTACAATATGAAATTCTCAAAATGACTAACTAACTTGGAATCAACACTTCCAACTTATTTAAAAGCAACTAGGAAAAAAAAACTCCTATAAACTAGATCCTTCATTATAGATCATAACAACTTCAATTATATGAATGACAACACCATTCACACAAGAAGATAAGCCAATTTTAATGCTACAAGAATATAGGAATGGTGGCAACTAGATTAACTTGGACTGAATCAACAACCACAAAGTGATGGAAGGAGTGGAGGACATGGATGGTTTTAGGATCTTTTTTCTTCCTCCCGGACTGCTTGATACAAGCTTCCTTGATGGCTTTAGTATAGGTAGACACTTCTTTTATGGCATCTAGTAGGGGAATCTTTACTGTCATTTGCTTTAGTTGGGCAAGTAAATCCAACACTACTTGATTTTCCACTGGCTTCACTTGTTCCTCCAACCTATGAGGAAATGGGGGTGCCTATGCTGTAGGAGTAGCATGAATAGAAGGTTGAACTAATACTTCAGTTGGGTCTGCTGAGGCATCCTCAACTTCGGTAATAATAGGCTATTGAGGATGAGGAAGAGTTGTGCCTGATCTTAAATGAATATTATTCAAGGAAATTGCATAGCTCTACTGCTACGTTGTTGGTTTAGCATTGTTGGGATTTGGAGTAGGCTAAGCAGGCAATTGAGTCTGTTTAGGGGAGGTAGTATTGGCTACAGGAGGGGGCATCAAAGTCAGCTACTGAGGTGGTGGCATCAAAGCTGGTTTATTGGATTGGTTCATCCAATTGTGTGGTTGTTGCCACCCCTACTAGGGCTACTGCCAAGATTGCTAAGGTTGTGACCAACTCTGTTGAGATTGTTTCCATCCTGGCTAATGCTGCTACTAACCTTGCTGAGGTTTTTTCCAACCTTGCTAAGGTTGTTGCCAATTCTATTGATGTAGCTACCAGCCTTGATGAGGTTGTTGCCAACCTTACTGAGGCTGCTGCCAACTATTATACCCACTAAGTCAACCATGTTGTTGATTTTTCCATGCATTAGTATTATTAAAATTCTGAAGAGGATCTTGGGGAATACCTGGTCTTTGAGCCCATGGCCTTCACTGGGAAATATAGAGCACCTCTCCATTCTCATCTATGGATTTGAACTCAATAGGCATTGGTTGGGACTCCAAGCTTGCAACAGACTTACACCGACAATTCTTTTTCTTTTCTTGACAGTGTGGACAGTACTCTGCTAGCATTGCATTAGCTTCAGCCTTCTTTCTCCTTGCTTTCATTATGTCCAATTGAGTGGCAACATCATTAATGATGTCCTACTTGAAATCTGATAAAAGATTGGATAACTCCATTTTGGACACCCCTGCACCATTAGACTTGTGAGGCAAGGCTCTCAAGCCTCTACCTTTCTTGACAGTGGCTCTTGAATAGTTCAAACATATGGTTTTTATGTCATCCCATGTTTTCTGAGTAATGTCTCTCCCTACCATAAGGTCAAGGGCTTCTATACTCCCATCATTCACACCCCTCAAAAACAAATGCTTTTGAAACTCTTCATTCAGCGCATGTTGTGTGTTTCACTATAGGCTGAACATAAACTTGGAGACATAGTCTTCCAGGGTTTCATCCTCTTTCTGTGACATTTTAAATATGCCATCTCCCTTTAAGTCTCCTCCTCGGCAATAATCTTTATACTTCTCAAGAAACATGGTGCACATTGCATTCCAATTTGCTACAACATCAACACCCAAACTCATAAACCACCGTAGAGAAGCTTCCTTTAAGGTGGAAGGAAATGATTTGAGATTATGGCCATCAGTGGTGTAATCATAGCTTCTATATAGGACATCAAATTCAAAGAGGAATGTCTCTGGATCCTCTGTGATGAGTCCATAGAATTTAGGAAGTGCGGTTGCAGGAATGTTCTTTAGATTATGGTTACCTTGCTGAGTAGGAATAGGAAAAGGGAAGGTAGGATGAGCCATTACGTTATCTAAATATTCAAGGCAAGCAAAGAGGTCATTTAAATGGTAAGACTCCGTAGATGATGGTGGTGAAGTCAAGTGATCAAAAGCATCAACAAACATGTTCTCAAAGGTTCTTCTTGATGTGGGATTTCTAATTGGGTTTCCTCAAACGTTAGGTCTAAGACCTCAAATGGTTCTTCCTAATTAAGGTTAGGTAGGAATCACCCAAGATGGTCCCTATGCCTATGCATGCAAAATTATGCAGAACAAAAACTAACTTAATGAATTTTAGGGTTGAACTAAATTGACAACATCCCCGGCAGCGGCGCCAAAAATGACTGGTCAGAATAATATCCTAGAAACCTAAGGATTGGACATCCTTTAACAGTGATTCATTGCTACAAATCATCATGCTTTTACTTGGAACATTATGCTAGACTTCATTTAATTGTATCAATTTGGGAGCGTGAACTTGAGATGATGGTTGCAAAGTTTATGCTTTAGTTCTTCTCAATAGTCATTACTACTAAAGTAAAAGTTATTGCTACATGAAGCTTATACTAGAAACTGAAACTACTGATTAACCTCATTTTGCAAGAAAAAAAATTAACAATAAATAGATAATGCTTGAGAAGTAAACCTATGCTGCAAGCAACAGTCAATGGTTCTACTACCAGTGGCTGCAGGAACAATAGTACTTAACAACTTGAAGAAATTGAACTAAATTCTACTAAGACATGAAAAGGAAAATATCTCCCATGTGGGCCCCCAAAGAAGTATGAATGAATTATAACTCAGAGATTGAAATGAAGAACTGTCATATATTCATTCAATAACACATAAGTACAATAGATTATCCAAGTATCTTTTACTCTATTGCTGGTTTACAATATGAAATTCTCAAAATGACTAACTAACTTGGAATCAACACTTCCAACTTATTTAAAAGCAACTAGGAAAACAAAAATCCTATAAACTAGATCCTTCATTATAGATCATAAAAACTTCAGTTATATGAATGAAAACACCATTCACGCAAGAAGATAAGCTACTTTTAATGCTGCAAGAATATAGGAATGGTGGAAACTAGATTAACTTGGACTAAATCAGCAACCACAAAGTGATGGAAGGAGTGGAGCTATGATTGATCATCTGAAATAGTTATCCACCTTGAAAGACCCACTCATCCTTGAGTACGCGCTCCTTGCTGACTTATTCTTCCTGCAAAAGGTTAACACAATAGAATCCAAGACACAAATCCAAGGCAAAGATTATAATAAGTTTCCTTATTTTAATGTGGCCTTGTCATATAGCTACAGGAGATCTACCCATTAAAGCTAGAGAAGAAAGATACCAGATTTTATCATGACATTCATTAATCTATATATATATATATATATATATATATATATATATATATATATATATATATATATATATCCATTCTTGTCCTTAAGTTTCATAAGTGTCAAATATACATATAACTAAAACTTAGAAACATAAAAGATTGTATAATGTTCATAAAAACCATAAGATATTCAAGTTTTCTCCTAGAAAATCATAAACAAAACACTCCATAATATTGTCTCATCAAGCACCATCCAGATTTCTGTCTATTTTTCATCAAAAAAATTTCAAGGTACACAAGATTCAGATCTGAATCTTTTTTTCCCCTTTCTTGATAAAGCATATCATTCTACCCTTAGGGGTTCGATATTTGGATTGTGGGGGGTGTTCTTTTCTTGTTTCTATAATTTAAACCAGATATTTATTAAAAAAAAAACCCCTTCTAAAATAAATGGCTGAGACCTCTTCTTGTCTAAAACTTCTGACCCGACATAATTATCACACATGGAAAACCTTGATGACATGACTTCTCTGTTCAAAAGGGTTATGGTCTTGTCTAGATGTAGTGCGACCAGTGTTATAAAGGCCCTTTGAGATCTTGCAACACATAAACATGATGAATGAGGCTATGGGGTTGATTTCTTTACAAGTATCATACAACTTGCAGTTTTATCTTGATGGGTGTAATACCCCTCTAGAGATGTGGGCTAAATTTGAGACATTATTCAATACCATCAATGAGTTTAGAGCACTTTAGATTGAAGCAGAGCTTACCTCTCTTATACTTGATTCTTTTCCTTCTATTGAGGACTTTCTGATGAATTTCAAACAATAGAGATCTTTGTTACATGGATGTGGAAAGAAAAAAACTAATAAATAGTGCATTTATCTGATTCTATCTAAACTTTAGGGAAAATTTCAAATTTTCTCTTATACCTTTCATTCTACTATGGATACTTTGGGACCTAGATTCACCATGCCCACTTTTGAGGTGTTATGTGATCATTTGACTAGAGAGAAAACCAAACTTACTCAGTTGGACTCTCTAAAAGAATCAAAGAACCATACATTGGTTGCCCAACCATCCAAGGGAAAGTAGAAGTAGAAGCCCAAGCCCAAAATAGATTCAGTTGGTAGTGAGAATTCCTCCAAGCCACCTCCAAAATCAGATCTAAAGAAATATACTCCGAAAGGGAAAACTTCAAGTTTGGTGAGTATAGGTGATCCTTGTAGTTTTTGTGGCAAGCAAGGGCATCCAATTTCTAGGTGTTGAAAATGACTTGAGGTACTAGAAGAAGCCATGCAGAAGAATAGTCTCACTCCTCTAAAGCCTCTACCTTCTCCCATAGGGAAAGTTCATGCTCTTTCTTCTTGAGCTTTGTCTTCCACTTCTTCATGGATCATTGATTCATGTGCTTCACACCATATGTCACACTCACCTAGATTAGTTACCTCACTTGTTCAAAGTGTTACTAAATAGACTATAGTTGGTGACTCGGCACTACTTTCAGTTACAAGTTTTGGAACTGTTTCATTAGATGGTGGTTCTCTACAAGATGTTCTTTTGGTTTCGACCATTTCTATGAAACTCCTATCTATTTATTAGACTTATCATTTTGGCTCTAGTAAAATAGTTGAGTTACCACCACATGATGTGGTTATTTGATACCTCCATGTTCTTGACTTGGTTGTTGCTACTGGGAGTATTGATTCAGAGACTCACTTATACCGGTTTGATGGCTTCAAGAGCTTTGATTCTACTAGTGTTTCTCTTGTTTCTCATGCAGACACAGTGAGCAAGCTTTGGGATGAGCATTTTGGCCATGTTAACTACATATATTTACAACAGATGAGTACACAAGAGCTAGTGATTGGGTTACCTCAGATCTCTTGTACTGATGGTGTTTGTCAAGGTTGTGTACTTGGAAAACATCACAAAGATCCTTTTTCATTTGGTAGATCCTCACGAGCTCTAGCACCTTTGGAGTTGATACACAATGATCTTATGCCATTTCCCACTCCATTTATTGGTGCTAGATATGTAATCACCTTCATTGATGATTTCTCTAGATGCACATGGGTGTACTTCTTGAAGTAAAAGTCTAATGTCTTTGATTCATTTCAAATCTTTAAGACATTTGTAGAGAAACAATCTAGTCTTTCTATCAAGTGTATATGCACTGACAATGGGAGGGAATATGTGAATTAGTCTTTCAAATATTTTTGCATTGAGCATGCTTTACAACATCAGTTCATTGTTCCTCACACCCCTTAGTAGAATGACATTGCAAAGAGAAAGAACAGAACATTACGGGAGATGGCCAATTGTATGCTACAATCTCGAGCTATGAGTGCTTCCTTTTGGGTTGAGGCTATCAATTGCACCAAATATATTCAGAATCAGATGCCTCATAAAGCATTATGACATTTGAATCCTAAGGAGGCTTGGACTCATGCCAAGACTAATGTTTCTACATTCTGAGTTTTTGGTAGTGAGGCTTGGGCATTTATTCCAGATGATCAGAGGAAAGCCATGGAGAGGAAAAGCTGATCACTCATATTTGTTGGCTACTATAAGGATGTGAAGGCATATAGGTTGTTTGATCCTAATTATAGAGAAGTCTTGTTTCGGTGAGATGTTCAGTTTGATGAGCACTATCCTTAGATGGATCCTCTATCATCAACTTCTTCTTCACTACCTAGCTCTTTATCTTCTCCTCTACAAGATTCTATCTCCTCTGTTTGTAGCTGCATTGTTTCTCATCTTAAGGGGGGGGGGGGTTGTTAGAGTAAAATATTAATTTAATTATGTTAATTAAATTAACTTTACTCCCTTCTTAAGATGTCAACTTATTTTTTATTTAGTTTTTTATATTTAAACCTCTCTTGCATTGGTAGTGTTATACTTAAAACACTCATGCACCAATTGTTTTTAAATATAAACCTGCATGCATTAGACATGTAATAATTAAACTAATTATTACATGCACTTATGCTTTTTAGAGTTTTCCTTTCTATATTTTTGATCTCCTTTATAAGGTTGATCTATTGTATATTTTATTCATTCATTAACTGAGGATATTTTCTTTTTCATATTTTTGAGTCAAACCCTTGCCCTCTTCTTTTCTCTACTTCCTTGTAACATGTTTTTGTATGTAGATGATCTTTGGGTTTTGTGGATTTGTATTGCTCAAATACTACAATAATATACTAAATGGGGCTTAAAAATGAATTATAAGATAATGTGTATCTCACCCATACTTGAGGGCTAGCTATGCACACTAGGATGGAGGATGAGATGATGCTTTCCATCCAATGTGGTGTGTGTTCTAACATAGTTAGTAGCATTGTCTATTTGAGGGGTTTATTGATACCACATATGGTCACTTGAGTGTTAGGGTCCTGAGAGGCTACCAGAAAAGAATTCAAAGGTTTGACATAGGTGATGACACTTTCCTATATTCATCTTAGGTTTCCTAAATGTTTTGGTTGCCTCTGGATTAGTGTGTATCACCTTTGTAGTTTGAGTAGTACTTATTAAGATAGAGATCTTTTAGGATCCCTTGCATAGGTTTTATATTGTGGTTGATTTTGTGAATGATATATGAGTGGGGTATGATGTTATCTCCTCAGCATGGTGGGAGTGGACCTTTGGGTTCCACATGGTCAGATGTTATTGATTCTATTACCATTTGATATTCTAACATTCTTGTACTACTTCTAGATTGTCCTTGTAGTAGTTGTCTTCTTCTTTCATCTTTGGAGTTTTTCTCATATCTTTGATATATTGTACATGTACTTGGTTTATTATTACATACCCTACAATTTGTGAAGTGGATGTTGGTGCACTATGTACTTCATATTGTATTAGTTGTATCTATATGTTCACATTTATATGATGATGTACTTGTTATTCATTAATTTGTATATGTGATATTTTTTACTTGTAGTTATTCTTAATAATCAATTAACGTACATCATTCTATGTCATGGAACCCTTGGGATTTGTAATCGGCAATTTAGTTACATTTATGAGTATGTATTGGCTTATGTTATATTGCTTCATATTGTTGTTCATTATTATTTTCTAAACTCTTAAAAGAAAAAATTATGTAAACTTAGTATCATATTTTAGGTTAATTTCTCTTGGGTTCCTAGGCGGGGCGTTACATCTGGTATCAGAGCTCAAGTTTCTACATGAGGAGCTCTAGGAATCTTGTAATCCCATTATATGTCTAGTAGTTGAAACTTAAAATAAAACCTAGACATATAACTCTCTTGTATTTTAGACTATTTTTGTATGACTATACATCGTGTCTTTATTTTATGTCTTGTTTGAGATATCATTCTTTTTGTTTAGATGTTGTAGGTAAGATGTCTACTACAACTAGATCTGTTGCTAGAGACTAAAGTTTAGATCATAGTAGAGGACTTGGAAGGAGTAGTTTTAACCTATTTTAAAATGTACACTAAAAGAAAAAATAAATAAAATGGTATATAACTCCATCCTAGACTTAGAAATGCTACATGTTTTATTATTAATTACATTATGCTTATATAATTCTAGATCAAAAAATTCCCTTAAATACTACTTTAATTTTAATAAGGATATTTACAATTGGATGGAATCAATTCTCTATTAAATTAATGGCACTTCCCCTAAATATTCTCTTTCATTCTTACTCATCTAACAAGGGTTTGCTACCTGCCTAACGAATAGTTTATGTGATTAAATATCTCCACTTGAGTAATGAAGGAGAAATTGGGAAGCAAAACATCTCACATAGTTATTTTCCTATTGTGGGGGACAAGCCATCTCTTACCCTTCATCAAATTTGCCAAGCATATTTCAATTGACCATGGTTTAACTATTACATTAATCACTCCTGTCGTAACAACCGATTTCCATATCTTGGCATCCTCACTTCCGCACATGCGCTTCGTGGAGGTTTCTATGCCACAATTAGATTCTCTTCCAAAGCCTGATATCTCAACTAAGTTTGTAGCAATGGAAGAGTACAAAGGTCTTGTGAATAATGATAATGAATTAAAATAGGTTTTTTCTATTCATTAATTGTTGTAATTTTCATTACATTATTTTAAACAATACTATTTTTTTATAGTGTTGCATAATTTTAATAATAACTATTTACTATTGATTAGACTCTTTGTCCCATTTCTATTGACTATGCAAAAGAGATAAGGGAAGCTATTAGATTTTTAATAATATTGTATCATCAGAAAATGGAAGCACTTCCATTTAGGACTAGTTTAGCCCTCTGAGTAAGTGGTTTGGGGTCATGTCAAATGCCTTGATGGGGTCTCTGGCTTAGATCTAGATTTTACCCATGTTCTGCCCCTTTTTCCACTTCTTTCTAGCCTACTTATGGCATCCTAACCTGAAACTCTAAGATTTTTGACCTCAGGGTCAAGGTCGAGCTTCTGGGTCAAGGTTTACCTTGACCCTAATCCAGGGTCCAGATTTCAAATTCTAGAAGTTTTCAGATATCGAGTTCAGAAAGTTTTATTTCCCGCTTTTGGGTTAGCTGTTTCGGGCTGCGAAATGGTAAAATCTTAAATGATATTTAATTTAGGTCCACTTCCAAGGGTATATGATTAATGGAAATTTATTTCTCCTATGTCGGCCTCTCTATAAGTTTGTCCCCTAAACTTGTATAAAAGGAAGATTTCTCCTCTCATTTTCACATCCATTAATCAATAATCAAGACACCGAGAAACTACATGATCAAGCATCCATTATTCATTCTTCACCCAAGAAAGATCAAGCAAGCATCATCAAAAAATCCATAAAGTAAGCAATCATCCATATTCAAGCATTCAAGTTCTCGATTGAAGATCAAGGATTCAAGCATTCAAGCCTTTGAAGGGATTTGGTTCAAGCATTCAAGATTCATCATTCAAACCCTAGATCTATCCATCATGATGGTGTGATCTTCCTTCAAGATCCTTTGTTCATCTTCAATATCCATTCATTCCTCTTTCAAGGTGGATTTCAAGCATACAATCATGGAGGTTTTGATTTACATTTATGGTTTTTAGTGTTGAGTCCAAGCTTTCATATTAACATACTTCTTTACACTTCAAATACAATTTCATATCTATTGAATATCATAGCTTCGTTGTTAGATCTACTTCTACTACTTGCTAGCATTCTCCATTTCAATTCTCTTTCAAGGTTAATTCCAAAACTGGGGTTTGACTAAGGCAAACCCCTCATCCAAACAACAAAACCATTTTTCTTGCAGGTGCAAGTGCAGAACAACAAATTACAAATCAGATCTGAGTACCCTTTTCAGAAAACTTCTGGGATCCGCGAATAGAATTTCTGTCAGAGCTATGCAGGTCAAGGTCGACATAAAAGGGTTTAAGGTCGACCTTTATCTCGGTCAAGGTCATCCTTTCTCAGAAAAGGAAAGGATTTCTAGGTTTTCTCTATCTCTATGTTTCTATTCCAAATTTGGTTGCAGAACTTCCCGAAGCTCAACACAGTCACCAAAAAATAGGTATTTCTAGATCTGTTATATTTCAAGATAAGTGTTTCATTTCTTTACTTTATTAGATCCCCTTTTTCCTCTTTATCCATAGCTAGTTGATTCCTCTTTGCATTGATTGTTCCCTTTCAATTAATCAATTGGGATCTCCTTGTCTTGGATTAGGAGGCAATATATCCACAACATTTTTCACACACCCACACATTTTACACATAGATATAAAAATATATATCTATATATATTTTTATATCTTAAAAATACTAATTGAAAAATACATAAAAATATAAATGTCAAAGAAAAAAGTTTAAAAAGTGACCTTAAGTAGTCTATTTATTAGATTTTATTTTTGTACTAACATTTTTCGTGCGAAGCATATTTTTTCTAAACATTTGTTATTTCTCTGAAGTCATATTTACCAAATAAGGATAAATGGACTTCCCACCCATAAATAAGAATGTGTGGAATCTTTGAACGAATTATGCCAACTTTGGCACATTGTGAACAATGTATGGTGACAACAACTAAACCAACCAAGTTTAATTTTAACAATGCCCAACATTATAAACTAATAGGTCAATTCAAAAGGAGATTATCAATATCTTCATATGTAGAAGGTGGAACACAAAGAAGACACAAACAATCCAATCTCATATAACTCAAAATTGGACCATGAAGTGCAAACTAGGAAAAATCCCCCAATTTAGGCAAACAAGGGAATGGCCAACACAACCTTGTTGGCCAGTGTTAATTTACGAAGCTTAGATAACTCTTCTTCACCAAATAATTACCAAACTTAGAATTCAACCAAACAATATCATATTTTCTTAAGAGAAAACAATTTTTCCTCTTTTATGCTCTCTAGCTATTGCTTCATCCTGATGATGAATCATGTAGTATGATCAGAAACATTGATGATGAAAAACTACACAGTTTAATCCAGAAATGCTTGAATCTATCATGATGGACTGTGAAAAATATATGACTATAATTTTTTTTCCTCTTACTTAATTTTGGAACATAAATTTTTTTCATATCGGTTTGGAAAGGAAATCAATCTATTGATTTATAAACAACTTGAATAGGAGAAACTGATTGGTTAGTAACCCTTTATTATATATCCCCATGGAACCAAACGATTCCCCAAATCTATCAAAGTATATAAGGGCATGTTTGTTTGTTGGAATTAGAGTGGAATTGGGATTTTCAAATCCCAAAATTGACATTTTTGATGTTTGTGTTCAAAACATGAAACTGGAATAGGGATTTGTTAATTCTCATTTACCCCCAAAACTAGCATTTGAATCTTCCATCTAAATAGGTGGAATTAGAAAATCAAATCCAATTCCACTTAAATGGGAATTGAGGGTAAAGAAAAATTTATAATAATTTGAAATCCATATGCAAATAAAAATTTCCATCTTCTCATATGAATTCCAGATGAACCAAACGGTTCCATCCATATTCCAAAAACTATTTTTTGGATTTAAAACTTCTAGAATTGTCAAATACTAGAATTCAAGACAATTCCAATGTTATTTTATTCCAGCAACCAAATAGACACTAATAGTTTATAACCATTCCAGGAATCCTCTTAGGCATAGCATTCTCTCCATTATTGATTACCCAAGTCAAGTGGGGAAGGACAATCCAAGAAGAACCAATTAAATTTCAGATTTTGGAACCTTTCAGACGCATTTTCAAACTGAATATTATTTCAATGTCTATTGATCTAGATCATTTATTATTTGGAGTGGAATACATTCTCCAAACCAATTTTGCACAAAGGGTTCTATTATGTGCTTCCAGATTTCTAATGCTATCACCAACTTCATGTTTGGAAGAAGAGAATTTCTCCCAGGTAAGCAATGGAGGCTTTTTTTTTACTAAACGAGTTATCTTTGGTAGTCTTTGAAGAATTTAGACATCATGTGAATATGAGTTCAAGGGTTATTTTCCTAGTTAATGCTAACCATTTCACTTTATACATACACATATTTGAAACTTTTTTTCAAAAAAAAATCATATTTATAATGTCAAATAACAAGATTATTTAAAAAATATAATATGTTTCAAATATAATTTAATTATTAAAGAATTTTACAAATACATGCTAATTTTACAAAAATATATTTAAAATAATTTAATATTTTAAAAATCTAAAACTCTTTAAAAAATGAATTCAATAGTTAATTATATATAATGAATTAAGAGTATATTAAATTGTAATTTAATCATTAAAAACCTAATAGTTATGCTAGTCTATAACTTAACTGTAAAAAAATTAGAAGTTTAACTATAATGAACTCTTCTAATGAAATGAATTAGTTAGTACGTAGGTAAAAATTAGGTTCTTCAGTTTTTAATTTAAAAGAGAGAACATATTTTGTTTTATGAATTAATTGTTTGAAACTGCGAGGATAACTTTGGAATTTCACCAATGGGTTTGAAACAACCAGATAGTGGGGAAATGGTCATCTATGATAGGGAAACAAATTTTGTCTATTGAAATAGAAAACAACTCTCCATGTTGTGTTTCTAGCAACATAGCTATGAACCGAGTAAGCCCCCAAAACATGTCTATTTTGAGCTTGTGAAGGCACATTAATGAAATTAAAAATATAACTAACATTATGTACAACATGTCCTTAAAGGTCACAAAATTTGGAGATTATTGATTTCATGATCTTAGATTTAACAAAACTTATCATTGTTTCATGTTCTTGTGGAATTATTTTCTCAATTTATGGCAAACGAAGCTAATTACTTGCGATATGCATCAGATGTGATATACTTAATATCTCTACTCAAAAGTTGTTAGAGATGTACTACAGTGGTGGTTTTGGTTGCAAAAGAAGAAACCCCTTTGGTACATTTAATATATGTTTGTAAATTTAAAATTTATATTTTTTTTGTTGGAAATTTGGCTGAGTTAGATACTTAGATGTTGTCAGCAACATATGATCTACATGAAGATCACATATGATAGAGAGAAAGTATGACAGAGCGCAAAACAAAATTGTCTAAGTGTGAGACAATGTTTTTTCCAGTGTACCCAGAGACAGTTTTGATTAGCGATGACGATTGGAGTAAGTTCAGTGCTTGTGCACTTGAACATAGATACTATGATGACTATAGAAGACTCACCTGAGAGCGCAAGTCAATATGACATGTACAGAAGAAGTTATGATAGTTTTACTAGAGACTGTGTCAAGCCAACAGGACAGAATATGAAGATAAAATTGGTAAAGAGTTAAGGGGTTATTTTGTTTATCAAAATAATGTCTTAACAATATAAAGGGATGACATCCTAGATGTTAACCCTTGGGGTAAATATGTATTTTGTATAATGATTTTGTCAAGACAACTGTAAGAGTTATTAGTCTTAATAACTTGTATAAAGATGTAATGATGTAATGTAATGAAAAAAAGGATGAAAAGGTGAAAAGCAAGTGAAAAGATATTAGTGCGAAGTTGTGAAAGAAAAGAAAGCAGCATAAGGTTAAGTACCTTGCCATATTTTGTAATCAGTAATCATTATACATTACTTGTTTGGGCAGTGGGCTCATCTAGTAATCATATTTTGCACTACCAACTCTTAGCAGGGTTGAGGCTTCTAACAAGGCCTAAAGTCCCTTAATCAGGATTGAGACACTATATGAATGTAATAGGCTCCTAACAAGGTCAAAATCCTTAACAAGATACTTTTGATTAGTGAATCTTTGTGGGTACCATCCCCACCGGGGTTTTCCCTTGGCCAGGGTTTCCTCGAGAACAAACAATGTGTTATGAGTTCATTTGCTTTACTATTATGCATGTTCTTTAGTTTACTATGTTATGCATGTATCAAGATAATATGTTATATGCATAATTGGGCAAAAGTAAAAGTTTATAAAATACTGATTCACCCCCCCCTCTCAGTATTCCCTATTTCTAACATTTTTCACTAGTTTATTATAGGATTTTTTATCGATCCATGATAGTGTAATGACTATATTGTAATAGTCCTATTATATACATCAAAATCATATTGATATCATTACATTAAATTAAAATTATTTTAGGTTCATTTGGTGTAGTTTGATACTGACTATTTACTAGTTATGTTGCAATTTTGCTAAGCTATAGGGAATTTGTGAAGTTTAATTGATGCAAGCTTCATATCAAACTAGTTTTCTAAACATTGGTGAAATTGATGAAACTTGTGGATGGTTTGGTTTACATTAAAAATAAATTACATATATGTTGAATATCATAATTTGCATCCAATCTTGAGTTATGGTTTATTAATTTATTTAAATTAACATGATATTTCATTAGAGATATTAAAGTGGTATCAAATCATGATCTTTCTAGAAGCTATAGGGTAAATTGAAATTGTTGGTGATGGGAGCATATCATTTTTGAGGTTTCCTTGAAATGGAAGAGGTTCAAGAGAAATAGGATGAGATTTAGGAACAATGGATAAGGGTAATTATTTTTAAATATGATAATTAAGCTTATATAGAAAAATAATTTAGATAAACTAGGAACATATATCTAACTATTTGAAAAAATAATAAATGAATAAGAATGTAACATTAATATATGTGTGTTTTTATTAGTTTATATACATACATACATAATGATCAATGTAATAAGGTAGAAAAACAATTTTCACAAACATTTTTTTTTCTTGTTGTAAGTGTTGCCAGTCAAAAGGTCTTCATTGTAATTTTTTTTAAGCGACATGCTTCTTGTCAAGTGCATATCGAATTTTGAATTTTGAACTTCGTAGTTCAAAGTTCAAAATTCAAAATTCACTTTGCAGTCTCCCAATGTTGTTATGCGTGAGTTTTCTTTCGAATAGAAAAAAAGGTCTCTTTATGTAATGTGTGTTGTGCCTTCGCTATTTTGAATCTTGAACCTTGACCATCTTTTAGTAGTTCAAAGTTTAATTTTAAACTTGCACTTTCCCTTTTGCATCCCTGCATTTTCCTTTGCTCCGACGTCTTTGGGTTTTGTCTTCTTAAATTTTGAACTCCTTGTTTTTCAATTTGTAATTCATTAATCTTTGTGCATCCTGGATTAGTCTTTTCACAGTCATGTATTTGTCAAGTAGCGAGAGCATTGTGAATCTTGAACTTTGAACTTCATTCCTAGTGGTCAAGGTTCATAATTTGAAATGCAATAATTAATGAATATTTGAGACTCGTGCCAAATCCCGCTTTCTTTTCAAGATGAGTTTGAAATGATGTCAAAGTGAAGTTTGGCTCAGTACTTGACAGGTTATGAGGGGATGAAAAAAAATGATTGGACGTGCTCAGTAAATGATAATAGGAATCATTAATTAGTGGTAGGCTATCATAATTACTAGAAAGGAAACTTAAGTGTATGTGTTAAATTCCCTCTTTTCTTGCCATTTCTTTTTGTAAGCAATTGTTGGCATTAAAACCAGAAGTGAAGCACAGTGAAGGTAATCACACAAGGACAAGGGTAGAGCACCAGTGAGTTTCAAGAAATCTCCTTCACTTTCCATTTTATGGTTCCTGATTTATCTATTGTAAGAAAGGAAATCTAGTCTTTCCCCATTGCCTTTTCTTAAGATCTTTTGTTAAGCCTTGCAATGTCCAGTCTTAGCGTGTTGGCCTCAAAGGTCAAATTTGTTAAAGAAAATAAGTTTTCTCCTATGAGTAGTTGTCTCCCTGAAATGCAAGATAGAGTCCTTATGGATGAAGATATAGAAGAGATTGTTCATAGGCGGAGAAATGCAGAGAATGGAACCCTTGCTACCAAAATTGTTGAGAGCGGATTATTGGAAGCCTTCGGCTTTCATGAAGTGACTCTATGCCCAAAATTGGTTATAGAATGTAGAAACATATATGATAGGGTCGATAGGTGCATTTGTGTTCCTTTTGGAGGGATACTGATTTCTATTACTAGAAAAACAATCATGGCAATGCTGAGGATCACTCCAGAGGAAATCTATGGTGATTGGAGTTTTGAGAAATCCCAACAAGAATTTACCCAGAATAGGAAGGCCTGTAGAAATAACATTTCCAGGGATTGGTTGTTAAAGCCTAAAAAGGGAGGTTCTATATTATCCAAACCATTGAAAAAGGATCACTTGATCAAAGAGGTCTGTGACATTGTTGTTATGCTAAGTAGAATAAAAGGTAAACCTAATGACCTTGTTTGGGAGGATTGGATGTACGTTTTCATCTAGGCTATTTTAGGTGAAGGACCATATGTTGATTGGGAAGAAATAATAGCAAAAAGGCTTCATGAAGAATTATCTCAGTCCGCAGAAGCCTCAAGTTTCTATTTGTCTTCATATTTGTTTTATTCCCTTTTTATTTAAAGAATTTGGGATGACTTGCCACATGAGCCATAGAGAGAAAATATGAAAATTTATGAATACCACCCTTTTCTTGAGAAAAAGAAGAATTTAGATAATTTTTGAAGAATTCAGGATACATTCTTGGCTAAGCTCATTTTCGAGCTAAAGGGAAAAATCAACTACAGAATGTCCGAAGAAGCTATGGAGCTAATCAAAATTTATGGGAGCTTTTATTTTCAATTTACAACTTTCAGCTATCTAAGAGTGGGAGGCTACATCGGTGAACCTTTGAAACTTCCAAGATATTGTCTAGACAAGTTCATCTTACTGGAAGTCTATAGATAATTGCTCCAGGTGGAGGTAAAATTTAAAATCAAGAGAGGTGTGGGATCTCTTTTTCCAATTGACTTAGGTTATTACCATTTTAGGGTAATTCATTCTACACCATCCATGGATGTAGAGAAAAAAACAATGAATCTTCCCTCCTTCCATAAAAGGAGTTACTTTGACAGTAAGCAATTAGTAGCAAATCATTTCAAGATTGATGCTAGTATCCTGCACCAACTAGAGTTGGAAGATTATTGGGCTGACTATGTGGATGAGATTGAAGTTGAAAGAAGACTTCATTCTGGGTTTTCCTTGAGATAGGTTGTGTTGCTTTGTTTGCCTTTCAAAATCAAAGGGATCGAAGTTGAAGATGATAAAAATGTACTAGAATCTAGATATGTAGAACTAAATGATGATGCAGTGGCAAGGAAAATAGACTAGAAGGGAAAAGAAGAAGAAGATGTGAAATCTTTGTCTCAAGATGTGTTCAAAAGAGCTAATAAATGGTTAAAGAAGTGAAAAGAAAGAAGAAACAAGAGGCCATTGTCCTAATAACCAAAAAAAGTTCCAGGATTTCTAAACTCACAGCTTCCCCTATGCATACTAATAAAGTTGAAAAATTGCTTCGTGCAGGTGAATTTATATCTGGAGCTGAAACACATCCAGAGGAGGAGAAGCCAATCATTGAACACTCTGTGAAAATCATAAGAACCAGGAGTAGAAGGAAGGAAAAGTTGAATAAGACTCCTTGAATTGTACTAGTTCCAGATATAGAAGAAGGTGACTCACAACCTCAAAGAGAACCCAGGATGGACAATAGTCCAATTAACTCATCAGGGGCTAAGCTACCAGGAGTAGGCCAGGAAGATCTGATGATATTAAATATTTTTGTGACAAAAAATGCTACGGAAGATTCTACACCAAAAACCCCGAACTAGATGGACTTATCAACAAGTAAGAAAAGAAGTATTGTACCTGTTTCTACTCCTATTGGAGATTAGTCAACAAATATATGGGAAAGACACCTAGAGAAAAGAGTCCAAAGGTAGAGGCGATGTTAGATGTGGACTCCAAAATCGGTCATTGGATTACAAAGATCTTCAAGCCAAAGTCTGACAAAACCAGCGATGAGGTAATGGAGCAGGACTTCAATGTGGAAAGAGTGGATTTAGGTATGGCTACTAGGGATGCTAATTTGAAAATCCTCAACTTGGCTAATAAGAAGATCAACCATTGAGTATTCAAGGATGTTGAAGATAAAATGAAGCTAAAGCAAGCTCTCTGTGAAATGGAAAAGTATATCCAATAACTTCAAGGCCCTATTCCTCAACCCCTGTCAATGGTTCCCATTGATTTGGGTATTAAGTCCCTAGAAAACCAAAAGTTCTTAGATCAAGTTTAGAAAGACAGGTCAATGTCGAAGAACTTCTTCTGCTGGATAGATAAAGTTACCAAGGAAATCGTTGGGTTTACTAATGACTTTAAGGATCTGATTAAGAAAGAAGATGAGATGATTAAAATAGTTGAGGTAGATGTGGCAACATAGAGGATGGAGAAGGATCGACTTGAAATAGAGGTACTAAACATGGAAGATGCATACGCCTATGGAATTCAAAATTTCCTTGCAGAAAAGGTAGCACCTGGGGTAGAGGAAAATTCCCTCTTCATAGCTAAGGTGAATCTAGAGTGGGAGAGTTCACTCTATGAACAAGCAGTTGAAGATTCCTCCCAGATCATGGAAACTCTGAATAGCGTTGAGGAATTTATGAATACTCATAAAAAATGCTTGGGAAAATTGATCAAACTGTTAGGAATAAGGTGTCTCAACCTTGGATAATTCCTATTCTTATTATTTGTTTTGTAAAATGTATTTCTTGCAAATAATGTAATTAAGTGTGATGTACATGTCTAGTTGGCATGTTGATGTGTCACTCCACTTGATGTGTCGACATCTTGAATTGTGTGTAAGGAGATCATGGTTGAAACGGTTATGACGGATTTCTATGACATGTAAGAGCTATTTCTGGAAGAATCAATGACGAGTGAAGACATGTGGCAACTGATAAAGTTGAGTACTGTACACTCTTCCTATTTTCTTAGAGAATGGTAAAACCCTAATACGGCTATCTTTGGAAGTTGCCCTAAAAAGGGAAGCGCATGATATAAGCATTTTTTAGGGTTGTGAAGATAGGAGAAGTTAGTGTATTGTTGGAACATTTTATGCTACCGTGATATGTCTTCAAGAGTTGGAAAAATCTTCTAAAAGAACTTGCATTGCAAGTGTATTGTAAACTGTAATAGTTTTGATTAATACACTGTGCAAGTTTTGGAGTGCTGGGGTTTTTTACCGAAAGGTTTCCCCAGGGTAAATCATTGCATCATTCTCTATTTTTTGTATGCATGGTATATGGCTGTAATATCATTGTTAAAGTAGTTAACGAATCTGAAATTGTAAGGATTTAAAAGAATTTGCACAATACTTTCCTCTAGAGATTAGTGTAGGAAGCTATTTCCGCACCTGAGTTTCCTTACACAAACCCAAGGGACAAGCTGGAGTTGATATAACCAAAATACTCACCTATTTTGAGGAAAAGGTTAAAAGTATGAAAGATGCCAAAAGTATAAAGATTGATGACTTTCTAGTTTTCACTCAAGTGGATTCCCTAGTAGTCTATAGGTGTGAGTAGATAAAAGCACAGAGAGAGAAACTCAAACAAGCATAGAATTTCAAAAACATATGGGTGCAAATATTTGAGGCCATTACCACACCAAACTGGGAGTTACTTGTGAGCTTCCTGATGACTTTTGAGGAGTGGAGTGCAACATGAGAGGCCACCCAAGCTGCTAAAGATGATGGAACCAGGAATGACCAATCGGTCAATTAGTTCCTCCCAGAAGATAGTTTCTTTTTTTGTAATCTTTTCCTAATTTTCGTGCTACTTTTCAAAATAATTAATTTTCAAACTGAATCAGCCCTATGTGGCTATATGAATGTGATGGGATGATCAAATGGGTGTCGGTTCTCTGGTAGAAAAACTTGGTATTATCTTTTTGTTTGGAGATATATTTCATATCGTTATGTTGTTGAACTCTGGGTATGCATATATATGATCAGTTGGTTTTATAACAAATTTGGCAATTTTCATTGATCAGTTAGTCAAGTGAATGTATGATTTTGATTTCAATTGGAATTAAATGATTATGCTACTTTAATCTATGTGTATATCTTGATGTTTATTCAGTCATCTAATTAAAGATTTAGTGTCTTTTGAATCATCCATTCTTTAAAAGTTACTCTTTCATATTCTGAGTCAGCTAGCTTAGAGTATCTGTTGCATGTTTTGAAATTGAAGCATTTCATTATTGATTCATGATGAAATGTTAGTAAAGCCTTTCTATGATTTCTCGTTAAAAGCGTCTCTTAAGTTTGATTCTTTTACAATAAAGGGTTCTTTAAAGTAGATCTTTATAGAAGGTAGATGCTCCTTTAAAGAAGAGAGTTGGTTGTGAGAGGCTGACTCAATTGTTAGTGTATTTTTTCTTTCTATTTTTTGGTTGTAAGAGTCACTTATCAATTTATCATTATAGAAGGAAAATATATTCACTAACATATTTTTGGCAACTCCACTGGGGAGTCTTACAAGTATAACAAAGCTTGAGAGTTTTATTTAATGATTAATCATGGTGCTACCCGCTGATGTGATACCTGGTCAACAAGAAATTCCACCAGTTTTACAACCTGACCTTCATTTCTTAGATACCCAAGAAGACATCATTGTAGATCTCAATGCAGTAGCCTAGAATCTAAGAATAAGCAATCATCAGTATCAACAAGTTAGGGTAGTAATCAAAGGAGAAGAAGATATTGGCGAGTTGCTAAGAGGCTTACCTATAGCTCAAGAAGCCACTGTGGTCGACAGGGTGGTCCAAAGACCTTAAGACCGACGTCTAAATTTTATACCTCAAGTGATTACAATTAGTAAGTTGGCTAAGAAAAGATACACAAGGGGAGATAGAGCTAAAGGTTTGATTGATGAAGATTTTGAGGCTTTAAAAAGACTAAACTTTATCCCTGATATCCCTATGAGAAGAAGAGTTCAAATTGTGAGTAGACCATCTTCGCCTACCAAGTTAACAACATCCACCACTTCTTTTCAAGCCCTTACCTTATCTAGTACATTGCTACCATCTCATTTTAACACCCTACCCCTAAATATCATTCTACCCAACATGGCTCAAAACCAACCTTGGAGAGCTCAAGTTGGGCCCCTTGATCTGACCAATTTAACTTACAAGCCTTGCCTAAAGGAGCTAGAGAATTCCTTCCTAAATTCAGCGAAGATGGCAGGGTATCTCAGAATGATCATCTAAATTATTTTAATACTACTTGTGGGGTTATAGATGTGGGGATGAAGGATGTTTCCATCCTTTTATTTGTTCAGACATTGACAGAGGTTGTTGCAGATTGGTTTCACCATCTTTCTAATGGCTCTATCAGAACTTGGAATGCTATGAAAACAACCTTTGAAGTTTGCTTCAAAGCAACAGATGATGAACACTCTTTGTTGATGCAACTCTCTCAGTTAAAAAAGGAGATGCATGAGCCAATGAGGGAATTTGTTGCTAAGTTCAACAAAATTTTGCATCAAATACCCAATGCACGTCAGCTAGGTGATGAGAATAGGAAAGGTTTCTTTTTGAATGTGATGCCTCCTGATATCAGCTTTCACTTGTGATGTGGAAGGGTGGCATATTTAGCAGCTGCCCAAGCTCTGGAAGTAGAGATTGAGGAAGATATGATAACTGCTAGAAAATGGAAAAGAGAAGTGCAGATTCCTAATAGTCAGGTGTCTACATCTGGTTCCACTGACCCTATTTTACAAAGACTGGTTAATGATATGATCCAAATGAAAAGACAACTACCCAAACCTACAACTCCATATTAGGATATCCCTTGTAGAAATCCAAACCAAGGTGAAGGCACCTTTGGTAAGCAATCTAATAATCTCCCTGGACAACAAAAACTCTTAATTGAAGGCTCGTCAGCAAACATAGGAAATATGTATATTTTTCACCTGACTGATGATCATGATGGTTCCTCTTGTCCTGAGATGGTGAGCTACCATCAAATGGAAACTATTAAAGAAAATATAGTAGAAATACCTAATGATGAAGGAAATTCAGGAGGACCTGGCAACTTTGTGAGTTACTACTTGGAATACCAATTAGATTATGATAGAGGTTGTAGCGTTATTCTTACTCTTGGAGATCCTTCTTGTTCTAAGCTTACCAAAAATCAACATGTTGTCAAAGCTTCCACTCAACCTTCCCCTTTGGTGACTAACAGAAAATAAAAGAAATCGATGAATCAACCTAGTGCTAGTCATAAGTTTCAAAAACCCTCAACACCAGATGTAAAGTTACTAAAAAGGTCAGAGCCTGAATCTTTTTTTGATATAGTTGATTTTTAAAAATCTTCAAAAATTCAAATTTCTCCAGCTGATTACTTAAAGCTAAATCCTAAATAATTGGATAAGTTGATTGATTATGTAAAGGGATCTTCCTCACTCCATGAACCCCAACAAATAAATAACGTGTCTTCCTTTGAAATCCCTGTTGAATCAAAACACAATCAATCTATAGATGAAGAACCTACTGCTCATGTAGAAATCCCTTGAGTAGCTTCTTCCTCTACCAAATTGGAACCTTTCTATGTTTTATTGTTTATACATGGGTACAAGCTGAACAATTGTATTATAGATTCACGTACCTCAGATAACATAATGCTCACCTATGTAGCCAAGGATTTAGATCTCCCTTTGACAAAGACCTTTGGAAATTTCTATGCAATGGATGCTAAACATGTCCCATTGGTAGGTCAGATCAAAGATGCTCAGGTTTCTCTTGCAGCTTATCTCAATAAGAGAATGAAATTAACAATCCTTGTTGTTGATATCCCAACTAGTTATGGGATGCTCCTAAGTAGAACTTTTTGCAAAGATTTAGGTGGTGAAATTAAGTTGGATTGTTCCCAAGCTACCATTCCTATAGGTAATTAGAAGATAGTCCTCCAGCCAAAAACTAAGTCTAAGTATATCGTGTTCCCTTCCAAGGACCCCAAATCATGCATCCTTTATCAAGAATTAGATTTTGGTAATTACTTGATTATGCCTAAAAATGATATACCTGATCCAATAATATTGAAGGGTGAAGATCTGTGGACTCTTGAGTTTGACAAAACTTTTTCTTCAACTGGTTCAAGAGATGGGATAGTGTTGATATCTCCCTCTAGAGAAATGTATCCTTCTGATTTTAAGCTTGAGTTTGAAAACACTAATAACACAGCCGAATATGAAGCCTTGCTTCTCAAAATGGAAGAGGCCAAGAAGAAGGGAATCAAGATGTTGAAAGAAAAAGGCGATGCTAAATTAATTGTAAAACAAAGTAGGGCCCTTTTTTCCATTAAGAACGAAAGGTTGAAGCACTCCCAAAATAGAGTTTGGGATGAGATGGAGTGTTTTGATGCATTTTCAATTGAAGCTATGCCCAAATAGTTTAATTCCAAAGCTGATGCCTTGGCTGGTTCAACAAAATTGTTAATTCCACACCCTAATTTTGGGACATATAAGTATTCCATAGAACTGATTCATAGACCTAGTGTGCCAGACAATGCCAGTTCATGGCAAGTGTTCAACAATGATGCCCATATTATTCAATTCTTGGAAGGGGTGTAAATTTTCTCTTTTGTGTATTTTGAAGGTTCAGATGCAGAATGCCATGAGTTCTATTTTGATCCTGGAGATGAGGTTGGTTCTGAGACCGTCAAGTTAAAAGGAAACCACATTCCAAAAGGGTTGATGAATCTAGAAAGACTCTTCAATAGAAGATATTGTTCTACCAATAAAACCCTCACGCCTAATAAGAACTCTTATGATGAGTATGAGAAGATCAACATTGGCAATGATGATGATCCAAAGCTTGTTAATTTAGGCACTTGCTGTAGTATGGAAGAGAAAGTGAGGTTTTCAAATGTATTGAAAGAATTTAAAGATGGTTTTTCCTAGTGATATGAAGATCTAAAAGATTTCAAGCAAGTAAAATTCAAGCACCACATCCCAATAAAGCCCAGAGCTAGTCCTTTTAGGCAAAAACTAAGGAATTATAATCCAAAAGTTGTAGATGTAATATTCCGAGAGGTGGATAAGATGCGAAAAAAAAGGATAATTTATCCCATTCACCACTCAACTTGGGTAGCTAATATTGTTCTAGTATGAAAGAAGAGTGGATAGATAAGGATATGTGTGGATTTAAGGAATCAAAATTAGGCGAGTCTCAAAGACAATTTCACCATGCCTAACATGGATCACATTCTTCAAACAGTGGCCAGTTTTGAAATGATGTCTCTACTTGCAGATGGGTTCTCAGGTTATAATCAAATTAGTGTTTCCCCTGAAGATCAACACAAAATATCTTTCACCACTCCTTGGGGTGCCTTTGAATACAATAGAATGCCCTTTGAGTTAATAAATGTAGGAGCTACCTTTCAGAGTACTATGAAATCCTCTTTCAAACACCTAATCAATAAAGTAATAGTGATATTTTTAAATGATATGATGGTGTTCTCAAAAAGAAGATAGAAGAACTTGCATGATTTGAGGAGTCATGCAGAAATGTAGAGATCGTGACATATCACTTAATCCAAAGAAGTCTATTTTTTGTGTCACAGAGGGGAAGCTTCTTGGGTATATGGTGTCAAAGGATGGAATAATAATTGATCGAGAAAGGGTTCGGGCAATCCAATAATTATGTTTACCATCGAGCCGTATAGGAATTTGTTCCTTCTTTAGGAAGATCAATTTTCTAAGGAGGTTTGTATCTGATTTCTCAGAAACAACCAGACCTATGGTAGGAATGTTAAGCGAGAAAAAGAATTTCAAATAGAATGAGGAAGTGGTAAAGTCTTTTGAAGAAGTTAAAAAAGCTATTGGTCAAGCATCAGTGTTGGTTCACCCTGACTTGAAAAAGGATTTTATAATCTACTGTTATGCCAGTGAGCACACCATGTCAGGGGTCTTATTACAAAAAAATGATAAAGATGAAGAAGCCTCGATCTCTTTTATGAGTATTCCATTAAAGAAACATGAGTTAAATTATTCTTTAATAGAGAAGAAGGCCTTTGCGGTAGTTAAAGTGGTAAAGAAATTCCATTTCTACATTCTTCATTCACATTCCACTGTTTATGTGCCCAGTGCAATAGTCAAAAGTATACTTACACGGCAGGAGTTAGCCATAAACAACCAAGCAACATGAGTATCAAAGGTGCAAGAATTTGATCTAGATATCAAACCCACTAAATTGGTAAAGGGCTAGGGTTTATGCAAGTTGATTGTCGAAAATAAAGAATTGGCAGATGAAAAGATTCCCTTGATATTGTTGGTTGGATTAAAAGATCCCTGGATCTTTGACATTGCTTATTAACTAACGTATGGAGAATGTCTAGAGCATTTGATAGATAAAGATAAAAGGAATTTACAGTTTAAGTCAGCCAAATATGTAATAGTCGATGAGATACTATATAAGAAGGGATTAGATGGAATGTTCCTTCTGTGTGTTGACAAAGATCAGTAGAAATGACTATTACAAACCTTTCATGGTGAGTCCTATGGAGGACATCTTTCATCCACCCTCATGACTTTTAAGATCCCAAGGAATGGTTACTATTGATTGGGAATGCTTCAGGATGCTTACAAGTGGGTGGGCTCATGTGATAAGTGTAAGCTATTTTGTGGGAGACCTCTTTTGGCTGCTCTTCCATTAAGGCCTGTTGTCATTGAAAGACCTTTTCAACAATGGGGTCTAGATTTCATAGGTCCTCTAAATCCCTCATCCAATGTGATTCATCCACACATCTTAATAGCTACTGACTACTTCACTAAGTGGGTAGAAGCCATTCCTATCAGGAAGATGACCAGTGAAATAGTGTGCAACTTCCTCAAAGTAAACATTTTGGTAAGGTTTGGCGTTCCGAAAAAGATAGTTGCTGATAACACCCAAAACTTCTCTTCAAGTGAGCTACATATTTTTTGTTATGATAATGGCATACAACTTGCTCATTCCCCTGATTATTTCCCCCAAAGAAATGGACAGGTAGAGTCAACCAACAAAAATCTCATTTCAATAATGAGGACACTTGTTAATGAAAATATGAAAGACTGGCACAAATGACTCTACGAAGCACTATGGGCTGTTAGGAAAACACCTAAAAGAGACATTGGCATGACTCTTTTTGAGATAGTTTATGGAACAGAAGCACAACTATCTCTTCCTCTTGAGTTGGTATCACCCAAATTGAAAATGTTAATCGAAGATGAAATATTTCAGAATGCTTTAGAAAAAAGAATCCTTTAATTGACCAAGATCGAAGAATAAAGAGAGAATGTAGTGGACCATATCACAAACCATCAAGCCAGAGTCAAAAATATTTTTGACAGAAGTTCCAGACCTAGAAAATTCATGGAAGGAGATAAAGTCTTGCTTTGGGATAAAAGAATAGAACCATGAGGAGCTCATGGAAAATTTGAGTCTCTGTGGAAGGGTCCTTTCAAAATCAGCAAGGAGCTTGGGCCGAAATATTTCAGGTTAAAATACGAAGATGGAACACACCTTCCACTATCCTTTAATGGACCGGATCTTAAGATTTTTTAGTTGTAAATATGTCATCCTTGTGTACATAGTCTTTTTGTTGTGCTTAGTATCATTGCTTTTGTTGTGCTAGTCTATAAAACCAGAGATCTTCAATTCATTTTTAGTCCCTCACGGTCCTATCCCTAGTTGCAGCCACCTGTTTCTAGTCAAAAGGTCTTCATTGTAAAAAAATTTAAGTGACATGATTCTTGTTAAGTGCATATCAAATTTTGAATTTTGAACTTCATAATTCAAAGTTCAAAATTCACTTTGCAGTCTCCAATGTTGTTATGCGTGCATTTTCTTTCGGGCAGCAAAAAAAAAGGTCTCTTTAAGTAATGTGTGTTGTGCCTTCACTATATTGAATCTTGAACCTTGAACTATCTTTTAGTATTTCAAAGTTCAATTTTAAACTTGCACTTCCCCTTTCACATCCCCATGTTTTCCTTTACTCCAGCGTCTTTGGCTTTTGTCTTCTTCAATTTTGAACTCCTTGTTTTCATTTCATAATTCATTAATCTTTGTGCGTCCTGCATTAGTCTTTTCACATCATGTGTTTGTCAAGTGGTGAGAGCATTGTGAATCTTGAACTTTGAACTTCATTCCTAACGGTTCAAGGTTCAAAATTTGAAATGCAATAATTACCGAATATTTGAGACTCGTGCCAAATCCTGATTTCTTTTCAAGATGAGTTTGAAATGATGTCAAAGTGAAGTTCGACTCAATATTTGACAGGTTATGAGGGGATGAAGAAAATATGATTGGATGTGATCAGTAAATAATGACAAGAATCATTAATTAGTAGCAAGCTATCATAATTACTGGAAAGGCAACTTAAGCGTATGTGTTAAATTCCCTCTTTTCTTTCCATTTATTTTTGTAAGAAAATGTTGGCAGTAAAACTAGAAGTGAAGCTCAATGAAGGTAATCACACAAGGACAAGGGCAGAGCACCAGTAAGTTTCAAGAAATATCCTTCACTTTTTATTTTCTAGTTCCTAATTTACCTATTGTAAGAAAGGAAATCTAGTATTTCCTTGTTGCCTTTTCTTGAGATCATTTGTTAAGCCTTGCAATGTCTAGTATTGGTGCGTCGGCCTCAAAGGTCAAATTTGTTAAAGAAAATAAGTTTTCCCCTATGAGTAGTTGTCTCCCTAAAATATGAGATATAGCCCTAATGGATGAAGATATATAAGAGATTGTTCATAGGTTGAAAAATACAGAGAATGGAACCCTTGCTACCAAAATTATAGAGAGTGGATTATTGGAAGCCGCCAACTTTCTTGAACTGACTATGTGCCCAGAATTGGTTATAGAATGTAGAAACAGAGATGATAGGGTTGATAGGTGCATTCATGTTCCTTCTATAGGGATACTAATTTCTATTAACAGATAAATAATTATGGTCGCACTGAGGATCCCTCCAGCAGAAATCTATGGTGATTGGAGTTTTGAGAAATCCCAACAAGAATTTACTTAGAAAAAGAAGGACTATAGCAATAAAATTACCAAGGATTGGTTGTCGAAGCCTAGAAAGGGAGGTTCTAGATTACCCAAACCATTGAAAAAGGATCACTTGATCAGAGAGGTTTATGACATTGTTGTTATGCTAAGTATAAAAAAAGGTAAACCTAATGACCTTGTCTGGGAGGATTGGATGTACGTTTTCATCCAGGCTATTTTAGGTGAAAGACCATATGTTGATTGGGCAAAAATAATAATAGAAAGGCTTCATGAATAATTATCCCAGTCCATAGAAGCCTCAAGTTTCTATTTGTATTCATATTTGTTTTATTCCCTTGTCATTTGAAGAATTTGGGATGGCTTGCCACATGCACCATGGAGAGAAAATATGAAAATTATGAACACCACCCTTTGATTCAGAAAAGGAAGAATTCAGAGATATTTTGGAGAATTTAGGATACATTCTTGGCTAAGCTCATTTTCGAGGTAAAGGGAAAAATCAACTACAGAATGTCTGAAGAAGCTATGGAGATAATCAAAATTTATGGGAGCTTTTATTTTCAATTTCCAACTTTCAGCTATCTAAGAGTGGGAAGATACAACGGTGAACCTTTGAAACTTCCAAGATATTGTCTAGATAAGTTCATCTTACTGGAAGTCTGTAGACAATTGCTCTAGCTGGAGGTAAAATTTAAAATCAAGAGAGGTGTGGGCTCTCTTTTCCCAATTGACTTAGGTCATTACCATTTTAGGGTAATGCATTCTACATCATCCATAGATTTAGAATTAAAAATAATGAATCTTCCCTCATTCTAGAAAAGGAGTTACTTTGACAATAAGCAATTCGTAGAAAATCATTTCAAGATTGATGCTACTTTCCTGCACGAACCAGAGATGGAAGATTTTTGGGCCGACTGTGTGGATGAGATTAAATTTGAAAGAAGACTTCATTCCAAGTTTTCCTTGAGACAGATTGTATTGCTTCATTTTCCTTTCAAAATCAAAGGGATCGAAGTTGAAGATGATGAAAATGCACTGGAATCTGGATATGTAGAACTAAATGACAACCCAATGGAAAGGAAAATAGAGTGGAAGGGAAAAGAAGAAGATGTCAATTCTTTGTCTCAAGATGTGTTTAAAAGAACTGATAAATGGTTTAAAAAGGTGAAAAGAAAGATGAAACAACAGGTCGTTGTCCCAATAACCAAAAAAAGTTCTAGGATTTCTAAACTCACAGCTTCTCCTATGCATACTGATAAAGTTAAAAAATTACTTCCTGTAGGTGAATTTAAATCTGGAGCTGAAACACATCCAGAGGAGGAGAAGTCAATCATTGAACACTCTGTGGGAATCACAAGAACCAAGAGCAAAAGGAATAAAAATCTGGATAAGACTCCTTGCAATGTACTAGATCCAGATACAGACGAAGGTGAATCACAGCCTCAAGGAGAACCTAGGATGGAAAATACTCTAGTTAACTCATCAGGGGCTAAGCTACTAGGCATAGGCCAAGAAGACTTGATGATATTAAATAGTCCTATGACACAAACTCATGGAGGAGATTCTACACCAAAAACCCCAAATTGGATGGACTTATCGACAAGTAAGAAAAGATGTATTGTACATGTTTCTACTCCTATTGGAGATTTAGTTAGCAAATATCTGGGAAAGACACCTAGAGAAAAGAAGCCAAAGGTAGAGGCGGTGTTGGATGTGGACTCCAAAACTGATCATTGGATTGTAGAGATCTTCAACCCAAACTCTGGCAAAACCAGTGATGAGGTAACAGAGCAGGAATTCAATGTGGAAAGAGTGGATTTAGGTATGGCTACTAGGGATGTTGATTTGAAAATCCTAAACTCGGCTAATAAGAAGATCAACCACCGAGTATTGAAGGATGCTGAAGGTAAAATGAAGCTAAAGCGAGCTCTCTATGAAATGGAAAAGTATATCCAACAGTTTTAGGACCCTATTCCTCAACCCTTGTCAATGGTTCCCATTGATTTGGATGTTAAGTCCCTAAAAAACCAAAATTTCTTAGATCAGGTTCACGAAGATAGGTAAATATCGAACAACTTCTTCTGCTATATAGATAAAGTTACCAAGGAAATTATTGGATTTACTAATGACTTTAAGGATCTGATTAAGAAAGTAGATGAGATGATTAAAATAGTTGAGGCAGATGTGGAAGCCTGGAGATAGGAGAAGGATCAGCTTGAAACAGAGGTACTAAACATGGAAGATGCATACACCTATGGTATTAAAAAGTTCCTTGTAGAAAAGGCAGCACCTAGGGTAGAGGAAAATTCCCTCTTTGTAGCTAAGGTGAATCTAGAATGGGAGAGTTTTCTCTATGAACAAGCAGCTGAAGAGTCCTCCCAGAGCATGGAAACACTAAATAGTGTTAAGGAATTTATGAATACTCATAAAAAATGCCTGGGAAAATTGATCGAGCCTGGGGGACAAGATGGAGTTGATATAACCAAAATAATTGCCTGTTTCGAGGAAAAGGTTAAAAGTATGAAAGATGCCAAAAATATAGAGATTGTTGACTTTCTAGTTTTCACTTGAGTGGATTCCCTAGCAGTCTATGGGTGTGAGAAAATAAAAGCACAAAGAGCGAAAATCCAACAAGCATAGAATTTCATGCAAATATTCGAGGTCGTTACCACACCGAACTAGGAGTTACTTGTGAGCTTCTCAATGGATTTCGAGGAGTGGAGCACAACACGAGAGGCCACCCAGACTGCTAAAGATGATGGAACTAGGAATGACCAATTGGTCAATTAGTTCCTTACAGAAGATAGTTTCTATTTTTGCAATCTTTTCCTAATTTTCCTACTACTTTTAAGAACAATTAGTTTTAAAAATGAGTTAGCCTTGCGTGGCTATATGAATGTGATGGGATGATCAAATGGGTGTCAATTCTCTGGTAGAAAGATTTGGTATTATCTTTTTGTTTGGAGATATATTTGACATCGTTATGTTGTTGAACTCTAGGTATGCATATATATGATCAATTGGTTTTATAATAGATTCTGGCAATTTTCATTGATCAGTTGGTCAAGTGAATGTGTGATTTTGATTTCAGTTGGAATTAAATGATTATGCTGCTTTAATGTGTGCATATTCATGTTTATTCAGTCATCTGATTAAAGATTTAGTGTCTTTTGAATCGGTCATTCTTTAAAAGTTACTCTTTCATATTCTAGGTCAGTTGGCTTAGAGTATCTATTGCATGTTTTGAAATTGAAGCATTTCATTGTTGATTCATGATGAAATGTTAGTAAATCCTTTCTATGCTTCCTGGTTAAAAGCTTCTCTTAAGTTTGAATCCTTTACAATAAAGGGTTCTTTAAAGTAGATCTTTGTAGAAGGTAGTTGCTCCTTTAAAGGAGAGAGTTGGTTGTGAGAGGCTGACTTAGTTGTTAGAGTAGTTTTTCTTTCTATTTTTGGGTTGTAAGAGTCACTTATCAATTTATCATTATAGAAGGAAAATATGTTCACTGACAGTAAGTACAACTACAAATGATTTTTTTAATCCTATAAGTATAAAAATAATAATATTGTCACGATATTTACAAATAAATCTCTCCTAATCAAATAAAAGAATGATTTAAATAAAACATATCAATCATTCTCTTTAAAAGAGAGACTCATAAATGAGATAAATAGGAACAATATATTCCACTTTCAAAGGAAATATCTTCTCTTGATCTTTTGCACAACTCAAAAATACATTTGAGAAACCAAGGGGGACCTCTAGATCGGGCATTGGTGATCTAGCCATATCATTTGATATGGCTGGATGCATCTCATTACTATGTTGTGGCCATCGTATTGCTGTAGGATTCACAGAGTGAAATGCGGAATATGGTAATATGGTAGTTGTAGTGTTGAGCATGAAATGTGGTGCAATTTTAAAGAAAAAGAAATATTAATTTAGTACTTTCTAATTTCAAATTTATTGGCAATTTAACTAGTGCTAGTGCTATTGTTCTAAAAAAATTTATCATGTTTTTAAAAGTTAAATTAATAAAATAACAAGTATATAATATATATATATATATATATATATATATATATATATATATATATATATTTGGTGAAAATTTATATTTATATTAATAATAACTGGTTCAAAGGGCTCCCAGAGAAAGAACCAGAAAAGAAAACTCTGTTCATTACCCATATATATACAAAGTGGCTTTAGATTGTCAAAAATATTCCTAGACTACCCAAAGCCCGAAGGTCAAAAAATGACCTGCTTATAACTACAAAAAAGAGATCCCCCATACAAAATGGTAGAATGAATCTGCAATACAATATGTTCCAAATAGTATAATTTGTAGGACTACCCAAAAAACCCCAACCCACATGGAGGCCAAATTACAACTCCGATCCCCCAAAGAAAACCCATTACAATGAAGCATATAATAAGAGCCAAAATACATTTGCAAGCCCAATATAATAGAAGCAGATATGACAACTGTCATCCAATATTCTTTGTAAACCCGATAGAGAAGCCGCATCAGAGAACATTGAGGGCCCCATCCAAAACAAAAAATGAGGCAGAGTATAAAATGCTAGTGGAGGACAAGTAAAAGCGAGATTAGCTGACATCCCAAGGTCCTTATAAGCCAGCTGAAAGCTGCACGAACAAAGAACCTGCAAAAGAGATTTTGACAGAGACAAAAGAATTTATACAACAAAAACATCTTATAAATGTCACGAAGCATAACCCCTAGAACCAAAATGTGAGGGTGGAGACAAGAACAAAGAGCTCCAGAGATGGTCCACTTGAGAGACAAGTGGATCCCCTAAAGCCAAAGATGCACGAGGTGACATCAAGGCACGAGTAGATGGAGGGGAAACCAAGACACAAGCAAGGGATGAGCACGATCCAACTGATAATGGAACTGAAGAAATAACAGGGACTAGTAATGAACCTGAATTACTGCCAAGTGGAATATCACCCATCATAGGAGAAGCCAAACCCAAATTTGAAGCATGAGCATGTGACAATAAAGCAAGAAAAGCATACATTTTTGAAAATGCCTTTCCTCTATGACCTGCATCAAAGTGGGTACTGTTAAGAAGGTGATCAAGAGGCATAATAGCAAAAGAGGTGATGCAATCTTTAACAACAAGCAGCATAATGTACTTGTCTGAATTAAAAAGAAGATGACGTGGAAATACACCTCCGATATGAGCATCTTCCAACTAGAAATTATACTTCTAAAATGCTAGAAGAAAACCATTTTCTTGAAGGAAACAATACACCAATTCGCAATGAATACCAACAAAGACCAAGATTGAGATTAATCCAAGATATTAGAGAAGAAGACTGAAACAACTTGAGAAGGAAAAATAATCCTTTTAAAATGTGGAGACAAAACCGAGTCCCCAATCATTCTCTGAATACCCCAAGCACATTTTGAACAGTGGATAATAAACATGGAAGCAAGGGATTCATCAGTGATATTACCTTCAAACAACACCTCCAGACTAGAGCTTGAGAGATGAACACAAAGATTCAATGGTCTAAATTCATCCACATATCTATGCAATTCCATGAGAACAAAGCGAAAGGAAACAAGGCTATACTACAAGAAAAGAATTTGAATGACAGAGATGGAGCCAAGACTGATTAAAACCTCACAAAACCATCATGAAATGAACTTCCCCATATGAAGACACAAATGAACCAAGTACCAGCTATTAGGTTTTGTACATAAGAAATCAATAAACAACAAGATTCATACAAATGCTAAAAAGACTAACTCATGCGAGCCACATCATGAAAGCGTCACCTGATCTAGTAATAAATAGAGAATAAAATGTGAGAGGAAATATTACACATGCGAAAGGTATTAAATCATAGACAAAGCTTTAATTATACATAATATTGAAGATAGGATGAGACATCAAAGGATTATCCTCATATCAAGGTGGTATGAAAATTAGGTATCACGATCTAAGGTGATTCCTCATATCAAGGTGGTATGAAAATCAGGTATCATGATCTAAGGTGATTCCTCATATCAAGGTGGTATGAAAATCAGGTATCACAATCTAAGGTGATTCCTCATATCAAGGTGGTATGAAAATTAGGCATCACATGTTAGGTGATTCCTCATATCACATGTTAGGTGATATTGAAAATTGGGTATCACATGTTAGGTGATATTGAAAATTGGGTATCACATGTTAGGTGATTCCTCATATCTCATGTTAGGTGATATTGAAAATTGGGTATCACATGTTAGGTGATTCCTCATATCACATGTTAGGTGATATTGAAAACTGGGTATCACATGTTAGGTGATTCCTCATATCACAAATTATGTGATATATGATACTCTATATCACAAGTTAGGTGATACTTCATATCACGATTTATGTGATATGTAATTTCTTAGTATCCATATGGATCATATTAGGATCCTTCTGAACTTAGTATTACATATTGATTGGACCCTATGAAACATATCACATAGTGACATGTCTCTACGTAAACTTAGTATCCATATGACAGACATCATGAGAGGTATTCTCATTAGACATACAATGGATATTTATGAGCTATGGTGAACATCATGTGACTTGATATTCTTGCGTATGCCATATCTCCTGATATCACAGTGGGGTGATATCTCCTCTCTTTTAAAATTAATGATTTATTACCTTGATGGATTTTTATATTCTCTAGCTAAGAGGGAGTGTTGATGTTTTGTATGACTATAGTTAGGGTCATATGTGTTGACAAGGGAGACCACAACACATTCTATTTGATTTTCCTCCCTAGCTAAGAGAGAGTATTAATGTTTGTAGCTTCAGTCGTATGATCACTTAGAATACATATAATACTTATCTATATTAATTAATAATTATATATATATATATATATATATATATATATATATATATATATATATATATATATATATATATATATATATATATATATATATATATATATATATATATATATATATATATATATATATATATATTCAAATGTATATTATTCTAATATATGAGTAATTAATGAAATAGTATAAAATGAATAGACATGTCCCATGAAGGGACATGTCTCCCATAGCCTCATTCCCAATATAAACAAGTGAGATTGTTGCATTTGGAAAAGACATACCCTACACAATCTAGGCAATGCTATTACATTTGCAGCGATCCTAAAATACAAACAGTATCTATATTTTATTTTAAGTACATATTTTAAGTATATCTATGTTGGATGTGAAGTCCAACTGTTTAGTTAATATTCCCTGACTGTTCCTTTCTTCTTCCCATCTTTGACTCTTCGTCTTCTCTTGAAGACTATTGTATAAATATGAGGACAAAACCCTTTGTATGTAAGTTGTGATAATAAAGGTTCCTTCTATTCTTTCTTGTAGATGTAGCCAGATTGGTGAACCATGTTGAATGTTGTCTCTATTTGTGGTTTCCAATTTGTTTTTTATTTAACAATTGGTATTAGAGCATGTAAGATCCGGGAGAGCAGAGCAGACAAAAATAATGGCCTAAGACAAGAAGAAGCCCTGTTGTCCTTAGCTTGGGTGCGACAGGTTGCGAAAACTATCCTGAGCTGTGAGTCAGACTTCAAACCTCTTTTGTCTTAGTCCAAGTCCTTGTTTTGTTTATTGTATGGTGGTTGCTAATTGTAGGACTAAATAAAATGAAAAATATATATTCATATTTTTTTTGCAATTACAATCCTCTCTGAGTGAGGGATGAAGGGAAGTGTATATGAGTTTAGATTTTTTTTATTGAGACTGATTGTGGAATGCATAGCCCCATAGTTTTTTTGGATTTATTAATCTAGAAGGCAGAGAGGTGCTTGGACGTTGGAGCAGATTTAAGAGAAGATGTGCACATTGAATGTGAGGCATGAGTCTTTGGGTAAAGGGAAGCTACGACACACAAGGAAAGCCCTTATTGTTGATAACAAAGAGCCCTCCACTATAGTGCTTTCTCTGTATCGGTATAGGTCTTTTGGGTGGCCTGTGGGGTCTTCTAATATTGTAGGGCACTTTTTGTTCATTGATGTGGTCTGTTGTGGTAGCTGCATGCCATGGGATCAAATCTCATCCCGCCCAAGGGCACATAGATTGCTACTAGTAATGGATTTCCATCCCAGCTTATATCATGAATGTTGTTATACTAGTTTTACAGATAAAATTCTGGGGAAAAGATGTGTAAATTTTGTTGGCTAAAGGTCTTTTGTTTGGCATATTTTTGAGGAATTTGATGATGGGCACATACAAAGGTAGTTTTTTTTGGATCTATGTTATTTTTGGTAAAATTTTTACCAACAACAATATTGATAATAGTGATATTTGATTTGGCTCATTTTAGAGAAATTGTACTTCAGTTTTATGGATCATTTTATTGTCATGAGATGGTTTCCATCCATGTAATAGGAGATGTTTGTTATTGTGCCATGGTGGGTTCTTGATTAGAGCATTGGCATGATACAGGTTCTCTTGATAGGTTTTTTCTCTTTGGAACATGAGGTTTTTTCATATGTGGAGATCAAGTTGTCAAGTTGTGTTTCTAGGTAATGCAAACGTGCAGTGGGAGTTTTGATGATTGGTCTTGTTAGTGCTCTTGGTATCTAGTACTTTGGAAGATTGGCCATGGAGGTGCTCTTGAAAACTAAGAGGCTTGGATGAGGCTAGAGTTCTCTTGGATTTAGAGAACATTTGTTGAGGCAATTTCTCTTTGGAGGTTTCAGCATGAAGACCGAGGATCCTACACCTGTAGATGGACGCGAGTTTATTATTGACCTAGAGGCGATTGTTCTTGGAGAAGAGTCACTGTGACTTAGAGTATCTTGGAGGATCATTCTCACTCCCTACTCTTGGTCTACTCAGTAGATTTGTCTCCTTATGCTTTTGGGTTTAGGAGATGGTTGAGATTTTTCCTAGTTTTGGAATGTTTTTGAGTTTGATCTTCTTGTTTACAAGGGCTTTCATCCATGGTGGTTGGGTGTTGTAAATTCTCTTCTTTGGGCAGGTAAAGGAGATCATACTTGGCACAATTGAGCACTTGGTGGTGTTGGTAGAAGGATGAGCTATGGTTTACATGATTGTCCCTTCCAAGAGTTTTTTGAGGTCATCTATTGTAGTTGTACTTCATTGTTTGTTAACTACAATATGTGATATTTTCATGAGGACTTGGAAGATAGCATGTGAAGTTTTGCAACAGGTTGGTTGTGATTTGCAGATCATTTCAAGTTATTGTCACACCTTTTGTGTGCTAATTGGTAGATTGAGTCAACTTTTGGTTGACATTGCTCATACAATTTGGATTGGTCTATAATGGTCTTCTAGGTTTTTGCACATCAATGGTTTTTGATGTATTTTGTTGGAAGATGTAATTATTTTCTACATGGTGAGTTGTATGGGCTGGATATACCGATTATAAATCTACTGATGTTGTATGGTTATTTGGATGTGATTAGCAACTGGTTGTGGTTTTTATTTCAGCTATGAATCTTGTCTATTGGCAATGGATTACCATGGTATTGGTAAAGGAAAGCAGAGTTTAAGTGGGAGGTTGTTTAGATGTGAAGTCACAACATTAGTCAAACTTAAAGTGGGAGATTGTTGGATGTGAAGTCTAACTATTCAGTTAATATTCCCTAACTATTCAGTTAATATTCCCTGATTGTTCCTTTCTTCTTCCCATCTTTGACTCTTCATCTTCTCTTGAAGACTATTGTATAAATATGAGGGCAAAGCCCTTTGTATGTAAGCTATGATAATAAAGGTTCCTTCTCTACTTTCTAGTGGATGTAGCCAAATTGGTGAAGCATGTTAAATCTTGTCTCTATTTGTGGTTTCCAATTTGTCTTTTTATTTAACAATCTATAGTATAAAAATCTAATTAATTTGGCCTTTTAATCTTAAGTTTTGTTTTCATACATATATAACAAGGATTTTGAGTTTGAGAAAGAATAATCTTAATTATATATATATATATATATATATATATATATATATATATATATATATATATATATATATATATATATATATATATATATATATATATATATATATATATATATATATATATATATATATATATATATATAAGAGTTATTTTGACTATGAGAATATTTTTTACAAATTTTAGTTGACTATCTTAAACATGTTGTCTTATTATATCATATTTTATTTGTTTGGTTGCCTTAATTCCTTATTATTATTTTGACATTTGAAAGAAAAATTTAAGCTACATTCTAACACTTTTCCTATTCTAGCATATTAAGCCATTGACTAGATTCAAACGTTGGGAGTTAAGTCTTAACCCAATTTTATGTCATATATGAGTGATTGATTGATTGACTTTTGTAAAATTCCAATTTACCGATAGGTCCAACAAGATCTCTTTTAACTATCTTTAACTCACTAATTCTTGCATGAAAACATTCAAATAATGACTCAACCCCATGTTATTTTGCTAAAGAAAAGAATCATTGCTCGTCCACCATTTTAAGGTATCTTATCTCTCACAAACATCACTAGAGTTCTAAATCATTTTTTTGCATGTTATATTGGCCCTTGCATCAACAACCTAGTTCTTGCATCAAGTCATTTTAGCACCCATTGCATTGCTTTTGGTTGTATCAAGTCTTAAGTCTCAAGCAATTAACATAATCATAAATTTATCTAGTCATATATAATTATTGTTTGAATTTTTCACTAAGCAATAGTAGCATCCCTCGAGCTGCAATACCAATTTTATTCCCTACAATTGCTTTATTCTTGACACGAAAAGATGCATCATGTTCGAATTTGACCTAGTAATCTTTTATAAAGATAAACTTTGCTATTATTAGAGATTGAAAATAAGTTCTGAATAAATCACATTATGAAAAATATACAAAATAATTTCTCACATTTCCTTCCTTTATTACAATTCCCTCAAAATTTTGTACTTCCTAAATGTTACTTTGATTTATATGAAAGAAAAAAATTAGAAAATAAACTACTTAAAACAAACAAAATATAAAGTCAGTAGACCATTGATTCCTTTAAAAATTTAATAATGATTATTAAACAATAAATAATTAACTTATAGATAGAGTTTTTGCAAAATCTTGAGAATATTTTTTTTTCTCGAACTCAGACACCTTTCCCCAATAAGCGTGGCCATAATTGTCCTCATCTAGTGTTCAGATGACTTAGTCTTTATCCCCAATAATTGGATTCTTCAAAGCCCAAAGCAATAGGAAGCATTTGGATTTTCATTAAAAATAGGGCAGTCATAATTTTTTGTACTAGACTAAGTTGGCACTAAAGATAAAGAAAATGTGTTTGGGAGGAGGATTGGTGAAAAGTTTGTGGCTAAAGGGAAAGGAAGCTATATATAGAAAGATAAACATGTGTGAATGAAGCAGATCGGCCAAAACCCAAACCAACTTTGAAGATTAGGTTGTGCTGAGTGGGCATAAATATGGATCATTTTATTTTTAGCAGATTCGTAATGAAGTCAAGAATTTGAACATCCTTTGGGATGACAATGTATTTGATTTTGGAGTTAATATGTAGGTCATCAACTGTTCCAACATTCACAATTAGATGAAAAACATATCATTTCCCATCATCCTTGTGACTTCCATCTTCACTTGATTTATTTGGAGATTATATTTCTGCTCGGTTCTCTTTGTAACTATGATATGTTCTTTAAAAGATACATAAAAAATTTTGTTGTTATAATTGAATATGTAATGGTAACCACTGGAGAGACATAAAGTGATTAAAAATCATCACTCTTCGACTGGGAAATCAATTCCCTCTTTGGAAAAATATTTTGAGATTGAATCATGCAAATAGTTGCCTTTAGGAATTACTATGGTGGAGACTGAAAATGCTGAAAATTGTTCCAATCATCATCTTCTACATTCTCCAGACTGTCAGCAAATTTTATCTTATCTATTTTAACTGCTCATGACTATACACCCACTTTTGGTGTAGTTGCCAAACTTGACATGGTCTTCGTCTTGCACAATAAGAAAAACTATTAAATGCAGCTTGTGGGTACCAACATTAAAAATAATTAGAAAAAAGCATTTGGTTCATGGTCTGCAAGTCTCAACTTCACATGTCCCTTGGCACTAGTTTCTATTGCCAATTTAGTTTTATTGGACTTGGCACCTCTTTTCTTTTTATTTGCAACTAAGGGTTCTTTTAACTGCGATGGAGTCTATTCAATGTCTAGTTCTTCCATAATATTATCATGTCCTTTCTACATGGTATTGATATCATCTTGGTTAGATTTTGAATCTTTTGTTCCTCTTCCTAATCTTTGATTGGTTCTTTCTCCCTTGTGGTACACTCCTCCCCAATTTCACAAGGTGACACCTTATCTACATTTTCCCCTCTAGTTTCTTGACCCTTGAGCCTTTCAAACATTGTTAGATTTGAAAGAAACCTTATTTGTTCCAATCCTAGAACACTTTTTATCTCATCATGTTCTCCTTCCATGTTGGGATTTTCTATCTGATTATCATACACCATTTCATTCTTATCTATATTGACAATTGTCTCAGTTTTCCCTATTAGGATTTTGTTCTGATAGATTTTGAGGTGAGGATGCAATACCCTTATCTTCCTCTACCCCATTCAATTGTTTTTTCATTACTTCCATAGTTGTGTCTTACTTTGAATATGTGGGAGGTGTCTGACCTATCTCCTTGAGTGTGGCATTTGATGGTGTTGATTGAGTTTTTTTTCCCGATCGATCCTTTGTTTACAACTACCCCAATCCATGCATATCTCAATTTCCTACAAGATCATCTCATGGATGGATGCATAAACAATCCTTGCATAATTTCATTTTTCCTCATCAATCAGTATTCCTTTTGATTCTTTAAAATTCCCCAAGTTTATTCATATTTCTCTGAGGATATCGACATCCCAATATTCAACGGGTAGATTGTATATCCTAATCCAAATCGGTCATTCCTTGAAATTGTAATTCCTTGGATTGAAGTTTTGGATTCACTTATCCATGTAAATTTTGTTTCCATCAATTCCATGAGGTCCTTGCTCCAAAATATCTTTCCTAGCCTTACTCAAAGGGAGGATTATCATACAAAATTTATTCAATAATTTTTGTAACTGAAAAGCATCTCCCCATTTGGATTTACACTAGCAATTGCAACTTGGTGTGCAATGGGTACACCAAAGAGTTGTGAAAGGTCAACCAAGGAATTTTTTGGTATTTTTTTGCATATATTTATGCTAAAAATGAGGCTAATTTGTAGACCACTCAAAAAATGGTATTGTTTGTGCAACAAAGGTTTTAATGGAGAAGTGACAGTTTTAAATCAGCTATACATTCAGTTTAAAGATCCAAACACGACTAAGACAAAACCTCTAAATTAGACTAAATTACAAATAGGCGCATGTTATGTTTGCAATAGTGTGAGAGAGGGAGAGGTGTGGGTAGAAAGAGGGAGAGATAGATGGGATAAGGAGATAGAGATAAGTAGTAGAGTGAGGTGTGTGTGTGTGTGTGTGAGAGAGAGAGAGAGAGAAGGGGGGAAGACCAAGAAAGTGACAAAGAGCATAAGAAAATAGAGATAGAGATGGAAAAGGAGAGGAATAGATAGAAATGAAAGATATAAACATATAGAGAGGGAGAAAGAGATAGAAATATAGAGATAATAAATGGTATATAAAGATGAAAAAGATATAGTGTTAGAGAAATAGAGAATAGATAGCCAACTTTATATTGACATCCACCCATACAAAAAGAAAATTTCTTTGGATAATCTAAGCCTCCCTTTCATCTCCCTTACCATTTTTTTTAATTTTAAGTAAGTCAACAATATCTTAGAAGTACCCTCATTGTTCTACTTAAGATAACCACACAAAAATATGTTAAAATAATTAGTATAAAATCTACTATCCAAATTGGTAATATGTTGAAAAATAGTTTGCATATTTCAATGTTTAAGCTCCACACGTCTCTCACCTTACATCACTATGTTACCATAACTTATAGTAATGTTGAAGATTGATTATTTGATGGAGCTGATGATGAAGACTAACCAAGATGAGAGGAAATCATGATAGTAGAAAGGTTAGATTAGTTATAGTCTTGTCATTGATGTCAGGCAATTGATTTTTTATTTATATTATATTTCCATATCATTTGGTAATGATATAAGATGAATGAGTAAAGGAGAAGAAGAAATGAGAAGTTGAGAAGTTGAAGAACTTAATTGGGCAACTGACATAGATCGGCCAATGATTTGATTATGTTGATATAATTATTTTCTACCTAGCATATGAGTATGTTAATTCGGTAAAGCATGGTGATGAAGATTTGACAATTCAGTAAGTTAAGTTGTTTTGGCTACCGAGATGGAAAGGTCACTCGGTAAGGTAAAGTTAAAAGATAGGTCACTCACTAAAGCAGAAAGTTTTATGCACCGAGTGATATTACCGTAATTCAAATGAAGGACACCAAGCGAGAACAAATATTAAGTAAGGATAGAATCAATATTTAGTGATTAGTTATGATGAGCTAGATGATCATGATGATGAGGAAAGTTAGTTACAAGAGATCTACAGATAAGAAAATTCAAGATGAAGATCTACGGTAAGATCTAAGCGGCAAAAAGAGATGGAACAAGTTTCTAGAAAAGTTCAAGTTCCTAGGAGAAAAGAAAATGTGTTACCAAGATTCAGATTTGAGGTATAATGAATTGAGCGGTCAAGATTGATTAAAGGAAAACGTAATAGATGAGTTTAAAAGGAAAAATATGTCTATATAAAGGATCATCTTATATGGAAAAATGACTAGAAAACTGAATAGTTGAAGGATTACCAACTATTGAAGAGAAGAAGGAACAAAGAGATTCTAAGTGGGAAAAGAAGGATTTGATGAAGTTTTGATGCCAGTGGATGATGAAGAATTGAAGTAAAGATAGAAGAATGTACATGGATCTGATTGAGAAAAGATAGTTGCAAATTAACAAGTCAATTTTATTATTGTTGCTTACTAGCATTTTTAATAGAGAAATCTCTTAACGGAGTGGACTTAACAGTCTTATTGTAAAATCCTTGAGAAAGTAGACATTCTAAAGAGTGTTTAAAACCCTCTAACAAGGTCACTCGTAATAGGGTGAAGATCCTAACAGATCTGAGGTAAATCCCTTAATCAAGTCACACCTAACAGTGTGTATTGTAATCTTTAACTAGATTGGCTCTTAGTCCGGCTTACTTCAAAAAAAAAATTTCATAGTGGGTGACAATTCCCATAGTAGTTTTTCCCAAAGCTGGGTTTCCACGTTAAATATTGGTGTTACACATTGTGAATGATTTGTGTGAATTATAAATTACTAAATGTTATAGTTTATTTACTATTGTCGGTAAATAGTAAACTATGTTGTTATTGAGCTTCTACTGAGTTAATCAGAGAAAAGTTTTAAAGGTATTTGTGATCATGATTACTAATTCACCCCCCTCTCTCTACAATCCAAAAATTGGTATCAAAGCCAAGTTCTCTGAAGAGACAAATTTAAAAGACTTGAGTAAAAGATCCAAAGATGTATAAGAGAGAAGTACCTAAGCTGAATAAGGAAAGTTTCTCAACATGGAAAAGCATAATGAGATTGTATCCATCTGGGATTGGAGACTCTACATTGAATCTAATTATAATGACTACACTCCAGTGCCTACTAGACCTTTGATAGATGATCAGATGAGAGAAAGGTAGGAACACAACTCAGATATGATAGAGATTGCTTCTTCCCTCTCTGATGTTGAATTTAATTATATCAAGGATTGTGTTAATTCAAAAGATATGTGGGACAAGATTACACTTATTTATGGAGGAGATCAACATGTGCAAAAAGATAAGTTTGACATTCTAAGAGGAAAATATGATGAGATGAGGATAAAATATGAAGAGAACATCACACAATATAACAATAGAATCAAAGAATTTGTGAGTGCCATCAGAGGTGTTGGTGGATCACTGACTAATGAAGAAGTGGTAAGTAAGATCTTGAGAAATCTTTCTTCTAAGTATGCTATTAGAGTATCTGCAATTTAGGAATTGAGATCTATACCGAACAATATTGTTACTCTTGAAGCCCTAATTGGTAAGTTGATTGCATTTGAGCTTAGTAATTATGATAATAGTCTACTGACTATTGAGACTGTCTTCAAGTCATTTGTAAGCATTGGAACATCAAGAAGAGAAAGAGAAAGTCAAAACAATTCATATGGAAATGAGTATGACAACATTTTGAATGAAGAGAAAGAAGAAGAGGAATTGGAAGCAGTGTTGGCTAACCGACTACCTAGAGGCAAAGGAAAGTATAAATGCAAGTTACCATTGAAATGTTTCAATTGTAATAAGATTGGACATATTTCATCTAGATGTCTTGGCAATGACAAGAATACCAAAATAGACAAATGACACTGAAGATTCAAAGATTATAAGGACAAAGCTAAGAAGTCTTGCTACCTAGCTGAGGAAGGTGTAACTAATGATGAATATGATGATACCGAGGAGGGATATGAAGTTGTCTATGTTGCAGTATAGGAAGAATCACATGAGGAAAAGTATGAAGATGAAAAAGAACTTGTTTCTCATGTAAGTAAACCAGACCCTTGGATTATTGATAGTGGTTGTTCACATCATATGACTGGTGATATTGAAAAGTTTGAGAATCTAGAAGAATATGATGGAGGATTTGTCAAATTTGACAATGATGCTCCATGTCCTGAAAGGTAAATGATCTATTGTGCTGAATGAAAAGATGAAATGTAATGATGCTTATTAGGTTAGAGGACTAAATTATAATCTATTGAGTGTTGCACAATTGAACAATATTGGTCACCGACTGGAATTTTAGAATTAAAAAGTTAAGATCTATGGTGTTGATAGAGATCTAATTGGTGGTTGTAGGGGTACCCTATGAGATTGGAGGAGTAAGTTAGATGAAATCAGTGGCTAGCCTATAATAGTAGAGGATATGCTATAATAAGTGTGTGTTTTTATGATTGGAGAAGTGTTATATAAATTAATACATAGTGTATGATCCATCAATTGATCCTAGAAGCGTCAGTGGTGAGTGGAATCAAGAAGCCCTCATTTTAGGACCTTTGTGAGTGGGGTTTTGAGGTTTTTATATCAAATGAGCACATAGACTCAAATTGACTTGGTAAATATTTATTTGGCATCATTTTAGAACACTATCTAGAGTTAGGAAGTTTGGGGTTAAGTATATAACATACTTCCTTTGTTAAAGTGACCAATTTCTAGGCAAAAAATAGTGAATAGTCAAGAGACAACATACATGTCGTCCAAAACAATTCTACCTAAGCTTTCAGTATGTTAAAAGAGGGATAAATGGGTATCTAAAAATCCCATTAGTTTACCTTGTGTTCACTCGGTGGTGCCTTTCATCGAGTGGTTTAGTTGTTCTACTCGGTGGTGTTCTTCATCGAGTGGGTTCGGTGTTCTATGTTTCTTGGTGGCCTAGGTACTTGCTAAGCTACCTTAACAAAGGGTTCCTTTCCTTTGTCCAAAACCTTTTGAATCACTCATAACTAAGTGTCTTGAATTTATCTATGCCATTGGGAATATTAGGGAAAAGATAAGGTTGAGTTTTGAGTCATTTTAGCCATTTTGTGCTATTACAACCATTTTTTACACCTTGGTGTAATTGCATTTGCCTCAGTTATTTTGTGGGCCCTCACCTACCTCTGAATCAGATCCTTTGTAAAACTTCCCTGAACACCTTGACACCCACATCCTCTTCTATATCTACCCTTTTCAGCGTCACTTTCCCTCTAATTATTGACTAAGAATTGTCCCCTTGCTCTTCAATTCTCCTTAACTCCTTTGACCATCTTATTGCTACCTCTTCCATTGGCCAATCTTTAATATCCTATGGAGGTGGTCCTTACATTTTGATTTTTTTTTCTAAACCAACTTCCATATTACGTATTCTCATCTCCTCCTCTACTTTAGAAACCATGTTTTCTTGTTTAAGGAAGTCTTTGATCCAAGATGGTCCTTCATTGTGCCTGCATTTGTAGAGATTCATCATAAAATCTATCTTCTTTCTTATCTCAAATCTTCTTCTTTTAAAAATTCTCTAGTTTTCAATGTCTAGAATTGGGTATCTCTTTGAGGGTTGTCCATTTATAATAGCTATGACATAATCCCTCTGTCTTAGGATTTTTAAATTTTCATCTATGTTTCTCAAAATCCTTGTCATATCCTTAAGAAAATCTTTATGAAAAGCCTTCCTACAAAGTCTCTGTTGTTTCTTTTCTCATACCTACATGCAATAATATAGCAAGGAAAACTGCCAGGATTTCAGTGTTTAATCTATATTTCTAGTATTTCTTGCATTCTCTACTCTGAGAAAAATGAACTAATTATCATTATAAGAACATGATAACTTTAATTCCTAGAAAGTTAATGCATGGAACAAATTAACAAAAGGAGAAAAGAAAAAGAAAAATACCAACGTACAATACAAACATAAAACAACAACAAAAATAGACCACATAACAAGGAACAAAAACAAACAGAATCTATTAAAAAAAAGAGAGATTAACTAGAAAGCAAACCATTTCAACTATTCTTTCACTTTAATTTGTCCTTTCTATTATTTTGATGATTAATCACATCATTCACAATCTAATTCCAGATAAAAATTATACTCTAAAATTTCTTATTATTATTTAATACCTCTTCCGCTATCCAATCTTCAATATCCTGTGGAGGTGATCCCTACATTTTGAATTTGTTTTTCTAAACCAGCTTCCATATTATGTATTCTCATCTCCTCCCCTACTTTAGAAACCATGTTTTCTTGTTTAAGGAAGTCTTTGATCCAAGATGGTCCTTCATTGTGCCTAAGTTTGTAGAGCTTCATCATAAAATCTATCTTCTTTATTATCCCAAATCTTCTTCTTTTGAAAATTCTCTAGTTTTCAATGTCCAGAATTGGGTATCTCTTCGAGGGTTGTCCATTTATAATAGCTATGACATAATCCCTCTGTCTTAGAATTATTAAATTTTCATCTATGTTTCTCAAAATCCTTGCCATATCCTTAAGAAAATCTTTATGAAAAACCTTCCTACAAAGTCTTTATTGTTTCTTAGCTCAAACCTACATGCAATAATATATCAAGGAAAACCGTCAGGATTTCAGTGTTTACTCTATATTTCTAGTATTTCCTGCATTCTCTGCTCTGAGAAAAATGAACTAATTATCATTATAAGAACATGACAACTTTAATTCCTAGAAAGTTAATGCATGGAAAAAATTAACAAAAGGAGAAAATAAAAATACTAATGTACAATACAACCCGAAAACAATAAAAAAAAAATAGACCATGCAACAAAGAACAGAAACAAACTAAACCTATCAAAAAAAGAGGGATTAACTAGAAAGAAAACCATTTCAACTATTCTTTCGGAAGAGAAGAAGAGACTTAGCCTAGTGGCATGGGAGAAGGTTTGTAAGCCAAAGAAGCTATGGGGTCTGGGCATCAGAAATATCTCTATTACCAATAAGGCTCTTCTAGCTAAACAATGCTGGAGGATCTTTGAAGAAGGGAAAGAATGGAACCCAATAATCAAAAGTAAATACCATCTCACTTCTTTAGAAAGAACCCTCCACTCCTTTAATGACATCTAGGGGTCATTTATTTGGAACAGTATAAGTAAGGTTAGGAAACTCATCGGTAAAGGGGCTAGATGGAAGCTGGGAAATGGCTGGAAAATTCTCTTCTGGGATGATAAATGGATCCTGGACAAACCTCTCATTGAGACTGAGGAGTGGAGCTTTGTGATTTAGGAATGAAAATATTCTATTGGGGTCCTTGTGAGTGACTACTAGATAAATGAACAATGGATTGACTTGGGGTTGAGGGACATCAGACTTAAAGAGGTTAATAAACAGCTGAATAACTGCTTTATTAGAGATAATGAGTGCGATGAACTGATATGTGAGCCTACTATCTTTGGAAAATTCTTAGTTTCTTCTACTTCAACTCTTCTTATTCCCTCTAGAGATCCGCCTTTCTGTGCTAAGGTATGGAATAAAGATCTTACCCCTAAAATTAACATGTTTTTTTGGCTGCTTGTATAGAATAAAATCATTACTATGGATAACCTTATGAAAAGAGGCTTCCAAATGCCTAGTAGATGTATCATGTGTTGTGAGGAAGCTGAGTCATGAAACCATCTAATGATACACTTCCCCTTTGCTAGAGAAGTTTGGGACACCATTACTCTGTCTCTGAATCTGAAGTGGGTCAAACCTCAAAATATCAAGAACTTTTTCCAGCAATGACAAAGCCCTTTTTATGATAAAAATGCTAGGAACCTCTGGAAACTTGTCTTCCCTCATTTTACATGGCAGATATGGAAGGAGAGGAACAACATAATTTTTAGAGATAAAAAAGCTACTCCCCTCCTGATAGCTAACTCTGTTACCAGAAGTTTAATGGAGAACTATAGAAGTAGTGGTGGAAAGGATTGTAACTCTTGGAATCCTAGCCTTAAGATGGATACTTCCATTTCTTGGGAGAACTTGAAGAGCATAAATGACCCAAATCCTAGAGACAATGTTATGTGGTCTGCTCCTCCCTATGATTGGTCAAAAGGGAATTTTGATGGTTCTACTAGAGGAAACCCTGGAAGAGCTAGAGGGGGAGGCCTCATAAGAGACTGGGCTAGAAATTTTCTTGGGGCTATAGCGGTTCTACTGGGGACTCAAACTAACCATGTGGCAGAGGCTGAGGTGACGCTTTATGTGGTTATTCTAGCCAAAGATATGGGTTGCACGAAACTTTGGCTTGAGGGTGACTCCCTCAATATTGTCAACTGTATTAAAGGGAATGCAGACTGTTCCTAGACTATAGCCCATATAATAAATAAAATCAAAATGTTTCTCATTACCTTTGAAGAGAGCCACGTCACCCATATTTACTATGAAGGTAATAAGCTGATGGATAGGCTGTCTAACCAAGGTACCCAAAGTGATGTCATCAAATCTTGGAGAGGGGAAGGAAATCTAAATTCTGACATCATGAGTCTAATCACATTTGATAAAATTAATCACAATGAAGGGCATGTCACTTAATGTTATGATGAAAAGGATGAAACAATTCTTGGGGAAGGCTGCATGTAATGCAAAGTGTGGGATAATTATTCTGGTTTTAATGATCTACAGAGCTTGGATTAATTCAAATAATCACGATAACATAAGAAAACATTGCAGTAAGAAGAAGATTAATTGCAAGGAGTCGAGCTAGGATAGTCCTAGAAAACACAAAATGGGAGGCAATCTGAGAAGAGAGGAGCCAACTGACTGTGACAAATGGAGGCAAGATAGGAAAATATGGAAGAAGCTGAAAAAGGGAGGAGTCTCTCAGTATATCGAGAAGCTCCATGGCTATGACAAACAGGTGACTTCCTTATTCATTGAGGGCTAGGTTAGAGGTAAAGTAAATTTATTGGGTAAATCTTTCACCCTTACTCTTAATCTTATGGCTGAGATAATGGGCTTACCCCTGGAGGGAACCCATTTCCATAGAGGTAACCATAGGCTTGTTACTGAAGCTTTTAACCTGTTTCCTAAAACTATTGATGAAAAGGACTTCATGACTAAAGGGAAGGGGGATTATGTAGATATCACCAAAATTAAGGATTTCTGGGCTAAAATGTTGAAGGTAATGATCGAGTATTTCACGCTTGATGGGTGCTATTCCAAAATCTACAACCTGCATTTTGTTCCGATTAACCACTTTAGGCATAACAAGAGGATTTCCTTCCCGTATTTTCTTTTGAGCTCCCTGAGTAGTAGCATCACTAAGCATAGGAAGAAGCAGAATAACCCTGTGTTACATGAGGGGTTGATCCTTCTTATTTTTGACTATGCCAGAGATATTATCCCGGACCCTATTCCTAAAAGGGTCAAAGGTAAAACTTTAGAGACTATTGAGGGGGATAGAAAGGCTGAATCTAGCAAAAAGAGAAAGAAAAACAAGGAAATAGTTTCTGACTACAGTAAAGAAGATGGTAAAAAGAGGAAGAAAAAGAAAGTAAAAAGTTCTGACAGCAGTGAAGATGAAACTAAGGAAAAAATCCCTATTTCTCTGCAAATAGGAAATGACGAGGAAGAAAATGTGGAGATGGATCCTGGTAGCACTGAGCGGGAAGAGGATAGGATTGTCATAACTGAGGATGAGAAAGAGGAAGAGGAAGATGGGAAAGATGGGGACTACCATGATGATGAAAAAGATGAGGAAGGGGCTGAAGAGGAGAAAGAATAAGAGGTGGATGAAAAAGATGAGGAAAGTGCTGAGGAGGAAGAAGAGGCCCAGGTCTCCCCTACTGAGGATGATAAGAATGAAGCCCTGGACCTCCCTGCTGAAGAAGAAAAAATTGATGCCCACTTGGATAATGAGGAAGGTTTGGACCTGGCTAGTAAAGATGATGGGGAACCCCTTAAGGAGAACTCTTTGGGCCTTCTGGAGGGGCAGGATGAAGAGGAAATTGAAACTGGTCAGAACTCCCCTATCATTGATGAAAAAGAGGAGGAACAAAAAGATACGGGTGCTAGTACTAATCAGAATGCTACTAAGGAGGAAAAAAGTCAAAAAGATGATTCCATCGCTCCCCTAGAGGATGCTATGAATCTAGACAAGGTTAACAAAGATGAAGGTCAGAGTACTCCTCAAGACTGGATAAATCAGGAGATATAGGAGATTAAGCTCTACCTTTATTCCTTGGAGAAAACTATGAAAACCCTGAATACAAAGCTGGAGAAGCTGGAAACAAGATTCTAGATAAGGTAAAAAATAAAAGTTGGAAGGAGGAGATAACTGCTGAAATCAACAACATTGTTGACAACAAGGTGAAGGAAATTAAGGTCAAAGTTAGCAACAATGGGAAAATGATTAATGAAGTCCTGAGCCACAACAATGAAGGACTCAATGCGGTTGTCATCAACTTGAATATGCTTCACAACTACCTGGAGAAAAACCAGCTGGAAAATACAACCATAACTATTGATGACAATGTTAGGAGTGCAGGCCCAAGTACTAGAACCAGAGGGCATACTCAGAGGAAGATCCCTGAGAAGCCAAAGGAGCTGAAGGACCTGAAAAAAGAAATCCAAAAGATGGAGGAGCTGAAGATGAAGGTAGAGAAAATGATAAGCAATTAGTTTTGTCATGTTCATTGCTGGGTGCTGCTGGTAGTGTTGCTAGATATATTTTCTTTGCTTTTATTTTCATTTCTAGTGTTTTTTTGGGTCCTACTCTGTTCTTTCCAGCAAGCGTATCATTTTGGAAAACTTTAATGCTTTATCTTTTTGCTTTGATGTAAATGGTTTCGGGTTCCATTCAAAACCCATTTTTTCCTTATTCAAAAACTATTCTTTCACTTTAATTTGTCCTTTCTATTCACTTCATTCACAATTTAATTTTAGATAAAAATTACACTCTAAAAATTATTATTATTAGTAAATACCAATCTACTATTCGAAACTAAAATTATTAACACTTTGAAATAATAAAAAATAATATCTACAAGAATAATTAAGAATGTCCATATCATTAAATCAAACAATACTTATCATTCTATAAATATAAAACAATCAGAATAATTATATAATTTAATTAAATCCAAATTGAATATAATTTAAATTAAGTCCAAATAATCAAATATTTAATTAATGTAAACTATTTCCCACATATATTTTCAACAATCAATGTTAACCATTTTCCCATCTTGAATCTTGAATCGTTAATCTTTAATTTTTTTAATCTTAATCTTGAATCTTTGATTTCTTTATCTAAGTCTTGGATCTTTAATTTTCCCATCATAAATCTTGAATCTTTAATTTTTTAATTTGAATCTTTAATCTTTAATTTCTTTATCTGAGTCTCAATTTTTAATCTTTAATCTTGAATATTTTTTTAATTTGAATCTTGCATCTTGAATCTTTTTTCGATCTCGTTCTCTGGAATTCCCTATATAAGGACTCCCGCACTTTGTTCAAATCCTCTAACAAGGTCACACCTTACAGTGTGTTTGTAACCTTTAACATGGTTGACTCTTAACCGAGCTCACTTCAGAAGAGTGGAAATATTTTGGGTTACCGGTCCCAAGTGGTTTTTCCCTTAACAGGGTTTCCATGTTAAAAATCAAGTGTTTTTTATTATGGAAAACAGGTTTTTATGGGGCCCTAAAACCCTACAGAACTAAAAGATAAACATAGATAAAGCATTTAAAGTATCCACAACATAATAGCCATAGGCTTAAAAAATAGCTCCCCACAAGATAGCAAGATAAAACCAAAAAAAGAAAACAAGGAAGCAAAACAAAAAACCAGGAAAGGCCCAAGCCCAGGAGAACGGCTCAGGCAAATTCTCTAAGAATTTCTACAGCACGAATCTCTAGCTCAAATACTCTTCCAACTGCCTCCTTAAGGTCAGAAAGATCTTTATCAGGTTCCTAGATGTCCTTTTTCATTGTGTTGGATCTGGTCCTCTTCCTCGATCCTTCCTCAGGGGACTTATCTTTACCACTGTTGGGAGATTGATCTTCCTTCTTACTACCCCTGTGTTCCTCAATTTTGTTTATCAGCACCTTTATGTTGTCATTAGAAGCTTTAAGAATGTTATAGCTTTTCTTTGTGATTTTTTGTAGGGTGCCCTCGATGCTCTGAACTCTCCTCTTCACTTCCTCCACTCTATTTTCCATATCCTTCTCCTCCTCAATTTTCTTGTTCTTATTGCTACAATTTTCCCTCTCCAATCTGCCCACTCTATTAAAAATCAAGTGTTAAATGTGTATGAATGTGATGTTTTGATATTTTACTTTACACATTACAGTAACTGGTTAGATCGGTATAAGTTAACTACTAGTTGGTTTACATTATCTAGCAGTCGGTTAATTAATCAGAAAGTCACACACATGTTATTACTAAGTTGTTTTGTTTATTTGTTCAAGTTGATATAATACATCAGGAGGAATTTGGGACTATGGGATAACTGAACATAACTGATTCACCCTCCCTCTCATTTATCTAACATTAATATGGTTAGTAGTTTTATGGTTTTTGATAGAGGAAACTTTAGGTGGTTGTTATTTTGTTGACATTAGTTATTCTACTGATGATACTCTGATGGTTTGTAATGGGTTAGCCCCCTATTTTTGGATGCTTTTAATATTAAAAAAACAATCTATAAAGTGACCATAGAAGAAACCTCAACAAAAAAGAAAACCCAAAAAAAAATGAAACATAAATAGCCAAAATAAAACAAAAACACTACAATAAAAAGAATTAAATATCTAAGATAAAAATCTAATTAAAAGTAAAAGAAAAAGAAATATATACCAAAAACTAAATATATGAGAAGAAAAATAAAGAACAATGGAATAACTAGTGAAAATTAAAAAAATAAATCAAAATTACAAGAAATAAAGATCTAAAAAGTCTATAAATAAAAATGAAAAGAAAAATGACCAATTTTATTTTTTTATCAATATGAGGATGTAGCTGGGAAATATTATATTACTACTATAAATTTCAAGATATACAAATATTTAGAGAGATAATATCAATTATTCGTGTCTCAAATTCATAAGCTATTTCTAGAAAAAAAACCAAAGAGCCTAAAAGATCCTAAATCTACTGCCTTGAACTTCTACTAAAATTAACAATCACTCTCAAAACAAAATTGAGTGATCTCAGTAGTCCGAGTAGATTTAAACCAAACAATTGTATTAAGTTTTAACAACTATAAAAGTTATCTTCTAAAACTACCCAAAACATAACCAAAATACTATTATCTCGATGGAAATGCTTCTTATTTGGAAGGCCTTGATGATGAGCTTGGTGTAGGAGCACCCAAGCCCCCTATTGAAGAAAAGAAGACCTTGAAGACATATGGAAGCATGAAGGAACCTAATCCAATCAATTGGAGCATACTAAGACCAATTATGGCCTTTGGAGGCAATAATGTGAATGTAAAGGTTAATGGTCCTAAGGGTCCTGATAGGGACCCTAGGAATAATTGATGATGTAAGGGGGGTAAATAGTACCTAAGGGGTCTAGAGTAGTTTAGAGAGTTTAGAGTAAGACTATAAAGTCATCCCATGAAGTTGGATAAATCAGATAGTGCAAATAGTTAATAATTTGTAAGTTACAAATTCAATTTTTTGAATTGTAACGGTTACTTGGATTTAGGAGGGAAAGTCTATTTTTCATTTGTTATGCATAGTAATAACCTCTAACCACTTGGATTCAGTTAAGGAGGTTGAAATAAATTTATTTAAATCCATGTACAAATGCAAGACTCGGAGAAATGTAATTGCACATGTGACAGTATGGCTGGAAGTAGAGTTTTGCAGTCAAATTCAAGGTTACTTACAATTTATTGTTTTCTTTTGATTGATCTCTATCATTTGATGAGTTAATCACATTAATATGGTTGCACTTTGAGTATTTGAATGGTTTACTGATCCATTTGTATTATAACCACTAATTTATATGTACTAGTGTAAGGGATTTGAGTTTTCCAACATCACAGTTTTGGATTTTGTTGAATAACTTCATCCATTCCTTGAATGGTTGTCTGATTCTCAAGGGATGGATGCATATTAATATGTAACATTATGTTCGAACACCAAATATGCAGGAAATTTGGTGGTTGCAGGGGTAACCTATGAGATTGGTGGAGTAAGTTGGATGAAATTGCTTGTTAGCCTATAACAATAGAGGATCTGCTTGAATAAGTGTGTTTTTTTATGATGGGAGAAGTGTTATATGGATGAATACATGTTGTATGATCCATCAATTGATCTTGGAAGCATCGGTGGTGAGTAAAATCAAGAAAACCTCATTTTAGGACTTTTGTGAGTAGGGTTTTGGGGCTTTTATAACAAATGAGCACATAGACTCAAATTAACTTGGGAAATATTCATTTGGCATCATTTTAGAATATATTCTAGAGTTAGAAAGCTTGGGGTTAAGTATATAACATACTTACTTTATTAAAGTGATCAATTTGTAGGCCAAAAATAGTGAACTGTCGAGAGACAACATACACTAGTATAATTTGCACCTATTTTCGATGGACGATTTGTCAAAGTTTCTACCCAAAAGGGTCAAATCATCAACCAATTGGTTGGTTTCTATTTTTCTGATCAAAGTTTTGACATAGCTCTGTACCATCAAATGTTCTACGTCAATCTTTGTCGAAAATGATATTAGCAAGCAGTGATATATGCGTCGAACATTCGACCACAGTTGGTCGAAATGCTTGGCTCATCTGACCAGGATGCAAAAACCATGATGGTCATATTTTGACCACATTGTGTCAAAATTTAGACCAATATTGGTCAAAATATTTGGTCAGTCTGACCAGGATGCCAAACCCACGACACCACATTTCAACACAGAATGGTCAATTTTTAGATGAAACTAGGTCAGAGTTTCGATGTCGGTTAGTAAAAATGTCAACTACGGTTAGTCAAAATTTTGACTAAATATGGAATTTTAAAAAAAAAAAATGAAGATAAATATCCAGACTAATCACCAATGACATCTTGATAGGTGATTAGGCTAGATATTTATCTTCAGGTGTCCACACTCGTTCTGCTGCTTGTTGCCAACGGGTCCCTGCTCATTCTGTTTTCCAAACTACTATGGGCTCTAGCAATCCATCTGCTCTGCTCTGCATGAAACTATGGATTTTTTCATTTTGTTTGAACTATTTGAGAGATAGGCTCTGATTGGTGATGCATAATTGGTTTGCATATTTTTTGCGTAGAAGTAGTGTAGGGGATGTTGGTGGTGCTGCAGATAGAGTCCTTAACCAGTTGTTGACAGAGATGGATGGTATGACAACCAAGAAAATAGTTTTCATTATTGGTGCTACAAATAGACCTGATATCATCGATCCTCCATTGGTAAGGCCTGGCTGACTTGACTATTTGATTTATATTCCCTTACCTGATGAGTCCTCACGTTATCAAATTTTTAGTTCTTGCTTGAGAAAATCACCCATCTCAAAGGATGTGGACCTAATGGCACTGACCCGTTATACCCAATGATTCAGTGGAGCCAATATTACAGATATTTTTTAGTGGGCTTGCAAGTATGCTATTAGAGAAAATATTGAGAAGGTGAGTTTCAACTGTGGCAGCTTTTACAAACTAGATTTGGTTATGAATTTCTTAATGGTTTTTTTTGAACTGGTGTCTTAGAATTTTACATTTTTTTATTCAATTTTCCTTAACTTGTATCTTATTATTTCAATTTGTCATGTTCTCTTTCTTTTGCACTTTTACAAGATATTGAATGTGAAAGAAAAAGAAGTGAGAACCCTGAGGCAATGGATGAGGATAATAGTGATGAGGTAGCTGAAATAGAGGCTGCTCATTTTGAGGAGTCAATGAAATATGCCCAAAGAAGTGTCAATGATGTTAATATTCAGAGGTATCAAGACTTTGCACAAACACTACAGTAATATCGATGTTTTGGTTCTGAATTTTGATTTCTAGATAGACCTGCTAGTACTTCTACTAGTGCTTCGGATGTATTTGCTACAGTAGATAAAAAGATGATGATGACTTATACAATTAGGAAACTTAGTACACAATTGTCATCTTAATGAAGTGACAAATGTGTCTGTTCTAGCAGGGACCTTCCACTGACAAATTTTGATTAAATATGGAATGTTAAAAAAAACAAATGAAGATAAATATCTACTAATCATCAACGACATCTTGATCGATGATTAGTCTAGATATTTATCTTCAGGTGTCCACACTCATTCTACTACTTGTTGTTAGCAAGTCCCTGCTCGTTCTATTTTCCAAACTGCTTTGGTCTCTAGAAATCCATCTGCTCTGCTATACATGAAACTATGGGTTTTTTCATTTTGTTTGAACTATTTGAGAGATAGGCTCTAACTGGTTATGCATAATTGGTTTTCATGTTTGCAGCGTAGAAGCAGTGTTGGGGATGTTGGTGGTGCTGTAGACAGAGTCCTTAACCAGTTGTTGATGAAGATGGATGGTATGACAGCCAAGAAAATAGTTTTCATTATTGGTGCTACAAACAGACTTGATATCATCGATCCTACATTGCTAAGGTCTAGCTGACTTGACTAGTTGATTTATATTCCCTTGCCTGATGAGTCCTTATGTTATCAAAATTTCACTTCTTTCTTGAGAAAATCACCTATCTCAAAGGATGTGGACCTAATGGCACTGGCCCGTTATACCCAAGGATTCAGTGGAGCCAATATTACAGAGATTTGTTAGCGGGTTTGCAAGTATGCTATTAGAGAAAATATTGAGAAGGTGAGTTTTAATTGTGGTGGCTTTTGCAAACTAGATTTGGTTATGAATTTCTTAATGGTTTTTTTTTTAACTACAGCAATCTTGAGGCTTTGGTTCTGAATTTCAATTTCCAGGTAGACCTGTTGCTGCTTCAGATGTATTTGCTACAGCAAATAATAAAGATGACGATGACTTATACAGTTAGGAAACTTAGTACATAATTATCATCTTAATGAAGTGACAAATGTGTCTGTTCTAGCAAGGACCTTCCACTAACAAATAGCCAATGCTATTCAATTTGGCTCCATCTTTTCCTTGTATGAGTTTTATCTGTTCATATGTTTGAAACTTTATTTAGTTTATCAACCCTTTAGCCGAGGACTTACTAACTTGTAAGTCTTTAGAGAAATATTAACTTTGTGGCAAGGAAATTTAGCTATGGAAACTTTTTCTCAAGTGGTAGATAATGCTATGAAAACCTTTCTTTTAAAAAAAAATCCTGCTAGAAAATATTCTATACTAAATCAATTCTACAACAAAGAAAGTCTAGTTCAACTGATAGGTATTGCTCACAATCTCATTGCCAAAGTGGTCAAAGACTATGTTAGGCTGATAAAATATGGTGATTCTCTTTACCACTGCAAATCTTTGAAGGTTGTTGCACTTGGATGGATACGTACCATTGTTAAGAGAATTGAACCAAGTTTGGCTTACCTCAAAAAGGTGAGGCAACATATGGCTAATCTAAGTGATTTTTTTAGAGGGAAACAACAAGAGGACATGTGGAGTGGACAGACAATCAATGTGTTTCATTTTGGTATTTCTCATGAGAAAGTTGTTAGTTTTTAGACCAAAGTGAATTGTCATAAACATTAGGAGCTTAAAACAAAAAAATCCAACCAAAATAGCAAATCTAATATGCTAATAGACAAACACAGTTTGCTGAAAATAAGAACAAGAAACAATCACATATCTGAAATCTCATGACTACATATATTGTCTATTAACAATGAAACAAAATTCATTGCACTAGTTTAAAATTGTAGTAAAGACACTTTATATGCATCAATTTTTTTGCATTATAACCTGAGTCAGACACTCAGGAACTGCACAAAATGGCATTAAGCATGGATTTTTGTTTACATGTGGTACATCAATTCCTTCATCGAAGACATTATTTATTACATTTATAATTGTTTATTTAGGTTCCATATCACTACCATATACACAAAAAGAATCTGTATTAAAACAAACATGGACACTACATATATATAAAAATAACCTATTAAAAAAAAAGAGGCCACTGAGGACAATTACATAGGTCTCCAAAAACAACATTACCCAACTCTTTCTCTCAAGCCAAAGACTTAGTGTGTTCAATTGCCCAAACTAGCAGTCAATTCTATGTTGAGTATATCTTTCAGGCCCTCCTGTTGTTTGATTTAACACTTCACCTACTCAAAAACACAAACCAATGAAATAATCCACATTAGGCCAAGAGAGGTTGACACATTCAATACGATAATACTTACACAAAATGAAGTCGAATCATGCCAGACAATGACAATGAGAAGTTGACTATTGGCCCTTCTAGTTTTTTATTTGACAGTTTCCTTCCAATGAGACATTCAAAATGCACTTATGAGCAAAGACCTAGAATGAATGAAACTGATTAAATAATGAAGGTATGTTAGTTTGAGCTTCACTTGGTTTTGAGAATAATTTAATATTCTCTACATAACAAGGCCAACCACGTGAAGGTGGAAGCTCATCTGGCCTTACCCCCCCTCCCCCTAACATCAATCTGAATTCCCTATTAACATCTAATTACACACTTCATTCATCCATTTATGAACTATAACAGTCAATCAATACAATCACATAACATTCATTAATATGATATAACATTCATTAATACGCAACACTAATCAAGAATTCATTAACACATAAAGATATTCATTAACATGACATATAATTCAATATTAATACACAACATTCATAGATAATTACTTAAAACAACCTTCTTTCATTATCCAACAAAGTTAATCAAACAAGTTTTATCAAAGAGCATTTTTAAGAAATCATTTCTTTTGGGGGTTTTTCTTAGATTTCTTAATTAGGTAACGATTGAGAGGAGCATCAATATCATCTTCCTCCTCTTGTGGTTGTGATCTCAAATTATGATGCTTCCTCATGTCTCGAGGAGCACGAGGTTGTTGCACTAAAGGGGGGTCTGCTGCAATAACAAGTAAATGGGTTAAATTCGCATACTTTTTTTTACTGTTACATGTATTTCATTAACCAATAGAACATAACATGCATTTTTATTTACCTTACAATGCCACATCATCATGTACAATAACATTTTGATCTTCTGCCACCTCAACATGCTCAACATGCTCTAAAATATTCAAAAAAAGGTTACACAACCAATTGCAATTAAAGATGTTAAATTATATTAATAATTACGTAATTTATTTCCAATAGCAAATTAATACCTCCACCACTATGATGCACATCATGGCCTTCATCACGCCTAGGTTTTGTGATAGGATTTGAAGGCTGTAGTGAAATTTCATGCACATTGTTATCATGAAATAGTCAATTTATGTTTGAAATTAACTATTCAACTTGATTTACTTTTCATTTGACCAATTTACTTGTGTCTCATCTGGTGCAGTAGATTCTCTGTTATGGCTTTCGGATTCTTGGTGTAGGCATGAACCACAACTTTATAGCCTTCCTTCAAGGCTATTTTTTGTCTTCATCTGTGGGCTTTACATTGAATTCCATGCCCTGTATTTTTTGTTTAATATCGTCACTTTTACATGTATGATTTGATTAAACATAATTGTTTGTAACCTTATATATAAAAATTTGATATGAAATTCCAATGTTGCTACTTACAAGTCAAGAGTGAAGTTTCATATAGCCACCAGAGCCAAGCTTGTGTTGGCCAACCTTTTTTAATCTCGCTTGTGTGGCTTTTGATGTGTCTTGCAGTCTATGAAAAGTTTGAAACATGTTAGATTATATATTTACAAAGTTCACTAATTAGTGCATAATTACATTCTAGTTAATATACTATCATGACATACATTCTTTTTCCATCTTCTGGTTGAATTCCACTACCCTTTAGCCTTTTCTCTTTTGTATCTTCCATTATTTCATTCCACTCCATCGATGGAATCAGAGGAGGACACTCATACTTTGGGTTATCCTTTAGAGCCCTTCTATATTGGTCCCTCATAGTCTTTATATGTTTGGATGCTATTTTAAGAATCATGAGACTATCAAAAAATTTATTTCCAAAGAGGTCCTCTAAAGATTTAATGAGCTGATCTTTTAAGTCAGCATCCTATTCATTCCACCTTTTTTGAAAAAACAAAATTGTTAGATATCATAACTTTAATATAATACAATAAATGGAAGATAAGAAAAATATTGTACCTATATTATGAAGCTACGTACCTTTTACGTATGGTGGGCCCAAATAGCTTCAATGTCATTTCAAAAAGATGATCATAAAAAATATCATTTCCTACAAAAATATCATGGGATTATCAATCCAAAACAAGTTATGTATAAGTAAACTACAATCACACTGTAAATAATAACAATTTTAAAGCACCTGGAAGCTTTGGTACTTTTAACGGAAACATATTGTTCTTGTTCAACAACAATGTCCCCGCAAACGAACCAATACTAGTAACATGGGCTGATCCAAGAAATGGTTGATCTTCACTAGTACTAGTTTGATCTGTTCTTGTACCAGGTGTAGGTGTATCTATTAGTGCACAAAATAGGTCCATGTAGTGTATAAAATTCACACAAGAAAAATAATCAATACATGATTAGCACATAATAAAATATAGAAAAATAAGGTTTTACCAGTTGTAGTTGGTACAGAGGAAGATGTCTACAAGCACCTTGTTGCAGATAATGCAGTCATCGATAGCGGAATGTTGATTGAAGGAGGCATCTACACTTCATCATGAGCTGAAGAATACATTGTTATCAAAGATATTTTCAATGGATAAAGATTAAATGGGGTACTAGAAGCATCCCAAACATAAGTTGAGTCAATAATGCATACAAAAGTTAAATGAATGGTTAAAGGTTTAAGGATTATTTACATGAAGGTTGTGCAACGCTACAACCCTCACCATATTGACCACGATTTAGAGGTGTCAAAAAATCTTGTAAGAAGAACACATCATATTTTAGATCATGATCCATAAGATAGTATAAAATATAAACATCTATTGAACTTTAATTATTGCTTAAGATTAATTACTGCTTACATTAATACAATTGACTCTACGTATCAATTCTTCTTTGAGTTCCTCTGTCTCCTCGGTTTTGTTTGGTTTCATTATAAGGTTAAGAATTTCTTTACTATATTTAGTTTTTATTTGAGTAGCCATGAATACATGGTTAGAGTTAGATGCGATGTCATCTATAAATGTTGTCTCAACTTCATATCGCAATTGATCTGTTGTCATTTTTGCTTTTCCCTATCAATAAGTATCAAGTTGTGACATCAATATCAGTAAAATTCTATCAAAATAAATCCAAAGCCATAAAGAAAAGAACATAATAATATGACATTTGTTTCTATATAATTTGTAGAATTACACTAATTAAGGTTTACCTTTGATGAAGAAGTTGCACTGTGAGGAACATCCCAGCCCATATCTTGAGGTGGATCCATGTTGCCCTGTGACAAAGATTAGTAATTCTTAGCAATCAGAAGTGAAATGAAATTAATAAACTTACAAAAAAAAATTATTAATAAAACAATAGATTGTACATTGGAGTCAATATTAATTGGAGGCAATTGGTTTAAATGTTATACTTACCAATCCCATGATAGGGAATTTTTTTGTATCTACATAATTCAAATTGTAATCTATCAGAAGCTCTTCCCCTACACTTATTGATTTTATCGCACATACAAATACATGATTTCCCTCGCATGCCTCGAATATACAATTCGGCCACTTATTAGTTGACACAAGTCAAGAACTATTTATAAAACCTATAATATTTCCTATTGCTTTTGGCCTTCCATCAATATACATAGCGAGTCTTTTAGTTTGATCATTTACTTTGCATTGTATATAATTTGTTGACAATGCATACCTACGCATACTTTTTTTATATTGCATAATTTGCATCCAATTATTGTAATTGTAACAATGTCCTACATACTCCATCAATTCAATAACTTGATTATAACTGACCTTTATGCCATCCATGGAAAATAAGCCCAAACCATGTAATGAAGATGGAGCTATGTGATATATCCTTTCCTTAATAGAAAAATTAGAGTTAAGTGGAGGTAGTTCCTTGGGTACCCATTCTTCCTGAAGATGTGTGTACCTTAAGGGAACCTTCTTGTCGCCTTTGGTCTCATTATCATAAGAACATGACCCCCCCTCAGCAAGGAAAAATTGCATTCGTTTATCAAATTTTCTTCAAATCTTTTGACCTCTAGTTGATCTCCCTATTTTAGACCTACTAGATGTCTCACTTTTGTCTTCTATTCCCGTATTTTACTCACTTGAGGAAGACAGATTAGACAAATACCTATTTGGTGATACCTACAATCCATCAAATGAGAGACATAATAGGATCTATATATTTTGCTGACTAAAGAGAAGGAAACCAAATAATAAATTATACCTGTCGATCCATGTCAAAGGCGTTAAATTTCTTGCATATGTAAATCATTTATCTTAAGTTAGCCAAAAATTACATGATATGTAAGCTACAAATTACATAGAAGATAAAATTTACATGATGCAAAATATACTCCATGACTATAAAGTTCAACACATAATAACTTCTTTCAAATGTCTATGAATAAATCAATACCTTATACGTGACATTGATCATACCTTGACATACATTTTGATCATGTTATTGATCATCCTCCTCATCCATGTCATCATCATGACTATCACCATCATCATCATCATCACCATCATTATGACTATCATCATCATGACCATCATCTCATTGATCAACACCATCTTCATCACCATCATCATGATCATCACCATCATCACCATCATTGTCAGCATCACCAGAATCATCATCATTTTCTTCTTCTTCTTCTTCATTGTGTAACAATCGTCTGTGATCATCATTTACTTCATCTTCTGATTCTTCAGTATCTTCTTCTTCTATCACATTATACTTTACTGGCCTTCCTCTTGGATCATGTCTAACAAAAAATGACCAACTGAGTTTATATGGAATGACAAAGTAAAACACTGGCTCATATTGGCTTGGAAGAACATAGGACTCATCTCCAACTGGTTCAAATGACCTTGTATTAATCATTATAAATCTACTATCATGTTCAATAAAAGTCCTATCAAGATCATTTTGATTCAGTCATAGCCTATACCATTTGACGACAAATAGAACTAATTTGAATGAATTAAATTCGCACTCAAGTATATCATCCAAAATGCCATAGTATCAATTTTTAGATTGTTGAGGATGTATGTCATTTCTAGATAAAATATTAGTGACCTCAAAGACTGCACTTATCCCAGAATCACAAGTTTTCTTCATGTCGTCTAACTTTTTTATGCGAAATTTATGGCCATGGTAGTACATAGCTTTGTGGTGTTTGATCTACAATTATTCAAATATTTCAATATTATTTGCATCGATCCATGAGTTGATATTAAACTTATGGGTCATGGTTAGTAAACTTATATGTACCTTTCTACCTCTTAAACCGTATGCTAGATCAAGTACCATTGACGTAACATTGGGATCTCCATTACAATGAGATTCTTTAACCAATGATGCAACACCATCCCATGTTAATGACCAACCATTTTCTTGATATTGTTGAATCCATACCGTCATCCAATCAACATTGTTTGCGATATACAAATGTAGTGCATCCCACTCATGACCAACTGTAAAGAAAATAAATAGACTGCTTAGAAATAACTTATATTTAAGATCTATAAGAATTAATAAACTAAAATAACATTGTATAATTACCTCTCACTTTCCTCAATCTACCTTTCCCCATCAAGTACTCCCCTTCGAATTTGTTAATAGAGTTGGGATCCCAAATGCGATCTACATGGATATTTTTTGCAAACTTGGGAAGATATTCACTAATGTACACCATGCTCTAGTATACCATATATCCCTCCACCATAGAACCTTCAGGATGTGCTCTTTTTCAAACCAAGCCGTTCATAAATTTTAAGTGCCTCTCAACCATCCACATTGACCTAGTTTGTACAGGTCCACACAATTCAATCTCCTCAACTTGATGTATGAGGTAGTGTTCTTAAGCATTGAAAAAAGTTGGAGGTAGACACTTTTGCATTTCACACATAAGCTGGAGAATTTTTCTCTTCCAATATTTTATATCTTTTTATCAATTTCTTTAGATGATAACCACCTAAAAGAGATTCAACTCGCAAGAACATATAAACAAGATTTTAGAAAAAACCATACAATAAATTACATAAAAATTAAAGCAAGTCATAAATATAATATCTGTACAAGTCTAAGAAATAACACTTCTAACCTCATGTATTCTCCAAGATCATATATAACTTGTTTAACACTGTTGTCAAACTAGTGTGGGAGGGATAGAGGTAGAACGTACTGCAATGATTAAAAATGATCTTTTTAATATATTGTAAAATAATACACTAAACAGTACATGCAATTTTACAAATATATTGTAAATAGAGAACATGACTTACCTTGACGAAGGTATGTCAATCATGTGTTTTCAAACCTGGCCCAAAATCACCTTTCTTTGATACAAGACTACTTATATTTGCAGCAAATCTTGTTGGAAATTTTGTTTTTTTTATGACTTATTTTAATGCATCACTTTGCTACTCAGTTAATAACCAAGGAAGGGCACTCGTATTTATGCGGTCTCCATTGCTAGTTGATTCAATAAATTTTTTCAGTGCATGATTGGATTCATGAATGTCATTACAAATTTTGGCAATTTTTTCTTTGTCATGCCTTCCATCCAATATTTTTCATAGTGTCTCTATTACATTCTTTCCAATATGCATAGCATCAAACAAATGCATGGTTGGGAGGTCCTTGTAGTACGAGAACCTACTAAATTGACTAGGATAACTTTTTATTCCTTAGAAAGTTGGTCATTGATGCCTTGACGACCTTCACGAGCATCAATAACATTATTAGTAAATAAAAGACAATATCAAAATATAAATTTCAAACAAAAATCATCAGATGGAATGACATTACCTCGGTGATTTAGTCTATTGTATTCCAACTTCCATAGACGAGGTGTCATTCTTCGTGGCCTTGAGGTCTCTTCTTTCCCATTAAAAAGATATTTTTTGACAATTTGATACTTATGATTATTGTGGAGAAAGTGCCTAAACTCATCGAACACCTGCTTAACTTCTTGAATGACAAGATTTCATCTTCTGACCACAAACTGGACATGCAAATTTACTCTTTTTCTGAAGACCTAAAAGATACCATACAATTAGATCATGTACAATTATCATGCGCAACTTAAACATACAACAATAATATGTAAGCACTATAACATACCAAAAATACATGACCTTAACATGAATATATAACATATCGCAAAAATGAGTTAGCCCAAGGGCATCATGTGTTGTCCATACAAGCATTGCATGAAATTGAAATTGTATTTGTCCTATTGGTCTAGAGAAGTCATACATACTGACCCCATTCCATAAAATCAACAACTCGTCAATAAGAGGCTCAATATACATGTTCATATCTTTAACTTGGTACTTACCTAGTTGAATGAACACAAACATTACATAATTATTATGACTATCTTGATGCGGCATTTATAAATTAATTTACATAACTATTAAATGAAAAAATACCTGGTGCAATCATTGACAACATCATGTGCTCCCTCTTTATGGACATCCAAGGAGGAATGTTATTGTTAATAACAAAAATAGGCCACACTGAGTAAACAGATCTCATATCTCCAAATGGATTGACACCGTCCGCTACCAATGAAAGCTTGAGATTATGAGATTCTTCTTTAAAGTGTGGCCATGTTGTTTCTATGTCTTTAAATGTAGAACCATCCGCAGGCATTCGCATAATGTCATCTTGACTTCTATTGCATGCATGGTAATCCATAAATTGTGCCAAGCTAGTGCACCTAAATAATCATTGAAGATGTGGAATAATGGCAATGTACCAAAGAACCTTGTGAGGCACCTTTTTTGTTATTTGATCTTACCGATATCTACTAATATGACAATCAGGGCATTCTGTTGCAAATTCATGTTGTTTATGATATAGAATGTGATCATTGGGACATGCATGTATTGTTTGATACTTCATTCCAATTTGATTCATAATGGTATAGTAGATAATTCTTGGTACGAACGAGGCAGAATGTTTGATGGTGGTATCAAAAACTCACATATCAACCTACAACAACAAATATGAATTGTTAATATAATGAATTGTAATGGTATACTAACATTGAAGATGACAAAAATGGCATACCTTAGCATACATGACATTGCTACATTAGATAAGCCATTCATAACCTTCAAGCTCACCAACAACACTATAGAAAAGAGAAGAGTTGTTTGGGACCCTTGGTATAGGGGCTCGCATGCCTTCTCAAGTATAGCTATATCAAGACCATCTTCATCATCATTATCAGATGCGCTAGTACCATCATCATGATCATCTTGATCAACTACGCCAATACCATCTTCTTCAATCATGTCCTCTGGCACATTATCAACTACACTAATACCATCATCTTCAATTGTGTTCTCTGCCACAAGATCATCTTCTTCCATGGGAGTGTTATCATCGTCTTGGATATTCACACCTCCATGTTCCTCCAATTGGAAATTCACATTCACCAATTGACAAAAATCGTACCCCGCTGCAATGTGATCATGTTGCCTACAATGACTCTGGGTTGTTGTGATTAGAGTTTTTTAATTCTTTAAGCTCTTACACTTTTTGAAAGGACAATTACATTTATCAACATCTTTTCTTTGGAACTGAGACCACAATCTAGAAATTGTCTCATTATTTTGTTTTGGGTTCATATTGTCAGGTGTGGACTTTCTTCATAGGCTATAAATATACAAAATGTAAACATACAAAAATTAGTAGTATCTTGTATATAATAAAATAAAATAAAAATTATAAGATTATACAAGATTTACAAATACACACACAAATCATGCTCACTAGACCATGAAATATTCAAAAGGATAAGTATTTTGGGAGTTACACAAATCTCCTCACTAGACTACTAAATCTGTGGATATTATTCTTGATGCTGAAGTAAATCAAGAATGTGAAGTTGAAGCAATTACATCAAGCTACAAATTATCAAGGTTGGAATTTCAAAATTCTTCATTAATCAAGCATCATAAGGAGGTTGAATTATCTCCTTTAATTGTGGACTATGTTATTTGAAGGCTGCAAACTATGAAAAAATAGCAACAATTTGTTTTTAAGGGATTGTGTTTCATTATGGAGGTCACATTTTGACCAAGGTTGTGTTTTCAACAAAGGAGGCTCACGCCACCCTTTTTCATTCTTCACATTGCAATTTGGGAGCCAGCTAGCTTCAACCAACTCCTAACGTGACCACCTAGCTATGTGCATTTCATGTATGGTGAAGATTTGACATCCCAAGGATATGTGTGGTTACTGTTGGATAGCTGGTGAGTTTTCAGAAATTTGAGAAATGTTATTGTTATGGGAGCAACTAACCGGCCAAATAGTATTGATCCAACACTCATAAGGTTTGGAAGGTTTGACATGGAGATTGATATTGGGGTTCTAAATGAAGTAGGCAGGTTTGAAGTGCTTCGCATCCATACAAAGAATATGAAGCTCTCTGATGATGTACGCATATTGGGGCCTTATTTTTTGCACTTCTATATCTAATGTTAAACAGCTCTTGGATTTTGAAAGCATTTATTAATCAAGTGCAATAACATGATCAAGAGATGGTTTAATAATAAAGAGTCACAACTACCAAGAAATAGAGCATCATGATTACATATAGAGAAGCCATCAAAAGTGCACTATAAATGAACAAAAAAAACTAGAGGATATAAGAGATGTTACAGGTTTGCATCACACATGCTTAAGGAAAAAGTTCCTAATACAACTGAAGAGAGTAATTAATATGGAAAATGAATCAAATGTAAGCAACATATGGCATTAATTTTCAAAGACTGACAATTTAAAATAATTGGAAAAATACAGTGTACAAGCAATGATAGTGCGCCATGGGAAGTCACAATAAGTATGAACCCATAGAGGATTTTCATTGTTTCCTAAAAGAAGATCATTTTCAGAGTGAGATTTAGCTACATAGAGGTGAAGCCATGACATACAAAAGGTAAGAGAACCTCAAAGTTTCTGACATATAATGCTATCATGTCAAAAGGACAACAAAGTGTAGTTTTTAGAACAATGGAACAACGTCTCTCTTAAAAGGAACAACCATCATATTATAGAATTATTGAATATGGCCATTATCATGAGATCATAGGGAAAAACACATCTATCTACTATTAATGAACAAAATCTTCTATAGAGGCAATTTTGAATTCTATGCTCATGTGAAAAGGAAATGTCACTCAGTTTGAAGTCCTAATAGAATAAATACAATAAGAACACATTGACATATCATGCCTTAAATTGACACCAATCACAATAAGAAGATGGAACAACCACAAGGTACAAGCATGTGCAAGTCATTGTAATCATTGGAGATATGTTAAATGTTAAGTACAATAGTAGAGCACAACCATGATACAATTAATGAAAGTGTCATAAAACACCATGATATTTATAATCAATCATAGAGAAAAGAGACCGTGACACAAATGATTTGTATTTTAGTGCCACCAAATACTTTCAAAATAGTCATCAATGTATTAAAGCATTCCAAAGTATAGGATAGCAAGGTGCTTCAATACATAGTTGCAGTGATCAGAATAGTATTTTACAAGATCATGAAGTAAACAAATGCAATGTTTCAAAATAAGGCAAACTAAAACAACAAATGACAAGCATTGTCATTAAACACAACATAAAAGGCATCTTTGACATTGAACCCTCAAAGAACAAGTTTGATGTTTTCATGTTTTGAAAGTTAACAAGGTTTATATTTTCATCATGAATACATGAAAACAAGCACAAAGGATCACAATAAGTAATCTCTAATTTATAAAGAAACACAATGAGTAATCTCTAATATAAAGAAACACAATACGTAATCTCTAATATAAAGAAACACAATTTGAAGCTCGACTCTTCAGGACTCCTACCTTCACATACCTATTGTACATTGGCTCCCCTAAAACATTCATCCACCTTTAGGAAGTTCCTACGGTTAGATTTCATTGGGGAGCCATAGAAATTCAAACTACTCTAAACTGGACAGTAGACTCCCTTGTTACTAAACAAAATTTATTAATGCCACCAATCTACCTCTACAATACTTGCACACATAATGAAAAAGTCTTGAATCTAACCTACTAACATAGATCTAATGCTATTTAGAAGTATTCGGTCCATCTAAAGGCACTGTCACATAAAAATGCTTGAATATGTCTTCAAACCATAATTGTAGAGCTTCCTTTCTATTTCAAAAACCTCCTTACATTCACACTGCTTCGAGAAACAAGCCATAAGGTATCATAAGATACTACTGTAGGTTTTGGGGTGGACCAAGCACTAATTCTGCAAACATACCTCTTTCTCTTTTTAGGGAAAGAAGAATTTGATTTTCACATGTTATGAAGTATCTTCTAAAAAATAGTCATATGGCACACTTCTTCTAACAAATAGTCATATGGCACACTTTATGAATGAATCATTGTCTATGGAACCCAAAAGAATCAGTGCATGAGAAAAGAGGAACTCCTATCAAATCTCCTCTCCATCAACACTTTGTTCATAATCAACCTAGTAGCCACATGGCTATTAGTTAGAAGAAACTTTGTAATAGCTGAAACTAACAGTAGGAACCAATCATTGTTCATCATGTTCCTTTCATACTATATGTAATACAGTCCAAAGAAAAATTCTCTGTCTATTCTTATTCATGAATTTAAAAGAGGTAGATTTTCTAAATAAAATATTTGTTTCAGTAGTTTGAGTTTTTGTACGAAACCCAGATTCTTCATTCATTACCATGGGATATTTTCTAATAGAGGATAGAATAGATGGATTAGTATCTCTTATATTTTTTTCTAATGGGACATGTAAAGTGAAATCTAAAAATGCAATCAAAATTGCCCCTTGTGACAGGACTGGTCACTAGTCAATTCTGGCACGGTTTGGGCCTTTGTGTTTAAACTTCCCAAAGGTCTCATTAAGATAGTCACCTTGACTTAATTTAAATTCTTGGATAGAGTATCCCTCAAAGGCATATGCCTTGGGTCCTATTCAAACTCCCAATATTCATAAAACTCCTCCAAAAGCCAACAGGCCTAATACTCAGTTTTGTACAGTAGGTGCATCTTAGGCTTTTTTCTTTTCCAAACCAATGATGGATTCTTTTAGTGGTGAGTAATTCAAGCCTAAATCCATGATTTTAGGTTCTAATTTAAAGCCAAACAAAAGTTATGGGGTCGGGTTCCTTCTAGCTATTCCTCTCTACCGGTCACATAGGGATGCCCAGTTAGGTTTTCAACAAGAACTCTCTACAAACAAAACCATCCAATCCAAGACCACATTCAATTGAAACTAGACTCACATCTCGTTCAAGCCTAGAATCAAAATTTCTCCATGGTTGAAATGATAGATATGGGCCACAAAAGTCGACTGCCCTAGTTCTATGCCCAAACCCGCCTAAAATTGACTGTTAGTCGAATTATTCTAGATTTATCAACCAATAAATCTCAGACTTGTTACAAAAGAAAGATATGAGGACCAACAATCTTCCTATGGTGTTCAATCAGTCATTCCAATCCACGCGGGTACAGGAAAATTCAAACACTAGTAAAAACAACGTTAAAATATAGTTTTCTTCAATTTCATTTTGCAATATTTCTTAAATATGTTACAACCAACCTTTGCAAAGTTCCTTCTAGCTATTCCTCTCTACCGGTCATAGGCAACCCTCATAGGCAATCCTCCTCTGTGCACGCTGCAAGCTTATCTAATAATGAAATGAGGTTTAAAATCTTTTTTTAAATGTTATACCTGTGTTGGTCAAAATTTTGACCTACACGGTATTCGTCGAACTTTCAACCAACACAGGCATGGATTTTAAAAAACAAAAGTTTTCCTTCTATAATCCGACCAACCTAAACCTTTTTATTTGATGGTCGAAAATTTTGGTAGAAAAACTAGGTCAAATGTACTAGTGATATATCATCCAAAACAAGTCTACCTAAGCTTTTGGTATGTTAAAAGAGAGAGAAATGGGTATTTGAAAGTCCCATTAGTTTACCTTGTGTTCACTCGGTGGTGCCTTTCATTGAGTGGTTTTGTTGGTCTACTCAGTGGTGTTCTTCACCGAGTGGGTTCGGTGTTTTGTGTTGCTCAGTGGCCTAGGTACTTGCAAGGCTACATTAACCAAGGGTTCCTTTCATTTTCCAAAAACCTTTTGAATCACTCATAACTAAGTGTCGTGAAGTCATCTATGCCATTGGGAACATTAGGGGAAAATAAGGTTGAGTTTTGAGTCATTTTAGCCATTTTGTGGCATTATAACCATTGTTGACACCTTGGTGTAATTACATTTGCCTCAGTTTTTTTGTGGGCCCTCACCTACCTCTACATCAAATCCCCTGTAAAACTTCCCCCAACACCTAAATACCCATGTCCTCTTCTATATCTACCCTTTTCAACGTCACTTGCCCTCTGATTGTTGAATGAGAATTGTCCCCTTGTTCTTCAATTCTCCTTAATTCCTCTAACCATCTTATTGCTACCTTTTTCGCTGGCCAAACTGCAATGTCTTGTGGAGGTGATCCTTACATTTTGAACTTTTTTCTAAACCAATTTCCATATTACGTATTCTCATCTCCTCCTCTGCTTTAGAAACCATGTTTTCTTGTTTAAGGAAGTCTCTGATCCAAGATGGTCCTTCATTGTGCCTAAGTTTGTAGAGCTTCATCATAAAATCTATCTTCTTTCTTATCCCAAATCTTCTTCTTTTAAAAATTCTCTAGTGTTCAATGTTTATAATTGGGTATCTCTTCAAGGGTTGTCCATTTATAATAGTTATGACATAATCCCCCTGTGTTAGAATCCTACAAAATCTTTGTTGTTTCTTTGCTCATACCTACATGCAATAATATAACAAGGAACAAAAACAAACCGAATCTATTAAAAAAAGAGGGATTAACTAGAAAGCAAACCATTTCAACTATTCTTTCACTTTAATTTGTCCTTTCTATTCTTGAAATAATTAATCACATTATTCACAATCTAATTCTAAATAAAAATTACACTCTAAAAATTATTATTATTATTTAATACCAATCTACTATTCGAAACTAAAATTATTAACACTTTGAAATAATAAAAAAAGAATATCTACAAGAATAATTAAGAATGCCCATATCTTTAAATCAAACAATACTTATCATTCTATAAATATAAGACAATCATAAATTATATAATTTAATTAAATCTAAATTGAATATAATTTAAATTAAGTCCAAATGATCAAATATTCAATTGATATAAAATATTTCCCACATATATTTTTAACAATCAATATTAACAATTTATTTTCCCATCTTGAATCTTGAATTTTAATTTTTTTAATCTAAATCTTAAATCCTGAATCTTGAATCTTGAATCTTTCATTTCTTTATCTCAATTGATCTTTAATTTTCCCATCTTAAATCTTGAATTTTTAATCTGAATCCTAAATCTTTACTCTTTAATTTCTTTATCTGAATCTTGATTTTTGATCTTTAATTTCTTTATTTGAATTTTGATTTTTAATCTTTATTAATCTAAATCTTGAATCTTGATTTTTTTAATCTAAATCTTGAATCTTTTTCCAATCTTATTCTCCAGAATGTTAACCATTTTCCCATCTTGAATCTTTAATTTTTCTAATCTGAATCTTTAATCTTGAATCTTTCATTTCTTTATCTGAATCTTGGATCTTTACTTTTCCCATCTTAAATCTTGAATTTTTAAACTGAATCCATAATCTTTAATCTTTAATTTCTTTATCTGAATCTCAATTTTTAATCTTTAATTTCTTTATATGAATCTCAATTTTTAATCTTTAATCTTCACTTGAATCTTTAATCTTGAATTTTTTAAATCTGAATCTTGAATCTTGAATCCTTTTCCGATCTTTGCACCAGAGTCTCCCATGAGATCTGTTGGGCTATCTACTCATCGGCCTCGAATAAAGATCTGAATGTAGTCAAACCAACATTACCCGAATTGATGTAGTCCGGGCGAGGTCCATGGAAAGGTATTCACAAAATCCTGTATACATCCTCCGAAGTCACAATGATCTCTCTGGTAGGAACATGGAATGTCTGAGTCTCTGAATGGAATCTCTCAACTAATGCAGTAATCAAACCGTGGTTAACCTGAATCTCAGGCAACTGAATTAGGTACTCAAATCCATGGGTAGCTAGGTGTACTCTCGGTGGATCAAGAAGTGACATGCATAGTCTCTGAGTTGCCGAATGTGAGATCCGAACATGCACGTCAAGAAAGATAGCCTACACAACACAAAAATAGGGAAACCTATCAGTAACTTGGTAAAAAATCAAGTTCAAAGAACAGAAAATGAGAAATTGACAACTTCAGAAGGTGCATTAAATGCTAAAGAATCAGCCTAAGAAATCAGAAAAATCAAAATTTTGACCTAAGGATGTGAAAAATGCTCACTATTTTCCATACGGGTTTTCAGACTGGCATAAAAACTCGTACGAGTTACAGTAATGTCTCATACGACACTTCATGGTCTTATGACATTGTGCAGGCTCTTGCACAACATATCAAGGACCTGACGAAATGTCGTATGACACTTGGGTCCTCCTCATACAAGTTACACATGTAACCCATACGAGTCTTGACTTGGACTTGAAAACTCATACGAGTCCTGGTGGACTATCATATGCATTTTTGTGAAGCAAAAAAATGCAAAAGCTAAAAACGTGGAAAAATTTCCAAAAATGCATAAAATATGGACAAAATTGAATACATGAGAGGCACAGAGGTCCACTTATCGAGTTGCCATATTGGCGAGGTCGTTGGTACCACTAGTTGTGCTCAAAATGATGAGAAGACATAGGAACTCGCATTTTTTCTCAGAGGGCTCCACAATCTCACAAAAAGACAAATGGTTCAAATGATTTGAAAATGACCCTTTTGGGCCTTATATAGGTTTTGACCTAATTTTTCAAAGTGCTCCATTTTGCATGAAAATTGCACCCCTAGCTAATTTTGATGTTCTAAACCTAATTTCAATATCAAAATCAAAATCTGAGATCATTTACATTGTCAATATCACAATTTAAAAATTTCATACCTAGGATGGCTGATTGCTTACATAATCAACCTTCAAAACAATAATGAAATCCAGTATTCAACTTAACTGGTTATCATACATCAAACTCTTTGAATTTCAACTTGGTCAACCATGGTCAAACCTAGTCAAACTTGGTCAACAGGACTTCCAAACAATGCAAAAGGCATCCCCGGATGTGCATAACCACTTCTCATATCGATTACATTGCTCCTATACCAAATAACATTGGCTTTCTTGCCAAATTCTGATTTTCATCCCAAAGGGGGCACGGTATTATACATCTTTCAATCAAATCTTTCAATCAAATTTCTTTTAGTAATCTAGACAAAAACCATGTCTACTTGCTAATTCATCAAAAGTCCTTGTCGCCTGGGGCACATCGCTTGGAGCATATCTGATTCATCAAGCTCCATATCAATCTGGTATTCTCTCACAACTTGTAAACGGTAGTAGCTTTTCATAACCATCGATTCATTAGTGTTATTTCCTTGGTTCTTTGTAACTAAAGGGGTCATATTTGACATCCTTTCAATTTCTTTGGACATTCAGGTCTGGGGTCAGGATAGTCACTTCTTCGTAATCATAAGGTTCAGAATTAGGTGTTTTGACACTTTTTCATAATCACCGGTTCATTGGTGCTACTATTAACATCATCTCGATTCTTTGGTCAATCAAGACTTGAATCAACCGCTTCTAAATCAATCAATCAGTTTCTGTCTCAGAATTGCTTAATCTTCCAGGATTAGTTTCTCCACCACATAACTGAGTCCTCCTCATCATCAAAAACAAATTAATCTTTGAACCACTATGCTTCGCACAGTAATTCAAAGAGGGGCAAAATGTAATACTCCAAAATGGGCTATAGGACCATTGACCTCCTACATCGACAAATCGATCGAAATCGACACAAAAGTCCTAACCAAAGGCAAATCGATGCATCAAATCATCAAAACCCTAATCGATTTAATCTCAAATTCTGCATCGGGGAATATTCCTTGAATATTCCTAATTTCTCCTAATTATCTTTAATTGAATATTGTTTGGCGATAAATGACATTATTTATCCTAAAGTTAATTAATTGAATATGTTGAATATTTGATTAATTAATTTAAATTCTGCCACTTAATTATTTAATTAGATTTAATTACATTTATTCCTAATTAATATTATTTAATTTTGACAATAAATTAAAAATCCTACCAATAATTGATTAAATTCTTATTTAATTGATTAAATCAAGTTGTCAGATTTAATAATATAGTTTTGGAATAAAGTTTGATTTAATAATTGATTAACCCATAAATCAGTTATTTTAATTCAAAAATTAGTTAAGTTGAGAATAAATCACTTGAATTATTAATTAAATTCATAATTATCCATGCACATTCAGAAGAGCAGTTAAACTCTAAATCAATAAATCAAGTCAATTTGTTATCTTTTTGAACTCAACATCTATTTTGAGTTAAAAGGTGATCTAAACTTCTGATTTGAGTTGAAAAGCTAAATTTTCATGATTTTGTGAGTTAATTGTTTCTAATTCATTGATAACTCAAAAATCAAGTTGAGTTCATCAAAGAGAGATTTATGGCTTTTTCCATGCACCCTCAAGCCCTGGATTTCTATAAAAACAAGGCTTAGCCCTTCATTTTGGATCCTTTAACTGCACATTCAATTACTTGGAGAATCGAGCTCTTGCGAACAAGCGATTATAAGATTTTTGCAATTTCATTCATTTTCATAGCATTGTTAGATTTGCATTGTAATTAAATTTCAATTCATTTTAGATCAATTCTATATCAGTTTTCATCATATTGCATAGAAAATTGAAAAATATAGATTAAATTGCATTCATTTTCATCCATCTTTCATCATTTAAATCCTTCATTTAGGTGTTGCATTGTCACTGATCTCGGTCATATTCTGAGAATACCATACTCGCACTTACTAGAAGGCAGTAAATCATCTGGTTAGCTTAGTTTATTTATCTTGCAAATTTCTTGATTTGCTAACCTCTAATGTTTTACTGAAGTGTTGTGTCCCCAGCTAGGTACAAAATTCACAAGCACAGCTACAACACAAGTGCTATCAACATTTCAAAGAATCTAGTGTTACATGCAAAGACAAAGCATATCCATCAAATATCATTACTTAAGGGAGCAAGTTCAAGAGAAATGGGTCAAATTGGAATATGTGAAGTCACAAAAACAACTTGCATATATATTCACAAAACCCTTATCAAAGGATACATTTGAGTACTTAAGAAGTAAACTAGGGGTCCATCCCCTATCTTACAGTCACTAAGGTGATATAGGGCTGCATCAACCTATTCTTTTTTAGAAGATCTAATTATGTTGATGCAAGATGTTCACACTTTTGGATTCCTAAGGTTGTGAAGAAGGTGGAAGACAAGCTGAAACAAAGAACATATGTACATGCAAGGTAAAAGAATTTGAAAAGAAACAACAAAGATACTTATTTGGCTACTAAAGAGCTTATTTTTGACATTGCTATCAAAAGGAGAGATGATTATACATGAAATATTCAATTAGGAAAGAAGCTAACTAAAAGGGAGAGAATATGCATTAAACAAAAAAGAAGAAAAATAGTCATACAATAAAGATGAAAGGTCCAGGAGAGACAGATACTGTGTAGTGATTAAACATATTAAAAGCATAAGCTAAGGGAGAGCTAACTTAGTCACACCATAAATACTGAGTTTGTAGACACTTAAGATTTGCTTGGTATTTGATGGTACATTTTATATTGTGTTGCCATCAATGTCAAAGGGAGAGATTGTTAGAACTACAATTGATAAACTAGTTGGAGAACAAAATGGGAGAATATAATGATGATCACTGAGCTATTGAGGTAGATGTGAGACATTAGATCAGTTGTTATATTGTCATTGATGTCAACTAGCTTTGACTTTACTTATCACAATAGTTTCAAATGTCTGAAGGAGCTGATGTTGGTGAAGGAAAGGAGATATTAGCATAAACATGAGATGTATGAGTAAGTTATGAATAAGGTATTCATTGAGAAATTTATTGATGAGTCTATGATAGTATGATAGTGATTTGTTTGACTTACATGATTCTACTAAGTGTTGAAGATCAAGAGTATACAAGTTACTTTGGTCGGTATATGAAGAACTTAGTATACACCAAAAAGTTGTAGTGTACACCAAGTGCAGTATGAACCGAGCAGGAAGAAACTGACATATCATGGTATTGATTGAGCATGAGAAATAAGGAGGAACATGTGATTGCCAACATGAAATGATGAGTTGGATGAATCTAAAAGATTCCAAGTATAAACAAAAAGTTTGTTATGAAGATCTACGACTGAAAAATTCAAGGATGATCAAATGATGAAGATTGAAAATGATTCAAGGCACAAGTTCCGAGGAAGGTTAAAGAGGCAAAACCAACCATGGAGATTAAGAGGCAAAATCTACGACTGAAATGAAATGATTTACATGTCTATATAAGGATAAAATAAATATGAAAGGAGGAGAGAGAAGATTGCATGATAGATGCAAATTACTAGTGCATACATGTGAAGCTGGTCAGACAGGTTGAAGTGAGAACCAAGTGATTCTACAGACCAAAGCGAGTGACAAAAGGAGATAACTGAGCATAACAGAGTAAGAGGAAGAAGGAGAATGAAGAGATTATGATGACCAGAATGATATTGAGCTTAGCATAGATATGAATATGAGTAAAGGAAGTTGAATTTGAATCAGGTCATATACTGTTGCTTTCTAACCATTGCTACAATCAAAATCTCTTAACCGAGTGAGACTTAACCGTCTTTATTTTCTATTGACATTCTATGAATTTTACTTGTTTTCTTGTTGACCCAAGTGAATGTATGGTCACATATAACTGTTAGTGATAAATCCTCTAACAAGGTCACACCTTACAGTGTGTTTGTAACCTTTAACATGGTTGACTCTTAACCGAGCTCACTTCAGAAGAGTATTTTGGGTTACCGGTCCCAGGTGGTTTTTCCCTTAACAGGGTTTCCATGTTAAAAATCAAGTGTTAAATGTGTACGAATGTGATGTTTTGATATTTTACTTTACACATTACAGTAACTGGTTAGATCGGCATATGTTAACTACTAGTTGGTTTACATTATCGAACAGTCGGTTAATTAATCAGAAAGTCACACACATGTTATTACCGAGTTATTTTGTTTATCTGTTCAAGTTGATATAATACATCAGGAGGAATTTGGGACTGTGGGATAACTGAACATAACTGATTCACCCCCCCTCTCATTTATCTAACATTAATATGGTTAGTAGTTTTATGGTTTTTGATAGAGGAAACTTTAGGTGGTTGTTATTTTGTTGACATTAGTTATTCTATTGATGATACTCTGATGGTTTGTAATGGGTTAGCCCCCTATTTTTGGATGCTTTTAATATAAAAAAACAAAAGCTATAAAGTGACCATAGAAGAAACCTCATCAAAAAAGAAAACCCAAAGAAAAATGAAACATAAATAGCCAAAATAAAACAAAAACACTACGATAAAAAAGAATTAAATATCTAAAATAAACATCTAATAAAAAGTAAAAGAAAAAGAAATATATACCAAAAACTAAATATATGAGAAGAAAAATAAAGAACAATGGAATAACTAGTGAAAATTAAAAAAATAAATCAAAATTACAAGAAATAAAGATCTAAAAAGTCTATAAATAAAAATGAAAAGAAAAATGAACAATTTTTATTTTATTTTTTATCAATATGAGGATGTAGCTAGGAAAGATTATATTACTACTATAAATTTCAAGATGTACAAATATTTAGAGAGATAATATCAATTATTCATGTCTCAGATTCATAAGCTCTTTCTAGAAAAAAAAACCAAAGAGCCTAAAAGATCCTAAATCTACTGCCTTGAACTTCTACTAAAATTAACAATCACTCTCAAAAACAATTGAGTGATCTCAATAGTCTGAGTAGATATAAACCAACCAATTATATCAAGTTTTAACAACTATCAAAGTTATCTTCTAATACTACCCAAAGCATAACCAAAATACTATTATCTCGATGGAAATGCTTCTTATTTGGAAGGCCTTGATGATGATCCTAGTGTAGGAGCACCCAAGCCCCCTATTGAAGACAAGAAGACCTTGAAGACATATGGAGGCATGAAGGAACCTAATCCAATCAATTGGAGCATACTAAGACCAATTATGGCCTTTGGAGGCAATAATGTGAATGTAAAGGTTAATGGTCCTAAGGGTCCTGATAAGGACCCTAGGACTAATTGATGATGTAAGGGGGGTCAATAGTACCTAAAGGGTCTAGAGTAGTTTAGAGAGTTTAGAGTAAGACTGTAAAGTCATCCCATGAAGTTGGATAAATCAGATAGTGCAAATAGTTAATAATCTATAAGTTACAAATTCAATTTTTTGAATTGTAACGGTTACTTGGATTTAGGAGGGAAAGTTTATTTTTCATTTGTTATGCATAGTAATAACCTCTAACCACTTGGAGTCGGTTAAGGAGGTTTAAATAAATCTATTTAAATCTATGTACAAATGCAAGACTCAAAGAAATGTAATTGCACATGTGACTGTATGGCTGGAAGTAGAGTTTTTGCAGTCAAATTCAAGGTTACTTACAATTTATGGTTTTCTTTTGATTGATCTCTGTCATGGGATGAGTTAATCACATTAATATGGCCACACTCTAAGTATTTGAATGGTTTACTGATCCATTTGTATTATAATCACTGATTTATATTGACTGGTGTAAGGGATTTGAGTTTTCCAACATCACAGTTTTGGATTTTGTTGAATAACTTCATCCATTCCTTGAATGGTTGTCTGATTCTCAAGGGATGGATGCATATTAACATGTAACATTATGTTCAAACACCAAATATGCAGGAAAGTTAGTGGTTGTAGGGGTACCCTATGAGATTGGTGGAGTAAGTTGGATGAAATAGGTCATTAGCCTATAACAATAGAGGATATGCTTGAATAAGTGTGTGTTTTTATGATGGGAGAAGTGTTATATGGATGAATACATGGTGTATGATCCATCAATTGATCTTGGAAGCGTCAGTGGTGAGTGAAATCAAGAAACCCTCATTTTAGGACTTTTGTGAGTAGGGTTTTGGGGCTTTTATATCAAATGAGCACATAGACTCAAATTGAGTTGGGAAATCTTTATTTGGCATCATTTTAGAATATAGTCCAGAGTTAGGAAGTTTGGGGTTAAGTATATAACATACTAGCTTTGTTAAAGTGACCAATTTCTAAGCCAAAAATAGTGAACCGTCAAGAGACAACATATATCATCCAAAACAAGTCTACCTAAGCTTTTGGTATGTTGAAAGAGAGAGAAATGGGTATTTGAAAGTCCCATTAGTTTACCTTGTGTTCATTCGGTGGTGCCTTTCATTGAGTGGTTTTGGTGTTCTACTCAGTGGTGTTCTTCACCGAGTGGGTTCAGTGTTCTATGTTGCTCGGTGGCCTAGGCACTTGCAAGGCTACATTAACCAAGGGTTCCTTTCATTTTCCAAAAACCTTTTGAATCACTCATAACTAAGTGTCGTGAAGTCATCTATGCCATTGGGAACATTAGGGAAAAATAAGGTTGAGTTTTGAGTCATTTTAGCCATTTTGTGGCATTATAACCATTGTTGACACCTTGGTGTAATTGCATTTGCCTCAGTTGTTTTGTGGGCCCTCACCTACCTCTGCATCAGATCCCCTATAAAACTTCCCCCAACACCTAAATACCCACGTCCTCTTCTATATCTACCCTTTTCAGCGTCACTTGCCCTATGATTATAACCATCTTATTGCTACCTTTTCCGCTGGCCAAACTACAATATCATGTGGAGGTGGTCCTTACATTTTGAACTTTTTTTCTAAACCAATTTCCATATTACGTATTCTCATCTCCTCCTCTGCTTTAGAAACCATGTTTTCTTGTTTAAGGAAGTCTCTGATCCAAGATGGTCCTTCATTGTGCCTAAGTTTGTAGAGCTTCATCATAAAATCTATCTTCTTTCTTATCCCAAATCTTCTTCTTTTAAAAATTCTTTAGTGTTCAATGTCTATAATTGGGTATCTCTTTGAGGGTTGTCCATTTATAATAGCTATGACATAATCCCCCTATCTTAGAATCGTTAAATTTTCATCTATGTTTCTCAAAACCATATCCTTAAGAAAATCTTTATGAAAAACCTTCCTACAAAATCTATGTTGTTTCTTTGCTCATACCTACATGCAATAATATAACAAGGAACAAAAAACAAACAAAATCTTTATTAATCTGAATCTTGAATCTTTTTCCGATCTCGTTCTCCGGAATTCCCTATATAAGGACTCCCGCGCTCTGTTCAAATCCCCAAAATTATTTGACAAAAAAAAGTTATTGAAAGCGATTTGAAAGCAATTAAAAGTTACTGAAAACAATGACGTTTGCTAGTTGTTCAGCAAGCAAGTTTGTATTGGTATTGTCTGCAGCCATAATTACAATGTCTGTGGCTGCCTGGTTGGGCATTGTGATTTTCCACAATGGCGGGAGAGTGGATCTCATCCACTCCACCTGCAAGAAGACACCGTACCCAGAGATCTGCATTTCGACATTGCAATCTTATCGGGGCGGCAAAGGAGGGAACACTAAGAATTTAGCTCACATTACTCTGAATGCGAGCTTGGATCGAGCTCAAGAAACGTACAGCGTGACTTTGAAAGCAGCCCCCCAGTTTCAAGAACTCAGGGCTTTCGAAGATTGCGTTGTGCTTTTTTTCGAAGCTGTGGGACACGTCAACCGGTCAATGGGAGAAGCAGGCGGCTTGGACATGAAGCTCTCAAAGGCCCAGATTTCAAATGTGAAGACATGGCTGAGCGCAGCTCTGACGGATGTGGAGACATGCTTGGACGGTTTCAGAGAGACGACGGGGGAAGTGATGGCCTTTGTGGAGGATCATTGTCAGTCACTGTCAAAAAGTGTCAGCAATGCTCTGGCTACGTTCCAGCTCTTCTTCCCTGATAATGATAGGCTTCGCCCCCGGCGTCCTCTGTTAAATAACCCTAGTTTTCACCCTGGTACTCCTTTTCCTCCATGGATGTCCCGGACCGATCGGAGGCTGTTACAAGTGCCTGCTTTAGCATTGCAAGTGAATGCAACTGTGGCTCAGGACGGCAGCGGGCAGTACCAGACCATTAGAGAGGCTCTTAAGCACGTGCCCTCTCATAGCAGTGAGCGGTATGTTGTTTATGTCAAAGCTGGAGTCTATGAAGAAAATCTGCTTCTCCACAGGGAGAAGACGAATGTGATGTTGCTTGGTGATGGGCAAGAGCGAACCATTGTTGCATCCAGCAAAAATGTCAAGGACGGCTCCACAACCTTCTCCTCTGCAACCTTTGGTATATTTTTAACTCTCTCTTTTCTAATTTAACTGTAAGAAAGATTATTGTATAGGTCTGAATTATTTTGGTCTATCTTTTTCGGGGGCTCGCTTCAACTCTTCAAATTTGTTAAATCTGAGTTTTCCCAATAAAATAAAGCATTCTTTTCATTTTCTGGACCATGGGGTATTCATCTTCCATAGATACTGTTCTGCACTCATTCTAGAATACTTTCAAATACTGTTCTGCACTCATTCTAGAATATTTTCAGATCCGTGTTCTATAAACAGCAACATGCATATCAATTCTAAAAGCTTGATATAGAATTGGACAGTAAGTGTTAATTAATGATCAGGATACCTCTTGATCTCTATAAAGATTACTTTCTTCTATCTTATTGTTGAAGCAATTAGCAAAGATGAGACAGATACTTAAGAAATTGCACTCAATGCTGCCAAAAGCCAGTAATAGTAGTCTAAGGGAGCTCTGTTTTGGTTTATTTTTAAATCTTTCTTTCCTAATTTAGCCGTCTGAAAGATTGTTGTAGATTTCATTCCTGTTTCCTAAACCATAGAAGGTGTGATTAATTCATGAAATGTAGGTCTGAACTTTTGTGGGCTTTCTTTTTGGGGAGTTCGCTTCAACTATTCAAATTTGTCAAATCGGAGTTTCCAAATAAAATAAAGCATTTTCTTCACTTTCTGGACTGTAGGATATTCATCTTCCTTAGATATCGTTCTGCACACATTCTTGAATATTTTCAGATCCTTGTTCTATAATAGCAACATGCATGTCAATTCTAAAAGCTTGTTAATGAAGCAATTGGCAAAGATGAGATAGATACCTAAAAATAGTGCAGTCAATGCAGCCAGAAGCCAGTAATAATAGTTGTCCAAGAGAGCTTTGTTTTGGTATTTTTTTAACTCTCTTTCCTAATTTAGCTGTAGGAAAGATTATTGTGGGTTTCATTCCTGTTTCCTAAACCACAAAAAGTGTGATTAATTCATGAGATGTAGGTCTGAACTGTTGTGGTCTTTCTTTCTGGGGGCTCGCTACAACTCTTCAAATTTGTTAAATCGGAGATTCCAAATAAAATAAAGCATTTTCTCCATTTTCTGAACTCTGGAGTTTTCTTCTTTCATAGATACTGTTCTATAAACAGCAACATGCATATCAGTTCTAAAATCTTGTTAGAATATTTGACAAGAAGCATTGTTTAATGATCAGGATGACTCTTGATCTCTATAAATATTACTCCTCCTTTCTTATAGATGAAGCAGTTGGCAAATATTTGATAGATACATAAAAATAGTGCACTCAATGTAGCCAGAAGCCAGTTATAGCAGTCCAAGAGAGCTTCGTTTAGGTTGTGTACAAACCACTTTTGTCCCCCACCTCCACTGGTTCACAACGCTCAAGGAGGCCTTGTCGGTATAGTTGTAACTGTCTCAAGGGTCACACCATTAGAGCCTGGATCTAGCACTATCCTATTTGGAACCAAGGAATGCAAGTGTGCTCCATATGGTGTTATTGAGGATCCTGGTTGTCATTTGATTTAAAGAGGACCTTTCAACATAATTGGAGACCCACAGGACAGGCGATTTGCTAGGAAATCTCTCTTTTGGAGACAATTACTCATTTCATGACAATAGGAGACAGGACACACGGGGAAGATTTATTTAAAACAGTATAGCTTATTAACCTTGGGATATGGACAACAAAAAATCATGAGCTTAATTGTTTTCTTAAGATTGAAAATATAGTCTCCTTGAAAAAGCTTTCATTCCTCAGAAACTAATACCTTCAAACTAATGTCTCATTGAGTAGGGTAAGCACTCTTGCCAGGCATTTGCAATTAGAATGCTGGTTACCATTTTCAGAGCTGGAGTTATTCCTCCTGTGATCAGGAATAGTCTCCAGGGCATAGGGATCACCTATGCCTCAAAACACCAGTGCCTATTCCTTACTAAAGAATTTATTCACAGCTAAACTCAGACTTTGTCATCTTAATCTGTGTGAGGTAGCAATCGATCTTTGGAAAAACAGAAATTTGCAGAGGAATCCTGTGATCCCATGCTGGTCCTCTCTTCATGACCTTGGCCTCACTCTCTATAGCAGGTTTCCAGATTTCTTTTCACAGCACTTGCTTTGGCTCTCCTGTGAATACTCAGACGTTGACTCATCCACCTCTGTAACCATCTGTCGGCATCTATATAATGATTCCTTTTCATCCAAGCCTCGTGCCAAAGATGAATACCCGAATTGGGCATCTTCTCCTTTGTAATTATTGCCTTCAACAAAGTATACTAATTGTATCAAATTCATTCTTACGCGAGTGAGAACTTTTTACTTGGAATATCTTCCCATTGAACCTTGTAATGCTCTCGTTTATAAAATGGTTTATGAGGACTATACAACTTTCACGAGGCTTCTTTTAAAAGAGTAATGGTAGAATTTTCACCAAGAGACTGTTCTTTGTGAACTATTTTACGAGTTAAAAATCTGAATAAACTAAGTGGGCAGTACGAGACAGTTTTCTGTTTACGATGTTTTTTCCCAATTTAGAATGATCATTTCTTTAATAAGTTTGACTCCCTTTTGTATTTTTTATGCTCGATTACACACAGTTTTTAGATCATTTCTTCAATAAGTCCGATTTCATTTTGTACTTATTGTGCTCGATTATGCGGAGTTTTTGGATCATTTCTTATTAAGTTTAGTTCTCTTTTGTATTTCTTGTGCTCGATTACACGTCTGATATTCGAGTTTGTGAGTAGCAAGAAGTGAAGAATTTATTATTTATTTTGTTGTATTTCCAATATGCTGGAGCATCTCCATGATTGTACGCACACGCAAAATGTAATGGTAGATTGATAAGCTCCAGTGTTGTGCACTACAACTTTGAGGTTTCTATTTTAATTTTAATTTACATTCTTCATCATTGATTCAAGAGTTTTCTGAATTATGGTTTATGGTTGGAGATTCGAAAGTGGTTAATTTCTATTCCTTATCTTTGATTTACGAGTTTCCTGCATTATGGTTTGAGATTTGAATGTGATTTAGCTTATTCCTGAGTAATGCAAGAAGTGCAAATTTACCATTTCTTTCACATATAACCCAAGATTATGGATAACAAATAGCTTTGTTTTCATATGATAATTTCTGATTAATTTTCTATAGAATAAAAGTAACACAAACCATGTTGAACTCCAAATTGTTTTTGGTTAATACAGATACGTACTAACAGACTTTAATTTGGTGGCAAATGCAGCTGCATCTGGCGAAGGATTTATTGCCCGAGATATGACCTTCGCCAACTTTGCAGGAGGGCACAAGAATCAAGCTGTAGCTCTCCGTGTGGGAGCTGATCTTTCAGCCTTTTACCGCTGCAGCTTTGTCGGCTTCCAGAACACCTTATATGTTCACTCCCTCCGCCAGTTTTACAGAGAGTGTAATATCTATGGCTCTGTAGACTTCATCTTGGGCAATGCAGCTGCCATTTTCCAGAATTGCAATATTATTGTAAGGCCACCCATGGCCAATCAGACCAACACCATTACTGCTCAGGGTAGAAATGACCCCAACCAGAACACCGGCATTTCCATTCAAAAGTGCAACATTGTGGCCTCGACAAATCTTTTTCCAGTCAGATCCACTTATCTAGGAAAGCCATGGAAATTGTTCTCACGGACAGTTTTCATTCAAAGTTTCTTAGGCGACATGATCCACCCAGCGGGCTGGCTGGAGTGGTCGCAAGATTATGGGCTGGAAAGGGTGTATTTTGGGGAATATATGAACAGTGGAACCAGCTCAAATGTGGATAGCCGAGTTGGATGGGGGGGTGTTCGAGTTCTTAAAAGGGCAGAGGAGGCCAATTTTTTCACTGTTGATAATTTTATTTCCGGATCTGCTTGGTTGCCTTCTAGTGGAATTCCTTTTGATCAAGACTTGATCACATAGGGCTGAATTGCTGTATATTTGTAAAAGCAGTTCCATTTAGGTTTATTTTGATTTTATAATGTTAGCTTTTACAAGAGGATGCTATCATTGTAATTTAAAATGTACTGAACTGAATAGACAGAGCATACATGCTTCTGATCTATACCATTGTTTTATACTTTACGTTTATGTGTCTTGATGGAAGAAACTTATAAATTAATCTTGCTGCTACTTCTTCACTTTTGAATACCATTTGTTTTATACTTTACAGTCATGTGTCACGGTGGAAGAAACTTTAAGTTAAATGCTGCTACTTCTTCACTTTTGATTACCTCATTGAGCAGTGAAGTATAGTTATTGCCATTAATGCTTTTCTAAATCCTCTTATGAAGAGATACACTGTAATTAGTTGGAACTGAATTTTAGTAAATCATTTTAGCGGGACAATCAGATTCACATTCTTCAATTTATTATCTTAAAAATGTAATGGTACAACTTTTCATCAAGTAACGGGTCCTTGTGAACTAGTTTATTGGTTATATGCATGCATGCACTCCAAGTTAAAAATCACGATAAGCTTAAGGGAATAAAAAATCTAAATTTAATAAACCTGCAAAAGATATAGTCAGAAAGGTACGTAAGAAGAGACAGCTGATTTACTATAGTTGTGCTATGGTTCAGCAGATTGTAAATCCCAAATGTAGAAGAAAACTTATGATTGTTGTTGCTGTTGATTATGTAAGGTCATGAGGGAAGCTTTGTATGTCAAGATGAAGAAAACTTCTGATTTCTGTTCCTGTTGAAGATGGCAGCAGGGCAGACGACAATGATGAGAGTCAGATGCTAAAGAAGGTAATGGGTGTTATGTGGAGATTTATTTTCTTCTGTTCAGAGTGTTTAGTTGTCTCTACTTGGCTTTTAATGATTTCTGATTGACTCAAGTTGGATGAAAGATGATTAGATAGCCTCGCATTGTTGTGCAGACAAGTGATGTAGATTTTCTGGATGATGAACAGAAAGGCCTTTCGGTGATGAAAAATATATGCTTGCTTCCCTTTGTTATCATTAGCACTCAGAAAAGAAGAAAAATTAATTATGTATTGATTAAAAATTTAAAAGATTAGGCATAATAAGGCACAAGTCATAGATTCAATTTAATCAAAGACTTATTAGAGGAAAAATCTGTGAGAGACAATGCTTGCCATATAGATCAAACTTTGTGAAAATATGAAAACCAAACAGCAGCATGGCTCTTTCAACGATTTTAAACTGAATATGCGTTTATGTAGTGTTCTAAACAATGACGGAGTGAGTACGAAATGTAAAGCTGCACTTTAATACTCAATAAGTTTATTAATTTTTCAGCTTTGATTACAACTGATTAGCAATAACCACAGTATTACTTTAAAACTCCTCCGACTCAGAGTCCCTGCTCTCCCGTGCAGACATGATTGAAGCTTCAAAAATTCCAAAAATAGATGGTAAGTCGTGGTAAATTTCTTTGCCTCTCTAAACTGGTGCAAATTCTGTAATTTGATGCTAGAAGAATCACAATTATTTTTTGTTACTTGGGTGACAGGAACTTTGTCTTAGAATCTACAGCTAATGATAATGGTAATTCAACCAAGAATAAATTAACAGCAGTAACAGAACAGCTACAGATAATGGTAATTCAACCAAGAATAAATTTATATCAATATTTGATACTTCATCATTAACCATCATCTATCGCTTCCAAAGAGCACTAAAGATTATCAGAATTGGACTAATCAATAAGTTTATCTTATGGATTGATAATTGATTTGTTCTCTTAACAAATCATTCTTTCCCATTTTGATTAGTATCAGTTTTGAAATAATCTCATTTTGGTTATTGTTTCAACTCAGAAAATGGTAAATCTCTAACCGATCTGATTAACAAGTTTCAGTTACTTCAAAATAAGTAGATCGGTTTTCTGTTTGGAAAAATAAAAATATGATTACATTAGATGAAATAACCGATCAATATAAATGATGATTTAATTGTTGATTACCATTTTTTGTGTAACCGATTGTGGAAGATAATCGGTTCTAAAAGTTATAATTGTTTTAAGAATATCGGTTTGGCTGAGAACAGATTTGTCTTAACCAATTAAGAAAAATGATGTTCCACTACAAATCTTTATTTATGGGAGCCGATATTACTTGGAAATTGATTATTTAAAAAGGAAAAAGGGAGCATAAGTAATAGTTATCGGTTTTTACCATGAATCTTCAGCAATGACAAACCAATTTTAGGAAGATATCGGTTTTCTGCGAGATGGTAATCTGTCTAAACATGTATTAAAAGGAAACCACCAATTTTGATGATGGGGTCCATTGCAAATGAATGAATGTTGCAGATTGCAGATACAGATTTGGAATTGATCATATTTTGTATTACAAATTTTGGAATTGATGATGTTTATTATTGCAGACAGGGCTGTGAATTAGACTGGAATATCTGATTTATGTTGCATATTTGTGCTTTGGCATGTTTGTCATGAATTTACAAGAATGATTGATCACAATGAATATGTAATGTTAAAAGAAATGAAAGGCATCATTTTGAATATTATTGATGAGAACAAATTGTGAAGGGAAGAGTTTTTGTAATAAGTGAAGTGTATGGAAATAGAGTAACTTTCTGAATATCATTTTTCTCTAATGTAAGGAAAGTGGGTGCTTCTAGTTATTGGGAAGTGGGTGCTTGCGCTTCTTGATATTGTGAAGTGGGTGCTTAAGGAGATAGGGATAGGTATTTCTTGGAGTTGTAGCTCCTAAATGAAAAAGGGTGTTTTTGCTTCGAGAGTTGTAGTTCTGAAATTGATTGCCTCAGAAGTCTAATAAAAAAAGGATTAAAAGTAGTTTTTTAACCTACGGGTTTTTCATTATAAACATTGTGTCATCTTGTACTGAATTATCTATCTTGTGCATGTTTTATATTTCACATGTTGAAAAGTTTTCAAGTTGTTAAAATTAATGTAAACCACTGATTAGTGGTGATTGTATTCCAACATAACAATCTATGTCTTATATGGTATGGAAAGTTGCACAGAGACTACTTTCTTCTGCTATGTTTGGAGCTCCCTGTAGAAGCCACTAGTGCTTCACCTTTATTTGCACACTTTAGATTGGTATCCACATAAAAAGATTGCTCACATCAATGGACCTCGCCGCTCCATCTTTCTTATCAAAATCTATCGGATAAGGAATCATGAGGTTTCCAAATTTGCTCCACCTTTCTAGGAAAATTTCTCCCAAAAAGGCCATATGTCTTCGATTCTTAACTGGTTTCAAACAAATTGTAGACTCCATTTTCAGATTGTTGTATCTCGCTAGAGCCCTGTAGAAAGAAAAAACTTTGGCTTTTGGAAGGCTGTATAATCATTACTTAGTTCAAAAAATATATCAGCTAGGCTTCTCTATATCAATAATAAAATGATAAAGTAATTCCTTGTTATCATTAAAGTACAATCTCTACCAACTATTCTTCCAATCTCATTTGGATTGTTTTAGGGGAGAGGACCACTAGGCTAACTTCGTCAACATGTAGTCGTTGCATGAAATATTGTAATATCAATTCATTAAAATAGGATACCTAGTGAAACGTGTCCAAAAAATGTTTTTTTAAAGATACGACCTAAACTTAATCTAAAAACTTCTAGTAGTTGAATTTAAATATATCATTTGTTATTCGTAGAGTATTGTATTTCTATATAAAATATAACATATATGCAACTTAAATAGACCAAATACCTATTTAGTAATTATAAATATTTGTTATATCTAACACAAAAGGACCAATACTTCAACACAAAAAAAATATTTTGTTGTTATAAGATAAGATAAGATAAGATAATTTATTAATGTCCAACAAGAGACCACAAACGGGCCTAAGGGACTAAGAGTACAGACAAGGGCCAAAAGGCAGCAGGACCACCAAACAGTGTCCAAGAAAAACAAAACAGAATGGAACCAACAAAGCCAGAAACAAGGGAAGAAGAGTAGAATAACCAAGCAGGGGGAATACAAAGCCGCACAACTAGCGGTTCGTATTCGTGGAAAAGTAACTCAAAATAGAAGGGTAGCTAGCTGTGTGCGGAGAATTCTGAATCCGGTGCTGGGGAGAAGATGTTTGCTTACGCTGATGGTGCAAGTGCGTGAGAGTGTGGTCTCTGCGCGGTCTCCTCGATCTGGAGTGAATATAAGTGGACTAGCACCGGAGCTGTTTGGTTCCTCTAGGAGAGGTAACCGGAGTGAAAAAGGAAGTGATAAGCAGATGGAGAGATACAGACCTAGGGGGGATTAACTCCCTAAGAGTGCAATCCCAAAGATGGAAGGCCTCCTGAAGAAAAAGAGCAAGGCACCGCTGATCAACATACCTGAAGAAAGAAGACAGGGACCTGCACTCTCTGAATAAGCAATGGAATCTCCCTCTTATCTCATAGTATATTGGACAATAGAATAAGAAGTGCATCTCACACTCCACCACACCCATGTCACAACACTGAAAAATCCTCTCATCTCTGCTGGTCTAATGATTTGTCTGAATACGAAGCCGGTGAGAGCCCACTCTGAAAGACCAAGCTGGATACGTAGGGCGTGGGGCCATCGACGAGAAGAGTAATAAGGCTAGACAATGATACCATGATGAATGTCAATGAAGTTTTCCGTATAGAAGGCCATAGGAGGACAGAGGCCACCCAACAGGTCCACCCACGTAACGTGGATAAACCTCCTATAAATATCCATCCTGGTGATCTCGTTCAACTCCGATCGAGGGGGAAGGAGATGAGCGGGGGCATCCAAAGAATACTGAAAGGGGGGAAGGTGGTCAATGTCAATACCAACCGTGTTGAGAAGCCTGGAGGCTTGAGCATACTAGCAGCTGGCACGCCCAGTAGGATCCAAGGCAGCAATCGAAGCTGAGGAACAATAAGCCAAGTAAGAATAACGATATCTGCCATCAACAGAGTCCACAAAGCCCCTGAGTCTATGAAGAGACCAAACTAAATCAAATATCGTACAGAGCCTGAAAGGATGAGCCCCAAACTCGTCAAGGATAATGTTGGTAGGAGTAGTCGGGTGACAACGGATGAAGCACCGTAGAAGGAGAGTCTGAACTCTCTCAACAGCCATCCAATCAGTGATCAGAAGGGAGGGCCCCCAAATGGTCGAACCATAAAGGACAGTAGGTCTAACCAGGGAGTCTAAGATATGCATCTTAGACGTGGTATCCTGGAAGTGGTGTCTAAAGCACTGTCTCTCAAGTAATGCTAGTGAGCCCAGTCCCTTGTTGACCCGCGGAACCAAGGTCGGTCTCAAGCTGAATCACGGTCTAGAAAACAATATGCCCAAATAGGTGTAACTGGATGTCTTCTCGATCTCGGTCCCTTTGTAAAAGAATTGGCGATCTAAGGTTTTCGAGCTATTGAAAACCATAACCCAAGTCTTGCCCAAATTAACCACTAGCTGTCGAGAGTCACAAAAGGAGGCCAAACCATCCAAAAGGCGTTGTAACCCATCAGAAGAGGAGGACAGAAGAACAACGTCGTCCGCAAAGAGAAGGATGCATATCAAAACCTGGTGAAGATAACACCCATCCTCGGGATGCGAGACACCCCTCAGAAAAGTCTCAAGCTCATCAATGTAAATACTAAAAGGTGTAGGAAAAAGAGGGCATAAAAATAACGTATTATTATATAAAATACAACTAATATCCAACACAAAGGGACCAATAGTTGAACACTAAAACTGTTTGACAATCTCACACATTTCATGGGAAAATACAAGGTGTTTATTGTGTTTACCATTTATATTTGTGATAAGACAAATTGTTAATATGAAATGCTCTAATTACACCGAGAGGCGTACCTATACAATGAGAGCACAAATGGGAATATCAGTATGAGAATATGCCAAAAAAGATTTCTTGTGAATAAAAATTATTAGATTCAATAAATAAATTACAAAAGTATTAATAGTTGGACAAAATAATAGAAAGTCAAATGGGTGTGTGTGTGAATCTTGTACCTGTTCTGTAGACACAACACTTCAGTAAAACATTAGAGGTTAGAAAAATGAAATTTGCAAGTAATTGAAAGCTAAACTAACCAGGCGATTTATTGCCTTCTAATAGGTGCGAGTATGATGTTCTCAGATTGTTATTGAGATCAGTGACCTTGACGACACCTAAATGAAGGATTTGAATGCAAAAGATGGATATGGAATGTATGCAATTAATCTATTTTTTTGGTTTTTCTGTGCAATAAAATGATGAAAAAATGATATGAAACTATTCTATATGAAAACTTGACATGATATGCTAATCTAGAAATGAAATTCTAATATGATATGCTAAAATATGAATGATCTCACAAAGTTGTTTGATTTGCAAAAGAAGCTTTGATTCTTCAGACATGAATTCGCCAGCATAAGTTTGCACAATTATGAGATATGAACTTTGGCAATTTGGCAGAGTAAGTTTGCAAATTTGTGGATATATGATATGAAGAGTTGAAGCCTTAATTTTATAGAAATCTAGGGCTTTGAGGATGCATGGAAGAAAGCCATAAATCACTCAAATGTCTCAGGTTGATTTTTGAGTTATTTTTAAATAAAGGATATTTAACTCACAAAAACATGCAAAAGCAGAGATCAACTCAAAATAGAGTTTAGCTTTAATTGATAATTGATAGTTGTCTACTTTTCTTGATTGTGCATGATTTATTTATGAATTAATTTAATAATAAAGTGATTTATTTCCAACTTAGCTAATTTTGAAAAATAAAACAATTGATTTATGGGTTAATCAATTATTTTTCAAACTTTTATTCAAAAATAATATTATTAAAAATTGACAACTTGCTTTAATTAATTAAATAAGAATTTAATCAATTATTCATAGAATTTTGGATTTATTGTCAAAATTAAATAATACAATTTAGGAATAAATAGAATTAACTTCAATTAAATAATTAAGTGGCAGAATTAAATCTAATTAATTAAATATTGAGAATATTCAATTAATCAAACTTTAGGATAAATAGGATTTATCGCCGAATAATCATTAAATTAAAGATAATTATGATAAATAGGAATATTACTAGGAATATTCCCCGATGCAAAATTTAGGATAATCAATTAAGATTCGATGATGTGCCGATGTGCCTTAGGTTAGGACTTTGATGTCGATTTCGTTTGATATGTTGATATAGGAGGTTAATGAACTTATAGCCCATTTTTGGGGTATTACATTTTGCCCCTCTTTGAATTACTGTGCAAAGCGCAGTGGTTCAAAAACAGTCTGTGTATGATGTTGAAATTGATATTTGATATTGAAATGGATCTGAAACAAAAATTGATTGAAGTTGACATGAAGATAATAGGTCCTGAATGACCAAAGGTAATGTTAACTATAACAGTAATGAACCGATGATTGTGAAAAAAGTGTCAAAACGCCTCATTCTAAACCTTATGATTGCGAAGAAGTGAGTGACCGATTCCAGACCCGATTGTCCTTAGAAGAATCACGTAGGTATCACATTTGAACCCTTCAGTTACCGAAGAATCAAAGAAATAACACAATTGAACCGATAGTTGCAAAAACTGATACAATTTACAAGATTAGGAGAATATCAGATTGATATGGATCTCAATGAATCTGATATGCCCCAAGCGATGATAGATTTGCCCCAAGCGATGAGGTCTTTTTGATGAATCAATAACTAGACGTGGTTGTTGTCTTGATTATTGAGGAAAGATATGATTTCAAATTAGATTACAGACTTTGAATGATATGCAATACCATGCCCCCTTCGGGATTAAAATTGAAATCTGACAAGAAAAGTCAGCGTTAAATGGTTTAGAAGCATGTTAATTGATTTGAGAAGTGGGTAAACACATTTGAGAACGCATTCTGCATCGTTGAGAGGTCCTGGAGACCAAGTTTGACTAGGTGAAACCATGAGTTGACCATAGTTGACCAAGTTGAAATTTTGATAGTTTGATATAAGATAATCAGTTAAGTTAAATACTGGATTTCTGTGATGATTAAAGGTCGATTATGCAAGTAGTTAATAATATGAATGATCGCAGATTTTGATTTTGATCTCGAAAAAGGATTCTACTTACTGTTTTGTTGGAGGAACCTTCGTGTGAGATTTGGCTCTTGTTAGATTTGAAGATGCGATTTGAAGAATCGTTTAAGCATTGAAGTTTATCCAACCATTGTTAGATCATGCAAACATGCAAAATGCAAAGAGACATGCAGAATGAAATGCAACCTAAGACCTAGGACCTAGTCACTGATCATGTGTCGATTTGTTATCATCATTAAACTTTTAGGTAACCAAATAAATCAATACAATGCCCACTAGCTATGAAACCATAGACATATGAATATCAATTTGTATGCACAAGAATCAATACAAAACCCACTGGTCAACAACCATGGATATATGAATATTGATTTTGTTTTCAAAAAGTCAGATTAGATATAAGCACCAAGGCATAAACGTCAGGATGACCTGAATATCATGTCTATTTTGATATAGCAATTTGTATAAGCATCAAAACATAAATGTCATGATGACCTGAATACGCCTTGCAGTACAAACACATCAAGCAGTCAAGAGATCATTCTAAATCCGATGTGAATTACCTGTAGTGACCCTTTATCATTCACATCCTTAGGTAAGATTGCATTTCACAATAGGAGAAAGAACTCACTCAAAAAGACAATAGTTAGATCAAACTTCCTTGAATTTTTCGGGTACCAATGGTCGAGGTACGCATGGCCATCCAATTCGAGATAGAGGTCTTACAATTGGACACCATTTCAATCCAAAATTTCTGAAGTTGTTAGATTTTCACATACAAGAAGAAAATAAAGAAAAGATTATGCCCCCAGTCATCACTCTCTAAATCCTATAAAGGACATCATCGAAGAGCTCGAAAGGACACAATATGCAAAAAACTCAATATGAATCAGTAAGCATACAAGGAGATAAAAGCATGTAAAAAGCACAGATTGTTTTCAGTTTGCATTTGATGTTTGATTGCATTGTTATAGATGCAAAATCTTTTCTGGAGACAAGACTGACTGATTGACTCACATGAAGCTTCAAAGGACTCTGACTGGATATGATACATCTAAGATATACTGGAGACCATAGGATTTGACATTGATTTCCCCCAAGTGTTGATAGGATACAGACGCTGGAGCTGATTGGTGTACAAACTGACTTATTGAAAACTAGAAATGCAGAAACAAACCGGGAGATATGTACAAACTAAAGCAAGACTAAAAGTTGGGAAAGACCAAGATTGCACTGATAGATGGAGCATTTTGAAACAAGTGGCACCCGTTTGCCGAGTTTTCACCATCTTGGCAAAGATTTTATTTTTGCTATCAAGGCGCCTGTTTCCAGGTTTTCACCAAGGCACTTTTTTTTTTTCCATTTTTTTTGTATTTTTCATTTTTTCAATTTTTATGATATTTTTGATATTTTCAATTTTTTTGTACTTTTGATATTTTTCAATTTTTTTGTACTTTTGATATTTTTTACTTTTTTTGTGAATCATCAAGGCGCCTATTGCTAGGTTTTCACCAAGATGTTCATTTTTTCAAGACTTTTTCAAATTTTTAAGATTTTTTCAGGACATTTTACCATAGACTGAATGCCTTAGGCATAGAATTTCTTCAGATGGAGAATGTTGATTGGTTCTCGAAGCTGTTCTCCTTCAGTCGTTGAGAGTTGATAGGCACTAGAGCCAAAAGTAGCAGTGATTACAAAGGGACCCAGCCAGGTGGGTTCAAACTTCCCCTTGCATTCTCGATGTGACTGATTTTTTGGATTCTCTCTCAAGACTAGATCACCAACCTGAAATTCTCTGTGTCTGACTTTCTTTTTGTAGCCTCTAGACATTCTCTTCTGATATACTCTGAGATGATCATACGCTGCTTGTCTATGCTCATCTAGTAGCTCAAGTTCTTGCAACCTAGACACTCTGTAGTCATCATCAGTTACTAGACCATGCATTATGATTCTTAGTGATGGGATTTCAACCTCAATAGGTAGTACCGCTTCAGACCCATAAACTAAAGTGAAAGGTGTAGCCCCAATGGGCATTCTGATACTTGTTCTGATACTGGTTCTGATACTTGTTCTGATACTTGTTCTAATACTGGTTCTGATACTGGTTATGATACTTGTTCTGATAGTAGTTCTGATACTTGTTCTGATACTAGTTCTATTACTTGTTCTGATACTTGGTATACTTGATAGCATCTTTTTCCATTGCAAACTCCCAAGAAAGATCATATCATGCAGTCCCAATGTCTAGCAAGGTGGAGAACAAGGGGGATTGGCAAGCTGGTGGAAGAGATGGAAGACAAAAGAATGAAGGAGAATGAAGGGAAGAAATCCTCAAGGGCAAACTCCTCAACAATACCCAAGCTAGGGAAAAATTGTCATGTAAAGTGCATTTGGACAAGCAATGAAAGGCCGGCATAGGATAAGTCACAAAAGCATAGTGCCAAACAAGGAAAGGATGTAGTCCAAAGGAGTAGACATGTCAAGAGGCTTCATAGCACTGTGTTTTACTCTTTCTTTCTTTTTTTTATTAGTTCAAGACCAAAGGGAAATTGGATAGCGATAGATATGAAGGCTAAACATAAAAGGAATGAAAGCAAGATCACTGTAAGATAGCTCACAAGATAGCCAAATATTTTTCTATAGATCAACATTGTCAAGATCAAAGAGAGAAGATGGAATGGATGAAATATGTAGAAGAACTACGCATAATGTCTGATTGCCAAGTTTTCATCATGGTACTTATCCAAGGTGCCACAAGGGAGTGGTTTTCACCATAGGACGAATGTATTTCTCTTTACTTTTGCTACCAAGGCGCCTGTTTCCAAGTTTTCACCAAGGCACATTTTCAATTTTGTTTTTCATTTCTTTTTTTTGGAAGAAGGCAAGCTCTTTAGATAATGCTCCTTGAAAGGGTAAACCATGATATGCCAAGGATTCAAAATGATATGCTCAAAGATGCTGATAGGGAAAGGAAGATGGAAGAGAAAAATGGAGGACAAGGTTTTATGTAAAGCAAGTGAGGTTCGAAGATAGGAGGAATAGGCAAATGAGGAAAAAGCATAGAAGGTAGAAGGATAATGAATGGAAGGATTGTGAAAGGGTAGATGGAAAGGAAGGCAAGATCAACATCAACACACACCTTGAAGGGTGGAGAGAGGATGGAGGAAATGTGAATGAAGGAATACAAGAAGGAATATGGTGAATGTTTAGCAGAGGTTGCAGTTCAGGCACATGGAATGGAAGAATGTTTTTAGAAGAAAATGAAGTGGAAGCCTTTGGAAGCTTGAATGTCAACTTCACTTTTTGTTCAATTTTAGACTCTTTCAAGAGAGACTTTGGAATCCATAAACCGTTAGGCTTTTTATTTCCTTTTGATGATTTAGAGAGAATATCTTGAATGATAGATTTTGGAACCCATACTTGTCTTGTAGTTTTCTTCTTAGATATCTCTTTTGACTTTATGATTCCATGTCGATTAGAGGAGACATGGTAATCTTCTTTTTTTATGGATTCTTGTATTGCTTCTTTTTCTTGTACTGAACATTCAAGTTACTTCCAAAAGACTTGGGACTTGTGGAAGAAGAAGGAGGATATGACTGGTTTAGATGGGTGGGTGGATGAAAAGGATTCAAGGGTATGCATCTATGTTGATCTTGAGGAAAGATAGGAGATGGAGGGATGTAAGGACCCAAGATGGATGGTGAATTAGGAGAGTTAGGAGGGGAAAGTGAAGGGACATAAGGACCCAAGATGGAAGGTAGATGTGAAGCCCTTAGTAGTGGTGGAAGAGGTCCAAGGATGGAAGTGGAAGACGCAAAAGGATAATTAACAAGTTCATCAACATTTATATGACAACCAAGGACATCAGCATCTTTAGAGTGAGCATTAGGATTTTCAATAGGATCGTGAACATCTTGAATAGGAGCACCTTCTTTGATAGGATTGTTCAAAGCTTGCAAAGACTTAGGAAGAGTAGAAAGTGGAAACAAACATGGAGTGGTAGAATAAGAAGATAGAAGACTTTGATCTTGACAATGATCTTTGGATAGCATAAGCTCATAATTTTTCTCTTGATTTTCAATAGGCTTAACATTGGAAGTAACAACACTATTTTTACCAACCTTAATGGAAGTATCATCTTTGGAAAGCACAAGTGTAGTAAGGTCATTTTGATTGTCAATAAGCTCAACGGTGGAAGTAGTAGCTTGATCTTGCTTAGGAGAAGACTTAAGACATGGTAGAATGCATGAAAAAGGATGTGCAGGATCAAAAGAACCCTGAAGCGGATAAGAGACATCATGAAAATGAGTGGATGACATGGGGGGTTCTTGATCTTGATCTTTCTTTATGTTCTTTTCTTTATCATTTTTTGAGTCCTCTTGACATGGAGCCACTTCTAAGGATAAGGAAGTGTGTTGGGATTGTATGGAAGACTTTGGAAGAGATGGTAGAGGACTAGCTGAAGTAGGCATTATAGCGTATAAAGGCTTAGGCTCTTTAGGTTTAGCATTATTGAAAGTATTTTCAGCCAAGTGAAGGTTAGCTTGAGTTTCTTTAAGGGGTAGCCCTTGAGGATAACTATAGGAAACCACATGAAAATTATTAGGACCTTTGGTGGATAAAAGACTTGTGAAAGATTTGATAGGCTTGGAAGCTTTAGGAAATGTATGGGTATTGGAAGAAGTAGGGGATGGAAGGGAACTATCATGAGACAAAGGTTCATCATTAACATAATCTTGCTTGGGAGTTTCATTTTTATCTTCAGCATGAGATTTCTTAGAGGAAGTATTCTTATAATATTGACGTTTATCATCAGCGCAGTACATTTTATATTCCTCAATAGAAGTAGATGTATCATCTAGATATTGTTCACAAAAATCATCAAAGTCTCTTTCAAAATCAGAATCATATGGATCACCATCACGATCTATCCAATGTGACGGCTCATTTGTAGTAAGCAGGAACACACGACGAGGAGGATTCTTAAGAACAGAGGGTTCATAGGTATCACTATATTGTCCCTCATCATAGTCATCATAGTCTTTAAAGATGGGTGTGTCACTCTCCATGGAAGAAGTATCAAAAGGATTATCACGTTGCTCATATTCTATCCGAAGGCATGGTGACATGTACAAGTCTTTATCAAATGGAAAAGGGCATAGAGCTTCCATGGAGAACTCTTTAGGTTCCTTTTCTTTCTCAAGTTTGTTAAGATTGACTTGCATAGTGTAGATCTGTTTCATCATAGTGGTGATTAGAGTGTCTTCCTCATGTGTACTAATTTTTTGAGACATGTGTACTGATTCTCAATGGCTACTGCTCTATTCCTGACACAGTGATTTGTTCGACAAATTCTGGAAATAGGCTGAAAAAGCTAAGTATCTGGCACGACAGTTGCAAAACTCGCACAACAGTTGCTAGCAGGATTTGACTTTTTGAATTTGACTGGCAGAAAGACTCGTACGACACTGGTTTCTTTACCATATGACAGATGGGCAGTAATGAAATGACACTTGATAGAAACTTATATGACTTTCTGACCTCCTGAGATGACTTTTGACTCCAGAAAAGAATTTTACTTCAGATTTTGCAAATTTTGAGTTTTCAGATTCGGATTGTTTACAAATTTTAATGTCCAAATTTGAGGATTGTAACAGATTTGTCTATTTTCAATAACCAAATAGATAAACAAGCATGCAAAATAGCAAGCAAGTGATTTCAAGCATGTTTGAAAACAATGAACAAGGGCAAAAGCAACCTTGCGCATGAACAATCAAGTGACTTATTCGTTTTAATCCTCAGAAGCGCTAATTGTGTATGTTCCAAAAATATTTTGCAATAATGCACATATACCCTATAAAATAAAAATTTGGCCTCGCTAGGGTTTTTAGTAATGGTTTGACTCTGCATCTTTTATGATCCAAAGAGATGAACTTCAATCCCAACGCACCAGGGTTTTGACACAGTCTGAGAATTTAATCAATCAGGAGCTGCTAGGGAGATCTGACAACCCAACAATGAACCACACCTGTGAAGATTTCTTCCACAAGGACATTTATATAGCGGCTGTCACTACCATGGCGAAAATGGCTATTACCGCTTGAGGTTCCGTCAATGTGGTTGACCCAATTAAGGGAATGTCCACTATGGTTAACCCTCTCTAAAGGTGACTCACAAGATATACCACATGGAAACTGGTTCCAAATTCAAGGATTTAGGTTTATGGTACTATCCAAAAAAGAAGTAGAGCATAATCTCCTAGCCTTTTCACTTTTAACCCAAAAAAAGTAGACAGATTAATCTGACACACTAAGACCAAGATTATCTCACAAAGATCTATGACATCAACCCCTTAGGATCTATCAACCTCTCCGAAGAGAGAATGCCTCGATCAAAAGTTGAAGACAAACGGATCTAGTGGAACGTGAGACTTCCTCAGTATCCTCCCCACCTACAAGGGATCCTTCGTTGAGAAGAGTTTCGCTGGAAACTCACTCTCTCAAGATCCACAAATAGTGTTCATGGGGCCTAATTACTATGTGTAACTAAGATGCTGAAAGCAAACTATGTTCATTTTTATAGCCCAAATGAAGTCTGTGATAGGAAAGCAATAAAAGTCACTCAAGCTAGACACATGAGATGTTCATTTTAGATCCAAAATCAAAGTCTTATCAACTGAGAAGATTACCTGAATTCTTCGCAACACGCTTAGTAAATTTTTACCTATTTTTAGCGATTCTTGCACTTTTTGTCTTCTATCTTTTGTACCCACAAGATGTACCTACACCTGCACCTACAACCAACTGTTATGAAAAAATTACCTATTCTTGTACATGAAACCCAATGTTATAAAAATCCATCAGAAAAAATAAACACAACTTGTCAACCCCACGTGGTAGAAAATCAGGTTAGTCAAAGATAATATGTCATTTCATAATCGAAAAACCTGTTGTCATAAAAAATTAGATTCTGACTAGTCTGCACTAAATCAACAATAACTTTTGCAAATCAAAATGAAATTAATCCAAACCAATGGAAAATGAAAGCTAACTCAAATACCTTTCCAGAAATATAAATTTTAGATCTGTATTATGTCATATGTGCATGTACCAATAAAAACATCAGTCGGATTTTATAAAATTAGGTTCAGACTAGTCTTCACTAAAATGATCATAACTTTTGAAAATCAAAACAAAATTAATCCAAACCAATGGAAAATGAAATCTAACTCAAATACCTTTCCAGAAATATAAATTTTGGATTTGTATCATATCATATGTGCATGTACCAATAAAAACATCAGTCGGATTTTATAAAATTAGGTTCAGACCAGTCTTCACTAAAATGATCATAACTTTTGCAAATCAAAACGAAATTAATCCAAACCAATGGAAAATGAAAGTTAACTCAAATACTTTTCTAAAAATATAAATTTTGGATTTTTATCATGTCATATGTGCATGTACCAATAAAAACATCAGTCAGATTTTTGAAAAAATAGCCCAGAAATTTATCACAAAACTCACAAAAATTAACCTTATGGTCGTGGGTTTGAGAAAAATGATAGAAATTTGATAGAATGGAATGAAAACCCATTTCAGGGCCTCACGGTTGGCGCCAAAAATGTATGTGTGAATTTCGTACCTGTTCTATAGACACAACACTTCAGTAAAACATTAGAGGTTAGCAAAAATGAAATCTGCAAGTAATTGAAAGCTAAACTAACCAGGCAATTTATTGCCTTCTAATAGGTGCGAGTATGATGTTCTCAGATTGTTATTGAGATCAGTGACCTTGACGATACCTAAATGAAGGATTTGAATGCAAAAGATGGATATGGAATGTATGCAATTAATCTATTTTTTTGGTTTTTCTGTGCAATAAAATGATGAAAAAATGATATGAAACTATTCTATATGAAAACTTGATATGATATGCTAATCTAAAAATAAAATTCTAATATGATATGCTAAAATATGAATGATATCACAAAGTTGTTTGATTTGCAAAAGAAGCTTTGATTCTTCAGACGCGAATTCGCCAGCATAAGTTTGCACAATTATGAGATATGAACTTTGGCAATTTGGCAGAGTAAGTTTGCAAATTTGTGGATATATGATATGAAGAGCTGAAGCCTTAATTTTATAGAAATCTAGGGCTTTGAGGATGCATGGAAGAAAGCCATAAATCACTCAAATATCTCAGATTGATTTTTGAGTTATTTTTAAATAAAAGATATTTAACTCACAAAAACATGCAAAAGCAGAGATCAACTCAAAATAGAGTTTAGCTTTAATTGATAATTGATAGTTGTCTGCTTTTTTTGATTGTGCATGATTTATTTATGAATTAATTTAATAATAAAGTGATTTATTTCCAACTTAACTGATTTTGAAAAATAAAATAATTGATTTATGGGTTAATCAATTATTTTTCAAATTTTTATTCAAAAACAATATTATTAAAAATTGACAACTTGCTTTAATTAATTAAATAAGAATTTAATCAATTATTCATAGAATTTTGGATTTATTGTCAAAATTAAATAATACAATTTAGGAATAAATAGAATTAACTTCAATTAAACAATTAAGTGGCAGAATTAAATCTAATTAATTAAATCTTGAGAATATTCAATTAATCAAACTTTAGGATAAATAGGATTTATCGCCAAATAATCATTAAATTAAAGATAATTATGATAAATAGGAATATTACTAAGAATATTCCCCAATGCAAAATTTAGGATAATCAATTAGGATTCGATGATGTGCCGATGTGCCTTAGGTTAGGACTTTGATGTCGATTTCGTTCGATATGTTGATATAGGAGGTTAATGAACTTATAGCCCATTTTTGGGGTATTACAATGGGAAGGCTAAATTAATGGGGCCCAAATTAATAGGACCTCAAAAAATAGGGGCACCACATGGATGAAGAAGTTAAAAAAATTTAAATTTTTTAAAAATTTAAAGTGTTTTATGTTTTTTGGTGAAATTTGAAGAGGCAAAGGAATTAGAAAAGACACCTTTTGAGGAATATGAAGAGACACTCTAGATTATAAAATAGTGTCTCCTCATTTCATTTGTAGGATGCCCATTTCAAGAGCAAACAACCAACCAAATATCAAGGTGATATTTTTATTTTGTATTTAATAATAATTTTTTATATGGTTTTAATTTTAGTTTTAGTTTTAGATTTAGATTTAGTTTTAGTTTTAGTTTTAGAATTAGAATTATTGATGCAAGAGCATCCTGGGTGTAAAAGCAATCTTGCATCACCCAAAAATATTTTTGGTTTCTTTTCAATAAGGATTATCTTGTGTAGAGCTGCTATTTATGGAAACTTACTATTTTTAGTAAGTTGGTCATACGAGCTTGAAATGTTATGATTTCACAAGTGGAGGTTCATCTTAGTCATATCAGCCTACCAATTGAGTTTCATTGTCATATCATATGTATCGGTGAAGTTATTGAAGTTTTTGGGTACGAAATCTTTGAGCTCTATTTTGAAAGCCTTAGAGAGTCTAGATCGCAATCGACCCCCGACTAACTAAAGCTTGCATAGTCAGGCATTGTAGATCAAGTCTTGTCATTTCCAAAAAGTGGTTATAATAGAAAAACAGACCAACGGTTAGAAAGTTATGACCTCCGAAAGTTGGACTACCTAAAAAAATATTTTGTAATTATTTTGAGCCGACCCTATGTAAAAAAAATGAAAATAAAATAATCATTGTAAAAATAAAATTGTGAGGCTAGGGGGTGAGATAAATTTAATCTAATAGATATGATTGAATTTTAGATGTTGCCATAAAGATTATGAAAAAAGATATCAAAATATAGTCCAGGATTTAAGGGACTATATGAGAAAAATATTATTTCTATCTATTTGTTGTCTTCACATCCAAATTATCAATTTTATGATGCTTCTATTGTTTAATTAATAAAGATAATATGATTAACATAGAAAAGGGAAAATATATCTCTATCATTGTGCAAACAATAAATTTTCAAGATAAATACTTCAAATTTAAATATGTGATAATTTTTTGAATTAATGCTTAAAAGCACAACATAACCTATAAGGAAGAAATAAAAAATGACCAAGATGTCTCTTGAAATATTACCCTAAACCAAATTGAGACTTTACTCTAATACTCAACCAAATTGAACACTAAAGTTAATTTTTTTTGCAATGCTAACCCTAATATTAATTAAATATTAATCCAAATTAAACTTTATACCTAAAATCTTAGTTCAGGAGAAACCTATTGAATAAATAGAAACAACAAACCATGAAAAATTGGATTGAACCCCAAACTAAACTCTATATCATATTACACATTAAAACCCAAGATGAACCTAACCCTAACTAAGATTAAAAAATAATGGTCACTTGATAAATTTATGATTTAATTTGTAATTCATTTCTCTGGATCACTGAAAGAAGAAGGGGATGCATGCTTGCATTTAGCAGATGTAAGGAGGATGTTGACAAAGGTTGTTGAGTAAGGCTTTGCACTTGCTTACATTATCTTTAAAGTTTGTAAATCCTCTTCAGCTACTATGTCTACAAGTTCACAATCATTTTGCATTGTGGGAGAACGACGCCAAAGAATTTGGTTTAAAATATGTCAATGACATTTTCAACAAATCTGTTTTATGCAAATCTTGCAATCATTGCATGTCATTGGAGGCCATATTTTTGAACCAGTGGAAGCTTGGAAATGTTAATGTGACCAATAAACTAGGTTGAGGTGATCATTGTAAAAATACAATTGTGAGACCAGGGGGTGAGGTAAATTTAATCTAATGGATATGATTGAATTCTATATGTTTCCATAAAGATTATGAAAAAAGATGAGAAAGTCCAGGATTTAAGGGACTATATTAGAAAAATATTATTTCTATCTATTTGTTGTCTTCACATCCAATTATCATTTTTATGATGTTTCTATTATTTAATTAATAAAGATAATATGATTAACATAGAAAAGGGAAAATATATCTCTATCATTGTAGAAACAACAAATTTTCAAGATAAATACTTCAAATTTAAATATGTGATAATTTTTTGAATTAATGCTTAAAAGAACAACATAACCTATAAGGAGGAAATAAAAAATGACCAAGAGGTCTCTTGAAATATTACCCTAAACCAAATTGAGACTTTACTCCAACACTAAACTAAATTGAACACTAACGTTAAAAAAAATTACAATGCTAAGGTCCTAATATTAATTAAATATTAATCCAAATCAAACTTTATACCTAAAATCTTAGTTCAGGAGAAACCTATTGAATAAATAGAAACAACAAACCATGAATAATTGGATTGAACCCCAACCTTAACTCTATATCATATTACACATTAAAACCCAAGATGAACCTAACCCTAACTAAGATTAAAAAATAATGGTCACTTGATAAATTAAACCCTAAACTAAACCATAACCATTATACTAAACAAAATTGAACTATAACTCTAATTTTAAACCTAGCTTTACCCTAACTTATATAAAATCTAAATAAAAATGACCCTTGAAATCTAACACTCGACTTAACCCTAATCCTAATACAATTAAATTATAACCCTAACTCTAGCTCTAATTGAACTCTAATTCTAACTCTAAGTACAATCATATCTTATCCATAATCAAACCCTTACCATAAGAAATACCTAAGTATAGTTAACTTCAACCCTAACTATAACTCAAATATTTCGCTCTAATTGAATGCTAACCCTAACCTAATCTTAACTCTAACTCTAATTGTGCTTCAACCATAACAATAATTGAACTACAACTATATTATTTATTGAACCCTAACCATAATTTTATCTTGACTATAACCATAGTCTTAACCTTAACCCTAATATCCATCCTAACCAAACCCTATTATGAATTCATACAAAAGCCTAATTTAAATCCTAACCAAAGTGTAATTAGAACCTTAACCTTAGTCCTAACCTTAATCATAATTCTAATTCTAACCATAATTCTAACTCTCACCCTAATAACACCCCCAACCCAAACCCTAATCCTAACCATGATATAAACCCTAAGCCCTAATCCTAACCATGATATAAACCCTAACCTTAACCATCATCCCAATCCTAACCCTAAACCTAAGCCTAATCCTAATCCTAAACCTAATCTCAATCCTAACCCTAATCCTAATCCTAAAACTAACCCTAAAACCTCTCCCTAAGTATAATCTTAACCATAATCCTAAATGCTAAACCATACTCATAACCCTAACCTTTATCCTAACCCTAGTTCCCTAATACTAACCATGATGTAAATGCTAACCCTAATGATAATCCTAATCCTAAGCCTTAATATTAACTGCAATCAAAATCCTAACCCTAATACTAACCATGATGTAAATCCTAACCTTGACGATAATCCTAATCCAAAGCTCTAATCCAAACCCTAATCAAAATACCAACCCTAACCATAATACTAACTATGATGTATACCCTAACCCTAACGATAATCCTAAGCTCTAATCTCAACCATAATACTATCTATATAATGTATGTCCTTACCCTAACCATAATCCTAACCTTAAACCCTATACCCTAATCCTAATCCTAACTCTAACCCTAAACCTTGATCATAATCGTAACTATAACCATAAACCTAACTATAACCCTACCAATAATCTTAACTTTAACACTAAATATTAACTGTAACAATAATCATAACCCTAACCCTAATGTCACAATCCAAAGCCTAACTCTAATCCTAAGTCTAACCATAATTCTAACCCTAGCCCTAAACAAAATTCTAACCCTGCCATAAACCTAACCCTAACATTAAACCTTAACACCGAATCCTAAATGTAACTATAATCATAACCATAAGCCTAAACCCTAACCCTAACCATAATCATACTCATTAAATGCTAAACCCTAATCATAAATGTTGAGTTGAGTTGGCAACCATAAATGCAAAAACTATAGTTTGGGGTGAAGGTGACATTATATTGTGCATAGGTGACAAAATGCCTAAGCAATGCATGAAATTGCATATGTGACCCAAAATTATGCATAAGCAATATTTCGCTACTTAGGTGGCATTTCGCTGCATAGGCAACAAAAGAAATTATGGTAGTGACATAAGAATGAGAAAAACCACATCTATACCTATAGGCGACACAATAATTTGTGGGAAAGAAACAAAAGACAAAGTGATGCCCTAGACTAGGTGGCAAAACAAAGGGTATAGGTGATGAAAGAATGCACAAAGGTGACAAAAAATTAGGCATAGGTGACAAAACTCATAAAAATGGAAAAATTAAGAATATGACGCTAAATCTATCAAATCAATCTAAAAATTCATGGAAATGATGAAATACAAGGATATATTCAAAACATACCGATGCTCCATACATTAGCGGCCTCTAAAATCTCCTACCCTTCTTGAACTAGTGTTCCTAGATAGACATGACCATCTTCATTGTTAGGAGGTAAAAATGGGTTCAGAGGGGAAAAGATAAAAGTGAGAGTGAAAATGAGTGGGTAAAAAGCAATTTTGACACTATTAATATCAAATTTTCAAAATTTAAAGGTTACTTTTACCAATTTCATAAAAAATGAGCCATTTAATAGAAAATTTTCATCAGAATAACATTCGAGCCAAAATCTTAAATCGGGAAAGAAATTGAAATTGAAATTTAATTAAAAATTTGGAAAATCATTATAATTCCAAAAATCAACTAATTCATTTGAAATAATTTTGATTCATTTCCTGAGGGGCATACTATCATCAGCATGCAAAATCATCAAAATTGGAGCACTTTTCAAAATTGGGGACATTAGACATCAAAAACTCAAAATTACAATTGGAGTATCTAAATCTATCAAAAAAACAAATTGGGGGTTTATATCCAAGTTTTAACATCACAAGGGAAATATATCATATCATCAAATCGATCAGATCTACATCTTGGCATCATATCATCAAATCATTATCGAAATTATCAACAATCAGACATTCCAGGACATCATATTTTCTTTGAACCAACGTGCTTCATACATTGATTCAAAGAGGGGAAAATGTATACATCTAAAAATGGTCAAAGCAAACACCAGTTAAATTCAAACCATTTGGACTAATTAAAATCAAAATCAAATAACTATGTAATTGAATTAATACTTGATTATATAGTTGATTTATTAATTAAGTCCAACCTATCCAATAATCAATACATGACTAGTTAAATTAATTCTTTTAAATTAATTTCCTCCTAAATTATTTCACCTACCACTACATGAAAAATTTAAATCAACCAATGAGAGAGGAGGAACAAGTGCACATGGATCACTAATAAGCTTTTCTATTCTGACCATCCAATCTTGAGAATCAATCTTGTCCCTTAAAATTGGACACATCATCAAACTTAACCATAACTCTACCTTGATCATGGTTACCTAAACTCACCCTCTGCACCTTGGGAAATCCTATAAATAGGATGAACACATAGAGTAATTCATATCCACCATCATTGAGAGCATCACCATTATAGCCATTTTAGTTTAAATTCATTGAGCACGTTGTTATCATGTCAAATAAAGTTTAGAATCATTTCATTTCATCATAGCTTAATTGAAGAATTACATATTAATCTCATGCTCCTGATCATTTATCATAGAATTGCATCTCATATCATTTAAATTCTCATCTCTTAGATTGTCACTTGAGGATCTATTGTAGCTGAGAGCATAATTCAAGTTCCCAAGATTAGAGATCCATTGAATGATCTTGATTTCTTTCATTTGAATTATCTTAACTTCTATATCTTAGATTTGAATTGAAATGATGTCAAATTAATGTTCTATGAAGGTTTGTAATTGCAGATTTACACACACACATTGACATATGCATTAATCAACATGCATATAAAATTTTAAATAGTCTATGGGTCTAAGAACAATATAGTTGAGATAAAATTCTCATAATTGTGAAAATGGAGTAAAGGGAATATTTTTAGGAGGTTGGATGAGCTCTACTAGGGTTTGGGTGTTGTATTGTCTAACTGAAACTTGCATCTTTCATTGTAATATGATATTTGCTATGGGATAGGTTTTTATAATCGCTTCGACCAACTTTAGCCCAATAATTAATGCTCGCATTGGAGTTTTGGCAATGGGTAATCATGGAACCTCTAAAAAAACAACCTCACAAATCTATTTCAAAGGTGTTTTATGAGGTACGACCTCTACGACTCCTGATGTTATTTTGCCTTTGCAATATTTTGATAGTGCCAATTACTGGCTAGAAAAATTTACATTAATAGGATATTTTGTGGGGAGGGTTCCACTTGAAAACATGTTGCACAATTGGGTTGCCACAAACTGGGCCCCTTATGGGGTCTAGCTTGATGGCATCCAAAAGCTCACCAAGAATTTCTTTTTGTTTCTCTTTTCCAACCCCTCCCATATCTTGAGTATCCTCATGAATGGGCCTTTGTTGTTTGGTCATACTTTCTATTTTTCTACCCATGGTTATGAGACTTTACTATCTCTGATGAGAAATAACTTAAAGTCCTTGTTTGGATATATTTTTTGGGTCTGTCTTTGTCATATTGGTTCTTCCTAGAAACTATTGCCCAAACCCTTGGGAGGTGGTTTGCATGGACCCTGAACATGTTTTCATGCTCATCCCCAAAAAAGATTGTGTATAAGTTGATTTATCTTGCAACCTCAAAGAGACCGTTGATATTCAAGTTGGTGGTTAATGTTTCTCTCAATGAGTTCTTTTTTGAATTTTCCCAACACTTGATGTCGGTGCTAATCCTATGAACCCAAGATTAAGGGTTTCCCTCTTGTTGCTCCCAAGATAAAGTCCCCACGGAAGGAGACAAACCCTTCCTCTTTCCTCTAAGGATGCTAAAATAGATGAAGGATGGATTTTGATGATTCAAAAAGGAAAAAATGCCCTTGGTTTTGCCTCAAAGTAATATAATGCGATTACATTGCAACTGCAAGTACAAGAACCAACTTATCCTAAGTCACAACCAAAGACACAACCCTTCAATTCATGAGTTTTGAACCTCAAGGCTTAGGGGAAAATATTGGAAAAGAGTGATTCTTGTTCTATGTGGGTTCACACTCACTAAGTCTCTTTAGTGGTTTCTTCTCAGCCCTCTTCTTTTCACCTCTCTCATAGGCCTCCTAGGAGAGAGTATTTTGGTGAAGGAGGTCTAGAAAAATACATGGTGGTTCTAGCAAAATCTTACCCTTTTCTTCAACCAACTTCAAACTTCTTACAAAATAGATTATCCTCTCTTAGGTACAAGGATGAAATAAAATAATTTGACTCATGAATTACATCTCATGGAATGTTCGAGGTCTAACTAGCCTCACCATAAAGTATTCAATAAGGGATACTCACCAAAGGTATCCAGATACTAATGTTTTTTTTATCTTCAATAAGTTATAACTACAAATTTCATGTTAACTACTACATGTTGTGTTATTTGGCTAGATAGCCTAATTTTTGCCTCTAAGCATGAAGCTATTTGAGGAATTTTTACTCTCATATCTCCTTGATGAAATTAATCCATTGTTGATAAGGGGTTAGATCCCATGCAAAGAAAATTCTGGGTATTCATGTCTGTCAACAATTATTCTTTTGGGATCATTATTTTTTATACTCCTAATGACGTTGTTGAAAGATCTCAGTTGTGATGATGGATGGTTGATTCATTTCCACCTACTACTTGGATTATGAGAAATAATTTTAATATGGTTGAGGTGGCCTATGACAAGGAGGGTATTCTTCCTTTTTGATGGATAGATGGAGAACATGAGGTCTCATTTTATATATGTAATAAGTTAAGCCTTTATAACCCTTATGTCAATAACCACCATTCTCATTATATATAGAACACATGGTATAATTTTAAAGCTAATCCTGACAATTTTTTAAGAGGCTTGATCGTGCCATGATCTCAACTCAATATTTTTCTCATTTGGGTAAAATCAATAACTGGTAGTTCTATCTCTTCCTAAGGTCACTTTTTCTGACCACCATCCCATCAAGTTCAACAATGAATGTCAAAAAACTCATTTGTCCCTCAAAAACATAATTATTCTTTAATATATCTTATAAAGTCTCCTCTTCGATGATTCTCCTATTTGGTATGTATCTCATAATCTTTGATTTAATGTCATTGATACCTATTACTTTTCTGTCTCTATTTTGGTTACATTACTTCTCAGTCCTTTTGGTCTCTCTTTGACTACTGTACATGCGAATTGCTGACTAAAACTTCCTTGGTTACGTATGTCAATGAAGTTCACAATCCTCTCATATACACCTCCAGTTGATGATCTAGTGTCTACTATATCCGGATTAGTTGCTCCATTATATTGCAAGGAAGACGACAGATAATCATGGATTTATAGCGTTCGCTTTACAACTTTGTGTGCTTTTGCATTTATATTCTTTGTTCGAATATGGTTATCATTTGAATGGATGTGTATTACTGATGGTCTTTGTCGAATACTGATTCCATGGTTTTTCTCTCCGTTGAGCGTCCTGTTCCGTATCTCTCCCTCTATGGTCGCACAGTCTTTTCTCTCCTTTTCTTCCTTCCTGTCCCTCTCACCTGTTCGCTCAGTTCTTATGTATATGTGAGTGGGGATGGGGAGACCATACATCCCTTTGTTTATTGGATGCGACCCTCCACATAGGGAGTTTCAGTCTTCCTTGTATGTCGCTCGATATGGTCGACGGTTTATGATTTATTAGTTTGATTGATTTTATTAATATTGTATTGACAAATAATTTTATGAATATCCATTGAGGATTCAGTATCATACTGATATATATTGATTGATATTATAAATCAATATTATATTATAATTTAAATATTAAGGACAAATATTACTATTAGATTAATATTAATAATTATATTGATTAATAAATTGATATTTATGTTATATATAAATATTTATATTGTATTATATTAATTGTAATATTCAATGATCATTTATTATAATGATTTATATTATATCTTTATTCATTTTATATTTGATTATTATTATTATTATTATATATTATTATCATTATGATGTATTATTAATATTATAAATTACAATTGTTATAATATAATATATTATTATTAATATATATTATCATTATAATATATTATTATATTATTGATAAATAATTTATTTAATCTATTAATGTATTATTTATCTTAATTTTCCATATTTTGATTATTATCAAATCTTTTTGCGTTAAAGTCCCGATTGAGTCCATTATTGCAATTATGTCTTATATAGACTCCTTAAAATAGGATGAGGATATTGCTAATGAGCTTCAACTAGGGGGACATGACATACTTGGATTATGAGAAATAATTTTAATATGGTTGAGGTGGCCTATGACAAGGAGGGTATTCTTCCTTTTTGATGGATAGATGGAGAACATGAGGTCTCATTTTATATATGTAATAAGTTAAGCCTTTATAACCCTTATGTCAATAACCACCATTCTCATTATGTATAGAACACATGGTATAATTTTAAAGCTGATCCTAACAATTTTTTAAGAGGCTTGATCGTGCCATGATCTCAGCTCAATATTTTTCTCATTTGGGTAAAATCAATAACTAGTAGTTCTACCTCTTCCTAAGGTCACTTTTTCTGACCACCATCCCATCAAGTTCAACAATGAATGTCAAAAAACTCATTTGTCCCTCAAAAACATAATTATTCTTTAATATATCATTGTTGAATCATCAATTCATGGTGCCCCACATTCAATGATATTTTAATCTTGATCCCGGTCCACTTAGTCAATCAAATGTATTACACAATGGAATTATGCCATTCTTCACACTGTGTAATTTCTTTACATTTATGGTAGGTAGTTAACCATGTATCATTGATGGTCCTATGATGCAACCACCAAATATCTATGTGCTACCTCCAAATATTTTGTTTAAAACCTTTTTCTACCCTAACTTGTAGGTTTGGGTTGCTCAACTCTTCCATGAAAAGTAGAATTTTTATTATCATGCTACTAGAGAAGCTCAAATTAATTTTAGGCTTCATTGGATCAAGGTAGGTGACTGGTCTTTTAAAGAGTTTTTCTTGGCTTTTAGAGCTCATCATTCCCCTCTTGGCATCAAATGAATTAAAGGTCACTTATTTCTCTTTGATATTTTATACATTCTTCAAGATTTTGAAAAGCATTATGAGATGGTGTTCACTATGTAGGGAAATTTCTTTTCTAGAGAAAAAAACCTAAGGGATTTCCTTGTGGTTATCCCTTCTCGGATTTCAGATTCTCTGAAGGTGTTTTTTTATCAAATCTTAGCCCTCAAGAATCTCAAGGAAGTCATTTTATCCATGGAATATGAAAAAGAACTTAGTTTTATCAGTAGGTTTTTCATAATCTGATCTTACCTTATTTTCTCTTGACAATGCTTAGGAAGAATGAGTGACATAATGATGTCACTATTACAAAGAATTGCTTGTAGCTTTGTTAGTCTATAATCAGTCCTTTATAATCCAAAAAATGATGAAACCACTCCTTCCAAGGCACCTAAAATATGGACTAGACTTATTTCAACCCTCCTTCATTCAAAACCACTCACTTCATCGCTTCATTCGATCTCATACTATCAAAAACTTTGAAATGCACTGTCATAGTCTAGTTTTTCTTCAATTTAGCATGCTAGGGAATCATATATCTTTTCATAGACACAACCAACTCAACTGAAACAAAAATAATTTGAAAGAGAGCCTTCAAGGCTAGGAATTACCAGAGTTCCAGATTTTTTTAATGGTGAATATAAAAATTATCAATTGATTTGTGAACTAACCCTTAGTATTAAGGGTTTCTGAGCATATTTGAAATAAATGCATTGACCTCCCACTCTGCTTAACAAAAAAAACTTCAAGTGGACCTAAATGAAAGAGAATTAATTACAGATTGTTCCTCAATCAACTTGGAATCAAAACCAATAATTATTTGTTAGATCTGTGTGACTGTTTCAACACATTAACAGGAAAATGATATCAAAATGGCATTATTATTACTTCAATTTTCATCAAACTTGTCCAACCCCAACCCAAAGGGGATATTTAAAGTTCCCAAGGCATTTTGAAACTTCTTACAACCATTCCAACCAACTTGGGCGTTGGTTGTCAAGTAAATCATCTGTTAATGCAAACATTGCAAAGTTGTCATTGAAAAAAAGAAAGTACAACCTAAAAATATAGTTCCTTAAAACACACTAGAAAATATGAATTATCTATTACTTAGATATATTCTCTCACTTGTTCAATTCTATCAATTTCAAGTTATTCTAACTTGATGCCGGAGTAGCCACAAATTTATTTGTAATTCTAGACCCATCATTCTTGACAGTTCTTTGCAAACAACACATTTTTACTGGTTCAATGTATGTTTTTTATTGGTATTTGGATTTGATGAGTTCAAAAGTCAGTTAAAGTTGTAGTCTGATGAATTAAATTAGTTCCAAACTTAGCTTGAACATTTTTAGCAGTTTATAGAAGGAGATTGATTGATTTTTATAAAAACAATCATAAAACAATCATTCATTAGGTTTTGACAAAAGAATTGTCCATATCTTATAATTGAACCAATCAAAGTTTCTAAAATTCTAGAATTAAGTATAATTTTTAAATGCATTTCAAATATTTTTGGTCTCATGGTAAAATATTTAGTCTCCTGGGAGAAAATTGATGCCCTAGCCGGACTGTATATGCATACTTCTTGTTTTTATGACAATAAAAATAGTCTCAGAGAGAGTATCATAACTCTTAATTGCACCATTAGATCTTTATGAAAATTGGGTATGATGTTTTTAACCAAGTTTTCTACATTCTCACTACCATGATTGGCCTAATAATGTCTAGTGTGAATGTTAAAGGCATTGTGACAGTTATGGAAAGATCTCATTTGCTTTGATCCCTCACAAAAGGTGACTGTTAATGTTGAAATGGAACGTTGTCCATCTAATCCAAGAGACCATGGACTCATAATGGTTGTGGAGTTGATCATCTATGCTGACTGATGAGTCAAAATTATGGAATGTTTTTTTTATGATTTTCTAAGTTCAGACTTGAATATCTTATGGTTTTTCATGAACATTATACAATCTTTTATGTTTCTAAGCTTTAGCTATATGTATATTTGATACTTATGAAACTTAAGGACAAGACTGAATATATATATAGGTTAATGAATGTTATGATAAAATCTGGTATCTTTCTTCTCTAGCTTTAATGGGTAGATTTCCTGCAGCCGTATGACAAGGCTACGTTAAAATAGGGAAACTTATTATAATCTCTACCTTGGATTCATGTTTTGGATTCTGTTATGTTAACCTTTTGCAGGAAGATTAAGTCAGCAAGGAGCGCAGATTTAAGGATGAGTGGGTCTTTTAAGGCGGATAACTGTTTCAGAAGTTCATCATAGCTCCACTCCTTCCATCACTTTGTGGTTGCTGATTCAGTCCAAGTCAATCTAGTTGCCAGCGTTCCTATATTCTCGAAGCACTAAATATGGCTTATCTTCTTGCATGAATGATGTTGTCGTTCCTGTAACTGAATTTGTTATGATATGTAATGAAGGATCTAGTTTGTAGGAGTTCTATTTTTCTTAGTTGCTTTTAAATAAGCTGGAACTGATGATTCCAAGTTAGTTAGACATTTTGAGAATTTCATACTGTAATCCAACAATAGAGTAAAAATACTTTGATAGCCTATATTGTACTTATGTTTTGTTGAATGAATATATGACAATTCTTCATTTCAATCTTTGAGTTATAATTCATTCATACTTCTGTGGGGGCCTGTTAGAGTAGTCATATTATAGCTAATAATTAATTAATTTAATTATTAGTCTATTATTCTCTACACTTAAGTTAGACTTAGGCATATTATTATTCTTTAGGGTTTTCTCCTTTAGGGTTTTGGTATCCTTTTATAAGGATTCCCTCTTTGTATTTTTCAACAACTCAATGCATTATTCATATAGATTGTTTTTTTGATTGTGCATATGATGTCTCTGGCCTTTTGGCCTCCATAGATTTTTCTTGCCTTCTGTGCTTTGCTTCTTCCATGTGATAGGGTTATGCATGCAGGTGTTCTTGGGAGATTAGTTTTTCACCTAATCTAACATGGTATCAGAGCCATCTTGCTGCTCGCTGTTCATGTTTTGTTGAAGTGATTCAAAAGCAGGACGTTATTTTTTATTTCTTTTTTGCTTGCAAAAAAGAAAAAAAAAATTTGGGAATATTTTGAGCAAAAACGGACGCCACCATTGCGTCCAGAAGGCCCAAAAACCCTAGAATCCATATAAAATTTGTCCATTTTAGACAAATTGACCTCTGAGGCAAAAAATTGTGTACCAGGGCCGTACGACCCTAGCACACACTTCGAGGCAAGTATAGACGGCAATTTTTATAAAAAAAAATTGAAAAATTCTTTTTGAGGGGCGGCCACCCGGGTGCCACCCTGCGGCCTCCACTCCTCCGCCGCCGCTGGCCCAGCTCCGCCCACCCGCAGCCCCGCCGCCCTCCGCAGCCTGCTGGCCCAGCTCCGCCGCCTGCCGTCGCCCAGCTCCGCCGGCCCCCTTCCGCTGAGCTGCGGTCCTATGGGGGACCAGGCCCTTGGCCCTAGCGCCTAGCTCTGAACCCTTGGTCGCCCACATGACCAGGGGCTTACTGATTCAGCCCCCAAGCCCTCTACTGACGTCAGCATGACGTCAGCGGACATGCTTTTTAATTTTTTTTTTAAAAAACTTGCATATTTTTTTTAGGGCTCTATTTTTAAGGGTAACTGGGCCTTTTTTGCAATATCTTGAGCATACGGAGGTCTTTTTTGGACTTCTTTATATCGTCGGAAAGCTCTTTCTAAGCTCTTTCTAATTATGGAGGTTAGAGTTTTCAGATCTACTATTTTGATAGCATTTTTTTCTATCAAAGGTGATGTTTATTTTTTTGCCTTCCGGGAGCCATATCTCACTCATCTGGACTCTTTTTTGGGCTCACAAGATATCGTTGGAAAGTTGGTTCAGTGAGTTTTTCAGTTGCAAGGGTCTTTTTTCCAGATTCTTCTCCAGGTTCTTTCTCCTCTGAGTTTTGCACTTTCGCACTCTGGTGGATTACTTGGTTTCTACAGGACCTGGGATCTCTTCTTCTGTTCTTCTGGCTCACTCTTCTTTCTGACTTCTGAGCATTGTATGCTTCTCTTCTATAGCATTTCTTTTTTGTAAACACACTGAGATAAAGTGCCTGCTTTTGCATATCTGGGATCTTGTACTCCTTGTGTTTTTTTGTACTTGCACTCAGTTATAAAGTGCCATGGGGGGTTATGATGTTTTACCTTTTGTGCTCATCCACCTTTGTCAAGTGAGTGTACCTTCCATGACATTAGCCCATGCTGTGTGTCTATGACACCGCCTTTTATCCCGTGCTTGTACTTCTGTTGCACTGTTGGTGTTCTTGATTCTTCTTCTTGCAGATGTTTCTGGCATTGCATTTCAGTGTTCCTATCACCCCTCTCCCTGTTTAGCATTATGGGGGGGTTCACCTGTTGGTTCTATTGCTTCCTTGGTTTGATTGAGTGATCTACGTATACAGTTTTTGTTCCTATGTACTAGGTGGATGCAGTGGCTAGGCACCTATGCATTTCGGTGAGATGGATCATCTACTATATAGACACTCATTCATTCCTGCTTTTGGAGGCCACCTCTTTGATTGATCAGATCTTCAGACTTTGTCTTCTCTACCTAGTCATGCACTATTTCAGTGGGGGTTCCAGCAGTTTCTTCTGACAGTGTTTGCAGCTTCATGCTTTAGAGATGCTTCATGCTCTTTCTTGTTCCTTTCTTTGGGACATTCCCTAGATTGGAGGCTTTGTTTCCTTCATCTAGTTTATTTCTTGTACTTGGGTACCTGATCAGGCCTTGTTGCCGGGACCCATTGCTCTTTCATGCATTTTTGTTTTCATGCATCTTTTAGTCCTTAGTTGTTTAGCTTCTCCCTAAGTTACACTTAAGGGGGGGTGTTAGAGTAGTCATATTACAGCTAATAATTAATTAATTTAATTATTAGTCTATTATTCTCTACACTTAAGTTAGAATTAGGCATATTATTATTCTTTAGGGTTTTCTCCTTTAGGGTTTTGGTATCCTTTTATAAGGATTCCCTCTTTGTATTTTTCAGCAACTCAATGCATTATTCATATAGATTGTTTTTTTTATTGTGCATATGATGTCTCTGGCCTTTTGGCCTCCATAGATTTTTCTTGCCTTCTGTGCTTTGCTTCTTCCATGTGATAGGGTTATGCATGTAGATGTTCTTGGGAGATTAGTTTTTCACCTAATCTAACAGGGCCCACACAGGAGATGAATTCCCTATTCATGTTTAAGTAGGATTCAGTTAAGTTTCTTTGAAGTTGTTAAGTACTGTTTCTCATGCACCCACTGGTAGCAGAACCATTGACTGTTTCCTACAGCATAGGTTTACTTCTCAAGCATTATCTATTTACTGTTAAGTTTGTTTCCTTCAAGATGAGGTTAATCAGTAGTTTCAGTTTCTAGTATAAATCTCATGTAGAAATAGCTTTTACTTTAGTAGTGATGACTATTGAGAAGAACTAAAGCATAAACTTTGCAGCCATCATCTCAAGTTCACGTTACCGGATTGATACATTAAATGAAGTCTAGCATGATGTTCTAAGTAGAAATATGATGATTTTCAGCAATGAATCACTGTTAAAGGATGTCCAATCCTTGGGTTACTAGGATATTATTCTAACCAGTCATTTTTGGCATTGTTGCCAGGGATGGTGTCAATTTAGTTCGACCCAAAAGTCATTAAGTTAGTTTTCATTCTGCATAATTTTGCATGCATAGGCATAGGGACCATCTTAGGTGATTCCTACCTAACATTAATCAGGGAGAACCATTTGAGATTTTAGATCTAACGTTTGAGGAACCCCAATTAGAAATCCCACAACAAGAAGAACCGTTTGAGAACGTGTTTGCTAATGCTTTTGATCACTTGCCTTCACCACCATCATCTAAGGAGTCTTACCATTTAAATGCCCTCTTTGCTTGCCCTGAATATCTAGATAACACAATGGCTCATCCTACTTTCCCTTTTCCTATTCCTACTCAGCAAGGTAACCAAAATCTGAAGAACATTCCTGTAGCCGCACTTCCTAAATTCTATGGACTCATCACAGAGGATCCAGAGACCTTCCTCTTTGAATTTGATGTCCTTTGTAGAAGCTATGATTACACCACTAATGGCCATAAGCTCAAATTATTTCCTTCCACCTTAAAGGAGGCTGCTCTACGGTGGTTTATGAGTTTGGGTGCTGATGTTGTAGCAGATTGGAATTCAATGTGCACCATGTTTCTTGAGAAGTATAAAGATTATTGCAGAGGAGGAGATTTAAAGGGAGATGACATATTTAAAATTTCATAGAAGGAAGATGAAACTCTGGAAGACTATGTCTCTAGGTTTATTTCAGCTTGTAGCGTAACACACAACATGCGCCGAATGAAGAGTCTCAAAAGCATTTGTTTTTTAGAGGTGTGAATGATGGGAGCATAGAGGCCCTTGACCTTATGGAAGGGGGAGACATTACTCAAAAGACATGGGAAGACATAAAGAACATATGTTTGAACTATTCAAGAGCCACTATCAAGAAAGGAAGAGGCTTTAGAGCCTTGCCTCATAAGTCCAGTGGTGCAGGGGTGTCCAAAATGGAGTTATCCAATCTCTTGTCAGATTTCAAGCAGGACATCATTAATGATGTTGCCACTCAGTTAGACACAATGCAGGCAAGGAGAAAGAAGGATGAAGTTGATGCAATGTTAGCATAGTACTGTCCACACTATAGGGAAAAGAAAAAGAATTATCGTTGTAAGTCTGTTGCAAGCTCGGAGTCCCAACCAATGCCTACCAAGTTCAAAGCCATTGAAGAGAATGGAGAGGTGCTCTACATTGCCTAGCGAAGGCCATGGGCTCAAAGACCAAGTATTCCCCAAGATCCTCTTCAAAATTTTAATAATACTAATGCATGGAAAAATCAACAACATAGTGGATTTGGTGGGTATAATAGTTGGCAGTAGCCTCAGCAAGGTTGGCAACAACCTCAGCAAGGCTGGCAGTAGCATCAACAAAATTGGCAACAACCTTAGCAAGGTTGACAACAACCTCAGCAGGGTTGGCAATAGCATCAGCCAGGATGGCAACAATCTCAACATGGTTGGTCACAACCTCAGCAACCCTGGAAGTAGCCCTAGTAGGGGTGGCAACAACCACACAATTGGATGAACCAATCCAACCAACCATCTTTGATGCCACCACCTCAACAGCTAGCTTTGATGCCTCCTCCTGCAGCCAATACTACATCCCCTAAACAGACTCAATTGCCTACTCAGCCTACTTCGAATCCCAACAATGCTAAAGCAACAACGCAACAACAGAGCTATGCAATTTCCCTAAATAATATCCATTTAATATCTGGCACAACTCTTCCTCCCTCACAACAGCCTATTATTACCAAAGTTAAGGATGCCTCGGTAGAACCAATTGAGGTATCAGTCCAACCTATTGTTCCTGCTACTCCTGCAGCACAAGAACCCCCATTTCCTCATAGGTTGGAGGAACAAGTTAAGCCACTGGAAAATCAAGCAGTGTTGGATTTGCTTGCCCAACTAAAGCAAATGATAGTAAAGATTCCCCTACTAGATACAATAAAGGAAGTACCTGCATAGACTAAAGCCATCGAGGAAGCTTGTATCAAGCAGCCTGGGAAGAAGAAAAAGGATCCCAAAACCATACATGTCCTAGGCCAGTTGTCTAATCTAATGTTGGAGAAATTGACAATTCTCAAGTATTTTGATCTTGGTAGCCTTGTGGTTATGGTCACTATTCAAGGAATGCAAGTCCACAATACTCTAGTTGACTTAGGTGAGTCCATAAATGTCATGACCAAGGAATTAATGTCTTAGTTACATATCATTGATCTTAGGGAAACCCCAACCATCCTTCAGCTTGCTGATAGTTCCACCATTACACCTGATAGGATGGTAGAGGATGTAATAGTCACCTTAAATTCTTGGGAATATCCAGTTGACTTTGTTGTCCTTTCTCCAAAGGCTAACATGGGAGGATATCCAATAATTCTAGGCAGGCCTTGGCTAGCTATTGTAGATGCCTATATAGTTTGTCGATCAGGGAAAATGACTATATCCAATGGAGTCAACACTAAAAATCTGACTCTGTATTCCCCAACTCAACCTCTGTTGCAAGATGACCAGATAATCTGGCCAGATTTGGATTATACTGAACCTGAGGTTAATTCCATTCATCAGTTAATAATGATATCCAGGGAACCTTTTGTAGCTTCTAGGGAGGAAGATGAAATAATTTCCTCGATTATTTTGAATGAGTATGGGGTGCAATCCCAAGTGTGTTCCCAAGAGGACTGTGTCCTTGACACCTTGTTACCACCTATTAATGCCCTACAGTATTCAGAAACTTCCAAATTTCTTCATACATTACTGCCTCATGAAATGGATTCTTCCCCAATTGCTCAACTATCCATGGCAAAAAAGGTCACTAAGCTAGAGGTTAGCTCATGGCGGGAGTTAAATGTAAACAATGCCTTAACTCTCTCTCAGCAGACAGATGTCCTGCAGCTTCTAAAAGAACATCAATCAGCCTTTTCTTGGGATTATGCTGACATGAAAGGTCTAGACCCTAAGCTTTGCACTCACAAAATTTATATCAGCTCTGATTTCAGGCCTATTCACCAACCTCAGTGAAGGTTAAACCCAACTCTAAGGGATATAGTAAAGAATAAGCTGCAAAAGTTACTAAATGTTGGATTCATCTATCCCATTTCTGATAGTCAGTGGGTCTCCCCTCTTGTCATAGTGCCTAAAAAGGGAGGAAAGTGGAGAGTTTGTATCGACTATAGAGAGCTTAACATAGCAACTAAGAAGGACAACTTTCCATTGTCAATCATAGATCAAGTCCTTGATAACTTAGCTAGAAAGAAATACTTCTCTTTTCTGGATGGATTCAGTGGTTATAATCAGATACAAATTTCCCCTGAGGATCAAGAGAAAACAACATTAACCTACCCATGGGGTACATTTTCCTATTCAGTGCTACCTTTTGGGTTGTGTAATGCCCCTGCTACCTTCCAGCGAGCTGTGATCAGTATATTCTCAGATATCTCTATTGATTGCATGGAGATTTACATGGACGACTTTACCACCTATGGGCATACTTTTGATGAAGCCAAGGAAAATTTTGAGAAATTTCTTTAGAGATGTCGTGATTATAACCTCTCTCTTAATAGTGAAAAGTGCTTCATGATGATGGAAGAAGGGGTTGTCTTAGGACATTTCATATCTTCAAAAGGTATTCAAGTAGACCCTGCCAAGATTGAAGTAATTAGCACATTACCTACTCTAGCAAAACAAAAATATGTACGAAGTTTTCTTGGAAATGCCAGGTATTATAGAAGGTTTATAAAGGATTTCAGTCAACTTGCAGCACCGATGTATAACTTGCTCAAGAAGGATGTTGAATTTACTTGGGATTCTGAGTGTCCAAAGTCTTTCCTGCAACTTAAAGAAGTTCTCACTACAACACCAGCATTGAGAGGACCTAATTGGGGCTTACCTTTTCACATCCATACTAATTCCTCAGACTATGCTATTGGAGCTATGCTTGGCCAAAAGGTGGACTCCGTTGAGCATGCAATTTACTTTATTAGTAAGAATTTGCAAGGTGCTAAGTTTAACTATACTATCACTGAAAAAGAACTTCTTGTAGTCATTTATGCCCTAAATAAATTCAGACACTACATTACTTGATATGAGATCTATGTACATACCGACCATTTTTCTATTAAGTATCTCATGAACAAGCCTGCAATCTCTGGTAGATTGGCTCGCTGGTTGCTGCTTATGCAAGAGTTTGACATTACCATCATAGATAAACCTGGTAAAACCAATGTGGTAGCTGATTTTCTTTCTAGGTTGCATGTACCTGATGACCCTACAGCAATTGATGATAGTTTCCTTGATGAACATCTTTTCTTGCTAGCTGCACACAATCCTTGGTATGCCGATATTGCCAATTATCTCAAAACTAGTAAGACACCAGCTCATTTCTTTGCTAAAGAAAGAAGGTTGTTAACTAAAAAGAGCTTTAATTATTCATGGATTTATGGATTCATGTTTTATACTGGTCCTGACCAAGTAACTAGAAGATGCATTTGAGAGGATGGAACCTATGATATCCTCAAGGCATGTCATGATGAACCTTGCAGTGGACATTTTGCTACCAAAAGAACAGCATTGAAAATTTTGACTACAGGTTATTATTGGCCTAGTCTCCACAAGGATGTTGCTTAGTACACCAAAAAGTGTGACAAATGCCAATGCATGGGATGGCCTACAAAGATAGATGAAATGCCCCTGTAGCCACAGGTAGTTGTCGCACCCTTTGACAAATGGGGGATTGACTTTGTTGGTCCTATTGAGCCATCTTCCCAAGGTAAATCTTATATCCTTGTTTGCACTGACTATGTTACAAAATGGGCTGAGACTAAGCCTATGAAGCACCCTAGGGATAACAATGTTGTAAAGTTCCTTTATGAATTCATCTTCACTAGATTTGGAGTACCAAGGGAACTTCAATCTGATCAAGGTCCTTAATTTACTTCCAATTTGATTGCTGCTCTAATGGAAGAATACAACATCAGGCATGGTAAATCTTCACCCTATCACCCCCAAGCTAATGGGCAGGTGGAAGTTACCAATCAGGAATTGGAATCTATTCTCACTAAAATAGTAGCCATTCATAAGAAAGATTGGGCTATCTGACTTCCTGAAGCAATTTGGGCATACCGAACTACATGGAAGTCTACAACTGGTTTCACACCATTTGAGTTTGTCTATGGTCGCTCTACAGTCATGCCTATTGAATTCAAACATAAGACACTTAGGACAGCTCTTGATCTTGGGATGGATCTCACTGCAGCACAACAAGACAAGATTCTGAGTTTGAATGGCCTTGATGAGTGGAGAAAATCTGCCCTGCATAACACCAAATTGATCCAAACTCAATGCAAGCAATGGCATGACAAGTTTGTCAAGGAAAAAGTGTTCTTAGTTGGAGATTGGGTGCTCCTATATGACTCTCGGTACTAGCATAACCCATGGAAATTCCAAACCAGATGGCTTGGCCCATATGAGATAATTGCAATCTTTCCAAATGGTGTGGTTCAGCTCTCCATAGTTGATCCAGTACATTTCAAACTGTTGGTCAATGGTCACAGATTGAAGTTGTATGACAAACCCCAGAGTAAGGCTGAGTTCCCGCAGCAATTATCTTTCATCATTGGTGAAACCCTTCTTGCAGCCACTCGTAATGAGCTTTATGCTCATTTGCCTTCCTCGCTCTAAAACGGTCTTTTCACCTTCATAATAAACACTTTCTTCAAGAAAGTCACTTCTCCATAATAAATTTCCACTTCATTTCTAGTCTATCATCCATCCACCTCATATTTTTCTTTCATTTGTGGATAATTAACAACTGCCACCTCACCAGTACTTCAGGTTAGCACATAATTCAAGGTATGCCACTTTAATTTGTTTTCCTCTTAATTTTAGCGTATGCCTTGTCATTACTACAAGTGAGGGCCCAGTTGCAATATCTTAAGCTGGGGGGGGGAAGTTTATTAGTTTTTTTGTCATTATGTTTATGCAATCTTTATATTTATTCTTTTCTCTTGTCGTACTTGTATTTTTCTGCCATGATTAGACACTTTTAAAAATCATTGTGTTGCATGTTATCTTTCGCACATATAAAACTAAGGTGGCAAGTTATTTTGAGTACGAGTTCTGTGGAGTGTACTTATGAGTAATTACGAAATGATAACATGGTAATTTGCATTTATGTTACTCATAAGCTCATTTCTCAAGCTGCTTTGCTAGAAATTTCCAAATTTGAATCATCCTGCAACCTGCCTTTTCAAGCTTTCTTGTTCAAAATTCTGGTTGTCTGTTTTATTTCCTGCAACTTTGTTTGGGTATCTCAGAAACAAGACAATGGGTGGTGACCTCATCAGAAGATAGCCTACTGTGCATGGTGTTTTCCTTGAAGACCATAATTGTAGGTCGTATTTCCAAGCAAGGGGTTGGATGGATTATGTCTAGAAATTAACTAGCTGGGATGACGAGGTTGCACTTCAGTTTCTTAGCTCCTTGAAAGGAGTGGCTACAGTTAAAGGACTGAAGGTGCCATTTTCTTAGTCATTTTTGGTAGAGGTCATGGGTTTACCACTTGAGGGTGAGGAATTTGCAGAGAATCTTGACCCAACTACTTCCAGAGCTCAATTCACTCTTCATACAGACCCGCCGCTTGAAGTTGATAGAAAACAAGGTACATTTTGGTTATCTCTTCCTGAGCTATTTAAACAATGTGTGGTTTATATCATTAGGTATTTCACATGTGAAGGGAGGCATTCATTTCTACATGTTGTTCACTTTAAATCTTGAGTTGTTTGAGACACGATAACAGGCCTATCAATGTCCCTAGTTTTGTGTTTGGTATTCTGTCAAAACAAGTCATTCTAGTCCAAGAGGGTAAATGAAATTTTATCTCTCACCACTGTCTAATCAAGTTAATAGTGGAAAAAGCCTTAAGAGAACAGTCAGATATTTCCTGGGAAGAATTTTTGATACATGGGTTTAAGGAGCCTACTCCTGAACCAATTGGGCGTAGAGTGGAACAAAGGGTTAAAATTGCTAAAGGGGTTAGGAAATATTTTATTGAAATAGGACAGTGTTCTTCATCTAAGAAGAAATCTAGGGTTAGGACCCCTAATTCCCCTAATTCCACTAATTCTTCTACTTCAAGATCAACTCATGAAGAGGAATCAGAGACTCCTATAGAAAAGGTTGAAGTTGCTCCTGCAGTGGAAATGGTTTCCCCAAAGGATAAGAAAAAGAAAATTAACCCTAGTACTAGTCGATGGGCTAAGGCATCTCCTGTAGCCACGAGCACGTCTAGAAAAAGAAAAGCTCCAGAAAAGATGGAGGAAACTTCGTTAAAGAGAAGTTTTAGGAAGAGGTCAAAAAAAACTGAGGAGATTCCAGTTAATGAGCCAATTGTAACACAAGATTCTGCGTAGAAGGAAGAAGAGGATGAAAACATTCAGCAAAAGGATGAAAAAATTTAGCAAGAAGCTAAATTTTAGCCTGAAACTTCTCAGCAGGAAGGACAATGGACTGAGATTATGGAACATGATACATTTGAGGAATGTCCTGATGTTAAAACAAAGCAGGTTCCTGATAAGCTAGTAAATGCAGAAGTCATCATAATCGGAGATGACTCCAACTCGGAAGAGCAAGCTTATGTGTTTCAAAGGAGAGGATCAGCCTCTGGGGATTTTCAAGAAGATGATTCAGAAATTGATGATTCTGATAGTTACATCAGGGAATTAGATGAAACAACATTCTCTCCTATAGAAGAGTCTCCTGTAGTAGAAGGGGATCTCTATGAAGAAAATCCAGATATTGACATAGATCTTATCAATAAGGTTGTAGAAAAAATTTTAAATGAAGGGTTAGGTACATTAGCTTCAATAGCTCAACAATGCTCTAACATCAAGAGGGCTATCATCATCTGGACAGATCCTTTAAAGAGGAAAAATGCTAATAATGGTAAGTCATCTGTTTCTCTAGCAGCAAACAATTCTAGCCCTAGTTTAATAACAAGTCAATCTAGTTTGAATTCTTTGTTGTCTGTTATCTTCCAATTGTCTAAGCAATTAAATACTAAGAGAGAGCATTGGAAATAGCAACACAAAGAAATAAATAAGGTAGTGGACCTTCATTATCAGGAAACACTTGCTCAGGAGGAAAAGATAGAACAATTAAGTGAGAAATTTGACAAAATTACATCTTTAATTCCTGACCTAATGGGTTGTAGATCTCCATCACCTATCTATGCCCTGTTTCTTAAGGAACAGTTGTTAAACTATCAAATGACTTGTATTATGCAGGACAGGTCTTCCTCATTACAAGAACCCTCATGTCCTGGGTACATAATGAAATTAGTTGAGACACTCAAGCTAAGGTGTATAAGGATTTGGAGTCAGACATTCCCCTATTTCTAAGGCCTGAAGCCAAAGATCCTCAAACTTACTACTATAATTGGTTAAGGATAGCCCCCTCTAACTTAGGTAGCAAGATCATTTATCTAATGAGAAATGAAGCATTTAATGCATATGAGTAGATGATGGATTCTGAACTGCCTAAGGCCAGAAATGTCATTCAGTGGTGCTGGAACAGTTTATCTAGGGAGATGAGAAACAAAGAACCACATTCACCTCTCAATTTTTCTATGGCAACACAGCGTGCCCCTCGGTACATTGCATTGGGAAGAGAAAGAGAAATTTTTTGGATTCCATTAACCTTTTAGCCTCCATTATTGATGTCTCCTTTACTTGCAAACTCAAAAAATCTGGACAGTTTTGATATGCAGAGGGAAAAGGATAGATGGAAGAAACATAGGGAAACAAAGGGATTCTACTAGAGCCATGCAGAGGGAGGTACTAGATAGAGAAAAGCTTCTAACTATAGATTGACAGCCAAGTTAAAGAATTTATTTGTTGGAGGACCAGCAAATAGTTAAGCTAGGGGGAATGATGAGTCAAAATTATGGAATGTTTTGTTTATGATTTTCTAAGTTCAGACTTGAATATCTTATGGTTTTTCATGAACATTGTATAGTCTTTTATGTTTCTAAGCTTTAGCTATATGTATATTTGATACTTATGAAACTTAAGGACAAGACTGAATATATATATAGATTAATGAATGTTATGATAAAATCTTGTATCTTTCTTCTCTAGCTTTAATGGGTAGATCTCCTACAACCGTATGACAAGGCTATGTTAAAATAGGGAAACTTATTATAATCTCTGCCTTGGATTCATGTTTTGGATTCTGTTATGTTAACCTTTTGCAAGAAGATTAAGTCATCAAGGAGTGTGGATTTAAGGATGAGTGGGTCTTTTAAGGTGGATAACTATTTCAGAAGTTCATCATAGCTCCACTCCTTCCATCACTTTGTGGTTGCTGATTCAGTCCAAGTCAATCTAGTTACCAGCGTTCCTATATTCTCGAAGCACTAAATATGGCTTATCTTCTTTCATGAATGATGTTTTCATTCCTATAATTGAAGTTGTTATGATATGTAATGAAGGATCTAGTTTGTAGGAGTTCTATTTTTCTTAGTTGCTTTTAAATAAGCTGGAACTGATGATTCCAAGTTAGTTAGACGTTTTGAGAATTTCATACTATAATCTAGCAATAGAGTAAAAATACTTTGATATCCTATATTGTACTTATGTTTTGTTGAATGAATATATGATAGTTCTTCATTTCAATTTCTAAGTTATAATTCATTCATACTTCCATGGGAGCCCACATAGGAGATGAATTCCCTGTTCATGTTTAAGTAGGATTCAGTTAAGTTTCTTCAAAGTTGTTAAGTACTGTTGCTCCTGCAGCCACTGGTAGCAGAACCATTGACTGTTTCCTACAGCATAGGTTTACTTCTCAAGCATTATCTGTTTACTGTTAAGTTTGTTTCCTTCAAGATGAGGTTAATTAGTAGTTTCAGTTTCTAGTATAAATCTCCTGTAGCAATAGCTTTTACTTTAGTAGTGATGACTATTGAGAAGAACTAAAGTATAAACTTTGCAGCCATCATCTCAAGTTCATGTTCCTGGATTGATACATTAAATTAAGTCTAGCGTGATGTTCTAAGTAGAAACATGATGATTTTCAGCAATGAATCACTGTTAAAGGATGTCCAATCCTTGGGTTACTAGGATATTATTCTAACCAGTCACTGACATTAAGGTTGTAGGGATGACTAAGAGCTTGTGGTCAGAGTTACATTATTGTATGATGTTGTTTAATTAGGTTTGATTGCAAACATGTATAATGTATGAAACCATTGAATAAGTGGGACAATAGAGAATGTAACAATATATATGTGTTGAAGTCTTGTGTATAAAATATAATTGATTAGTGATAAGGATTCATGATGACTAATGTTTTTTTATGGATAGGAGGCTATGTGATCAGTAAAAGGAAAGGTATCATGGGAGGTATGAGGTAATATTCTCTCAATGTGAAAGTCCATTTGTTGGATTTGAGATTGTTGAAGAAACTAGACCTATGAATAGTTTGTGATAGAAAGGCCTAATAGGCCTTGAGGCTTAACCTTGTGGTGATATTTAAAAGTATGCTTGAAAGTATTTTCAATGGATGTGAGTTGTTGGCTATAACTATTGGTAGTCTTATTTGGTAATGGTAAATATGGTGAAAGTGTGATTCCTTATGTATTGGATTGGTTATTCTAATTAAATAGGTAATTTGATTAATGTTATTTTGTGGTGGTACGGTGAATCTGTTTGTTTTTTCCTCTAATATGTTGAGTTTCTTTGATAAACAAGTTGATTAAAATGAAGGTTTATGCTTCATGTGAAGGTTTAAGAAGCCTGGAGTTGAGTTTGGATCAGTGTGATCCCTGATGGTTGGTTATTTTCCATGATGATTTGCATCAATGAGATGAGCATAAATGAAGACCTCTAATGGATTTACAAACTTTCCAACCTGAGGTTGTTTAGTGAATTGCATTAAGTGAGAAAGTGGCCTAGTCCATTCCTAATAAACCACAAAATAGATAATAAATTAGTTCATCTAATACATATTCTTTATGCTTCCCTAAGCATTATTTCCATCATATTGATCTATGATCATTGTTTTTTATCTCTGGATATGAAATGGATACATGTGTTTTCTTCACAATATTATCATTGTCCTTCATATTATCTTTTCTTATTACATGTTCTTCCTCTTCCCTATGACAATGTTTGTTGCTATCTTTTTTGCTTCTCTTTTCACTGCTCATAGTCATGTCTTCTCCTTCATAGTACAGTCATGAAAAGCCTTTTTTGTTTTGTGTTTGTTGCCTTGATCTTTTGAATACCACTATCATCTCTTTGATTAAACACTATTTCTTCACTATATTTGGGAGTCCTCATCTTCAAATGGTATATGTTCACAGTATCAAGATGATTTTTTGATGCAGGGTCATTCTTGGGTCCTCGGTGAATCTGCATGGTAGTGTGTTATTTGGTCGGTGTTACTCGGTTGTAGCCTTAACCGATGGTCTCGATTATTGAAGGAAGCTCAATCGCTGAAGGAAATCGGTGAAGCTTCTAGTGCTCAATGGAACTGGTGCTCGGTGATGCCTATGTTGCTCAATATTACTTGGCTTGGTCAATTGTTTCACTGGTGCTCAGTAGTTTCTCTAGTGCTCAGTAGTCTTGCTTACCGACTAGAGTTCTTGGTGATTTGGTTGGCCGACTTGGTGCATTTATTGTTGGTAGCTGATGTCGCATTCTCCTAGGTGGATCTAGAGGCCGACATGTTGAATTAAATAATTGTAAGGCTATTTGAGAGCTGACTTGTATTGCATTTAATATTTGTTTGGAGGAGTTAATTGTTTCATCTAGCTGACTTGTGGCTGATGATTAGTATTTATAGGATGTTTGGGTAGTTGTTTTAGATAGTCAGATAGGAGGTTCTGAGAGAAAATCTAGGGGTAGTAGATAAGTGAAGTTGTGGAAAAGATCCTGCGAGATCTTGCAAATTAGATTGATTTCTAATAGTTTTTAATAGCAGAGCTAGTGGTTGAGGCTTGGAGACAAGGAGATTGCTTGGTGGCTTGCAAGAAAAAGTTTAGATCTTCCTTAGGGTTTCCATCAGTTGCTAATTTGTCTCAGAACTCAACTAGCTAGAGTTGTATTGGATCTTGTTGATCCTATTGAATTACTTGTTGTTTGTAATTGGCCCGGGTTCCTAACCTGGAAGGCCTTACAATCGAGCATGCTAATGGAAATATGTTTTGAAACAATTGTTGTGTTGTGTTATTCCATTGTGTTCTTGATTGGCTACAAGGTTGGACTGTCCTTAATTAGATCCACCACCCTTGACCTGTATCAGGTGGTATCAGAGTTGATTTGGTCTTGTGGAGTGGAGGTTGACCTAGCAAGGCTGATCTTGTTGGTGAAGAGATCATATGATCTAGGTTGCAGATCCATGGCACTAAACTTGTGGAATCTTGGCCTAGTTGTTTGTGCGAGGTGGTAGGTTGCAATCTGACTTGCAAACAACTTGGAGATTGTCACAAGGTGGTCAGTGTAGGGTTTTGTTGCAAAGGGTTTCTCTTATCTTTAAGGATGTCTCCGATAAGATTAGAACCTAGAGTGATTGCAAATCTCTGTGATACTATGGAATTTAGGATTACAGAGAAGGTGAAATCAGATTTTAGATCTGAGATGGGGTTGATGAAGAATGACATGGTCACTAAGATCATGAGAGTTGTTACTGGTGTACCTTAGAATGTTGGTACTAAAGATGGTTATGACGAAGTTGCTAAAGACTTTGAAGCTACTGGATCTAGTGGTGATGACCAGAGGGATAGATCTGGCGAAGACAGAACTGCTCGGTTGCATAGATCTGGAGCTTGGTTAAGTAATAGTTACCGAATGGAAGTCTCTACTTTCTCTGGTACTTTGAAGCCCGAGAATCTGATTGACTGGATTGGCGAACCTGAAGATTTCTTTGAGATGGAAGAAATTGAAGATCCTCTTCAAGTAAGGTTGGCAAAGACAAAATTGAAAGGACATGTTGCTCTTTGGTGGAAACAATTACAAAGAGATAGAGAAGATGAAGGTGAAATGAAGATCAAATGGTGGAGGTTGATGGTGACTAAGTTGAAAGCTAAGTTCATACCTACTGACTATAAGCTTGACTTGTTTAAGAAGTTGCAGAATTTGAAGCAGAAGGATCTGACTGTTGAAGATTATATCGAGGAATTCTACAAACTTACTATTCGGTCTGGACACAGAGAACTTGGTAAGGAAAAGGTAGCTCGGTATGTGAATGGTTTGAGATTCAATATTTAGGATGAGCTTGGTATGTTGAATATTGATTATGTCAAAGATGCTTATCAGTATGCTCTGAAGGTAGAAGATAAGTTGAAGAGGAAACAACATAGTAATCCTCGAGGGAAGGAAAGATTGATCACTCGGTGAAGGATAAACTGACTACAGAAGATGAATAGAAACCTATAGAACCGAAGAAGTAGACAGGTAGATTTATCTTTAAGGGTACTTGTTATAACTATGGTGAAGAAGGACATCATTCTTTTGAGTGCACATAGAAGAAGGTTGGTGATCGAAGAACTACTATGGTGAATGAGACTAAGGACTTTGTCAATGCACCCAAATAGGGAGGAGAGAACTTGATGGCTTAGTGAGTACTATTTGGTAAGCGTGTATTGGAACCTTTTCAGAGGAGTAACTTGTTCAGGACTCATGCAAGTCTAGAGGTAAAATTTGTAATGTTATTATTGATAGTGGTAGTACTGGTAACCTTTTTGTTGAGGAGATGGTTCAGAAACTTGGTTTGAAGAGAATGAAACATCCTTATCCTTATAGGATTGGCTGGTTGCAAGATGATCATGCTCTAGAAGTAAGAGAACAATGCTTTGTTGATGTTTAGATTGGCCAGTATAAGGATCTTGTGTTATGTGATATTGTGGAGATGAATAGTTATCATATATTGCTTGGTAGACCTTGGCAATATGATTGCAAAGCTATGTATGATTGTCTGAAGAATACGTTTACTGTTGAGAAGGATGACATGAAGTTTTCCCTGATGCCTTTTCTAGATACAACACTCGGTAGGAGAAGTCTGAGTATTAGTAGCCGAGTTGAGTTGGTAGATCCTGAAGGTATGGATGATCAATTTGGAGAACAGACCTGTGTGTTATCAAGGAAAGACTTGAAGAGATAGAGGAAACTGAAGTGGAAGAATATGCAAAGTGAAAAGGTGGAGGACTTGTATGTGAAGAACTAGTTCAGGGTTTATGTGTTGAATCCTGAAAGATGTTCTTCTCACATATGAACATCTTTTTGAACCTGGGGTGTCTGATGCAGGGACATTCTTAGGTCCTTGGTGAATCTGGATCGTAGTGTGTTATTTGGCCGGTGTTACTCGGTTGTAGCCTTAATTGATGGTCTTGGTTATTGAAGGAAGCTTGGTCACTGAAGGAACTCGGTGAAGATTTTGGTGCTCAATGGAACTGGTGCTCGGTGATGCCTGTTTTGCTTAGTATTACTTGGCTTGGTCGGTTGTTTCATTGGTGCTCGGTAGTTTCTCTGGTGCTCAGTAGTCTAGCTTACGGACTAGAATTCTTGGTGATTTGGTTGGTTGAGTTGGTGCATTTATTGTTGGTAGCTGATGTCACATTCTCCTAGGTGGATCTGGAGGCCAACATGTTGAATTAAACAATTGTAAGGCTATTTGAGAACCGACTTGTATTGCATTTAATAATTTTTTTGGAGGAGTTAATTGTTTCATCCAGTCGACTTGTGGCTGATTAGTAGTATTTATAGGATGTTTGGGTAGTTGTTTTAGGTAGTCAGATAGGAGGTTCTGAGAGCAGATCTGGGGGTAGCAGATAAGTGAAGTTGTGGAAAAGATCTTGTGAGATCTTGCAAATTAGATTGATTTCTGATAGTTTGTAATAGCAAAGCTAGTGGTTGAGGCTTGGAGACAAGGAGATTGCTTGGTGGCTTGTGAGCACAAGTTTAGATCTACCTTAGGGTTTCCATCAGTTATTGATTTGTCTCAGAACTGAACTAGCTAGAGTTGTATTGGATCTTGTTGATCCTGTTGAATTACTTATTGTTTGTAATTGGCCCTAACCCGAAAGGCCTTACAGTCGAGCATGCTAATGGAAATATGTTTTGAAACAATTGTTGTGTTGTGTTTTTCCATTGCGTTCTTGGTTGGTTGCAAGGTTGGATTGTCCTTAATTGGATCCACCACCCTTGACTATGTCATTTTTCTTTTGTTTCTTTGACCCTCAGTTTTTACGACTCATTGGATTCATTTTCTATAATAACAATATCTTCTAACTACTTTTGATGCAAATGAATGCCTTCTCTACACAAAAATAGAACTCTTCACCTTTCTTCATTATTTTTCACTATTACTTATTGACATGGCACTTCTTCTCATGGATTGAAGTCAATGTTTGAAACATTGTTCTTACTATTTTGACATTGCCTTTATCATCAAGTAGGAGATATTTTCCACATCAAGTCAAATTATGTTATTGCTATTAGGATCCAGCTATGTAGTTTTTTTTAGTCAAACTCATTGACCCTTGTTTCATGAGTGTTAGTTCACACAAACTCATCTCTCATGAGAATGAATATAACACTTAGCACTCATTTCATCTAGGTGATTCTCATAGAGGTTAAGCACCAAGATCATTATTCTATATTCAATCTTTGGTCACTGTTTCATCTTGGATGTTCCTGCTCTTTGTATTAGTATAGTTTGGACTGGTAATATCATTGTTATTTAATCTACATTCTCATAGTTTGCATGATGTAATTAATTGATTATAACTATATCCACATTGGTCTTTATACCAATGATAATTTACCTCTTCCACACTATTGTTGGCATTGTCTTATATTCATAATATGCACCTCCATGATGATTTCATACTCTTTCTCTTGAACTACTCATGATTTATCATAATAGTGGCCTAAAGCATCCATTTCTTAAATTATTAACACAAGGTCCCACATTTTGCATATGTTTTACAACCTTGGCGTAGTTTTTAACTATAATACATTAAATAACTTAAATCAATGCACCAAAATTACAATGTGTGACTATGATTATCATGACAAATGGGCAACAGCCTTGAATGATCAAAGTTTAGGAACAATATAGAGCCTTTTAACAATGATTAGAGAGTCTTGTTAAGGTATCAATGACCTTTCCTTAGGTAGGAGACATAATATAGAATTTCCTCTTGTCATCCAAAGGTTCTTACCTATGTCCCAAAGTCTGATTGCATCTATTTATTGTCAAATCTTGTCCTAAATTATAAAGGGACAATCAACATTAGTTATTCATTTAAATTTATTTGGGAAAGGTTGCATGGGTCTACAAGAGAAGAAAAAAACCTAATATAATCTATTACACTTTATGAAACCATGGATAGAGATTTCACATTATTCTAAAAGCCTGATTGCATAGTTTTTTTAGACTATTCACACTTACAAACTATCCTAGACAGATTGTTTTACTTTTACATTTGAATCCATTTGGGTTGTAGTCATTTCTTTTGGGAGTTTTTTTGAATTTTCATTTACCTTATATCATTTGTCTTTCATTGGTCAAGGGTTCCAAAGGTAGATAATGTTTGATTAGAAATGCTCTGCTTTACTATCAAAGTAGTAACAATCACCTTTGTGGGTCATCACATTGTACATGTTTGCAATCAAAATAAGGGTTTGAACTTTAGACAGGGTTTCCTCATTCCATCAGGTTTTTATAAAACAAAGATCCAGCCAATCAAGAAAGTTGTCTCTCAAATTTAGTTGATGGAATGAGGATCATTTCCATGGTGAATGGAGTAGGCCAAGGCCAAGGGGTAAAGGGATTTTGGAACCAAGGATTTGATGGAGTGTTAGGTTGCAGGATGAACCACATTGGAGTGTCCCAATGATCAAGTATTTGTGTTATCTTTTGTAGAGCATGTTCCAAGTCAATGCAGATTCTAACAATTCCTCTCATATTCTGATTATGACTATCATACCTTCCTGTGACTTTACAATGGCATAAGATGGATACTATGTCTATGATTTCAGTAATCTAGGACTTGGGAAGGAATGAAACACATCATATCAACTCCTCCAATATTTTTGACTATGAGAAAAAGACCTCATTAATTCAAACAACAAAACTTATTTTGCAACAGTGCATGTTACCTTGTTTTGACATGCTAGTAACACATATAAGGATTTCAAGTCTTTCACCTTTGCCTTAGTTTGACTTGTATAATACATCTCTACCCTCCACCTCCACATTCTCTAACATGGAAATTCTATTTCCCCATTGGATTCATTATTAATTCATTGGAAAAGCATAATTAGTGATTTTTGGACTGTAACTTCTTCAACTGTCCACCTAGGGCATCATTATAGCCTGCCAAAAACCTTTCATGGGGCTCTATAACCTTGAAGTATTAAAACATACATGGAAAAGAAGTAATTCATGGATTTATATCCATTTATAGTAGTTAGATTAAGAGAAATGATTTTTCTTGGTCTCTGATTACCCTAGAGGAGAGTTACAGGCAATGCATGAAAATAAAACTCATTGACTCCCAAGTAAGATTGTAAAACTGAATGATAACTATTCCAAATAAAAGGTAAAATCAATTACCAACTAAAATAATGATTCTAATTTATCTTGGGCATGGTATAATTCCATTCTTTGTGCCTTTTACAGTAACTGTTAGAGTAGTCTTATGTTAGCTAATAATTAAATCATTTAATTATTAGTTTATCATACTCTAGGCTTAAGTTTCACTTAGGCGCTTTATAATTCTTTAGGGTTTTAGCCTTTAGGGTTTCGTGTTTCCTTTTATAAGGATTCACTTCTTTCATTTCAATAAGGAGATTGTATTTTTTTCATCATTGTTAATAGAAGATTATTTTCTTGCAACATGGTTTTGCAGTCTCTGGCCTTTTGGCCGCCATAGCTTTCTGTCTTTTTGCTTCTTCTTTGTGACAGTCTTTCATGCAGGTGTTCTTGGGAAGATTTGATGGTTATCAAATCTAACATGTTATCAGAGCTGTCTTGCTGCTCGCTGTTCATGTTTTTGTTGAAGTGATTCAGAAGCAAGACGTTATTTTTTGTTTCTTTTTTGCCTACAAAAAAGAAAAAAAAAATTTGGGGGTATTTTGAGCAAAAACGGACGCTGCCATTGTGCTCAGAAGGTCCGGGAGAGTCAAAAATCATATAAAATTTGCTGTTTTTGGCCACTGTGACTTCTGGGAGAAAATTTTTGCCCTCCTAGGGCCGTACGGCTCGAAAATCGAGAAAAAATATTTTAAAAATCATTGTTTTTAATGATTTTTGCGTTTGAAATTAACGCAGCCAATGTTTTTTTCATAACGCCACCCGCGCTCCTCCGCCGCGCCACCAGCGGCCACCGCGCCGCCAATCTGCGGGCTCCGGCCTCCGCCGCTACCGGCAGCGGCCCCTCCGGCCTCCACAGCTCCGCCGCCTCCGGCCACTCAGGCCCCCGCCGCCGCTCCGCTGCCCTCCACGGCCCCTGCTCCTCTGCGCCGCCGCTCCGGAGCTCCGCCCCGCCGGTTGCGGCCTTTTGCTGCCCCCGTGGGCTCTATTGCCAGCGGCCGGTCATATGACCGACCAGGAGCTCCAGCTCCAACCCCCTGCGTGCGCCATGCGCCCAGGGGCTTTGTAATTCCAGCCCCCGGGGCTTAAAAAGTATTTTTTTTTTTTTGTCCTTTAGAGCTTTTTCTAGGGGTAGCTGGGTTTTTTGGCCGTATCTTGTGCATACGGTATCGGTTTTCTGACTTCTTTATATCGTCGGAAAGCTCTTTCCGAGCTCTTTCCGATGATGGAGGTTAGGGTTTTGAGTTTTGCCATTTCAATAGCATTTTTTTCTGTTGAAGTTTGATGTCTGTTTTTGCCTTCCGGGAGTCATATCTGGCTCATCCGGACTCCTTTTTCGGCAAACGAGATATCGTCGGAAAGCTGATTCTGTGTACTATTCAGTGGCAGAGGTATTTCTTCCAGATTCTGCTCCAGGTTTTCACTCCTCCGAGTTATGCAGTTTATGCCCTCTGGTGGTGTGCTTGGTTCTACAGGTCCGAGGATCTCTTCTTCTGGTTTCTTAGTGCACTCTTCTTTCTGACTTATGAGCTTGCATGCTCTTTCTGATGTATCTTTGTTCTGTAAACACACTGAGATAAAGTGCCCTCTTCTGCATTTCTGGGATCTTTTTCACCTGGTTCAGTTTTAGTATTCGCACTCAGTTATAAAGTGCCATGGGGGGATTCTGATGCATTTGCCACTATAGGCGCATCCACTCTTGTCAAGTGAGCGTACCTTCCACGACATTAGCCCATGTAGACTGTGTCTATGACACCGCCCTTTATCCTGTGTGTGTGCTTCTGTTGCACTGTTGGTGTTCCTGGTTCTTCTTCTGCAGCTGTTTCTGGCATCGCATTTCAGTGTTCCTGTCACCTCTCCCAGTTCAGCATTATGGGGGGGTTCACCTATTGGTTCTATTGCTTCCTGGTTTGATTGATCAGCTCTTCAGACACTTGTCTTCTCTACCTGGTCATGCACTTCAGTGGGGGTTCCAGCAGTATCTTCTGACAGAGTTTTCAGACATGCTTCGGAGGAGCTTCTTGCTCTCTTCTTGTTCCTTTCTCTGGGACATCTTTTGCTTTATGTTTTGGGTACCTGATCAGGCCTAGTTGTCGGGACCCATCTTTCTTGCTTTCTGCAGTAGTTTAGCTTTTTTTGCTTCTCCCTAAGTTACACTTAAGGGGGGGTGTTAGAGTAGTCGAGTATTGCTAATAATTAAATTAGTTAATTATTAGTTTATCTACTCTTTGCTTAAGTTAGACTTAGGAAAGTTTCCTCTTCTTTAGGGTTTTCACCTTTAGGGTTTTGGTATCCTTTTATAAGGATTCCCTCTTTGTAATTCATAAGGAGATTGTATTTTTTTCATCATTGTTAATAGAAGATTATTTTCTTGCAACATGGTTTTGCAGTCTCTGGCCTTTTGGCCGCCATAGCTGTCTCTCTTCTGTCTTCATTCTTGTAGCAGTCTTTGCATGCAGGTGTTCTTGGGAAGATTTGATGCTTATCAAATCTAACAGTAACAGTACTTCAAAAATACAGAGATAACTATTTGTATTCCCTTTACATGCCATCATTCTTACATTCTACTTATCATCTCCTTATCCCTCAACCAAAAGATGGAATATATAGGAATTATAACCAATTATAACTTCCTTCAACCAACTGTCAAGTTGGTTGGTCGGTAATGGCAACTTTCTTGCAATTTGCAAAGTTGCCACTTTGTAACTTTTAATGACAATTTTACAACTTTCCATCTAATTAGTAAGTATGACCCTAAGACATGATAATTGACCCTAATACATATCAAATAGGAAAAACATAGTCCAATTATATCATTTCAACCTATTTTGACCATTTTTCCATGTTTGACCAATGTTGACCCAAATAGGATCTCAAGGGTCACTATGCACCTAATAGCTTTCAAAGCCTTATAATTTTGCTTCAAATGAACTCAAAGACCTATTTAACCAAAAAATAATAGAAACAGCCTTACATTGGCCTAATTACATTGATTTGACCAAAAAATGGTCATGGGTTCTTAATGCATCCTGATGCTCCTGCATCACATAGGCATACCTAAGCCTACCAAAGTTATTTGGGTCTTCAACTTAGTCTCATCTCCTAGTTTTACCTAATATTTTTTTAGGAAAGATGACACTAAAAATTAATCTTGGTGAATAGTGAAAAATATACAACCTCACTAGTTATTGAAACTATTATTAGAAAGATAATTTTTTCTTATTGTTGTGTGCATGGGTTAAATTTAAAATAATGTTTTAACTTTGATTAAAGCACAAGTAATAATCAAAAGAAATTATTGTTAGAGTAATAAAGTGTTTAATGATTAATTGAATCATATTGATTTAATTATTCAATCACTTATTACCTCTTTCTACTTAAGCTAAACTTTAGGTATATAATAATTAATAGCTTTATTAATTATTATTATGCAACCTAGGGTTTTACCTTTTTAGGTTTCCTGATCTCCTTTTATAAGGATTGATCTTATAACACTTTGTAACCTTTTCTGACATTTCATTATTGATTGCAAATTTTGTTTTTGCACATCAAAGATTTCTCCTCTCTCGTGGATCCATACGTTCAGGCCTCCATAGCTATTTGCTTCTCTCTCTTTCTATGACAGGTGTTTGCATACAGGTGTTCTTGGGAGCTATGAGTTATTTTTCATCAACTCCAACATGGTATCAGAGCTTCAAATCTACTTTCCCCTGTCCTCTTCTTGAGAGATTCGGTCGTGTTCATCAAATTTGCATTTTCAGTGAGGGTTTTTTGTTAGATCTGGGGGGACCTATTTTTCTGGTCATGTTGGCTTCAAACGGACCTCATGGTTGCATTCAAAGTGTCCAAGAACCCTAAGATCCATATAAAATTTGTCCAATTTGGACAAATTTGGAATCTATGAGAAAAACAATTTGCAATCCGCCTTGGCATGGATCCCAAAGCAATCACTATTTTTTGGAGCACTTCTGGCCCAAACGGACCTCACATTTCTGTCTAGAAGGCCTGAGATAGTCAAAATTCATATAAGACTTGTCAATTTTTGATAAGTTGGCCTCTGACGCAAAAAAATTTGTGTACCAGAGTTGTACGGCCCTAGCACGCACTCCGAGGCACGCTGTATGATTTTCAAATATATATATAAATTTTATTTTATTTTTTTACTTTTTTTTTTTTTTTTTTTTTTTGGGGGGGGGGGGGGGCGGCCACCTGAGTGCCACTCACAGCCAGCAGAACCGTCAATGGAACCGCTAGCAGAACTGCCGATGGAACCGCTAGTGGTTTCTGCCTTAGCGGCCCCCACAAAATGCCGCAGGGTCACATGGAGGTCCATCTGCAAGCCCCAGTGCCAATTTTTTTTAGCACCTAGTCACCCATGTGACCAAGGCCCCTTTCTTTTCAGCCCCGGGGGATTTGAGCTCTGACGGTCATTTGGCCGTCAATTTTAAGCTCACAGGTTGCTGATGTCATAAGAGATTTACTCTTTTTGGGCCTTTTTGGAGCTACTTATGGTTTTTTGTGCATATCTCGAACATCTAGGATCGTAATCAAGAAAATGAGATATTGTCGAAAAGATGGTTTCGAGCCCGATCCAAAATTGCTAGTATGGTTTTTTGATTTTGCCATTTTGATGCTCTTTTTTGCTGTCAAAGTCAGATGTTCTCTGCGAACTTGGCATTTCAGACCTCCTGCATTTCGGGATCCGTTTCTCTTGCATTCGGGCTCCGTTTTTGGCAAATGAGATATTGAGGAAAGCTCTTTTTGAGATTTTATCAGATCTGATGGTTTTATGTTGATTTTATCCTTTTTCTGATGTCACCCATCCTCAGATCCTTGCAGACACCTTCTTTGGGCCCAACAGCGCAGTTGTTGGTTTTTTACTCATATCTTGAGCATACGGTGTCAAAATTTGGCAAACGAGATATCGTCGGAAATTTGATTCCGAGATCCTTCTAGATCTAGAGGTTATATTTTCTAGTTTTATTTTTTTGATGGTGTTTTTCTCTATCAAATCCAGATCTTCAGTTTTGAACTCCGGGAGCTCTATCTTGCACATCCGGACTCCATTTTCAAAAAATGATATATCATTGGAAAGCTTTCTCAGAGAGATTTTTAGTGTTGTGAATCATTTTTCTAGATTCTACTCTAGGTTCATTTTATTCAGATTCTTTCTTTTTATAGTTTGGTGGATATCTTGGTTGTTTCAGGTCCTGGGATCTCTTCCCTTTGAGGGATGGCTCGTCTTAGGCTATTCTTTTATTTCAGAAGCCTTCGATCTTTTTTGAGCAGTGTATACTTCATTTTTTGTAGCATTATTTTATGCACACGCACTGAGATAAAGTGCCATTCTATTTCTTTGATGGGATCTTGCACATGTTTGTGTTATTTGTACTCACACTCCATTATAAAGTGTCGGGGGGGTTTGATGTTTGCCTTTGTTTACCATCTTCTTTTGTCATGTGAGTGTTCCTCCAATGACATTAGCCTCAGGTATCTTTATTTATGTTTGTACTCTCTCTGCACATTCGATGTTTCAGATTCATCTTCATCATGTAGTTCATATTGGATGATCTTTTTAATGTACCTGTCATTACTCCCTTGTCAGTAGTATGGGGGGTTTCTATTGTTGGTTCTACTGCTTCCTTGGTTTGATAGTGTGAGCTATGTATTCAATATTTAATCCTATGTACTAGGTGGTTGTAGTGGCTGGGTACCTATGCATTCTAGTGAGATGGATCATTTACCATATGGACACTCTTTTCTTTCCTATTTTTGGATGCACTCTTCCAACTTTGATTGATCAGCTCTTCAGACTTTTGGTGTTTATGCCATCTGTATCTTCGAGTTCAGGTGTTTGCCTTTGTTTGCCTCCTGATTTGAGTAGTGTCATTTGAGGGCACTCATACAAATTACATTCTTCTCTACTTGGTCATATTTCAGTGGAGGATCTTCAGATCATCAATTTCTTCTTGACAGAGTTTGCAGTTTCTTGCTTCAATGATGTTGTACATGTTGATCCTTGTTCCTATTTTTTGGAATATTCCTAGTTTTGGAGGCTTCTTCAGTCCTTCAAACTAGTCTTTGTCTCTTTTTGGAGTAGAGTTTTTCCCATGTGGTTTTATCTATTTCTCCACTTTTGTAGAGACTCTCTTTTGTACTTGGGTACCTGATCAAGCCTTTGTTGCCGGGACCCATTTTATTTCAGTTGTTCTTTCTAGGTTTTTTAGCTTCTCCCAAAGTTTATCTTAAGGGGGGGTGTTAGAGTAATAAAGTGTTTAATGATTAATTGAATCATATTGATTTAATTATTCAATCACTTATTACCTCTTTCTACTTAAGCTAAACTTTAGGCATATAATAATTAATAGCTTTATTAATTATTATTATGCAACCTAGGGTTTTATCTTTTTAGGTTTTCTGATCTCCTTTTATAAGGATTGATCTCATAACACTTTGCAACCTTTTTTGACATTTCATTATTGATTGCAACTTTTGTTTTTTCACATCAAGGATTTCTCCTCTCTCGTGGATCCATACGTTCAGGCCTCCATAGCTGTTTGCTTCTCTCTCTTTCTGTGACAGGTGTTTGCATGCAAGTGTTCTTGGGAGCTGTGGGTTGTTTTTCATCAACTCCAACAATTATTATTTTTTACTTAGGAGTGAAGAGCATTTATAAACTTGCAGATTAAAATTAGGCCTAATATAACTTCAGTTCAGTGTTACCAAGTATGGATGAATTTTAACATTTCCATCACATTTATTTATTTTATTATGGTCTAAATTGTAGACATTTATCATTTGTGCAATTGAAAGAACTTTTCTTAAGGCATGAATGAACCATAGTTATTGTCTACTGATTCCCAAGGGAATTGAACCCGAGTCTTCATTGATTTAACTCTCCATTTTTACCATTCAGCCAAACGTCTGAATATATTATGATATGTATTTTATCATTTTTTGGTGCTTTTTTTCATTTTAAAAATTTACAATATAATATTTTGAAGAAAATTTGTAACCAATTTCAATCATGTTAAAATCTACCACTTTCATTGTTTATGTTGTATTTTATGTCTATAATAAATTAGGCTTTTGTTATTTAGTGTACATATATGAAACATAATTGTTCATTTCTCTTATTTCTTATTCTTGGAAACTTAAATAAGTGGCATGATTAACGGTTCTTACTGCTAGCTTCTTGTTCCCATTGCAAATGGAATAGATGAGATAGAAGTTTTTGTGGTTATAGATGTTATGAGGAGAGAAAAAGTAAATGTTAGTGTTGCTTCTGTAGAAGACAATCTGCAAATTGTGGCTGCAAGATGACCAAAAAATGTTGTTGATATGTTGGTTGAAGATGTCAATGATGATTTGATCCTTTTGTCGGTATGTTCTAGTTAACTGGGACCACTAATTTTATTTTTCTTTTCAATGTTGTGTATACTTGAAATATTGTTTTTCCAAATACCTATCTTTTGTTCTTTATGGAAATATAAAAGTTGGATAGTTTGTCAAAGATTTATGAAATTGGGAAGTTTATTTCAATAAAATAGGTATTTCTAAGAATGTCCTTATTAAATTCATTTTTTTAAATGAAAGGAAGTAATTTATTCTCACTTGATTTCTTATGGTCACAATAGTATGACATCCATTATTTATAAGGTTGCATAGAGACGGGGGGTACTTGGGTGCTTTGGAGATGGGTACATATACATGTATGGCTATTTTTTCAAAATAGGAGATGGAGGTACTTTGGGTCCATTACATACATACATACATACATACATACATACATATATATATATATGTATGTATACACACACACATATATACATATATATATATATATGCATACATATAATATATGTGTGTGTGTGTGTGTGTATATATATGTGTGTGTGTGTGTGTGTGTGTGTGTGTATCTATGCATATATATATACATATATATACATACATACATATATGTATATATATATACACACCTATATATATATACATACATATATATATATGTATATATATATATATATATATATATATATATATAGATATATATGTATGTATGTATATATATATAGGTGTGTATATATATATATATATATATATATATATATATGTATGTATATATATATATATATGTATGTATGTATATATATATATATGTATGTATATATATATATATATATATATATATATGTATCTATATATATATATATATATATGTATATATATATATATATATATATATATATATATATATATATATATATATATATATATGTATGTATGTATGTATGTATGTATGTATATATAGGTGTGTATATATACACACACATATATATACATACATACATATATGTATATATATATGTGTGTATATATACACACCTATATATATATACATACATACATACATATATATGTATGTATATATACATACATATATGTATAGATACATATATATATATGTACATATATAGATATATATGTACATATATATATATATATATGTACATATATATAGATATATATGTACATATATATATATATATATATATGTACATATATATATATATATGTACATATATATATATATATGTACATATATATATATATATGTACATATATATATATATATATATATATATGTACATATATATATATATATATATGTACATATATATATATATATATATATATATATATGTACATATATATATATATATATATATATATATATATATATAAAATTTAATATTTTATAAAATAACTATGAAAATATAATGACATTGAGTTTTGACACAAGAACAGTGATAAAGTTTACTAGCAAACATTAACCTTGAAGATTAAGTATGCAAATTGAAATTTCATACAATCATTGTATCAAAGATTCAAACTGATTAGTGATTACATATTGAAATAAGCTAGATAAATAGAAAACTAATATGCAAACAAAAAATTGAAACTATTCCTTTTATTTTGTGTCCAAGTTTGTTGATAAGAAGATTGTAAGGCTTTAAGAAACACCTTATGTCATTCTAGAGTGGGAAACCTCGCACACTGTTAGCTTCTTGATGAATGAAAAACTATCTGATGAATCCAAACCTAGCGATCGAGTTGAGGTGTGCCTGATATTGCATGATATATAATTTCTACACTTGTTTTATTACAAAGTGTTAGCATTTTAAGCTTGATATTTGGGTTTTTGTCTATGTAGGTTATTGGGATTTTTAGAGCTATGTTAGTTAGAGTGGGCCCAAGGCAGAGGGTTGTGAATATCTATTTAAATTAAAGGCCTCAAGCCTATCTTAGTCAATTTAAGTTGGAATGTGAACCTTAATGTTGTATTGTATGATTTTTATTTCTAATTTGTACATCATTTACTAGAGTGCAGACCTACATTGATTGCCTTCATCTAAAGAATGAAGATAAGACAAGATTGCGAGATAAAGGTCCAATGAAACATGATGTTAGTAGTAACAACTTTCCTTCTCTTCAAGAGGGTGATATGTCACCGATTGACTATGAATCCAAGGTATCAAATTGTATTTTTACCTTTTGTATATTAGATGAATAATTCAAGCTCTGGAATTGATTTTTGGCTACCAATTTCCAGATTTAATAATATAAAGATGTATCATGGTTGCGCGATATCTATGAGTTAGATGATATCCATGAGAGGCTAAAGAGGTCATTAGCATGATTTGGGAGATAGAAGATGTAAAGAAAGGGCTCTTGTGTCAGGTATTCTTGTTTGCATTTATGTTCAATTAATTAGTAATTTTTTGCATGCTCTTTGTATCATCTATTAAACACTATGCTTCTTAAACAACTTTTGGGGGGAGTGTAGTAAGGATAGCCTCAGGACCCACTTTCTGCAGTGTTATCAACATCCTTCTTGGTGGGGATCCGAGTATGAGTAAGTCTCAACTACTTTAGTATGTGCATAAGTTGGATCCTCGAGGCATTTATACAAGTGGTTGTAGAAGCTCTATAGTTGGTTTGACTTCTTATGTATCAAAGGATCCTGCAATTAGTGAAATAGTAAGTCATCCACTCAAACCTATTAATCAATGAATTATTTGGGTAGTCTACTCCATCAGTGTTGCCTACCACCTTATCACGTATAAACTACTTGTGTCTTTGAACTCAACATGTTCTAGAAACTGAAGCATTGGTATTGAGTGATAGGGGTATTTGTTGCATAGATCAGTTTGACAAGATGTTAGATAATGCTTGTAGCATGTTACAAGAGGTGCGGTTTTTCTTTGAGTGCTTCAAATTATTTTCTTTTATGGGGTTCCATTATCTTGCTTTGACTGCATAATATTTGTTGTTACTTAACTTTTAGTTGTATACCAATGCTTGTTCATTTATTTGAAGCAAGTTATGGAATAAAAAACAATGTCCATTGCAAAGATTTGGATAATAGCATCTCTAAATGCAAGGACATGATCTATTTTAGCTTTTTCCAATCCTAGTGGCTCATGCTACAATCCTAGACTATCGATTATTGATAATATCCAAATTCCTCCAATATTGCTTTCCAGGTGGAGTATACTTGGTTTAAGTAGGAGTCCAAGTTGGAGAATTATTTTTTTGTCATTCAAGATAAAAAAAAATCACAAAACATGCATGTAGGTTTGATCTGATTTACCTAGTGCTTGATAAAGTTGATGAACAAACAAAAAATTATAGATATGTTTGAGCTTCATATTGTAGATATGTCTGGGCTTTAATATAGGTATTAGTTTATGTGACTAATAGTCAACTTTACTCAAAAGTGACATTTTAACTTAGTAAAACTATGAGCTTTATTATTTGGCCATGCATGAATCTTTGAATGAGTATGAATCTTTTAGTTTTGTAGATGTAATGTTATTTATAATATGACTAGAAGTATTATAACTTGTGGATATAGTGAAGCATATTTTGAAATGACATCTCTTTGAGGCATTCTTAAGACATGCAGTGAAAATTGCCTGATTCATTAAGTTATCATTAAGTGAATCCTTGCTTGGATCTATTTTTAAAACTACACCATGTCTTATATCACATTTTATCTATATTTACATTTTGATTTTTAGCTAGTGTAAATATATTTTTTGATTTCCTTGTCTACGAGACCTTTATGTTGTATAGAGTGGTCTATGTTCTATAATTGGAAATCATCTTTTTGTTACTATTCATTAACAATCTTGTTAGTTTTTCCACAAATTATTGTGTTTTAAGTTATGGCTATTTAATATTCTTTGAGTATTTCAAATGAATAAGATGATAAATATATATTAAAAAGTCACTATAGTCAACTTGTGTATAGCTTACACTGTAGATTTTGAACAATTTATGAATAATTGGTTCTGTAATCACCTAAAAATGGACAAAGACAATTTAAAGATAATTCAAAGTAAATCAAGTGAAATCAAGGCAAATCAAGGAAATAATTGAATCAATTTAATCACAATGCACAATTAGCCAATCAAAATTAAAACCAAGTCCTAATTCGAGATCAATCAAAATTGAGAGCATTTTAATCAAGTGCAATCAAATCAAAATATAATTAATTCAATTAATTGTATATTCTTGGATTAAATTAAATTTAACCCATTCAAGGGGTGCATGGCTAAAATAAATCAATTAATAAAAATCAATTACTCTCAACAAACTAAAAAGGAGAGAAAATCAATCAACCAATGAGATTTGAGGAAAGGCATTCACATGGATCAAGCCAAATTGAATCGCATTCACTCAAAGTGAAAAGGAATCTTAACCATCCATCTTGTCTACTTTTCCCAAGCTTTGAGGACACAAACTTTACTTTGTCTTCAAAGGGTGGAACCAAGGACTCAACCAAGGCTCAACCATGATCAAACACAACTACACCCCCTACCATTGGAAATTCTATAAAAGGAAGGCTAAAATCCTTCATAATTCATCAAGCACCTATCTGAGAATTGCATCAAACCTCTTGCAATTTGAGTTTAGAAAAGCATTTAAGAGCAATTTTAGCATTCATCTTGATAATTGTTAGCTTTAGCATCATTGTTTATCTTTATCATTTTCATTCTAGGACTGTTATTAATGAGAGCTTGCTAAGAGCTCACTCATTAACATCTTAGTTAGAGATCCATAGGATGCTCAATTAATCATTGATTTTGTTAAATAGTTGCTCAATTGTGGTTGTATTTAGTTATTATTTCACTTATTGTTGATGATTAACCCTAATTATATGAAGATACTTTTATTAGTATATAGATTCCACCTAATTAAAGGAAGGTTACACACAAAAGATCAAGTTATAAGGAGACAATCAACATAAAAAATCAAAGGGAACTAGCTTAATGGAAGAGCACCTTATTTACAAGCAGGAGGATGGGGGTTCTATTGCATTGTGCCCTAATATGATTAATCCATGACTAAATAAATGATCAAAATAAATGACTAAATCAATGACTAAAATCATTTAGTCATAAATTTAGTCATGTTATAAATGACTAAAAATTAACTACTAATAGTCACGTGACTAAGTTTAGTCATTTATATGCAATTTTTAGTATTTTTTTTAGTCACACATTATTGTTTTTGTACTAGTGCACTAACACTCTTTTTCCACACTTCCTCTTCTAAATATTCAATCCTTCTAGCATAATCCTCCAACGTATTATGTACATCTTGAGACATAATTTCCTCACTTGTAACTAGTTTTTTATCTGTAGGCTCTGTAGATGGGAGGAGACAAAACCATGAAACATACTTATGTAATGTTTCTTTCAATTTTTCTTTCTCAATCAGGACCTCCTCATACATCTTAGACACGGTCAACAAGTCAATATACATCTCCTTATTTCTCTTATATATGTTCTCTACAATTTCGTTATTCATCATTAACACATGGTTAAGCATGTAAACAATCTCCATAGAACCAATGATCTGAATAGTCTTAATGATGTCATCACCTCACCTTTCTTCACTGATATTAATCATATTCAGCTTATGTGTAGCAAAGTTCTTATTCCCAAATAGAAAGGATTTAATATTTGGGGTCAAAATTTGACCCTCTCAAGAAATTACCATACTCATACTCAAAGAAGAAAATAGGGTTAGTTTGATTCCTAATTAGATCAATAATAAAAATGGACTACAAATCTCACCCTGGAAGCAATAACATACCACTTTCCATAACAAGTTTCCTGGCCTCTTCAGCTATCAATTGAACTGAATTAGGATCATATCATTGCAAAGTGGCAAGTGCAACCTATTTTCAATCCAAGCTAGAAGCTTCTCCCTCCTGATCCATCAACCTCTTCACCTCGCTTCCTTTAAAATTCACAAAGAAACTTTTAAACTCCATAATATTTATGAAATTATCATCCTCTAAGAATTGTTGAGAATCAATCTCCCTATCATCTATCAATTTTCCCAATGGTTGATCCTTATACAATTCCAAACCATCACCAGGCCCTTCCCTAAGTTTCTCCTTGAGCCTCCTTGTTCTTTGATCAACTTCATGATAATTGTTATCAACCACATCATTATAGGTATACTCCTCAATTTGAGGCCTAGTCCTTTCCCTTTTAGGAGAGGGCTCCTTAGCAAAATAAGAAGAGTCGGAATCATCTTCTGAACTTGAAACTATAATTTCTTTTTGTTTCTACTGACGTGGAATAGTTAGAATTTGAACCATTGGAGCATCATAATTTTTCATCATCTCCTCAATTCTTTAAAGAGGAGGTAAACCAAGGTAAAATCCATGGAAATCAATATTTACCTCAATCATCCTTGTTTCACACATCATCATATTCCTCCATTTTCCCATGATTTCCAAAACATGCTTCTTGAAGAAAAAATATCTCACTACATCTTCATCGTCCAAAGGCTCATGAGGGGAAAGCTTCATCCAACTAATCATCTATGCAAATTCTCCTTGATGAAATCCTCTCCATTGTAGAACTTGTGAGTAGAAGTCTCCAAATTGAATTGCTTGAAGAAGGTGTTGAGATCTTCAACTACCTACTTGCCAATGGAGAATTCTAAAACTTTAATCAATCTAGGCACAAGAGTACCCATTTTCTTATTATGCAAATATTCCTTCTCGACTAACAATAATTGCCAGAAAACAATAACAACAACTCTACTAGGTACAAAAATTGACAATATATGAGGAGGCTATGAGCAACCATAAAATTTGAACATAGTAAAGTCATTAAAGAAAGGAAAATCACCCCAATTGTGATCAATGGGCCCATTAGAAACCACTTGAGTTGGCCTTAACAACTTTATCACCTAAAGACTTAGCCTACTCTTGTCCCTCCCCAAAAGCTTCATGGTGGGGACAATAATCCAATTCTAAAAATATACAAAACTAGGGGTCAATGGATCATATCCCACACTCTTGTCCAACACCACACATACATCCTCTCTCTAGATGGGGCATCCTTCTCCAAGTACAACCTTTTATCTATATTATTAGTATTGAAATACAAAATCAAATGAAAAAATAAAGAGTAATGTTTGAAATTAATCACTATAGCATTTTGTTGGATAACAATCAAGCCTTCATGTAAGGCATTCAACAAGTAAGCTATAAATTCATAGTCTGTACTAATCTCTAGGTTTTGGATTTCCATTTCCATGCACATTATATAAAGTGGAACTATATCCTCCTCATCAAGTCCTAGAACCTTGAAATACCCTTTAATTGTGTACACAAAATGGTGTTGGAAATATTTAAGAGGAAAAAGTCTCCTCTACATTTTTAGGAATTAGGATAGTCCTTTTATCAACCTTGGGAATGAACCTAGGAAATACTTGTCATCTAAACACCCACCTATGGGCTTCATAATTCTTCTTTTCTCTCTCAAAGTCAATTTTGGTACAATTAGCACTAGTGATCCCAAAAGCCTCAGTTAAACTTGATCTGTCAATTCTCACTAGGATTCCCTAGTCCACCCTTCCAATAACCTTGGTTAATAGGCAATATCTATGGGCTAACTCCTTGAATAAATATACATCAATAAAGAAATCCAAAACTATTAACTTGGCCAAATTCAAATCCTAGGAATTTAACATGGGAGGTCCCTTAATTCTATTATTGAAAAAGTAATTAAACAAGGCCCATCTTGAGACATCAGTGATTGGATTCCTACACCTAAAACAATCATCCCTCCATTCATGTTCAATTGCAGATAGAGCATGTTAGATAACTGAGAGGGGGGGTGAATTAGTTAAGTCAATTATCCTACTATCCCAAACTCTCAAATGTACTTTTTCAAAACTTTTTCAATAATTCAAACATCTCAGTAAGATAAAATGTCTATCTTTATGTTCATTTACCGAATACTAGTAATTATCCAAACTATGATTACTGATAAATCAAATATGCAGTATGTAAAGTATGATAGAAAAAAATCATAACAAATAACACATAACACATAACACAATGATTTAAAACGGAAACCCTGTTAAGGGAAAAACCACCTGGGACCGGTAACCCAAAATATTTCACTCTTCTAAAGTGAGCTCGGTTAGGAGCCAACCCTGTTAAAGGTTACAATGCACATTGTTAGGTGTGACCTAGTTAGAGAATTTATCACTAACAATTAACTTTTGACCAGCATTCACTATGGGATCAACAAGATAACAATTAGCATTCCTTGAATATCATATGGAAATACAAAAGACTATTAAGTCCACTCGGTTAAGAGATTTTACTGAATCAATGGTTAAAATGATACAATACTTATCTGATTCAAATGCAACTCAATCAAAAATATTCAGATCTATGCTAAGCTCATAAAACTCATATGATCAATAATCAATTCACTTCCTCATATTTCCCCCAACTTACTTCACTCGATGTATAGTTCTCTAACGCTCAGTTATGCCTGAAGCTCAGTTATGTCTAGAACCAGTTTGATTAGGAATGTATGAAAAATGTCTTCACACAAAATCTTTTATAGTCTCTATTCATCTGGCATGTTTCAACAATGAAACTCATGTCTCTTATATAGACGTGTAAACCATTTTCATATCAGCCATCATATTTTGCCTCTTAATCTCCTTCATCCATTTTGCCACTTAAACCTTCCTCATAAAATATGTCAATAACACATTTCAATCTCTTCCCTTAGATCATCTCTAAATTTTGTCAGTCGTCGATCTTATAACAAACTTTATTTGTTACCTCGAAATCATAACAATTTCGAGCTCATCAATTCCAGTCGGCTTGTTCTAGCATTTAATGTTTTCATCCATACTCTGTTAATACTGAATGCGTCGGTGATATCTAACTCAATTATTACTATCACTCAGTATACACAATATTGACTCAGTGTATACAGAAATCTTCAATTATCGACCACATTAACTTATTCAATTTTGATCTCTTCTTCATAATATAATAATGCAACATGCTCAAGTCAACAATATAATGCCATAGAATCATCAGTAAGTTACCCAATGTATACCTTATCCTTATCTGTCATATCCATCTTTTCCTTATGTAGATACCTCATTTCTTCACCATTTCTTTCTTCTATAGATGTTTAGATGCTTGTAACTATATGCACCCTAAAATGGTCGTCTAGATTTTGGGCCCCCATTTAGCAATTTATCAAATCCCTGAATCAATATTTTAAAAAATCAGCATTTTTCAATTATATCAATTTCCTTGATCAAATCCTATTTTCATCATTTTTGATTATTTGCCTTGGGCTAACCATTTTATTCCTAAGTCTTTATTTATTTAAAAGGAATATTTCCTCCCTTTTTAATAAATAAAAAGCTCCCACTTTTCCTCTTATCCTAAGTTGCACAAATAAAGCATTATTCCTATTTTATAAAAAGAAGAAAAGCACTTTTTGTCTTATATGGACACAAAAGTCAACTCTTATTTTCCCATTGGAGGATATTTGTGCACATGGTTGCTCCTCTTTGATGCTCCACCATTGATTAAATCTTTTGCCTCTTAATCTCCATGGTCCATTCCTTCTCATTTCCTATAAAAGAAGACCTCTCTTCTCATTTGCATATCCATCTTTTGAATACTAATGTTATGTTGCAGGTTTTCTAGGTGATTTTGGAGCTTTGGAGATTTGGAGCATTCTTGGCTTTCATATTTACATGCTATTATAGTTTCATTTCTTGCATCTTAGTTTCATTATCATGGCATTCATAGCTTAGTTTCCTTTATGCTTTAGATTACTTCATCTAGTTTAATTAGGAAGGCTTCGTAATACTTGCATCTTTCCTTTTCATAGCATAGCTTGTACTTTCATTTCCATAGCTTAGCTTGCATCTCTCATTTCTAGCTTGCATATTCATCTTAATCTAGTTGCATTTGCATTTCATAGTGATTCTTGGGGATATTGGCATTCTTTCCCTTGTCGTCATTTGAATCTCTCATTGTGTGGTTGACTAGCAAGGTCATTATCTTAATAGCTCTAGCTGAGAGCAAACTTAAAATAATTTTGTAACTCCATGCATAAAGAGCTCTAGGTTGCTTTCTAAGGTTTCCTCTTCATGGATTTCCTTGGTTGTAATGACTTAGAGAAGTGCACCATTTGAGTGTGTACATTTTTGGCACCCACCGTGGGGCAACCCACTTTTACATGCTGGTTTTGATTATTTTTGGAGCTAACCCCCTTGTGCAGATTTGCTTGGATAATAAAATCCTAAATTTTCAAAGATTTGATCATATCTCCCAAACGGCTTGGTGTTTTGGTCTGAAAAAAATTTTGCAGGTTGGCAGCATATCAGAGAAGCTCCAATAAAAAATCAAAATTTTCTGAGGTATTTTCAATTTTTTATAATTTTTTCTTGATTTTTAATAAAAAAATTAATTTTTGGCACAAATTAGCATATTTTTTAGAAATTTTTACAGTTTTAGAAATCTCTTCTAATTTCACAGAGGGTCCATTCTTTCTGATTTGAATTTGGATGCAATATCATAGCTCAAATAATTGATTTACAAAAAGTGGTCTATTTTTGTAAAATGGGTCTCTAGGGCACAAATGAAGAGATTTTTCTGAAATTTTTACATTTGTGGAAAGTTCTCTATTTTTTGATAGAGGCCTCTTTTCTACATTTTGGGTTTAGGGTCCGAATTCATGTGGTATAAGTCCAATCTTGTTGACAAGGTCAAAAATCAAAATTAAAAAAAAGGGGTATTTGATGATTAGCATGCACTTATTTTTCACATGGTTCAATGCATGATGTGAGTTGTCATTTGGATTATTTGCTAGTTATTATTGCTCCTAACAATTGATTTTCAGATCTAACCACCTTAGGGTTTGCATAAGTTGAGTATACATTGCATATCTTGTTTGCGTGTTTGCTTGTCTTGTTCATTGGAAGGTTCATGGCTTGCTTTCATGGAGATGCTTAACAAAAAAACAAAAATGAGGTAAAATATACTAAGCACATTGCTTTGGACTTGAGTTATTTTGTTACATCTCTACAACATTTGGATTTTGGAAATAAGAATGAACCTCTCATGTGTTTGGCTTGAGTGTTTACATGCTTTCATAGAACACATTTCAATTGATGTTCTTAATGGGAAATGAATGAACATAGATTTGCTTTCATACAAGTTTGTGTAAGTGAATGTTTGTGTTTACACCTTAAGTAATTCTTGGTTCCAATATCAAAAATCTCATTGAGTAATTTAGGGCATGGATTCATTCCTTGTTTACATGAAGAGTTAAATGCACCACTTTGTGGACTCACTTCATATTTACTTGGAAAGTTAAATATTCCATGGTTCAAACCCTTTTGTGCTTGTGAGTAGTATTGATAAGCAATCTTAGAGTAATTTTGATTGATCTTGTTAGCTAAATTGGGTTGTTGGACTTTATTTTTTTAATCACCCATCATTCAACCCTTTGGATGCAATCCCAACACCATATTCAGGGGATGGGTCTACCTAAAAAAGCGTTAAGTGCTCCACAAAGTTTTTTCCCATTTTGTGCTTTCTTGATCTCATTAGTGTTCTAAGGTGTGGACTCACTTTGAGTTTGTGTGAGGAGTTAAATGCACCACTTTTTGGACTCACCTCACGTTCACTTGAAGAGTTAAATGTACCACCTTTAGTGCTTTTGAATACTTTTGATAGAGAATTGCTTACTTTTTATTTTTAGAAGGCCTGCTTGAGGACACATCACCTCAAGGGATGACCTTAACTCTTGTGTTCCAGCAGAGTATAAATAGCGGGTGGTGAATCAAAAGACACCTCTCTTGGGAATGAGTTAGATATCACTCTTGGCTAAGCCTCAAAGAACTTTATACCTTTGAGAAGTGAAGGAGGAGATTTGGGTTACCGTCTCCCCCCGGCTGTGTGATTTCAGATTCTCCTCATCTATGGATTTGGACCTCACGTACCTTGCATATATCAAGGACTCCTTTTAGAAGAGCTAAGTATAGCCTTGTAGACAACTTGCTAGGATGTTGTGTTTTAAGTGCCTGCTAAAACATTCTCAAGAACATACACGAGTAGTTCTTAAGGAGTAGAAATACTAAGTCACTATTCTTGTTCATGTGTAAGGTTTCTTTGCCCCTTGCTCATTGTTTGAAGACAATTGCTTGCTTGAACTTCTTGATTGTTGTCTTATGTGCTTGATCAATCTGTTGATATACTTACTTGATCTTTTAAAACAAACACAAATTAAGTTCCCGAGTTGTCAAACTTGTTGTCTTGCAATCTGAAGCTGATTCAATCCATTTTTAATATTCCTTGGTTGATCCAGATTATTGTAGGTTCTCTACCCCACTGTTAGAAGCCTATTTGCACCTTGGGTCTTTGTGTCTTGACCTCTTGGATTAGTAATTTTTTATTTCACAAGTGACCTTGTTTGGAATTAGTAAGTTAGAAATCATTCTTGTTGAGAAAGAGAAACCTTTGGATTCTTTGATATCACACTTAGAGAGTTTTAGTAATCTCTCGTCCAATCCACTTCCATAAAAAATTAATTTCAATCAATTATAATTTGGCTAAGTCCATCCTCTTGGTTCAAATGTGCAAGGATATTGATCCTTTGATTTAAGCACCTCTTTGATAGTGTTGGTAACGCCTTTTGATTTCTATCTTACCATCTCTTTTTGGACATTAGAGAACTTTGATTATCCTAGTTTGGTGTTGACACTTTGAGAGGTCACCTTATCATCAAGAATCCTTTTCCTTCATGTTAGTTACAAAAAGGTACCAAGTGAATCAAGGGAAATGACCCCCAATTGTCTTTAATCAATTACCCTTAGTTAAGACTCATCAACAACAAAAGGGAAAAAAACCCATTTTTGATCAATCCCCTAAGAGTGACTCTAAAGTTTTCTTTGACCCTAGTAAGTTGGGTACCTCTTTGGCACTTTCACAATCAAATAGGGATATGAGTTATACATTGACTAAACAACAAAAAGAAGCAATGGATCAAACCCTTGATGACATTTACCAATGACATAGGGATAATATGATGTATGGTGGGTCTTCTTATGATAATCAACCTGACTCACCCCCTATCAACTCATGATATCTAGATGCTCACCAACGAGCTGAGAAACATTATGTGCAAGCACACCAAGATGCACGGTCACAACATGAAGACCAAAAAAACACATCTAGTGAAGCTCATGTCAACACAGCACATGCCAAAGATTGGTACAAACATTCAAGACCAAGTTCCCCACTAAAAACAACTTCAAGATATACAAGTGAGAGGCTAAAAAGAATTGAGTGGGAAAAATAGGTTGCAGAAAATGAACGAGCTGCAAAAGAAGAAAAACTTAGGCTTCTAGAAGAGGAACAATCAGCCTTGTTGGACATAGAGATAAAAGCATTCCAAGAGGAACAAGATAGGATATTGGCCCAACAACTCAACAATCAATCCAACAACAGGGGTACCAACAGTGGAACCAACTCTCCACCATCAACTCCCTCAGCAACTCCAAGAAGTAGAAGGAGGTCAAGGACCCCTTCAAGATCACCTAGTCCTAGAGGAAGGACTTCTCAACATGCACATTATAGGAGACACACACCTCCTAGACTATCAAGAGATCCCTCCCAATGAGCACATCACAGCTCTCAACATGGAGGAAGTAGTGCCAACTTTGATACTCGTGATTTTATGAGAATGCAACAAGAGCCACTATTTTAACAATATGTGGAGAAGTATGTGGAACAAAATAAGGATCAGTTCTTGGAAAGTCTAATCAATAAGGATGCAAAATTCCCATACAACTTTGATGTGGACAAAAAGATCAAGAAGAAAAACCCTTCAACTGATGAGGTGATTAAGCAGATGCAAAAGACTATGGATAAAATGATGGCTCCCAAGAATACCTTCAACTTGGACTCCATATGTCCCAATCCCATTGACAAGAGTGTGGTTATGGTAGATTTTCCTAGAAAGGTTGAAATCCCCACATATGACAAATATGATGGTAGCGGTGACCTCCATGACCATGTACGACAGTTCTATATCATGAGCTTTGAATTTCATGATGAGGACTCCTACCTTATGAGATTATTCATGACGAGCCTTAAAGGCCAAGCTATGGAGTGGTTTACTAACCTTACCCCTCCTGTTAAAACATTCAAAGAACTTGTCCAAAGGTTTGTGCAGCATTTTGCATATAACCTATCAAGGTCGGTCACCATGCTTGATTTGTGCAAGCTAAAACAAAATCAGGGGGAACCCTTTGTGACATTTTTACAAAGGTGGAGACGCTTATGCTCCAAATATTCTAGGGCCATCCCTGAGGAAGAAAGGATTGATATAATTGTGAGCAATCTAGTGCCAGAATTAAGATATGAAGTTAGAAAAATGGTCTTTAATTCTTTTGACACTATGGTAGAAACTGCATGTCGCATCAAGGATGTTCTAAAAGAACAAGGTATTTTGGCCAAACAAAACAACAATGGCCCAAGCAATAACAACAACAATAAAGATAAAAAGAACTCATATTGGAAAAAAAATAAGCAAGTAGTCAATGACGGAGTTGTTGACTCTCCACAACCTAAAGAACAAGGAGTTCTTAATCTATCTAGTGCAGTTCAAGCTATGAAGCTGCAGACATCCTCTAACCAACAAGAGCCTAAGCAATGATATCAGGACAAGTCCAAAAAGGAAAAGAGACAATTCACCAAGCTTGGAGACTCTTATGCAGATATTTTTAAGACCTTGATTGCTCATAATTTGGCACAACCTCAAGATCCTACAAATTTTCTCATACCAGATCCTAAACTTTATTGGTGGAATGAGAAAGCTTACTGTGTATACCACAATGGGATTGGACATGACATTGAAAATTGTTTTAAACTTAAACATCTTGTTCAAGACCTTATTGAGACTGGAAAATTACAGGTTGATGGGTTGACCACAAATGCAGACCACAAGGCCTTTAAGGAGCCCTTGCCTAAGTATGAGAAGGTGGAGACCTCTACAAACAAGAATGGCAAGGCTGTAATCAATTATACATACCCATCTGCAAATAATGTCATCAATATGCTTGAAGTTATGGACAATGATGTTAACATGATGAGGGGAAAAGATCCCTATGGTTATTATGTGAACTCACCTCCCATATTTGATGAAGGACCCATTGTTGTGCTTAGAGGTCCTCAATCTCGAAGGTCATCCCAACCTCTCAATGCTGTTACTAGGAGTTAGAATCAGGGTCCTATGGTCATTAGAGGGCCTAATTCCAAACCCAAACAAGTGACATCCAAGAATGTCACCAAGCCTACAGTCACTCCAGAGATGAGCTATAACCTTGTTGATCAGTTACAACGAACACCTACTCAGATGTCTATTTTTTAACTCTTGGAATTGTCTCCAAGGCACAAGTGTATTCTTGAGGATGCTTTGCGCGCAGCAAATGTCCCTAATAATATAGATGTCGACCAATTCCAGAACATGGTCAACCACCTTGCTAGCCCACATTACCTTAAATTTTCTGAAGAAGATGATAAAGCCTTGAGCCATCCACACAATCTTTCCCTTCACATTGAGGTCATGATTAATAAAACCTGTGTTAGGTGTGTGTTGATAGATGGGGATGTTGGGCTCAATATTTGTTCTTTAAGTCTTTTGAAAAACCTAGGATACTTAGAGAATGTCATTAATAGCAGGAAGAAAATTACTATCAAAGCCTATGATGAGGCTGAAAGAAGTTCTAAAGGGTTATCTATTCTTCCAGTCAGAATTGGTCCTGTCAAAAAAGACATTTTGTTTCAAATCGTCGATGTTAGTCCTCTAGCATACAACATCTTATTGGGTAGACCATGGATTCACGACATGCAAGTAGTACCATCTACCTATCACCAATGTGTCAAGTTCCCATACAATGGTGTAGAAGTCTGCATACCAAGTGATAGCACATTGTCTGTAAATACAATTTCAGCATGGATCCACGTTCCCTTAAATAGAGCAGCGGAAAATTTTGATGCAACTCTTGAGCAGTGCAAGAGTAAGTTTAAGTCCATTGACCTAGGCATGAGAGATTATCAAATTGACTCCTTCACAAAGTTACCAATTTCACCTAGGTCCTATGGTAAACCATCACAAGAGATGCGTCCCTCATCTTTAGCCATGACTCTATTTGATACATTTGCAGAGTCTTCAGTGCCCATCTAGGATGAGAAAGAAGAGGTAGTTGTTAGAGAGTGGATATACAAAGAAGACAAATATCAACATAATAAAAATTTATCCCCATCTCCTAAGGCTTATGGGAGAGGATACACGTTGGTTACAAATATGGGTTACCCAGGTCATGGTCCTCTCAGTCATAGATTGGATGCAAAAGTGGAACCACTGGACCATGCTCTTTTTGGGCGTAGAAATAAGACAATTGTTGGCCTATGTTTTGAAGGTCAAACCAAGAAAGTTGTTCCTATCTTAGCTGCTATGGATAGTGATGATGAATCTAGTTATGTTCCTAATTTACAAAATCAGCAAGATAGGTGCAAAGATTGGTTTCCTTCCACCAATCTCCTTTGGGGAGATTCTGATACTCCAGTTGCCAACCCAACCAATTTCGACATAGAACAAGAAGAGTCTGTTATTGAAGATCATGTTGAGGATCCTACTCAAGAACACCAATACACAAATGGCATGAGAGAAGGTGTTACCCTTGGTGACATTGAAGCTTCCACATCTAGACATTGTAAGCATGCTTGGTGTAAACACCCCAATTTGGATTCAAAAATGGATTCTAATGAGTATGAATGGGAGTCTCTCTCTGACTCTTCTACTGTTGAGATTAATATTGATGTTATTCATGCCTATAGTACTCAACCTATGGTAGCTGATGAGTCTAGTGTAGGATTAGAGGATTGGAGTCCGTGAGTCACCTTAGTGGATGATGCTTCATCCGGTAGGATAAATCCTGATTTGGGAACCTTAGAGGGATACTTGATGGATCCTAACTTTGCAGTCACCAGAGATGACACCTTTCATATCAATAACATTGAACCCGTCATTAATCTACCCCTTGTTCACTATGACCTCATTGACTGGTCTCAGCCCTATCAAGAGCCTTAGCTCCCAACCTTCCAAAATGACTACAAGATAGCATGCTACTTGAATGTCATTGAGCCTATAGTCTCTTCCACCAGTGAACCAACTACAAGTATGACCAAACCAAATGTCAAGTACCTTAGTCACAAAATGAAGAGAAAAGAAAAAAAGAATAATGGTTCTGATGGCAAAAACTACTATGTGGCGGTGTCAGAACCCAAAAAAGTAAAAAGAAAGGACATATTCGAAGGTGAAAACCTCTCTGAGGCACCTAAGGATGGGGTACTTGATCATCTTCCAAGCTATTTTCAAGACAGATCATCAGTTCTTATTGAGCCTACACAATCAGTTAATCTTAATACAGAGGAGGCTCTGCAAATTGTACATTTAGCTCAATCTCTATCACCACAAGAAAAAGAGGCATATATTCAGTTCCTACAAAGAAAAAAGATCAATTTTGCTTGGACTTACTCAAACATGCCAGGGTTGGACACTAGTCTTATCATGCATCATTTGTCCATAGCTCCAGGCATTAAACCAGTAAAACAGAAGTTGAGGAAAATGCATCCTCATATAGCTCTACTCATCAAAACTGAACTAGAGAAACTCTTAAGTGCAGGATTTATCAGAGCCATTGATTATGCTTAATGGATTTCCAATATTGTCCTAGTTTCAAAGCATGATGGGTCCATTCGTGTCTGTGCAGATTTTAGAGATCTTAACAAAGCTTTCCCAAAGGATGATTTTCCACTCCCAAACATAGATATGATAGTGGACATGACTGCGGGATATGAGATTTACTCTTTGATGGATGGATTTTCTAGTTACAATCAAATTAAGATAGCTCCTGAAGATCAGGAAAAGATAGCATTCACTTGTGCATGGGGAACCTATTGTTGGAACGTCATGCCATTTGGATTAAAGAATGCAGGAGCTACTTATCAAAGAGCTATGACCACTATATTCCATGACATGATGCATAAGAACATGGAAGACTATGTGGATGACACCCTAGCAAAATCCAAAAAAATGAATACACACCTAGAAGATCTAGAAGTCATTTTAGATCGTATGGAACAGTTTCAGTTAAGATTGAATCCCAAAAAGTGTGCATTTGGAGTCACCTCCGGTAAACTTTTAGGATTAATTATTTCAGCTAAAGGAATAGAGGTGGATCCTGAAAAGGTTCAAGCAATATTAGATATGTCGCCTCCCAAAAACATCAGTCAAATGAGGAGTCTTCAGGGACACCTTCAGTCTATCAGGAGGTTTATTTCACAATTAGCAGATAGAGCTCAACCCTTTAACAAGATATTACACAAAGGGGTTAAATGTGTCTAGAGTGAGGATTGCCAGAAGAGCATGGATCAGATCAAACAGTACTTGGCTAATCCTCCCATCTTAATGCCTCCTATTCCAGGGAAACCACTCATCTTGTATGTTTCTACAACAAAATCTTCCCTGGGGGCATTATTGGCTCAACTTGATGATACAGGAAAAGAAAGAGCTATCTATTACATCAACCGTACACTTGTTTCCTATGAGGTCAATTATACCAGTATTGAAAAGTCTCATCTTTCTATGGTGTTTACTTCCCAAAAGTTGCAACATTACATGCTTGCACATACAATACACTTGATAGCCAAAATTGATCCTCTTAAGTACCTACTCGGCAAGGCTTCTCTCATGGGTAGACTTGCTAAATGGATGATGATTCTTTCCAAATTTGACATTGAGTATGTCGAGCGTAAAGCCATAAAAGGACAAGCTATCACTAATCAACTAGCTGATTTTCCCATTCAGGACAATATGCCCATTCAAGTTGAATTTCCAAATAAGCACATAATGTACCTTACTAGAAGAACATGGAAGATGTTCTTTGATGGCTCTTTCATGCAAAATGATTCAAGAGCGAGAGTGTTGTTTGTCTCCCCTCATGGGTGTACTATTCCCAAGTCCTATAAATTATTGTTCCCATGCACAAACAACATTGCTAAATTTGAGGCCTTGACCAATGGATTGAAAATGGCCATAGAATGGGGAATTACAGAGTTGCACATTTATGGGGATTTGCAATTGATTATCAACCAAGTTAATGGAGAATATCAAACAAAGGATGACAAACTGATACCCTATAAGAAGATGGTTGATTCATTGCGCTAATACTTCACCTTTGTTACATTTCAACAAATCCCTAGAGTAGAGAACAAAGCAGCTGATGCTATGGCTACATTGGCTTCCATTCTTCAGCTAGAGCAACATGAATCTAGATATGAATTCCTGGTGGAAGAGCTACGTCACCCCATTTTTTACTCCTCAGAAAGCCATTTCATCTGTACCTTGGTTAGTCATGAGTCATCCCGCTATGGTGCCATTTACTCATATCTTCATGATGGCATCATCCCCGAAACCTTTAATCACTCTGAAAGAAGAAACCTTGTCCGTAATGCCTCTCGCCATACCCTTATCTCTGGTGATCTGTATAGGAGGGGTTTAGATGGGACACTTCTTAGGTGCTTGGAAAAGGATGAGTCCAACCAAGCGTTAGTTGACATTCATGAGGGCATTTGTGGAGGACATTCTAATGGTCTTTCCATGGTCCAAAGGTTGCTTAGGGTGGGGTACTATTGGCCCACAATGCAGATGGATGCTATAACTTTTGCCAAATCTTGTGAAAAGTGTCAGAAACATGGAAACCTGATTCATGGTCCAGGTAGGGAGCTTATTCCTTCTATTTCTCATTGGCCATTTCAGTGCTGGGCCTTTGACCTTGTTGGGCAGATTCATCCCAACTCATCAGGTGGACATAAATTCATTATTACTGCTACTGATTACTTTACCAAATGGGTAGAAGTCGTTCCACTGTCTATTGCTTCAGGAAAGACAATCTCTTTGTTCATATTGAATCACATCATCTGTCAGTTTGGGATACCTTCTGAAATAATCACTGACAATGGAGGTTAGTTCAAAAACAAGGACCTTACACACCTCTACAAGAAATTCAAGATAAAACAACATTGGTCCTCCATTTACTTCCCGTAAGGAAATGGACAAGTAGAGGCTTCAAATAAAACCATTCTTAAGATTCTCCATAGAACAGTTCACAAGAATGGTAGAGATTGGCACCTACAGATAAATCTAGCCTTATGGGCCTATAGAATGAGTATTCATACTCCAACAGGGGCTACACCTTTTGCCCTCACCTATGGTGTTGAAGCAGTGTTACCTTTAGAGGTAGAGATCCCTTCACTTAGAGTCTCTCTCAAGGGTTTAGTGACAGATGAAGACTACCACGCCATGAGGTTGCGGGAACTAGAACTTCTAGATGAAAAGCATAAAGCATCTTTTGATCACATGAGAGTTTACCAAAAGCATATGTCCAAAGCGTTCAACAAGAAGGTTCGCCCTAGAGAATTTCAAGTGGGGGATTTTGTTTTGTGAGAAAACCTTAAGAACCAACAAAATAGAGAACAAAAGGGGAAGTTTGAACCTAATTGGCTTGGACCATACATCATTACTGCAGCTTTTGGTACAGGTGCTTATTTACTATCTGATCTAGAGGGAGAGCAGCTCCTTGATCCTATCAATGTCTTGCACCTGAAGAAGTTCTATCCATGATGCCTATTCTATCTGGGGGCATCCTTTGTACATATTTTATTGATCCTGAAAATTTTTTTAAAAAAATCATATATGATGCTGAAAAAAATCCTAAAAAGCATATAAAGTCCTGAAAAAATACAAAAAAATTTAAAAATGCAAAAAAAATCAAAAAAATAGAAAAAGTGCCTTGGTGAAAACCTGGAAACAGGCACCTTGGTAGCAAAAATACAAAAAATTTGAAAAAATAAAAATAAAAAAATCTCCAAGTGGTGAAAACCTGGAAACAAGCGCTACTTGATGCCTTTTGCACCCTTGTCTTTTAGCATGCGTCCTCGACACTTAGCCATTCTTCATCATGCCTTGACCTTATTTGACTTGGTCTGAAATTGGTCTTTATTTTTGTCTAGGGGGCATACCTGTTAGCACAGGTCCTTTAGGTGCGTTTGTCTCTTGGGGCATTTCACAAACATGTGTTTTTCAAAACCACCCCAAATAGTGTTTTTCAACACTACCTGTAATACCCCAAAAATGGGCTATAAGTTCATTAATCTCCTACATCTTCAATTCGAACAAAATCGACATCAAAGTCCTAACCTAAGGCACATCTAAACATCATCGAATCATAATTGATTATCTCTCAAATTTGCATCCAAGCATCTCATATTTTGCACAATCACGCTGGAGAATTGGAATTGAAGAATCAAAGCTCTTGTGAATCGGCATTTTTGGTGAGATCAATCTTATTTTTGCATTCATATTTCATATCATTGTTAGATTAGCATAGCATATCAGTTTTCATATAGATTAATTTCATATCAGTTTTTTTATCATTCTTATTGCATAGAAAAATCCAAAAAAATAGCTTAATTGCATTTATTTCATATCCATCTTTTGCATTCAAATCCTTCATTTAGGTGTCGTCTAGGTCACTGATCTCGATTACAATCTGAGAACATCAATCTCGCACCTATTAGAAGGCAGTAAATCGCTTGGTTAGATTAGATTTTAATTTTGCACGATTTTCATTTTTGCTAACCTCTAATGTTTTACTGAAGTGTTGTGTCTACAGATCAGGTACAATTTTCACACACACACTACCCTAGCGTCAAGTGTTTCTCAACACTTATCAGATATCCTACCCTACAGTCTAGAATGATGTGATATTTCTCACTAGTAGATGTGATACTCAAAGATTGATTCTATGACCTACACACATGCACTTAAACACTTGACTCGCTGAGACTTGTTTGACTTTATTTCTTTGTGTGCTATCTATGATGATTACTTTGATGAGTGTTCTCTCCCTATGATGGTTTTTGATGATGCTGAGCTAGAAGACTGAGGGCATGAGGACATGTTTTATTGCTTTTTCTACTTGTGGGTATATTTTGTTAGTCCTAATTGTCATTAGCATTTATGCTTGTTCCACTTGACAATAGGATCTACAAAGTATTATCCTTGACTATTTGCACAAGTGCATACTTATAGTCATCTTGACTTTCCTTGTGTCTCGATGTGAGTATAATCTTGCCATATCAAATTTAGGTAATCTCACTGCACTAGTCATCTTGACCTACATGTCTTTGGTGCCTAGGTGGGATTCCCACATTCTTATTTGATATAGATCATATTCATATACCCATAGTCATACTAGTGTGTATTGTATGATCTTATGATGCTACCAATAAAGCTCGATGATGATTATTAGATGTCTATTGGCATTGTGACCTTGCAAGTCAACCACTTTTTCATAGTAGCTTGCATTTTTAGGTTCATGTTAGTTAGTTTTGCATCTTGCATATGGAGAGAGATCTCCTTTTATCTTTAGTGGACTTTTTGGTCAACTGCGCTCACCTTTCCTTTTCTCGATCATGTCTTTCACATCTTTTCTTTCATATCACATCCTTTTCACCCCTTTTATAGCATTTTGACTTTTTGACCTAATTTTCAAAACACCTCAAAATTGCACAAAAATTGCACCCCTAGCTAATTTCAACGTCCTAGATCCATTTTCGGACTTGAAATTGAAATCCAAGTTAATCTTGATAGTCAAAATCACATTTCACAATTTCACCCTCTTCTACGCAGTTGGCTGACCTTTTGAGGCCTGATCCTTCGATCTTCACTGGGGCATATTCATTTCTTCACCCTCATCTCTTTCGACCTCCTAGTCTTTCATTCATTTTCATTCACCTCTCTGAGGTTTGACTTCATCTTTATCCTATATCTTTCTCAATCAAACCTAGTCAAACTGGGGCATCTCTTCACTACTTGATGGTTATCCTATCATGTTTCACCTTTGATTATGATTTCTAGTGACTTGATCAAGTTTATCAATTTGTTGTTCTCCTCTACCTAATTTTGATTTCAATTTTGAGGGGGCAGTACCTATCAGCTTTAATCTTTGATTCAGCTTTATCATTTAGTTCAGCTTGAGATTTTTATTTTGAGACTTGATTATCACTTAACAGCAACGGTGTTGGTCTTGTCTTTTGATTCTTATATCTTACTTTGAGACTTGATTATCACTTAATAGCAATAGTGTTGATCTTGTCTTTTGATTTCAAACCTGACTATCACTTAACAGCAATGGTGTTGGTCTTGTCTTTCAGCTTATGCTTATGCTTGTCCTGATGTGTTCCCATCCATCGAACACACATCTGAGTTGTTTTGTGATCCCAAATCGATCTCACATTTCAATTCTTCTTTGACCACATGTTTTTTTAGAATGATCACACATTAGTCAAAGAGGGGAAAATGTATGCACCCTAAAATGTTCATCTAGACTTTGGGCCCCCATTTAGCAATTTATCAAATCCCTGAATCAATATTTAAAAAAATCAGCATTTTTCAATTATATCAATTTCCTTGATCAAATCTTATTTTCATCATTTTCGATTATTTGCCTTGGGGTAACCATTTTATTCCTAAGTTTTTATTTATTTAAAAGGAATATTTCCTCCCCTTTTAATAAATAAAAATCCCCCACTTTTCCTCTTATCCTAAGTTGCACAAATAAAGCATTATTCCTATTTTATAAAAAGAAGAAAAGCACTTTTTGTCTTATATGGACACAAAAGTCAACTCTTATTTTCCCATTGGAGGATATTTGTGCACATGGATTGCTCCTCTTTGATGCTCCACCATTGATTAAATCATTTGCCTCTTAATCTCCATGGTCCATTCTTTCTCATTTCCTATAAAAGAAGAGCTCTCTTCTCATTTGCATATCCATCTTTTGAATACTAATGTTATGCTGCAGGTTTTCTAGGTGATTTTGGAGCTTTGGAGATTTGGAGCATTCTTGGCTTTCATATTTACATGCTATTATAGTTTCATTTCTTGCATCTTAGTTTCATTATCATGGCATTCATAGCTTAGTTTCCTTTATGCTTTAGATTACTTCATCTAGTTTAATTAGGAAGGCTTGGTAATACTTGCATCTTTTCTTTTCATAGCATAGCTTGTACTTTCATTTCCATAGCTTAGCTTGCATCTCTCATTTCTAGCTTGCATATTCATCTTAATCTAGTTGCATTTGCATTTCATAGTGATTCTTGGAGATATTGGCATTCTTGCCCTTGTCTTCATTTGAATCTCTCATTGTGTGGTTGACTAGCAAGGTCATTAGCTTAATAGCTCTAGCTAAGAGCAAACTTAAAATAATCTTGCAACTCCATGCATAAAGAGCTCTAGGTCACTTTCTAAGGTTTCCTCTTAATGGATTTCCTTGGTTGTAATGACTTAGAGAAGTGCACCATTTGAGTGTGTACAGTAACTATCATGATAAGTATAGTCAAAACTAGTTGACATCAATGACAACATATTGAATGATTTAATCATCTTACATATCACTTTTATAGCTCGATGATCTCTAATAATTTTTCCTTCAGTTCATCAAGATATTCAATCAGTTGTACCTATGTAGTCACCGAAAATTGGACAAGATCATTTAAGTGAGAAATCAAAGCAAAATTCAATACAATTAAATACAATTAAATCAAATCAAATCAAAATTAAAGATAAATTGCAATTGAACCTCAATCCAAAATTAATTGAAAATCAAAAGCCATTAAATCAATTTAAAACTAATAAATCATGATTAATCAATAAATTGTACAATTAATCTAATTAATAGTATAGCTCAAATTGAATCAAATCAACCCATTCAAGGGGTACACATGGCTAAATAAATTAAATAAATTCAATTAATTAATTCTTATTTTCTCTCAACCACCAAATGGGAGGAAAATTAATCAACCAATAGGAATTGAGGACTAAGCTCACATGGATCAAGCCTAAATTGAATCTCAATCACTCACTTGGAGAATGCATCTTGTCCACTCATTTTGTCTTATTGTCCCAAGCTTTGAGGATAAAATATTTAAATGGTCTCTAAAGGTGGAACCATGGACTTAACTCAAACCTAACCTTGATCAACTCAACTACACCCCCTACCCTTGCCAAAATCTATAAAAGCAAGGCATAATTCACTCATTAATCATCCACAAATCTGAGAATAGCATCAAACCTCTTGCAATTTAGAGCTAGAAAGGCAATTTAGAGCTAATTAGTTGTCTTTTCATTTGGAATTGAACATTTAGCTTTGTTTATCATATCATTCTTGTTTTAGGACTATCACTAATGGAGGCTTGCTAAGAGCTTTGCATTAGCATCCCTAAATAGAGATCCATAGAGTGCTTAATTGTTAATTATTTACTTAAATAGATTGATATTTGTGGTAATTTAGTTGTTATTTTGAATTATTGATGATACTAACCCTATGAAGGTACTTTTTCTAGTACACAAAATACCGCCCATCGTGGGGCATTAGGCCTCATTCTTTCAAAAATTCAAAAAATTGCATGTTTCTAGGATTTTCCTTGTTTAACTCTTTGTTTTGCAGATTTAACAATGCATTTGATACTTTCTCCAACACGTTTAACAGTTTATCCAGTGCTTTTGAGGTCTGAAATAGCACGTATATGACAAAGTTTTGCACCTTTACAGGGAGTTTCAACACTTTTGACTTCTTCTGTCATCTGTCTTATTTCTTTTAGTGCTTTTTCCCTGACTCGCCAGTGCGTTTGAATAATTCTCCAGCACTTTTAAGATTTTTTTAACGCCTTTGCTAAGTTTATCAGCACTTTTAATCTCTATTTTAGTGCATTTAAATATTTATATAGCGCTTTTAATCCAATCCGCAACACGTTTAAGCATTTCAATAGCGCTTTCAATAGATTCTATAGCGCTTTTAATTAAATTAAAAATTGATAGAATTTAACTTGCGGAAAATTATTTCTCTGTGTATGTAGGATGTCTGGTCATGAAAGAATTAAAAAACCAGAGACCAAATTTAATCACGAAGGGAAAGCTTTGACAAAAAGGTTCAAGGAGGAGAATGTTGCACACATCAAGCTAGTTTTGGAGGATTCTCAGCAAGAAAATGAGGTATATGAACAATACTTGAAAGTTGTAGAAGCTTATAAATCGAAGTTCATATCATTAAATTGGATTTACTTGCCTTAGTCATTTTTTGGCTAGTTGTGTTGACTAACTTGTTGGAGGAGAAGCGAGTGGAAAGGAATGATGACCACTAGGTGAGCATAAAAATGGAAAATTCATCAAAAATACCCCTAGCCTTAGCTAGCTTCGAAATAAGGTAAGCCTAAAACTTGGTTAATTTTTGCTTAAATCGTGACCTTGTCAATTTCAAAATCTAGTAATTAAAGCAGCCTATTATTGTTTGAGGGATTTGATACTAGACCTATGCTCTTCACTTTCTAAGTGAATCAAAATGCCAAAAATATCAAGTTCCTTGATTAAAAGAAAGGCTAAGTAAATCCAGCACTAAATTTGGACAACGCCTTGTTTGTGGAAAAGAGTAGAAATACTCGATTCCCATTAGTTAGTGGGTTTGGTAATTGAACCTTGTTAAAAGTGTTTGGGAATTGAGAAATAGATATGGATATGCTCTCCACCTTTTGGTGAATCAAACTCCCAAAACCTATCTCTTTATTCCACTTTATTGCTTTCAAAATGAACATGCTAGATCTATAGTGGGCTCACCTCCTGATATTTGCCTTAACAAGGCCGATGAGAGGGACAACCCAAAGTGGGATAGAATTGCCTTTGCCACAATCATCCAACCCAATATAAAATGAAATGCATGCATCCTTAATGGGGTGTGTGACAAAAGGGTGTTAAATTTTTTAACTTCCTCAAGTAATCCTTCGGGATTGCGCAAAACTCCAACATACCGGTGGTGGGAAGCCTCTTAATATACTTGGAGGATGAAATTTTAATATCCATTTTGAATGGAATCTTGATTAAATACCTTGTTAACTTAGCAAAGACTACCTTATAGAGCCATGTTTACGAACCAAATTGTGAGGTAGGTAGATTGCTTGAAGTATCTTTTTGTGCAAAAACCCGTGATAACGTCCTTACAAATTCAAACACTTTTTGTGTAGAGGGTTAAAAAGAACAAGTGTACATGTGGTTATTTTGTTTGAAAAATACATAGAAAAAGTAAGAGACATCCATTTGAAAATTCATCTTATATTTTTAAATCTCTTGATAAAAACAAACAATTACCAAATTGGGGAAAATGATTCAAAATCAAACCTTGTTGGATGTTGGTTTCTACATGCTCTCATAAACTCAAACTATCTTTACAAGAGGATGACACTTGCATTGCAAAGGAGGTCCCCGAATTTGAATACCAAAGCTCTTTCAACAATCATAACCAAGGGATAGTCTCCCAAATCTATTTGAAAAGAGACTTGAATCAATGGATAGAAACTCCACATTTCATGATTATCATCATGGAGGAAACAATTAAAATATCAATAACGCTAACCAAGGGCCTAAGGAAACACTTGAAGAAAGGGCTAATCAAGCAGCTCAAGATAATGACTTTCTTAAAGTCATGGATAAACTAATAGATAGAGATAGGGAGAAATTTTTCCTAAACCTATCCCAAGCAGGGGTAAAGCTCACACATGATTATGATGTGGATCAACTCAAGAAAAACCAAGAAGAAGATAATCCAATGAGTGCTATGACTAAAAATTTGGAAATGTTCCAAGCACAGATTGACCTAATGAAAAAGGCCACCGAACCTAAGCCATTCTCTATTGAGGCCTTGTGCCCATTCCCTTTTGACAAAAGCTTAGTTATGGCACTTTTTCCTATCAATGTAGTCTTTCCTAAGTACGACAAATACATGGGTAAATCAGACCCACATAATCATCTTAGAGAGTTTTGTGCTCTAAGCATTGAATTTATGCATGACACCACATACTTAATGAGACTTTTTCCAAGAAGCTTAGGAGGTCAAGCCATGGAATGGTTCTCCAAACTTCTACAAGGGATAAAGACTTTCAAGGAAGTAGCCTCCAAATTTGTAACCCATTATTCTTACAACATTGAACATGAGATTACCATGCTCAAACTATGTGATACGAAACAAAAGGATGGTGAATCTTTCCTAGGGTTCCTTCAAAGGTGGAGGATAGTTTTTGCAAGATATCCATGAAGTATCCCTAAAAAGGAGAAAATGGAAATATTTATGAACAACTTAAATGCAGAGATGAACTATAGGCTCCAACTTCAATGTCCCCTTACATTCAAAAAACTTATTGAGAATGGGATCAAAATTGAAGATGTGTTGGTTAAGAGGGGAGAGATCAAATTGTCCAAAGATAATAAACCCTATACCAATACTAATAATAATAATCATTATGTATCTAATTATAACAACAATAAAGGAGATAAAAATCACAATGAAAAATCTAAACTATGGTTGAAAAACAATAACAAAAATCTTGTGAACAATGGAGTTGTGGAGGCACACAACCTAAAGGATACCACATTTAATTTATCAAGTGGAGAAAATTCAACATATAATGTGAATCAAATGAACAAAGCTCCTTTCAATAATACCAATTCCAACAATAACAACAACAATGCTAACAATAATCCCTTCAATAATTCTAATGTCAACAAACCTAAGCCTTTCTTTTCCACATTTCAAAAGAGGAAATTCACCTTTTTAGGTGAACCATTCGAAAATGTGTTAAGGACTTTGGTGGCCAACAAAATCATTATCTTACCCGAGCTAAGGCCATATGAACCCCAAGTTAAGCCGAATTAGTGGAATGATTCTCACCATTGTGAATACCATCGTAATAAGGGCCATAAAACTAATGAATGCATGAAATTAAAACACCTTGTGCAAGACCTAATTGATAATGGGACAATAAAGGTTGAAGGGCCCCAAAACAATGAAGATCATACGGCCTTCAAAAATCCTTTCCTAAACCACAAAAAGGGTGAGTCATCAAACACCAATCAAAATAATAAAAGAGGTAATGGGAAGGTCAATTTTGCCCATACCTATGATAACATCATTAATACTTTAGATAGTGATGAAAATTGTTGGCATTAAGCAGAATTGCCACTAGTGACAACACTTATTTGCATTCTCAGTGCAAACCGAGCAGACAGTGCAAACCGAGCAGACAGTGCAAACCGAGCAGATAGTACAAACCGAGCAGACAGTGCAAACCGAGCAAGTTAGTACAAACCAAGCAGGACAGTGTAAACCGAGTAACATCATGTCTACCGAGTCGCCAGTATTTACCGAGTTCAAAACCTACCGAGTGGTCAGTATGAACCGTGCCTTCACTTCTACCGAGTGCATGACGATGTCGAGTAATGCAGTGGACGCCGAGTATCAGAAAGTCACCGAGTTAGTTTGCAGGAACCGTGTAACCATACTTGGGCCGACTTAGTAGCACTTATGTTTATTTGTCAAGCCGACTTTGTAATTGTAATTGTAATTAATTGTTTAAGACCTGTATATAAACAATGTTGTAAAAATGTCAAGATGCATGTAAGAAGCATATATGTGAAAAAAAAAGAAAGGCAGAGATAAGCGAATTGCAAAGGGCTTCAGCAGTATAAGGAACAGCAAAGACAAATTCATCACAGAAGGTGATCAGTACATCAGCGAATCTCAATCAGCAATCCAGTTGCAAAGCAAGAGATCTACTGTTTCATCCTAACAAGTGAATCAGTACTAAATCCTTTAACCGGGTAGACTTAACAGTCTTTTGTAAAATCTCTTTACCGAGTGCATACTTCATTGTATGTTTGTAAATCCTTTAACAGGGTGGATTTAGCAATCCTTATTGCTCCTAACAGGGCAGATCATCAGAAGTGATCAAATTGTAAGCCTTAACTGGCCAACTTTATTCTATAGTATTAAAGCTTTGTGGGTTTCATCCCCACCCCAGTTTTACTTTCTTTTTGGAAGGTTTCTGGGTAACCAAATCTATGTGTCATTATTGTGAATGCTTTTTAAGTTTCATGCTTTCTGTATGCAAAGGTTAAAGTAAATTACATGTTAATACATCTGTAATTGAAAGAAAATTTGGAGTTACTGATTCACCCCTCCCCTCTCAGTAACTCGGTTAATTCCTGAATATTTCCAACAATTGGTATCAGAGTAGCATTGGTTCTCAAGACAAAGCTTAACTAGCTTGAGCAAAGATCCAGGACAATGGAGGTATTCAAACTGAACAAGGTGATTGAAAATGAAAAGCTAGATCTGGAAATGGCCATAGCTAAACTCAAAGAAGCAAAAGAACATCTTTCCCAATCCCTAAGAAGAAGGAAGGAACTTGCAAATTAGATGAATGATCAGAATTACATTGAAGAAAAGATTGAAGATCTTTTCCCTCAAATAGCTCAGATGAAGCAAACAATGCTGTCAAAGAACTCCTAGAAAAGAATGGGTCTCTACAGGAAGAAGTGAGAAAATTAAAAAGAGAACAAGAGCTACACTCTACAAGATTTTGTGAGATCTTGGAACAAAGAAACAAGTTGAAAGATGAATTAGATGGAAGGAACATTGAAGTCCAAAATAAAACCCTTCAGCTAGAAAACTTAATTGATCAGATCTCTCATACAAATGAGGAAATTATGAATCTAAGATCAGAAATAGAAAGCACAAGAGAAGAACTAAGATCTGAAAAGGAAATCAATCTAAGATTGGTGGATGACCTAAACGCTGAAAAACAAATCAATGAAGGAATGCTGAAAAGCCAAGAAGACTTGAATCAGCTGTATGAATGAAATCTTCATAGGCAAAAAGGAAAAGCAGGACTTGGATACAAAGGAGAAGGTGAATCTTCTAAGCAAGGTACTCAAAGGAATCAGAAACCTACTTGTAATCACTGTGGTAAAATAGGACATACTTCAAATAAATGTTGGAGCAATAAAAAGGTAGAATTCAATGGAAAATGCTACAACTGCAATCAACCTGGTCACAAAGCAAATGAATGCAGGGAAAAACCAAGATTCAGAGGTAATTGTCACAAATGCAACAAACAAGGTCACAAGGCATCCGAGTGCAGATCCAAAATATTCAATCCAGCAGAACAAATTATGAAAGCAATGTTTGGATGGGACTACAACACCTGGTGTAGATGTCATAACTGTGGAGAATATGGACACATTGGCATGAATTGCATAAAACATCATCTAAGGAAAAGAGATACTACCGTAAGATGCTTCAAATGCACTAAACTCGGTCACATAGCCAGAAACTGCATGAATGCTAGTGAAGTTGAAGATGGAAAGAAGAATGAAGCAACTAAAGTCAGGAAACATGTAAGACAAAAATGGATTCCTAAATCTACCAAGCAAACCAGTCCAAGTAATGGAATGGATGGCTCTACCGACTCAAACTAAATTTCCAAGAAAGTACTGGAACTGTATTCTCATAGACCAATCTCAAGCAGTTCCAGAACCGAATTAAAAGAAAGATCTAAATCAGCATACAAGATGCAGTAAGATCACAGGAAGGTCGGTATCAGTCTTTTACCGAGCAAGGTCGGTACCAGTCTTTACCGAGCGAGGTCGGAGCAATATGAATTCTCAAGTTCACCGAGTTGCGAAGTCTTTACCGAGCAATTAATTCTTAGTGGGTGACAGTCTGTCAGAATTCATACCCTAATTTGTACTGAGCATTAATGACAGAGTTATAAACAAAAAGCAAGTAATCGAACTCATTCTTCACCTTGAACCTTTAGCACTTTGAGAGCAAAAAATTTCAAGAGCAACCCAGCAATTCAATACTTTTGCGAAAGGAATTTTCTGTGAGCTACCATGGCATCATCCAGCACCTTAGCGAAGAAAGGATCTGATATGTTAGTCCAAGGGGAATGGAAAGCACCAGATTTCAAGATTGTGCCCGCAATTGCAGCAACCCTAGATCCGAACGGAGCTCAATCTCAGATTCCTCCTAAGGTACTACTTATTAACGATATTCGCAATCATTTCAACTATTCAATTCATGAAATGGGGAACCTAGAGCTAGATATTGTGCGTGAAGAACTGTGTGTGGATGGTATTCTGAAACCCGAGCACAAACATCTAGAAGATAAAGGTTTAGTTCACATTGCACATCTACCTCGAAACTTTCGAGATAAATGGGTTAGATATATTCTCAGCCGTGTACATGATGGCAAGATTTGGCTTGAGCAACCCATAGAGATCACAAAGAAGATGATTCATCAAATCACCGATCTTCCCATGTTGAACAAAGCAAAAACTACAAAAACCCTAGGTCGGACGGAACTAGAGAAGAAAACCCTAGCCGAGTGGGACGGTAGAGGCATGAAAGTTAGCAGCATTACCGATGCTGAACTGAAGTTTGGTACACACATTATTGCCCATAAGATTTACAGTTCTAGTCGACAAAATAGTGTCTCCTGTGAAGCTATTGACCTAGCATACAAAGTGGTCAAGAATAACTTAACATTTGACCTAGCAGACTTATTGTTAAAGCAGTTTAACAAAAACATGGAAAGCATTCAAACTTCCAAAAACAATCCATGTAAGTTTGGATCCTTATTGGTCTGTTTATTCTTCTATGCTCATAAATTCTTCCCTTCTAAAGGAAAAGTTATATGGAGAAAAGATGTACCAGTCCTTTATGAAATAAATGAATATATCTCAGAAATGGGTGAAAATTTTGAAAGCATCATGGATAATTATTTTGAGTCTTTCAAAGAGAAAATGAATGACAGATTTCGGATTCCACAGAAGTTGGTGGAAGATTACAAGGATGACATTTGTTTTATGGTGGATTGTGACAATGTATATATTCAAGCAACTAAACCGAGGACTGTATATGTAAAACCTCTTCCTTATAAGGTAAATATTGATGAAACCAAGAATATCATTGAAGCTCTTCTTAATCAGCCTGTCAATCCCAAAGCTCCATATTTTGGAACATATGATGAAGCTAAGGTGAGAATTGAACTAAGCATAAAGCTTCCACAGGCGGTAAACAAGGGAAAGAAGAGGATAGCCAAAATGCAAATGATAACCGAGGACAAAGAAGATAAAGATGAAGAAGAAGAAGAAAAGGATGAGAAAACAGAGGAACCAGAACCTGCAAAGAAGAAAGGAAAGGTATTCATCACTAAGGCACCTAAGCCTCCCACTGCTGTATTTACAAGGAGAAATGCAAGAGGTAAGGCAGACAAGGCAAACAAGGAAGATAAAGACATAGTATTCAAAAGGCCTCCTCTAAACTTTCAAGAAAGGATCAAACTCTTTAGAGACGGATCAGGACCTGGAGTAAGTAAAATAAAATCTTTAAAATATGAAACCAAATCGGAAACAGAACAGAAGGAAATAGAAGATGCTGTTATTGAAAAGATGGGACAGTGGAAATACTCTCCTGAAGAAATAGCCCCACAGGTTCCAGCAGTTCTATTAAATCCAATTAAAATGAGATGGAGCAATACAAAGCAAACTGTGATAGACATATTTGATCAAACCCTGAGATAGTTAATGCCGAGCTTGAAAAATGATGAAGTAAAGAAGGCATTAAAAGAAAATGAAAGTAAGATGACATTAAAGTTCAATACTTGTTTGATTCTGATCAACAATATTGAATCGGTTGTGAAGGCTGCAAATGCTACATGGAAGAACATATACCACCTTCACCAACCGAGTATTGAAACAGTCATAATAAAAGACATTGAAGATGACAGTGATGAACAAGAAGAAGCCACTGAGGTAGATGATACTGTGAGGATAGCAGCAGAAGTCATTGCATCCCTTCCTACCTCTCCAGTAAAAGTTTCTACATCCAGCCCGGAGACACCTTCAAGCATGGTTGTGACAACTTCAACATTTGTCCAATCATCTATTGCAACAACAGAAGCAACTACCATTTCTTCCACCGAGTTGCAGTCTCCCTCATCATCAAGTTTTCCAACAGTAAGTTTTCCAATTTTTTATTCTACAAGTGTAAATATTTCAAGCTCTCCAGTAGAAAGTATACCAGTCTCTATAGCCAGCCCTACTATATCTACTATCACTACTACTAAGGCATTAAGCACAGATAAGCCTAAAGCTCTACCGAGTATAAAATTTTTGGGTAAAAATATAGTAGAGGATATAGACCTAGATGAAGAAATAGAGATTCCAACATTAGATTTTGCAAATCTATCAGCGGACCAAATGCAAAATATAGGTGAAATCCTTCAAAGGAAAGCAAAACAAAAGAAGCTTAAAGAGGAGAGAGACAAGGAATATCAAATCATCAAAGATGCTAAGGACATTTTGTCTGATGCATTAGGTATTAAAGTAGACTCCTCCCAACATGTTTTGCTACAATTAGCAGAAGCAGTCAATAAATACAATGAGGATTCATCTGGGATAGAAAAGTTAGTTGAAAGAGCCGAGAAGAGATTCAACAATAAAGTGCTTGAGCACATTGCTCAGCACATAGCTATTAACCAAGTAGAATTATCTTCAGTTTTGTCAAACATTGAATCTACCTATTCGAATGCTACCTCTCTTTTGGCCAGATTGTGCAATATTGCCGAGTTCACAAAGGATGTTAAGGATAAAATGAATAAAATGGATGAGGATATGAAGATTAGCATACAGAAGCTACAACTAGAACCAAGTTCAAGCTCTGCTCATCACATGAAAATCTCATATCTATCAAATATGCAGTCAGATCTACTGAAAGAAGACACAAGGATCCGGTCCACACTGCTAGACATCCAACACATGATCCTTCCCATCATGAATACAATGTATAAGCACATTGAACATTCCAAAACATTGATTCATGACAATCAGTTCTCTATAGCAGATCACATGATTGAACTCTCTGCAGAAGTCCAAATTGCAATCCAAACATGCAAGATTCTGCAAGAAAGTTGGGACAGAACCCTGGCACTAATAATGAAGGTACATTCTGATTTTCTATCAAATTTTGGATTCTCTCTGTAAATAACTTGTATATACACCTTTGGCATTATCGTCAAAAAGGGGGAGATATGTATAGAAGAAGATTTGTATAGAAATAGTTAGCACATTGAAAGGGGGAGACAATGTATAAAGCCCTATAACAAAGACAAATTTTGAAAAATCAAAATAAAACTCAGCATGATTCATGTATATAAGTTTTGTCCAATAAGTGTTTTTGTCACTAATGCCAAAGGGGGAGATTGTTGGCATTAAGCAGAATTGCCACTAGTGACAACACTTATTTGCATTCTCAGTGCAAATCGAGTAGATAGTGCAAACCGAGCAGACAGTGCAAACCGAGCAGACAGTGCAAACTGAGCAGATAGTGCAAACCGAGCAGACAGTGCAAACCGAGCAAGTTAGTGCAAACCGAGTAGGACAGTGTAAACCGAGTAACATCATGTCTACTGAGTCGCCAGTATTTACCGAGTTCAAAATCTACCGAGTGGTCAGTATGAACCGTGCCTTCACTTCTACCGAGTGCATGACGATGTCGAGTAATGCAGTGGACGCCGAGTATCAGAAAGTCACCGAGTTAGTTTGCAGGAACCGTGTAACCATACTTGGGCCGACTTAGTAGCACTTATGTTTATTTGTCAAGCCGACTTTGTAATTGTAATTGTAATTAATTGTTTAAGACCTGTATATAAACAATGTTGTAAAAATGTCAAGATGCATGTAAGAAGCATATATGTGAAAAAAAAAAGAAAGGCAGAGATAAGCGAATTGCAAAGGGCTTCAGCAGTATAAGGAACAGCAAAGACAAATTCATCATAGAAGGTGATTAGTACATCAGCGAATCTCAATCAGCAATCCAATTGCAAAGCAAGAGATCTACTGTTTCATCCTAACAGGTGAATCAGTACTAAATCCTTTAACCGGGTAGACTTAACAGTCTTTTGTAAAATCTCTTTACCGAGTGCATACTTCATTGTATGTTTGTAAATCCTTTAACAGGGTGGATTTAGCAATCCTTATTGCTCCTAACAGGGCAGATCATCAGAAGTGATCAAATTGTAAGCCTTAACCGGCCAACTTTATTCTGCAGTATTAAAGCTTTGTGGGTTTCATCCCCACCCCAGTTTTACTTTCTTTTTGGAAGGTTTCTGGGTAACCAAATCTATGTGTCATTATTGTGAATGCTTTTTAAGTTTCATGCTTTCTGTATGAAAAGGTTAAAGTAAATTACATGTTAATACATCTGTAATTGAAAGAAAATTTGGAGTTACTGATTCACCCCTCCCCTCTCAGTAACTCGGTTAATTCCTGAATATTTCCAACAGAAAATACCATAAATGTTATTGTGTTAAAAGAGAAGCCAAGGGGAGCAACATCTAATGTTGTAACTAGGGGGCAAGCATCAAAAAATACTCTACCTGGAAATGCCCCTAGAATTGTTCTACCAAATCAAACTTCATCTTCATCATCAAAACAATATAATTTGGTAGACCAATTAAAATGAACCCCTGCTCAGATCTCTATTTTAGAATTGCTCAAGCTCTCACCAACTCACAAGGAGATTCTAGAAAAAGCCTTAGTAGAGACTAATGTGCCTCTAAATTTAGATGCAGACAAATTTCAAAACATGGTAGGACATCTTTTTACACCCCATTTCCTATCTTTTTCATAGAAAGATGACATGTCATTAAACCACCCACAAAATTTGCCTTTGCAAATAGAGGTCCTCATTCATAAGCATAGAGTGAAAAGAGTCCTTATTGATGGAGGAGTCAGCTTGAATATTTGTACCCTAAATTTGGTAAAAGCCTTAGGATTTTCTGAGGAGGCTATTTACCCAAAGAGAAAGATAACCATAAAAGCCTACAATGACGAAGAGAGAGATTCTAAGGGTGTCATAATACTTCCTATCAGAGTTGGTCCAATGCAGAAAGAAACCATTTTCCAAGTCCTAGACCTAAAGCTGACTTATAATATTCTATTAGGGAGATCGTGGATCCATGAAATGTAGGTCATGCCTTCGAATTACCACCAATGTCTCAAATTTCCCTATCTAGGACAAGAAATCATGGTAAGCGGGGACTCAAACCCCTTTCAATATTGTAATAACATGAAGCCTATCAATGATTCCTTAGTCCCACATAATACAGAAGGGTCTATTCCTCAAAGAATAGAGCAAGGTCAAAGTTCAAAAGATCTTCCATCTTTGAAGGGAAAAGAAAAATAAGAAAAATAAATTGTTGTTGAAAACATTCAAAGTCCTACTAACCTAACTACATCGACAAAAGGAAAAGAGAAGGTTAGTGAGGAGAGTATTCCTGAGAAGCAGAAAGAAGACCAAGTTAAATCTATTCAAATCTACACCAAAGATGCTCATTACCAAAAAATGGATCCTATGATGAAAAACTTTGAAAAGCAATGTCAAATTAAACAATAGGGTATAAGTGAATACTCTTTATCTATGATGGACCTACCCTTATCTCCAAAATCATATGGAAGGCCATCCAATCTACCTCATAAATAAAATGATCACTTTGTGAGAGAAAATACATCTTCATTCATGGAGGAAGAAGATAATGAAATCCTAATTTGGCTATATAAGGATGAGGAATCAAGTGCACATAAAAAGTGCATCCAAAATGTAAGCATTCCCACACATTAATATGGTAAATGATTTCAAATAATGTAGAAAATAGGATACAAAGGACAAGGACCTTTAGGAACAAGAAACAAAGGACTCATTGAACCCATCAAACTAAATTGTTCATTTGTGCTACACTCAACAAATTGTAGTTAAGTCCTTTCACCCAATATGCATTATCACATCTAATCTTATCATTCAACAAAATAGATCCTTTTCCTTTCACTTGACAAGGTGTATCATTTCCTATTTTAATTGATCCTCCATTATAGTGCTCAAGGTATTCAAATTTATCTTCATCACCAGTCATATGATGTGTACAACTACTAGCAATAATCCATGTATCATTTTTTCTAACTTTAGATATAATTGTTGTTTCTACATACCTTTCCTCTTCTTCTAAATCATCCTTCATTGCAACAAATACCACTTCAACTTCATCATCAGTGTCAGTTTCGGTGTCATTCTCATCTTCTCCAACAAGGTAGCATGCCTTATTGCCTTTGTCTTTTTAGTCTTGGTTGTCTCAGTTGTTTCTTCTATCATAGTGTCAATTTCCTCTATTATTTCTTCTGCCAAACTTTCCATCACCAGATCGGTCATTGTCACTGTCTTTGTCTTCATCTTTCTTGTTAGATCTAATAGCAATATGGCCAATCTCTTTACAATTAAAAAAAGATAAAGGTAACTTTCCCTCATACCTTCCTTTACCTTTCTGAAGTCTTCTGGCCATAAGTGCTTCAAGATCATCAAGCTCATCTTCACTATCACTGCCACTTTCATTTCTTATGTTATGCTTACTGCTAGACTTACCAATCTTCAGGGATGACATAAAAGCAAACACAACACTCGATACAATACTATTGTCATAATTATTCAACTCAAAAGTAGTCAACTTTCCAATTAGACTATCAAGGTTAAGAGTACTATTAGGTGCAGATCTCATTTCATGAATAGCAGATATTATAATAGCATAGATAGGCAGCAAGGTTCTCAATATTTTACTTACAATAGTATCTTCAAAAATAATACCTCTTGCTCCTCAAATATTATTGACCACCTCTTTGATTCGGTTAGAGTATTGTGAGATGTTCTCACCTTCTTTCATCTTCATGTCATCAAATCTACCTCTTAAGATTTTAGCTCTGGCTCTCATTATATTTACATATCCACCATAAACTAGTGCGAGTTTGTCCCAAATTTCTTTCGTTGCAGTGCATGCTTTGAAATCTTCAAACTCAACATCAGATAGAGCAGCAACAATCTCTATCATAGTTATATTGTGTTCATGTCTGTCTCTTAATTGATCAACTGTCAAAGGTCCAATAGTTGGTTGTATGTAGCCATTGTCTAGTAGTGAGATATAAGATTCTCCAATTCTAGATATGTGCAGCCTCATCCTGCTTTTCCATGTTGAGAAGTTATATGTGTTCAGCTTAGGCACTTCCCTTTTATACATCTTGTGATCTTTTTCTCAAGTCCTTGAAACTTTCCTCTAAGAAACCAATATGCTCTGATACCAATTGTTAGATAAATGAGAAGGGGGGTGAATCACTTAAGTCAAATATCCTACAGTCCCAAAATTTGAGATGTACTTTTTCAACAATTCAAACAGCTCAATAAGATAAAATGTCTATCTTTCTGTTCATTTACCAAATACTAGTAATTATCCAAACTGTGATTACCGATAAATCAAATATGCGGTATGTAAAGTATGATAGAAAAACAATCATAACAAATAACACATAACACAATGATTTAACATGGAAACCCTGTTAAGGGAAAAACTACCTGGGACCGGTAACCCTAAATATTTCACTCTTCTAAAGTGAGCTCGGTTAGGAGCCCTATTAAAGGTTACAATGAACACTATTAGGTGTGACCTAGTTAGAGGATTTATCACTAATAGTTAACTTTTGACCAGCATTCACTATGGGGTCAACAAGATAACAATTAACATTCCTTGAATGTCATATGGAAATACAAAAGACTGTTAAGTCCACTCGGTTAAGAGATTTTGTTGAATCAATGGTTAAAGTAATATAGTACTAATCTAATTCAAATACAACTCAATTGAAAATACTCAAATCTATGCTAAGCTCATAAAACTCATATGATCAATAATCAATTCACTTCCTCATATTTCCCTCAACTTACTTCACTCAGTGTATAGTTCTCTAATGCTCGGGTACGCCTGCAGCTCTGTTATGTTTGTAACGAGTTTGATTAGGAATACATAAAAAATTTCTTCACACAAAATCTTCTATAGTCTCTATTCATCCAACATGTTTCAACAATGAAACTCGTGTCTCTTATATAGACGTGTAAACTATTTTCATATCAACCATTATATTTTGCATCTTAATCTCCTTTGTCCATTTCATTGCTTAAACCTTCCTCGACAGATGTGTCAATAACATGTTTCAATCTCTTCCCTTAGATAATCTCTAAATTTTTTCATTTGTGGATCTTATAACAAACTTTATCGGTTACCTTGAAATCATAATAATTTTCAGCTCATCAATTTCAGTCAGCTTGTTCTAGCATTAAATGGTTTCATCCATACTCGGTTAATACTAAATACGTCGGTGATAACTAACTTAGTTATTAATGTCACTCTGTATACACAAGACTGACTTGGTGTATACAGAAATCTTCAATTACTGACCACATTAACTTGTTTAATTCCGATCTCTTCTTCATAATAGAATAATGCAACATGCTCAAGTCAACAATATAATACCATAGACTCATTAATAAGTTATCCAATGTATACCTTATCCTTATCTGTCATATCCATCTTTTCCTTATGTAGATACCTCATTTCTTCACCATTTCTTTCATCTACAGATGTACAAATTTTTGTAACTATCATGATAAGTATAGTCAAAACTAGTTGACATCAATGACAACATATTGACTGATTTAATCATCTTACATATCACTTTTATAGCTCAGTGATCTCTAATCATTGTTCCTTCAGTTCATCAAGATATTCAATCAATTGTAGGTCATCAGAGAATTGATAGTCCCATATAATTGAATAGGATAAAATATGGATGGGGTCCTAGAACAATGGTTTGCACACAAAAGAGACCCCAAAACCAATATTTTACACATACATTTGAATTCTAAGGGGATGGAATGTAAATCTAGGAATATAAGTTTTGAAATGAAGAAATAAAAGTACTTACCTTGAAAAAGAATCGACTGAAAACCTTGTCAAACAGTCTCAGAAATTGTTGATTTTCACAGCTACAAATCGAAACTACAAGATCTTAAAAACCCATAAATATTTTTCTTTTCTGAGGTTAGGTCAACCTTGACCTAGATAGCAGGGCATAATCTTACCCCCCACTAAAGGTCGTCCTTGACCTAAAACAGCTCCGACAGATATTATGTTCGCAAATCCTAAAAGTTCAGCGAAAAGGGTATCCAAATCTTCACTTTAATTCGCTATCTTTTAACTGTACCTGCAAGAAAAATAGTTTTGTTTTTTGGATGAGGGGTTTACCTTAGTCAAACCTCAGTTTGAAATCAACCTTAATAGTGGAATTGAAATAGAGAATGCTATCAAGTAGTAGAAGTAGATCTAACAATGAAGCTATGATATTTAATAGATATGCAATTGTATTTAAAATGTAAACAAGTATATTGATATGAAAGCTTGGACTCAACAATGTAAATCAAAACCATAAATGTAAATCCAAAACCTCCATGATTGTATGCTTGGAATCCAACTTGAAAGGAGAACGAAAGGATCTTGAAGATGAACAAAGGATTTTGAAGGAAGATCACATCACCATGATGGCTAGATCTAGGGTTTGAATGAAGAATCTTGAATGCTTGAACCAAATCCCTTCAAAGGCTTGAATGCTTGAATCCTTGATCTTCAATGGAGAACTTGAATGCTTGAATGGATGATTGTTTGAATGCTTGAAGATGAATGAATTCTTTCTTGCTTTCCTTCTCCTTCTTGCTTGCTTGATTACACTTGAGAGATAATGAGATGAGATGGAGAAAATGAGAGAGGAAGGCCTCCTTTTATAGTGATCTAGGGCACAAACTCCTAGAGAAGACCAACATTGGAGAATTAAATCCCAATCAACCTTAACCCATAGAAATGGACCTAGATTAAATGCAATTTAAGAGTTTACCATTCTGGAACCCGAAACAACCGACCTGAAAGTGGGAAAATAAAACTTTTCAAAGCCTAACATCCTCAAACCCCTAGAATTTGAAATTTGGACCTGGGGTTAGGGATGAGGTTGAATCTACCCTAGGTTAGGGTCTAGGTCATCCTTGACCCCCTTCAGGTCATCCTTGACCCAGAAAGTCAAAATCTTCAAATTCTTAGAGAAAGTTGTTAGAAAGAGGCTGGAAACAAGTGGAGAGAAGCAGAACATGGGGGAAACAATCAGATTCATGAAAAGACCAATTCAAGGTGCTTGACATGACCCCAGACCACTTACTCAAAGGGCTAAATGCTCTTATCATGGAAGTGCTTCCATTTTAAGATGATACATTAAGCCCCCACTTTAGCAAGAGTATGGATTCAATGCAAACTCTTGGTAAAGGAGAAGAAAGAAAAGATCCAAGTGGATTCACAACAGGATAAAATAACACTTAGCTAAGGACACAAGCCCCCAGACTAAGGATTCTAACTCAACATACACGCACAAGGGTGTGAAAACAAAGAGAAAAACAAAAGCAAAGCTAAAAGACACAAAAAGAGGGGTTAGTACTAAAAAAAACCCAAATCAACTAGTAAAGGAAACCTTGCTAAGAAATGATTCCTATACTAATATCATATTCAGAAAGCTATCATAAAAGCACAAATTATTACATAAGAAAGACAAGAGCAACACTATAAATAACATATCTTCATGATCCAATCCTACTAGCATGAAAGCAAAAAGAAATAAAGGAGAAAGTGATTACCTCGCTCAATAAGATGCCCACCTTACCGTGAATCACCAAGGAGGGAGAGCCAAATAGGTGGCCAAACCTGATAGTTCACCCATAAATTATGCTTGCAATTGTAGTGCGTCTTCTAACGGCTTTTGAAATACCCATAGATCCACCATCTTGTATCACTATGAATATGAAGTGCATGTCTCCTCATGATTTAGAAATTTATGTGTGTTACCTTCAAAAGATTTAGCATATTGGAAATGTGTGTCTCTTCAGGATTTAGCAACTTATGTGCGTTACCTTCCAAGATTTAGCATATTGAAAATTAAAAAATGTGTGTCTCTTCAGGATTTAGCAACTTATGTGTGTTACCTTCCAAGATTTAGCATATAAAATAAACAAAAAAAACTATAGTACAAGGGAGACCCTATATATGCCCCCCTCCTTATCGTGGTAGTCTACTAGATAGGATAAGGAAAAGGAAGAGGATACCTACTTCACAATACAAGGAGATATCATTTTTACATCAATATACACCATATTCTTAGCGATGGATATTGACCCCTACATCCAAGAGTATAGATAATTGTGAAAAGGATATGTCACTCATGGAAAAGGATCCTCAATGAAAGAGATATTATCAACAAGAACCCCACCATAGAGGAGTGCTTTTAGACAAAATATCATCTTTCAAAGATAAATCAGGCAAGAACAAAGATTCAATCATCAAGCTCCCTGCAATCAAGAGGAAGAGGAATCTTTGAAATGAGGGAAACAACTCTACCACCAAAGCTAGGGTAAGTGTTTATAAAGAACATAATTAGCAAAATAAAGAAGGGGTGATGACCTAGGACAACAACCTCTCATATAAAAGGATTTCCATGGTCAAAACATCACTCAGTATAATGAAATAATGTTGCAATATAAATAAATTCCACTAAGCTAAGAAAAGTATATCCCTAGACAAAGAGAAAGAAGGAAGAACCTTGCCCCCCAGGGATGAAGATAAGGGATACCTTTGCAAAACAAATGTCTTAGGAAAGATATCTTGAATAGAATATATGGATGATTATAAACATAATACAAAACCATAGAGAGATAGGATAGAAATGTTGGCAATTTGGCTATGGTATGTACATGGATGTTGTCATTATGGAAACATATGTTCCCTATGAAGATTGCATAAGCTAGAAAGTAAGTATGGAAGATTGCAGACTAAAATTGTCTAAGTATGAAATAGTGTTTTTGACAGAGCACCTGATACAGTTTGTTTTGGCGACATTCACTAGAGCATGATCAGAGTTTGCACAGTTGAACATAGACTCTATGGTGTCTAAGGATACCCCATCTCAGTGTGCAAAAGAGTATAGATAGTACGAACAAAGTTATGATTCTTTTACTAATGACAGAGTACAACCAATAGAGCAGTTTTGAAGACAAAACTAGTAAATGAATAAAGGGATTATTTTTCTTGTCAAAATAATGACTTAATATTATAAAGAGATGACATCCTAGATGTTTACTCTTGGATAAAGATATGCAAGCTGGCTGGAGAAAGATATTATGTTTGTATCTTGTATAAATAAAGATGTACCAAACATACTTGTAATGCAACATGTAACTTGTGATAGTTGTATATTGTGATAGCAGCGAAAGTTGTTGATGCGAAGTTATAAGCAGTACCATATTGTAATCAGTAAACATTTGTATTACTTGTTTGGGTAGTGAGCTCATCTGGTAATCAGGTTTTGTATCTACAACTCCTAATAGGGTTGAGGCTTCTAACAAGGCCTATAGTCCCTTAACCAGGACTGATACACTATATGATTGTAATAGGCTCCTAACAGGGTCAACATCCTTAATAGGATATCTTTTGATTAGTGGATCTTTGTGGGTACCATCCCCACTGGGGTTTTCCCTTGGCTAGGGTTTCCTCGAGAACATATCATGTGTTATGAGTTCTTTACATTTACTGTTATGTAGGCTATTTAGTTTCTTATGCTTTAAATTAATCTGTTATATCCATAAGTGGGCAAAAGTAAAAGTTTGTGAAATACTGATTCACCCCTCCTCTCAGTATTTCCTATTTCTAACAATTGGTATCAGAGCTTGGTCACAGGTTTGAATCCCCTTGGGTAACGCTGAGGGGGAGATTGTTGTAAAAATGGTCAGCGCTCCCCTCGGGATTCACGACATGGTTTAACAGCCTCCTGTGTCTTCTATAAGTCTAGTGGTTGTATAGGGCATTAACAAGTTGATCTTTTGGTGCAACGGCAACCACTACTTGTAACAATTGGTATCAGAGCATAGTTACTTGGAGAAGGAACATTCAAGGAAAGCCTAGTAGCTTGAGTAAGATCTCTATGGATGGATATGGATCAGTTACAAAAGAATCTTGAAGAAGCTCTTGAATAAATTGATATGCTTACTGATGAAAGAAACACTCTGAAAAGAAAGTATGATGATGCAAAGAATTTTATTGACAAATTGAAAGGTAAGATAGAAGATCTGAATCTGAGAAGGAATCTAAAATTCTTGTTGAAGATTGTGATGATTTAGAAAAAGAAAATGTGATTCTTAAACATGAATTGAAGATAGCAAATCTAAAGCTTAGCTTGAAAGATGGAAATGACAATCTGAGATTTGAGAATGAAAGTTTAAAGAATGAGAATGAAGATTTGAAATCTAAACTTGGCAAGGTAACATCTGAATTTGATAAAGTCAAATTGCAGTATGATGAACTTGAGAAATACAACAAGATTGTGAAAGGTGAATTGACTCAATCCAAAAAACAACTTGAGAAAATATATTCAAATAGTGAAAGATTAATGAGAAATTATCTTATGGAAAACCATTCTATGACAAAACTGGTCTTGGATTTAACACATTGAAGATAGTTAGTGAAAGCAAGAAACTAGATCTGAATGTATGTGAAAGCAGTGAAGAAAAGAAGTTAGATGAGAACAAATCTAAAGATGCACCTAAGCAAGAAGAATCACTGAAGCAAGATGAACCATCCAAAGGTATGCAAAGAGAATTCAAAGGTAGATGTTTTTCTTGTAATACTATTGGTCATATGAAGAGAGATTGTACAGGTAAACAATTCAAACCTCTTACTGGATATTATTATAATTGTCATGATTTTGGACATAGAGCTATTGAATGTAGAAGATCTAAAGTTATTGAGAATAATTACAATAGTAGAATGCCTAGAAATACTAACAATGCAGATCAGAGATCAACTGAAAACATGAAAAGAGGAAATGGAAAAGTCTGTTTTAGATGCAACAAAATTGGACATATTGCTAGAAATTGCAGGACACAAATCAATCAGCAAGCACCTAGATATGGAACCAATGGAATCATTTGTCAGATATGTAACAAGATTGGACACATAGCAAGATTTTGCAGAATGAACAATGGAGGTTATCATCATAACCCTAACCCTAGAAACTATGCAAGAAGGAATGAAAATGTAGGAAACAAAGAGAAAGGTTGCTGTAGCAATGAAGATGAAGTAAAATTTGTTAAAAGCACAGATCAAGAAGGTATATTCAGCACTAAAGGTAATTAGGAAGGTAATGAATCTGATGGTAAGAATGAGTCTTTACCTAACCCTTCTTTAAGCACTTAAATTATGTAAATTTTTGTAGTTTAGGAACTTAGAATTAGTGTAGAATTAGATTTTGAATGAGTTAAGTTTTGCATAGTTAGATGAAGGTTTTTTATGTTATACTAATGCTATGGTTAAGTGCACAAAAAGAAATATTGTGTTTTGCGAGGTCGCAAGAAGATTTATGGTTGCAGGTTTACAGAATCAACTTTTGACATTTTAGCGGCAAAAGAATTGAATGCGATGTCAGATCGAGTAAATGCTAAATATTAAAAGATTGAAATCAAAGTTATTGTGATTATCAAGTGATTAGAAGTGATTTGGAGAGTGAAGAAAGAAGTTTGGAAGCGATTTGCAAAAGTTTGAAGCGTCGATCTAGCGAAAGCCCTAATTTTGTGAATTTAAGGTATTTATCCGACTAAGATCTTGAATCAGTTTAAGTAATCAGATATAATCATGGATGTGTCATTGATTCACAACATTAAGGATAAGAATAGACCTAGAACTAAGAAAGATCTAGTTGAACCCTCAAAAAGAGATGCTAGTTTAGCTTTATCATCCATACCAGACGGAGTTCTTCATTTAGAGAATGTTAAAAGTTATCTTGGATGCAAATATGAAACCCTAAGGGAGAGTAATTTTAATGGTGAATATCAAAAATTGTACAACAAGGATATGTCAGTGAAACAAGGTTATGAACATCTAGAAAACAATGAAATCATTGAGTACTCTATGAAATATGAATTTGATGATGAGGAGTGTACTAAGATCATTTTGAGTAGGATACATAATGGTAAATTTTGGTTAGAAGATAGAGTTATTGACATAACTGCAGACCTAATTCATGATGTGACTGGATTATCAAAAGTTGGTGCAATTCCACTGAATGAGAAAAACATGAGAAAGACTGTGATTGATAACACTAGTTCAATATACAATGGCAGAGGTATAGTTATTAGTAAGATTAAGCAAGATGATGTAAAATACTTGTGTAAGATTTTGACAACAAAATTTTGTGGAAGTTCTAGAGAAGATGATATACCAACAAGTATGGTACACATTGCTTATTTGATGTGTGTGGAGAAGAAGCCTGTGGATATGTGTGAAATTTTGAGAATACAGTTGTTTGAGAATTTGGAAAAATAAAGAAAGCTAAATACACTCACTTTAGATTTTCCTCATTGGTTACTTACATGTTCTTCCACTTGCTAAGAAGATTTCCTTACACTATTGATTGGAATGATGGTGTGAATACTATGGAAAGAATCAATAAAGGTTACATGAAACATCTTATTGAGAAGGTTAATGACAGTGTAAAGTTAGTATTGAAAATTTTTCAGAACATTGTGGTAAATAGATCAAGAATTCCTCCATCCCTAATTGAGAAATACAAAGATGATATATGTTTTATGGTTGATACTGATTTCACTTACATTGAGGCAGTAGAACCTAGACATGAATTCATAGACCCTCTTGGCTATGAAATCTCTGAAGTTGAAACAGAAGGATATGTTAGTAGATTGTTGAAAAGTAAAGTGGATGTTCATTGCAACAGATTTGGAACATATGATGAAAACTTTGATTTAGCAAAGACACTTAAGGAAGAAAAACAATCAAAGAAGAGAGTGGAGACTACAATAAAGAAAATTTTAAAAGAAACAGGTATGAGTGAGTAGGAATTTGATATTGCAAGAAAGACTGTAGAAGCAATAAGGCAAAGTGAGATACTATCAGTCCCACCTTTGGCATCAAGTGCAGAACCCATTCAAGTTAAGGTAAAGGTTGAAGAACCTGAGAAGGAGCAAGAAATTAGTCAGACAGAGAAAACCTCTTCTTCAGCACCAAGCAAAAGAATGAAGGTAAGTGCTTCAGGATCGGGTAAAAGACAAAAAGTAATTTTTCCACTAGTACCTAGAAGAGTTGCAGAGTTAAAAGATGATGAAGTAACAATAAAGAAGAAATCATGGAAACCAAGGATAGAAAGAGTTAATGAAGATATATTGCAGCATGGAGACTTTACCAAGATGAACAAATACTATGATTTATATGGATCCTCTAACAGATTAAATCTAGAGAATGCAATGGTTACACATATGATTTTGGCAAACAAGAAATTTGATACTATTCATGGAAAGATACCAAAAGATTTGTAAAATAGACTTGTGAGCAAAAAGATGAGAGCACAAGAAGAAGATACTAAAATGAGAGAGAATGTGATAAGATAGTTTTGTGACATAAGAGATGATGACCACCTTAAACAGATCCTCAAGCCACTTGGAGCCCTATTAAGAACTAAAAGAAGAACTATACAAATAATGGGAGGTCAGTATGAACAAGTGAAGACTGAAACTGAACAGGCAGTTGTGAAAGTGCTAGCAGACTTGGTAGCAGGAAAAGATAGCAAAGATCAATCAGTTGCAGAACCAGCAGAGAAACAGAGTTTAGAATAGGTAGAGGCATCAACAGAAGTAGTCGAAGTTGAAGATATTCCCTTTTCTTCTATAAACATTGGCACAAAATCTATGGACATCGAAGGAACAAAAGTTACTTTAGATCCAGATGATGCGGTACTCAATAGTTTGGATAACATTGTTGATAATTTGGACTTGGGAGAGCAGGAAAAGAGTATTGAAATAGAGACTACACGAACAAAAGAGCAAATGGAAACATAGGCCCATACATCTACTGAACCACAAGAAGACATCAGTCTTACTCCTAAGACTGGAAAGGAGAAAGGAATAGGAACATTGATTGAAGATTTGAGCAAGGAGGTTGATGATGATGATCAATTAGAGTTGATCACTTCTTTGAACAAAATTATTGGAAAGAACAAGAAAGTTAAGAATTTGGAAGGTAGCTTGAAAGATTTGATTGAGAAGCTACAAAGTGTTATATCTACAAAATTCTTTGATTCAAACCCACTTGAAAGAGCAAAGATGGTAATAAATTCTTTTGATGTTGAGTTCACTAATTTGACTGATATTGCTAAGGTTAAGGCACAGGTAGCTTATGAAGCTGAGATGTTGTAGAATATAAGTCAGAATATCAATAATGACATTGGCAGCCTTGACAGACACATTAAGAACTTAAGGAAACATCTTGAGACTAGAAAGTGTTTGTACATTCAGTGTACAAAATTTGAAAATATAATAATTGAGGAAGAGAAGAAGATAAAAGAGAAGCAAGATGAAATTGCAGCAGAGACAAACTCTATGGCTAGCCCAATCATAAAGATCAGTGCAGTTGAGAAAAAGATCAAAAAATTATGTGATGAGATAAGGACTTTGAATGATGAGAAGAACAAGAAAATTATCAGGATGAACATCTTGAGAGAGCATGTCTCAATCAAGTTGACTATAATAGAAGAGTAGCTAGAAGAATGTCTTACTACTAAGACATCATTTCAGAAGTTCAACTTTGAATCCCTTCAAGCTTGTTAGATTGCAGCATACGGATTGAGTACTCAATGTAGCAGAATCAATTAAGAAGGCATGGGAGAAAGATTTTGAGGCTTGGAAGTTAGATTTTGTAGATTGTGTTGCAAGCCTACTGGCTTTGCAATAAGACAATAAGGTAAAAGTTTTGACACAATTTTTGTATATCCCTTTCCACCCTTTATTTTGTCATTGTTGTCAAAGGGGGAGAGATACTTCGAATTGTCTATATATGATAAGGAAGGATACTCATAGGGGAATTCTATGGAGTATTATGAAGTATTATAGATTATGTGTATATTTTGAGGAGATATAAGGATAGTATACTTATTTTATACTATGGTCACAATTTTGATACAAATTTTGAGATTTTGACTTGTACACTTAGCCAATTTTCTCATATGTTGCCACCAATAACAAAGGGGGAGATTGTTGGCAATTTGGTTGTGGTATGTACATGGATGTTGTCATTATGGCAACATATGTTCCCTATGAAGATCGCATAAGCTAGAAAGTAAGTATGGAAGATCACAGACTAAAATTGTCTAAGTATGAAACAATGTTTTTGACAGAGCACCCGATACAGTTTGTTTTGGTGACGTTCACTAGAGCATGATCAGAGTTTGCATAGTTGAACATAGACTCTATGGCATCTAAGGATACCCCATCTTAGTGTGCAAAAGAGTGGATAGTACAGACAAAGTTATGATTGTTTTATCGATGACAGAGTATAGCCGACAGAGCAATTTTGAAGGCAGAACTAGTAAATGAATTAAGGGATTATTTTGCTTGTCAAAATAATGACTTAATATTATAAAGAGATGACATCCTAGATGTTTAATCTTGGATAAAGATATGCAAGCTGACTGGAGAAAGATATTATGTTTGTATCTTGTATAAATAAAGATGTACCGAACATACTTGTAATGCAACATGTAACTTGTGATAGTTGTATATTGTGATAGTAGCTAAAGTTGTTGATGCGAAGTTGTAAGCAGTACCATATTGTAATCAGTAAAAATTTGTATTACTTGTTTGGTAAGTGAGTTCATCTGGTAATCAAGTTTTGTATCTACAACTCCTAACAAGGTTGAGGCTTCTAACAAGGCCTATAGTCCCTTAACCAGGACTGATACACTATATGATTGTAACAGGGTCAACATCCTTAACATGATATCTTTTGATTAGTGGATCTTTATGGGTACCATCCCCACCGGGGTTTTCCCTTGGCCAGGGTTTCCTCGAGAGCATATCATGTGTTATGAGTTCTTTACATTTACTGTTATGTATGCTATTTAGTTTCTTATGCTTTAAAGTAATCTGTTATATCCATAAGTGGGCAAAAGTAAAAGTTTGTGAAATACTCATTCACCCCCCCCCCCCCCCCCTCTTAGTATTTCCTATTTCTAACAAGAAAGAATGTTGATTAAGCTCAAGACACAATATATGCTAAAAGCCTAATGGATCCTAGGAGACTGGATGAAAATACACCTCTTGCCCCCCAGTCTAGAGACAAGAGGAGAAGAGATCTATATTATATCAGAATGAGGGGTAAAATTATGAAGAAATTGTAATACCACATAAGGGTGAGATATAATTCCTAAAGAAACTCTTTCTATAATATATATCTTGAAAGGTGCATAATCAACAACTAAATGTGTATTACTATAGTGAAGAGGATATTTGTAGGTGGAGAAAGCATATTTCGGCATAGATTTAAAGATTTCTATGTAAGTCAAAGAATCCAGATAAAAAGGGGAAGGTAAAAAGAATTCTTGCACATTTGCATCATGAACCATAGTTTGAGCCCCATCAGAAGTGTGGGAAGAACTAGGAATAGCAGATGGAGAATTAGGAATATTAGGAATGTTAGGAATCAGATTAGGAAGGATAGGTTTAGGATTAGGAAGATTAGGAAATGGATTAGGAAAGATGGGATTAAGATTAGGAAAGATAAGATTAGGATTAGGAAGATTAGGAAAGATAGGATTAAGATTAGGAAAGATAGGATTAGGATTAGGAAGATTAGGAAATGGTGTATCATCTACCAAATTCTTCACATAATCCAAAAGAGTAATAGGTCCGCCACACAAATTCTTAATAAAAGTTTTGGAAGTAGGAAGGCAAGTATTAGTCAATCTCATAATAGCACAGTCACTACAAAGGATTTGAAATGTTTTAACATGAGTGACAAGGTCTCCCTTACCATCGTAATTCTCAAGATGCGGCATATCGGCCTTTTGAGGAACAAAAGCATGAATAATGTCTAAGGATAAAGGACTACCCATGTCACATGTAGGAATACTAAACTTGGATTGAGTTAAGGATGCAAGTTGTTGTTGTTAAGAAGACACAGTTTGAGCTAGATTAATGATTGTGGAATCAATACGAGACATAGAGACATTAGGAACACTAGGAAAAGTGTAAGAAGTAGCGGGAATGGAAGACACAACCAGAGGAACACTTGGAACCACAGTTGGAAGAGGGTTGGAATAGGTATAAGAAACACTATCGTAAGAAGGTTCTGAGGTAGGTAAAGACACCGATGGAACACTCACAAGAAGAGATGAAAGAGATGTAGTCACCAAAGGGGGAGTGTAAGTAGGAATGTTTTGTAAAGGAACAGAAGAAGGTTCCACATTGATGACAAGAGAAGTGAGTCCTAGATCTTGAGATAAAGGTTTATCAAATGCACAAGATGAGTGATATCACGCAAGAGATTAACACCTTGATCACTATCATGGAAGACTTTCTTAAAGGCCTCTATAGCTTGAATAGGATATTTAGGATATGACATTCTAGGTGCATTAATGTTGTAAATAGTGGAACATGAAGGTAACCATGCACACACCCTATGATAAAGGTCAATTGAAGAGGTTGTAGAGGAGGATGAAATAGGAATAGGATCAATGGAGATCTTATTCAAACAACTTGCATTCTCACTTTTATGTAACTCATCAAGGGATCTATCCTCTTTTGAAATAGAAGCCTCATCAAAGTATTCAAAACAAAAATCATACATGTTGAATATAAAGAACTTCTAAAAGCATGAAAATGTAAATGTTTTTGTATTTTAAAGAGATTTTGCAATTTTTTTATATTTTTGGAATATAACATGCAAGAAATCTAATCTTATAAACATGCAAGATCTAAATCTAACACCAAAAAGAAAGAGTTTTCATAAACGGGTTCACCAAAATGAATAGGATAAAATATGGATGGGGTCCTAGAACAATGGTTTGCACATAAAAGAGACCCCAAAACCAATATTTTGCACATACATTTGAATTCTAAGGGGATGAAATGTAAATATGGGAATATAAGTATTGAAATGAAGAAATAAAAGTACTTACCTCAAAAAAGAATCGGCTAAAAACCTTGTCAAACAGTCTCAGAAATTGTTGATTTTCATATTCAAAAATTGAAACTATGAGATCTACAAAACCCATAAATTTTTTCCTGTTTTGAGTTCAGGTCGACCTTGACCCAGATAGCGGGGCATAATCTTACCCTAGGGCACAATCTTACCTGTACCTGCAAGAAAAATGGTTTTGTTGTTTGGATGAGGGGTTTGCCCTAGTCAAACCCTGGTTTGGAATCAACCTGAATAATGGAATTGAAATAGAGAATGCTAGCAAGTAGTAGAAGTAGATCTAACAATGAAGCTATGATATTCAATAGATATGCAATTGTATTTGAAATGTAAACAAGTATATTGATGTGAAAGCTTGGACTCAAAAATGTAAATCAAAACCATAAATGTAAATCCAAAACCTCTATGATTGTATGCTTGGAATCCACCTTGAAAGGAGAATGAAAGGATCTTGAAGATGAACAAGGGATTTTGAAGGAAGATCACACCACCATGATGGCTAGATCTAGGGTTTGAATGAAGAATCTTGAATGCTTGAACCAAATCCCTTCAAAGGCTTGAAAGCTTGAACCCTTGATCTTCAATGGAGAACTTAAATGCTTGAATGGATGATTGTTTGAATGCTTGAATATGAATTAATCCTTTCTTTCTTTCCTTCTCATTCTTTCTTTCTTGATTACACTTGAGAGATTATGAGATGAGATGGAGAAAATTAGAGAGGAAGGCCTCCTTTTATAGTGATCTAGGGCACAAAATCCTAGAGAAGGCCGACATTAGAGAATTAAATCCCAATTAACCTTAACCCCTAGAAATGGACCTAGATTAAATACAATTTAAGAGTTTACTAATCTGAAACCCGAAACAGCTGACCCGGAAGTGGGAAAATAAAACTTTTTGAAGCCCGACATCCTGAAACTCCCAAAATTTGAAAATTGGACCCGAGGTCAGGGACTAGGTCAACTTTGCCCTAGGTTAGGGTCTAGGTCATCCTTGACCTAGGTCATGGTCTAGGTCATCCTTCACCCAAAAAGTCAAAATCTTTAGATTCTAAGAGAAAGTTGTCAGAAAGAGGCTGGAAATAAGGGGAGAGAAGTAGAACATGGGGGAAACAATCAAATTCATGCAAAGACCAATTCAAGGTGCTTGACATGACCCCAGACCACTTACTCGGAGGGCTAAATGCTCTTATCATGGAAGTGCTTCCATTTTAAGATGATACAGTAATAAGTGAACAAAATCTTGCCAATAAGCCCTAGTTTTCCCCTTTTTAGCAGAACTAGACCTAGAAGTAGACATAGATACATTTTGTCGACTCATTTTTCCTAAATCCAATTGGACAATTAGCAGGAACTATTGGAAATATATTATGGGAAAGTGATATACTGAGAGGGGGGTGAAAATTCACTTTCATAACATAAACATCAAATTCAATACTGAAATAGATCTAACATTCTAATCTTCATCTATGAAAGTAAAACATAACACAAAGATTTTGGTTACCCAGAAACCCTTGAAAGGTAAAACTAGGGTGGGGATGACACCCGCAAATCTTCACTATTGCAGTATTAAAGTTTTCCTATTAGGGCTACAATGCTTGATCATAAACTAATAATCTACCATGTGATGGGTCTGCCCTGCTAAGAGCTAAAAGACTTATACAACCTACCTTGTAAAAGGATTTAAACTTACAAAAAAGTAAGCACTTGATTAAGAGATTTACTTAGGCTTGTTAGGACCACTCTGTAAAGAGATTCTCCTTGATTCACCTGTTATAATGACTTAGTACCTGATCCTTCAATTTGCACTGTAATGTTGATAACATATCTTCCCCTTCCAATATAGATTTGATATCCTCTATCAAATATATCTATGTTATGTCCACTACTTTACTCGATCACTGATCTCTACCTCTGATGATCAAAACACTTCTCTATTCTACATATATGAGATCTTTCTTCTTACATACCTCATGCTCATACTATATTTTAGGGTACATATCTCATTTTATATAGAAAACAAATCAACTCCATAGATCAAAATCAACGATCTAGATTTTCTACTTATGTCACTTAAGCATTCCCTATATCTGATTGGATACATAGATTACATAGGGATCAATTATTACAAGTCTAAGGCATAATTACCTCTGTGATTTCCTCAACAAACATAAATTTTTGTATAGATGTCGGCCAAAATAGTTTACCTAAGTATTTTTTCTATTAAAAACACATATGTCAAATCTAGCTTGCTCGACATATGAAGTCTCAGACACTTGGCATTGACTATTCTCCATTTACTGGTGCCCAACACTGACATATTTACACAACTCGGCATAAACTACTCAGTTGTTACTAAAGTACTCAGTAACCTCTGACTTGCTCGACAGTGACTACTTCTTGGTAAATGTACAATATACAAGTCTACACATAACTCGACCTATACAAGATGACTCAGTCGCAGGGATGACTGACCAACATTTCCTAGAAAATGACTAAGTGTAAGACACTAATAGACAAAAAAACTTAGGGATCAACAATCTCCCCCTTTGACATTAGTGGAAAAAACACTTTGTCATGACATTTACATTACATTATATTATATGAGTACTTAGTAACAAGAAAACTCCCCCTAAAGCTTGACTCAGTCTCCAAAAGATTCTACACATATACATAAGACTCTTTTGGCATACAACTGAATATATACACATTACAAAATAGTATGTCATACTGAGATATACATTCCTTCCCTGTATTCCTCTGTATGTATCATTTTTGTTATATCCTTGAGTCATTTCACCTATTTCTGCTTTGAAACTATGTCATTCCCCTTTATCTTCTATATCATGTCATTTCCCCCTTTTTTTGTTACTTGAATTTCCTGGGGTGTAGGGGTTTTGAAATACTTATCCAAAAATGGTTTATGGAGTTGCATTATCATAGCTAATGCATTATCCCGCCTAGACCTTATAGACTCCAAAACATGTGTCTTTATTTCTAGCTGAGTAGCTAGATCAACTAGGCTCTTGGAAATAGAGAGATGGGGATCTCTCTGCACTAATTCCTTTGCCATGGCTAACTCCTTTTGCATAACCTTGAGATGAGGTGTCATCATTTTTTGGATTGATATTATCCTTGCACTTATTTTTTCATCATTAGCCATCAACTTGTCTAATCTACCTTGTGTATGTAACACTCTGGTGAAGTGGATGGAGCTAGAACTTGCATCCATGCTTAGTGAATGACCTGTAGACTTTAAGCCTAATTGAAATTTGTCGATCAAATCCTGATTATCCTTAGTGAACTCTTCAACATTATATAAATTCTTGTACAGAGAATGAGCATTTTGCACAACTTCTTCCAAGTCTGTCACTAAGGTAGAAAGTTCTACTTGTTTAACTGCAATGTCAATTGAAACCTTTTCTAGTACCTTGGTCTCAAACTTTCTCTCAGACCACTGCATAAGCTTATCATTTGCCTCGCTATCATCACTATCCACCTTCTTAACTATTTGTACTAGTTTTTCTAAGATAGGTGCAGACTCATTCACATCATCCATTTCAAAAGCATCTATAAAATTACCTTTGATCTCATGCAATACCTACTTTTGCTGATGATCTCTTCTCAGCTCTTCTTGTTTTCTCTTTTTCCTCAAAGATCTTGCAGTATTTGCATTTTCTCATAGGTTAAGTTATCATTGTCCCACTTAGGAATCACTATAACTTCATCAAGTGTCACCAGTTTTGTAGGAGATTTCTCCTTCTTTTGTGATTTCTTCCTCGGTGTGTTTCCACTCAGCAACTGTATAAAAGATTTTATAGCCTCTTGCTCCTTAGGCTCTGGTTTTTCTTTTGCTATCTCTTCCTTTTCCTTTTCCTTTTCCACCACATGAGGACTTATTAAAACTAATGTAGACTATTCTGCATGCTCTTTAGGACTCTCCTTGGCTTTTTCTTTCTTTCCTTCCTCGACGGGTGTAATCTCAGTTGTGATTTCCCACTTATCCTGTATCTCGACACTGGTACTTTGTGAGGCTTGAAATTCAATTGTGACCATAAGAGGGCTTACTAGTGTAGTGTCAACAATTTATGTATGCTTACTCTATGGATAATCTTATACTTGGATTAGTACTGGATTAGTGTTCGATAGAAACTTATCTGAGGCTGCCTCGACAAGTATCTGTTTATGAATTTCTTCCTCAGTTAATACATTTATTTTCACTGGGGTATCCTTAGTAATACCAACAATTGTGATCACATCCTATGATTCACTCACTTATGCCTTTTGTTCTACTTCTTTCTCTTTTTTCTGTGGTTCATTGATATTTTCTTTATTATCCAACTCCACTTTATTGGATGTATCTTCACTCAGTTGTGCACTATTGTCAACTATGAGTCCAAATATTATTTTCCACAACCTTGTGCTCTGTTGCACAATATCTTCAATCTTATGTTGTAGAATAGAGTATGCTTGGAGCTTGGGAACAAACCTATTTCTATATTGTTCCATATATTTCTTGATGTAATCAAGGGATAAATATGGCATGACTTGAGCTAGAGTGCTCTCCCTTACTTGTTTCTCGGTCATCAAGGCATACTCTCATTTATGAGCTATTCTCTTATATAATTATTCAATAATAAGGTTCCACATTTGTAGTGGTGTCATCTTGAATGTACAAAGCATCTCAAGCATATCCTCCTCCACTTTATCCTTATCCTCAATGCTTATCTTTTCAAACTTGATTTTTTGAAAGCCTACTAAACCAACAGTTCTCTTGATATTGTGGAATATCTCATCCACATACAATTTTTTCCTTTGTGATGGCCCCTTCTTTATATTCTCATCAATATATGTTTCCTCATCACTGTCATCCTTCTCCAAGATTGGCTCCCTTCTTGGTTTCTTCCTTATGTTACTTGACATAGCCTTAGCCTGAACTGGTTTCCTCTTTCCTGATACCGGGGTCTTTTTCTGTGGCTCGACAACTGTAACAATAGAAGATGCCCTAGTTCTCAGCCTTAGTACTGCAGGAGGGGTGGGCTTAGGTTTTTTCACTTGTTTCTTTCTCGACTCGACAATTGATGCCTTCTTTCCTTTCTTAGGGATTTTAATCTCCTCCACTTCACTCCCTTCAGATTCACTAGACTTGTCTTCTCCTAACCCTTGTTTCAACTCAAGAGGTGCATCTTCCTCTTCTTTTTCTCCTAGCATTTTCTCTAGGTTATTAACTAACTTCTTTCTTTTTCTCTCCATGGTTGCAGATTTCAACTCCATGGTTATCTTGGACTTAGCCTCCTCATAAGTTCCAAAATATTCAACCTTTTTACCAATTTCCTTAGCTAATAGGGAGGTTGTTACTATTTTTGTCTCATCTACATTGACTTCATAAGGTAATGGCTTAAGCCATGATATCCTCGGTGCAACTGCCTGTGCATATGTGAAGTCGATATCAACTAGGAAACAAATGTCATTATAGTATTTATCCACTAGTGATATCAGAATCCTACTCCTCTTCCTTATTTTCTTCTTAAACTCCATAAAATAGCTATCCATCACACTCTCGAAGTTATCTCCTAACTGATCAATATACTCATTTATTTGTAGGGTGACTAGTCGGTCCTTATCCTATACAATATTACCAACAGTAGGAAAACTATTCTGAATATAGAAGAATATACAAATGAGCAGAGAACCAAACTTACACATTGAATTCTTCACCTTCCTAATAGAAGTGAGGTTCTTGGAAAGTTGTGTCAATTGTAGCTCGACAAGATCATAGGTATGATCTTTCTTCACCATTTTCCATGCTTGGTCAATAGCTATACAAGGAACATTGTCTAGCCTACTAGACTGGTAGAATTTGTGAGCTATCACTCTCACTGCAAAATCAATTTCTAGATCGGTGATTGTAGAAATAGTCATCCCTCTTTTATACCATACTGTCTGAGTGTTTTCTTGTATATTTTCCTTGCTCTAGCATCTCATTGTCTTTTTCCCTATGAGGCTAGGGTAACCAGTGACTCGATGTATCATCTCTTTTATAATCTTAACTGGTCCACCCTCCAACCAAATCTTCATATCATGAACACAACTCAACACAATTTTAATCCAATCAATCTTGAAATTCTGTGGGAAGTCAAGGGCATGCACTAACCCTCATTTGGAAACCTTCTGGTGTTTAGCCTTCAACACCCCATTGTTGCAAAGTTTTTCATATGCTTCTCTAAGCTCGTAATCACATATTTATCCTATCTTGAAAATGTAGCATGTGCGTACATTGTTGATCATTAGAACCTTTGGAGGAATAGATGACATGGCACCTGTGAGATCTCCCTTTATTGCACTTTCAGAAATGGCTTGAAATTTATGCAGTTTACATGCATCATTCCTCACAAGTTGAATGTTTAATACCTCCTTCCCTTATTTCTTGGCTGCAACAGATGATGAAGATGCCATATCTTTAAAATATAGGGTTCAATAATGAATATGAGTATCTCGATAAATACCTTATTCAAATAGTTCTATGATGATTGCCGATGACATGCTGTAAAGATCTTTGCAAATCACACTTAGCACAAATAACTCTAGTTAATCACTCTGGAATCGCTCTGCAAGTTCTCAAATTGCTGGTGAAATGAGAATAAATGGTAACATCTTGCTTTTATACAGACTTTAAATAGTCGAATTAGGGCTTCATTAAATGATTCATACACTTTCTAGGTGAAATACAATTGTCTCGACATTCTCATGTTAACTCAGTAAACATATGATTGATCAATACTACCATTCAATTTCATCTCGGTACTTATCACATCTCAACTACCACAGGAGCTTGGCATACACTAGTGACTCGGTCACTATGGGCTAAAATACTGATGCTCGACATCAAATATACAATGTAGCTTCTTTCTCAAATCTATCCTAATGCATCTTAATCTATGTAGATATGAACTTTAACCTATCAAATGTTAGGAACTGATATAAAAATATAAAGCATTGTAAGATTAAGTTCCTCACATACCTTCTTTTCTTAGTTTGAAGTAGTGTGATTACCTGATCCATTGGATTGGGTGACCTCAGACTCACTGGCTCCACTACTACTTGCTTCTTCTTTCTTTTTCCATGTCTTGTTCATCTAATTTCTCATATGTTCAACAGTCTCTTCATTCTTGACTTGTTCACTTCTCAGTATATGTGCTCTGTAGTCTCTCTTTAAGTGACCAATCTTATTACATTTGTAATAGACCAGACTTCCATTCATCCAACTCTTGGATTTGCCTCTAAAATGTGTCTTCAAACAATTTGCTCCAATGTGACCATATTCTCCATAATTATGACAACTATACCATGTATTGTATTCCCAATTGTATGTGTTACCTTCCTAGGTACTTTAGTCTACTTATTGGATGTCCATTTAGCTTTGGATCTACACTCTTGTGCTCTATGACAATATTTCTAATAGTTAAAATCTAGGTGAGGTAGGTGGTTTATTGACCTTTGACCTACATTCATGTGCCTAGTGACCATGTTTCTTGCAATTAAAATAGTTTCCATTAAAATTTTGTTTAGGATTGAGCTTACCATTTTTGCTTCTGCAAATATTAGATGTGTTTCTTGGTTTTTCACAATGATGATGTGTAGGTTTGTTGTTCTTTGGCTTTGCATTCCTCTGTTATCCACTTTTTTATGATTCTCCTTCTTTAATGGATGACATGTGCTCATCATGTCCAAGTCCAGAAGTATCATTGGATCTTCTAGGTGACCTTAATAGTTCTTCAAAGTATTTCACAACTTCATTAGGCTTGTTCACCCTCTCATTGAGTTCTTTCTTAGTTCTTAGTTCATTCTTCAATTGATTATTTTATGATCTCATATTTGTGATTTCCACATATTTCCTGCCCAACTCTTGATTAGCAAGTAATAGTTGATTCACCATGTCCAATTGATTGTTTTTCAACCTCTGTATGTCACATGTCCTTTCATCAAGTCTCATATCCATTTGTTTTTTGTCTTCTTCAACCATTGCCTTGTTATGTTCAGCTTTCTTTTTTTGTTCAACAACTTCACAAAGTCTTACTGATTGTATTTCCTGTTCTCTTTTCAGATTTCTGATGTCTTCATTTAGTATGTTATTTTTCTCTAGTGGATCTATTATAGCTTTGTCACTTTCAGTAGAATTACCATTGTCAAATAGACCTCTAACATCTTCTTCTTGATATCAAGTTTCATTTTATTGAATTGCCAATTCTCTCCTTCTGCTTAAGGATTTCTTCAATTCACTTCTGGGTGCTTCAAGCTGATGTAATGCAAGATGAATGTCAATCTTTTGATTCTATATCATCTTTCCCAACTTATAAACCTCCATCTCCAATACCTTAACTCACAAGTGATTAGACTTCTTATAAGAGACTTAGCTCTGATACCAATTGTTGGAAATCTATTATGGGAAAGTGATATACTGGGGGGGTGAATCAGATATCTACTATTATCTCCATTTTGATATAAAGTCACTTGCATAAAATAAACATAAAATTCAATACTGAAATAGATCTAACATTCTAATCTTCATCTATGAAAGTAAAACATAACACAAAGATTTTGGTTACCTAGAAACCCTTGAAAGGTAAAACTGGAGTGGGGATGACACCCACAAATCTTCACTACTGCAATATTAAATTTTTCCTATTAGGACTACAATGTTTGATCATAAAATAATGATCTACCATGTGAGGGGTCTTCCCTGCTAAGAGCTAAAAGACTTATGCAATCTACCTTGTAAAAGGATTTAAACTTACAACAAAGTAAGCACTCAGTTAAGATATTTACTTAGGCCTATTAGGACCACTCTATAAAGAAATTATCCATGATTCACATATTAGAATGACTCAGTACCTGATCCTTCGATTTTCACTGTGATGCTGATAACAGATCTTCTCCTTCCAATATAGATTTGATCTCCTCTATCAAATGTATCTATGTTTTGTCCTTCACTACTTTACTCGGTCCTTGATCTCTACCTCTGATGATTAAAACACTTCTCTACTTTGCATATATGAGATCCTTCATCTTACATACCTCATGCTCATACTACATTTTAGGGTATAGATCTCATCTTATATAGAAAAAAAAATCAACTCCATAGATCAAAATCAACGATCTAGATTTTCTACTTATGTCGCTTAAGCATTCCCTAACTCTGATTGGATACATAGATTACATAGGAATCAATGATTACAAGTCTAAGGCATAATTGCCTCTATGATTTCCTCAACAAACATAAAAATTTGTATAGATGTCGACCAAAATGGTTTACCTAAGTGTTTGTGCCATTACAAACACATATGTCAAATCTGACTTTCTTAGCATATGAAGTCTTTGACACTCGGCATTGATTGTTCTCCATTTACTAGTGCTTGGCACTGACATATCTACACAACTCAACATAAACTACTCGGTTGTTACTGAAGTACTCGGTGACCTCTAACTTGCTCGGTAGTGACTACTACTCGGTAAATGTACAATATACAAGTCTACACATAACTCGGCCTATACATGATGACCAACATTGTCTAGAAAATGACTAAGTGTAAGACACTAATAGACAACAAAAATTAGGGATCTTCAGGAACTAGAAAAAAATGTTATCTCTATTGAGCATTAATTCTTGTCATTAGTATCAAGGAAGTCAAAGACATCGGTCGGTTATTTATATGAACCTAGTCGGTAACTATAAGCAATACAAGCCAGTCGGTTAAGTCTTCATACTGAGCACCAGACAATTTTACCAAGCATCAGATACCAATACCGAGAAGCAGTAAACACTGAGCATCAATGTAATTACCAAGCAGTATTCACAGTGTTTACCGAGGATCACAAGAAATGGTATAGGAATCAGAAATGACACATCTATCTATGCAAACAGTTACAACAGAATCAGATTTTTTTTACCAAGATCGAGGATAATTTATTATTGAGATATTCATTGAATGCGATGAAGATCTTATGTAATTGTTTGATCTAGGTTATTTTTGTACACCGTAGATCTTAGGGTTTTTTTCTAAGTTGTTGAAACCTAATTTTGTATAAGCGACATAAAGCAGTATGCTATATATTTATATTTTACATTATTTTTTATGTGAACTGATGTATGAGCGAAGAAGCACTTGAAGCACTAGCCAAAATTCAATATTATTAGTTGATAGAGCAAAACAGTATTTAGAGGAAATCAGATTGAGCAGAATCAGAGCAAGCTAACCGAGCAGTTCAGAGCAGAGATTCACACAGTATAAGGTGATATATATTCAATACTTTATTGATCTATATTAGACAAGTTGAGTTGTCATTAGCAGATAGTTACCTATTTCTTTCTAATCATTGTAATAGAGTTTTGGTAAAATCTCCTAATAGAGTAGACTTGACAGTCTTTTGTAAATCTCTTAACTGAGTGCACACTCAAGTAGTGTTGCTAAAATCCTATCACTAGGTAGATCTAGCTGATCTAATATGTTACTCCTAACAGGGTAAGATCATTAGAAGTGATCAAAACTTGTAGCCCTAATAGGCAAACCTTTTCTATCTATAGTAGTGAAGAATTTGTGGGTGTCATCCCCACCGCAATTTTTACCTTCTAACAAGGGTTTCTGCGTTACCAAAATACTTGTGTTATGGGATTGTTATATTGTTGATTTCATGTTATTTACTTTTACAAGTTGAATGAATGAATGATACATGCATTTGATACAAGTTATTATGCAAGGTTACTACTATTTACAGTTTTAGATCTGAAAGGTTTATAAGAGAAAGTTTTTGAGGGAAATGATTCACCCCTCCCATCTCAATACCCTATCTCTCCTAATCCAATAATTGGTATCAGAGCTCAGTTCTCTTATTGGACAGTTTAACCACCGAAGGGTAAAGATCTAGTCATGGAGAGGTATAAGTTAGATAAGACAACAGAAAATCAGAAGATTCAAATGCAGATGTTTGTTGAGCAGTATAAGCAAGCGAAGGATGGACTAAAGAAATTACTGGTTGAAAGGAAGAACCTAGCTATTCTGCAAAATGAGATTGGTTAACATGAAGAAGCAATTGATGATCTATTTGATCACATTGGATCTAGTTATGGAAGTATTTTTGATGGATCTGAAAGTATAGCCTTTGACTTGTCTAAAAAGAATCTTCACTTAACCGAACAAGTGAAAGCACTACAAATCAGTCAGGAATCTCAGATGGTAAGAATGGTAGAAGTAATGAACAATGCTAGACAGGCTGAGCAGGAAAGGAATCTAGCTATTGAAGACCGAAGATTGATAACTGAAAAACTTCAAGAAAAAGAAAGTGAGATTCACAAACTCACTAAGCACCATTTCGAAATATCAAATTAGATGGTGATTGTGAATCAGGAGGTCAACTGAGTTAATGGTGAATTGTTAAGAAAACTTGAAGATATAGGAGTTCTCAAAGAAGAGAATGAAAAACTAAGAAATGAAATAAAGACACAACAACAACATCATGAAATGAAGAAATTGGCTAAGGATAGTTCTAAAAGGATTGATGATTTTCTGATTAATCAAAGAAGATTTGGAAGCAGAGCTGGAATAGGCTATACCAGTGAAGGAGAATCATCACAACAAGCTGAACAAGTCAACAACAATCAAAATCAAAGACCTAAAGTGTTGACATGTTATCACTGTGGCAAACCGGGACATACTTCTAATGTGTGTAGAAGTAAAGCACAATGTAAACCTCTAGTCACTCCTAAGTTTAATGGTTATTGCTATTATTGTGGAAAATTTGGACACCAAGCTTATGAGTGTAGAGCTAAACTGAACAAGAATGCTAACAATCCTACTATGGAGAAATTATGCTGCACTTGTAATGAACATGGACACACTGCACGAGAATGTAAGGCAAAAATGAAGCAAGTATGGATGCCAAAGCAGAAGACACAACACAAGCCTTATCAATCGAAGAGATGAGGTAATTCTTATGTTTGGGATTACAACACATGGACTAACTGTATTGCATGTGGTAGATATGGGCACATTGCAGCAAACTGCAATAGGAAAAGATGGGATGGACAATCACGAAGCTGGACAAGCACTGGAATGGCATGTTTGCATTGTCATAAGGTCGGTCACCTAAGCAAGGACTACAGAGACCGAGGACCAAAAGAAAATCATGTATTTGAGAGTGGAAACACTATTGTAGATATCATGAGAATAAGGAATGAAATGTGGAAGAAAACATCAAATGAGAATGCTGAGTCAAGTAACGTTGTCGGTGAAACCTCATCCACTGGATTGGGTGACATCGATACTTCCACCTAAGGTGATATAGGTATGTATGGGACTAACATTTCAAAATGATCACATTTTACATATAGTTCCTTATACATGTTGTGCACATGCCAAATCTGCATGAATAAAGATGCATTGTGGTTTATATGTTTTGAGCTAACAAAGTTACACAATCGGTAAAAGTTAGACCGAGCATTGGTTACCCGTCGGTAATTGCTATTCAAGGTTAACCGAATAATAGTATCAACTAAGCAAAGAAGTCTTGTGTTAACCAAGCTGATGAAAGATTGTAGCTATCACCGAGCTGATAGTTGTCATGAACTAGAAAGTAGGTCAAGCATTTATTGCATAAATTTTTGAGCGGGAATATCAAAAATTCTATAAATACACGGAAGATAGTTTATTTTTCACATTGCGATTTCAAAGACCTAAAATTTCACAGTGCGAGTTCGAGAAAGAATCTTTCAAGAAAATTCAAGCAGCTACAAATCAAATTGAGCACACTCTTTGACACATTCCAAGTAAGTTGAAACCCTACCAAGCATATTTCTCGTACTTATCAGAAAACCTAGTTTGTTGAAATGGCATCTACTGCGAGTTCTTCTAAAGTTGTGGAAGAAGAAGTTAATTTAATAGTGTTAGCAAGCTACAAGGAACCACCTTATAAGTTACACCCTAAAGTAGCTTTGAAAATGGATTCAGTAGATGCTTTTTTAAGCATCCCACCTAGGGTTTTGTTAACTGAAGACATACGATCATACATACACTGTAAAATTGGGGAAATAGGTGATTTTGATATGTATGTTGTGTATCAGGCACTTTGTGATGAGAAAATAGAACTGAAACCAGAGCACAAAATTGTTGAAACACTTGGTCTTACCAATGCCCTAAATTTCCCAAAGAATTTTAAGAATAAATGGATTAGGGTTGTGTTGAGCCGCTATCATGAGGGAACATTCTGGCTAGACAGACCAATCAAGGTTACAAAAAGAATGATTAGAAGGGTTACTGGTTACCCTACTACCGATAAAGCCAAAGCATTCAGAAGCTCATCACAAGCCGAGATTGAGAAAAACATTGGCACAACATGGGATGGTAGAGCACTGAAAATTTCATCAATTGTGGATCCCAAAGTTAAGTTTGCAGTGCATGTAATTGGGTACAAGATATTTCAATCAAGCAGAGCAAACAATGTACCATGTAGCGCAGTCAACATGGCTCACAAATTGATAAAGAAGGATCATCAGATAGACCTTGCCGAGCTACTACTGAGACAGGTTGAAGAAAACATGAAAACAATTAGGACATAGAAGTCCAATACCTGTAAGTTTGGATCATTACTTGTATGTTTATTTTTCTATCTCCAAAAATTCTTTCCCTCTATCGGTCACATTGACTGGATAGATGACACACTGATCACTTCACAAATTTTTGAGATTATGAAAGGTCTGGGAGATAATGTAGGAAATGTTATAGATAGTTATTTTGAAGATTTTAAAGTAAAGATGAATTTAAGAAGTAGAATTCTGAGTTCATTGGTCAAAAAATATGAGATGGACATTTGTTTCTTAGTGAACACCAACCACACTATAATCAAAGTAGTTGAGCCGAGAATAAAATGACTAGAACCTATGGGCTATGAAATGGATCATGATTTTGATTTGAAATCTATTAAGGCACTAATAGCATTATCGAAGGACAAAAAGGCCGAAAGGTTTGGAACCTTTGAAGAAGCTAAGTCTAGAATAAAAATAGGTTTGGTCATCGGTAAAATGACAAGGAAAGCAAAGAAATGAAGAAATTTTTATCTGAGAAGTTTGGGAATGAATCAAACTCATCTAAGGAGTCACCGGTTGAAACTGCAACCAAAGGTCAGTTAATGTTGGCTGACAAACCATGTAACAATGAAGAAATTGAGTCTGAAGAAGAACAAGAACCTATACCAATTTCTCCCACTCAAGCTCCAAAGAAGAGGTAGTTGCCAGTACGAACAGGTGCATGCACAAGGTCATCAACTGCAGCTTCACCACCAAAGAAGAAGGGAGCTACGAAGGTAGCAAAATGAAAGGCGGCTACACCAACAAAGACTTATGTAAAGAAAGGACCCAAGGTTGTAGCAGATGCACTGAAGAAAAGGAGAAGATTGATAAGAAATAGAGAATACCTTGAGGATGACAAATATGACAATAATCAATTCAAGGTTGTCAGTAATAAGAACAGGTCAATAGATGAGGTTGCTGCAGATATAATTGAGAATGGAAATCTTGCAGATCTTGAACTTAGTAAGTTTGACAGTATGTCAACTGAAGACCAAAATAAAATTGAGGAAGCAGTCATCCAGATGATGATACACTTCAAACGAGTTCCATTAGAGTTTGAATTATCACTGCCCAAGACATTAGAGGACCGAATAAATCAAAAGTGGTCATATGCCTTGGATACCGAGAAGAGGATGAGGGAACAAGCCCTTGTATCGATTGCACTGGACTTATCTCTTGATGAGATTAAAGAGTCAGAGGTATCATTTATCGAGGTAATTGATACAATAATTGGTCAAGAAATTAAGAATAGTTCACAGGAAGCACCGAATCCAGAAGTGATTCAGATTAAAGACACAAATGATAAGGATGTACTCATTGAGGACATCACAAATGGTGATCTTGATGATAGGGATGAAGATGAGGATGCGAATAATGCACAATATATCACACAGGATGAAGCACAATTTACCAAGTGTGCATTCACATCACTACCAAGTGAGCTTCATGTACTTGTTGAAGCCATAGAGATTCTCTCTGAGGAACAACCCGATGGCTCAGACCCCAAGCAACCACAAGACACAATAGGGGAAAATAACACCGAGACACTTGCAGAGACAAACAATCCTGAAGGAAAAGAGGCTATTGAAACATAAACACAGACATAAGAAGAGCCCAAAGAAACTGAGGCTACCCCACATGACACAACATTAGAGGCTCCATCTCAGTCAACCGACACATAGGTTATCAAGGAGCATAAAAAGGAAGACAATGTGTCAACCAGGCAGAACACTCCGAGGGCAGAAGAAAAAGCTAGTGTTTTAGTTGCCAAGAGTTCACCACAGGAACCGGAGAAGAAAAAGAAGAAGAAGAAAAATAAAGGAAAAGGGCCGATCACTCTAGATGAAGTAATTGTGATACCTGAGTGTGACCTGAGGACCCTTAGCCCCAAAGAACTAAGCAAATATGGGGAGTTATGCAAAAGAAAAGCAGCACATGAGAAGTTGAGACAAGAGAGCAAAAACAAGGAGATATTAGAAAATGTACAAGATATCTTACAACAAGTAGGAGATACAAATCGATGAAGATAGTATGATTATGGACCAAATTGCTACTCTCGTTGAAGGTATAAATTCCCCAGATGTTGATGCCGACAAGAGAATTGAAGAGAGGGCCGATTCAAAGATTCAAGATAAACTTGCAGAGAGAATAAGCCAAGAAGTGGCAATTAACAAGGTTAAGCTATCAGAGGTAATAACTAAAATTCAGTGTATTAAAAAATTAATTTGTCAAATCTTGTTTAAGCTATGCAGTATGGAAACCTTCACTGCTGAGATCAGTGAAAACATACAACAATTTGAAAATGAAATTACAGCTAGTGCACATGCCGCTACAACCGAGCCACAAGCTATTTCAAAGCATATATTGCAAGTTCACGAACTCAAGAGGTTGATAGAAAATCTCAGGAAACAAGAAGAGAGAGTCAGTGATCAAGTCACTAAATTACAAATCGAGCTCCTACCCTACCTAAAATTTTTTGAGAAACATATTGTCAAAGCAGAGAAACTTGTTGCAACACCAGAAATTTTTATGTTGGATAACATCTTTGACATGCATGCACAAGTTTGTCTTGAGCACCTTGCTCTCACCAACTTGAAAGAGGAATGGGAAAACCTCTTGGAATCATTGAACAAAACCCATCAGCACATTTTTGACAAGCTGTAAGTATACATTTTTGTATTTGGCATTAATATCAAAAAGGGGGATAATAATGTATATGCCAAATATGTAAATAGATGCTAAGTATACTACACATTACCGGGAACATGCACCGAGGGAGAGTATTTAGAATTTTTTTGATATGTATATGGCAGAGATATAAGTTTTGAGACATAAGGTTTGTATACATTAAGGTTTTGATACTAATACCAAAGGGGGAGATTGTTATCTCTATTGAGCATTAATGATTGTCATTAGTATCAAAGGAAGTCAAAGACATCGGTCGGTTATTTATATGAACCCAGTCGGTAACTATAAGCAATACAAGCCAATCGGTTAAGTCTTCATATCAAGCACCAAATAGTTTTACCGAGCATCAAACACCGATACTGAGAAGCAGTAAACACCGAGCATCAATGTAATTACCGAGCAGTATTCACAGTGTTTACCGAGGATCATAGGAAATGACATAGGAATAAAAAATGACACATCTATCTATGAAAATGGTTACAACAGAATCAGAAAATATTTTACCAAGGTCAAGGATAATTTATTGTTGAGATATTCATCAAATGCAATGAAGATCTTATGTAATTGTTTGATCTAGGTTATTTTTGTACATTGTAGATCTTAGGGTTTTTTTCTAAGTTGTTGAAACCTAATTTTGTATAAGCGGCATAAAGCAGTATGCTATATATTTATATTTTACATCATTTTTTATGTGAACTGATGTATGAGAAAAGAAGCACTTGAAGCACTAGCCAACCTTCACGATTATCAATTGATAGAGCAGAATAGTATTCAGAGGAAATCAGATTGAGCAGAATCAGAGCAAGCTCACTGAGCAGTTTAGAGCAGAGATTCACACAGTATAAGGTGATATATATTCAGTACTTTATTGATCTGTATCAGATAAGTTGAGTTGTCATTAGCAGATAGTTACCTATTTCTTTCTAATCATTGTAATAGAGTTTTGGTAAAATTTCCTAACATAGTAGACTTGATAGTCTTTTTGTAAATCTCTTAACCGAGTGCACACTCAAGTAGTGTTGCTAAAATCCTATCACTAGGTAGATCTAGCTGATCTAATATGTTACTCCTAATAGGGTAAGATCACTAGAAGTGATCAAAACTTATAGCCCTAATAGGCAAACATTTTCTATCTGTAGTAGTGAAGAATTTGTGGGTGTCATCCCCACCGCAATTTTTACCTTCTAACAAGGGTTTTTGCGTTACCAAACTACTTGTGTTATGGGATTGTTATATTGTTGATTTCATGTTATTTACTTTTACAAGTTGAATGAATGAATGATACATGTATTTGATACAAGTTATTATGCCAGGTTACTATTGTTTACAATTTTAGATTTGAAAGGTTTATAAGAGAAATTTTTTGAGGGCACTAATTCACTCCTCCCCTCTCAGTACCCCATCTCTCCTAATCCAACAAAAAACCCCACTGAAAATATTTCTTGAGAACAAAGAGAAAAAAAACTTACTAGTTCATGAAAATCACCCCTAATAGCATTAAACACTTGCTCTGTAATTGTATTAATGTACCTCAAACTCTCGATTGAACAACCCCAATTATGATTGTGCGGAAAAAGAAACACAATCTCAATTTTTTATTGTAACCTAAAAATTAACTCAGCCATCATTTCAAAATTAATGTTACCTGGTTTAGCTATCAACTTGACTAGTCGTGCTATAGTCCTTTAAATCTTTAAATGTCACTCGTCGATCTCCATCTAGGTTGATGAGCATGGAGAGTCACACAAATTCAATTGATACACATTACATCAACTCTATATGGTGATCATTCATTGGTCCTAACCCATACAACTGCACTTGCAACAACCAGTTGTGGGTACATTCAACATTTCCTTCAAGAATTTTCCAGACACATGTCAACTCCTTGCAAAACCATGAGCTAATTGAGAAACTCACATAAAGTTTCATGAGGTTGAGACTTACCCAACATGGGTTATCAATTCATTTCATTGCAAGATCACAACCATTTTCCTTAACTACGATTTAGGCCTACGAGGAAGCAAGGCCAGAGGTCTTCAACAAGTATCAGTACCTTGCTCAACCATGGCATGCAACCATACCATTTTGTTAACCATATGGTGTTGTGGTGAAGAAAACTCATCAAGTGCCCTATGTAACTTCCTCGCTTCCTTGAAGGCTAAAATTGGGTCCCACATAATAAGCCGTGAGGCAGCAACAAGGGACCACCATAACATCTTATTCTTCCTTGCAAGCTCGCAACCTTCAAACATTTCCCCATGTGTGTGATCTAAACCTAACCTGTCAGGAGCACGCTAAAACACTCAAACATTAACTTCTAAGTTCAACATGCATCAACATATAGAAAAAATATTTTCAGACCACCTCTGATTGAGCCAAAACGGGAGCACCCTGTCACCGTTTGGTTTTCTCTTATAAGAGGGATGTGGGTGTGCTCTTGAAACACAATGAGCATGTCCCCAATGCTATTTAGGAAGGATTAGGATCATTTAGAATCCATGGATAGCCCATAATGTCACAAAATCAGGTATGGTGAACCTATTTTGCCGCTAGGATTTCGAGGGTCCAAATGAAGCAAATGCAGATTCTAAGCTAATGAATGCTATGCAAGGTTGATTTTGACTTTGAAATAGATGTGACATGGATGAAAATGATTAGTATTTCTTGAAATAAACTAGGTCAATCCAATTTATCTAATCTAGGATGTTAGTTAGAAAACATGGAAATAAAGGAAATCTAACAATTCTATGATAAATTATGCTATTCTAGATGAAAATGCTCATTATAACAATGCATGAAATGAAGACGTGAATTGATTAATTTCTCTACAAAGGGAGGCTATTTATAGGATTTGAGGAAGGGCTTGGGTTAGGAAGGGTAGTTAGAGTTTAGGACCAAGGGTTGGGGTTTAGGGCCAAGGGTTAAGCCTTGGGTCAAAGGGATAAGGATGAAGGGTTGTGTGAGAAACACCAGGGAAGAATGCTAGGGGACCAAGGTGGAAGAAGAGACATAGGTCTTCATTGAGAGGTTGTAAGATCCATTAATGATGGTGTAAGGGGTCATTAATGAGCATGTAAGGCTCATTAATGAGGGGTGTTGACCTAAAGTCAAAGAGAGAAGGTTTAGTCTAAGAGGGGTAGGAATCACCCTTCAAGAAGGGTTTAGGGAGTGATTAGGAAAGTGAGGATAGGTTTAGGGTTTTATAGAAGATATCTAGGGTTTTAGGGATTTAAATAAATATTTAATTTATTTAAAGAGGATTTGGAGTTTGAGACATTATTTATTAAACAATTAATAAATTAGAGGGATAAACATTCAAATTAGATTTAAATGTTTTTGGCTAAGGTTCTTTAATTAAATAGGTTTAATTAAAATAGAGGAAGGGATAATAAAAATAAAAATTAAATAATGATGATGTCATTAGGAATTTTATCAACAAAAATATTTTTAATTGACAAATGGATTTTTACGTGTCTACACCCCCACTAATCATTGTGAGGATGCGACAAACCATTATAGTCTTCACAAACACCCACTTGCAAGATTGCAGGTCCAACTGACAGTCTTTAAATAAATTGTGAGAACCTTTAACGCATGGCCCATCATCGCTTCCATGTGGGATAAAGGTATTAACTATCTAAACAAGTTGTGAGGATGTGACAATACTTTTATCACCACCCACAACCTCACAACCCCTAGCTTTCATCTATCTTAACTGTCACGAGGACGCGACACAACAACCTCGCAACACCCAATTGTCTAGCTATAACATAAACACTTTAACATCCAACCATCCAACCATCCAACCGCAACCTCACAACATCTTTTGCTAAAAGAACTTTAACCTCCACGAGGGTGCAATAAACACTTTAAGAACAACTTAAAGCACATGCAAAATAATCAATAAAGTGTTAGACTAGGACATAAGAGATGTATGGCCATAAGATAAGAGCATGAAACAATGACCACAATATTTTGAATTTAATCAAAAGTACACACCAGGAAAAACAAATATGATGGGCTGACAATTGGACACTTTAACATAGAACCTAATTCTGCACCCACTTGTTCAATAGGCATCAATTTAGGCATCAACACAGGTGTTCATATCATCATTAATGAAGGCGCTATGTGGCACTTGAGTTGGTGCTAGACTCTTTTGGTAGGTGCAAAAGACACCATGAGTAGTGCCGATCTAACAAATAACACCTAGGTTTCAAAAAAATAGAGGAGAAATACATTAAAATAGTGTGTGGAAGCAAAAAAGGGAGCTAATCACAGGGATTTGTTGTAGTGGATCACCCTAGAGCATACAAAAATGGAGTACAAAATGTAATGGATTGTAGTAGCAATAATTCTATTATTAAAGTCAAGTAGATTATAAATATAAATAGATATGGATCTCTTCTACACTTGTTCTGATGACAATATCAAACTATTACATTAGCCCCTATTTTATAGAAATAGAAGGATGGTTAAAAAACTTTGAATATATAAATTTTTTAAAATTAGATTACATTTGGTGATAAAGGAGACAAGGATAATGTTTGTAAAATGGCAATAGACAACTATCAAACAATTGGTATAAGTTTTAGTGGGGTGGCTATGACCATGTCGATGCTCCTAAGTATTACTCTATCAAATTTTTACTAAGCAATTAAAAAATACCCAAAGATCATTGTGTGCATATAGATATTGCTCATGCCCTTTTTAAGAAAACAATGTTAAAAAATAACAAATCTTCTCTAGACAAAGGAGATAAAAGCATACCAACAAATTGTATTGTAACAAAGAAATCCCTTGTAAATGTAGGAGGAAATAATAATTTAGAAACAAAGCATAATGGAACAATTTCTGACATTATGCCCCAGAAATGTTGTCTATATAAAATTATGTGCAAAAAGCTAGAAATCAGATTACAAAGTAATAAATTAGTTTCCAGTATTGCTAAACATAAATTGATAACAAAATTTAGTTAGCATGATCTAAGAACTCTACATTGGAAGTTTACTACCTCCTCAATCAAATGAGCTGATTTGATAACGAGAGCCATAAGATCTTGAAGTCCACAGTTTTTACATAAATTATCATTTCTTGTAAATTTCATTACCACATGTTTGTAGCTGACAACATTTCCTTTTTGTGTACATTGACTCCTTCAATTTGTGTTGTTGTTGTAGAAGATTCCTCTCTCTATAACTGTTTGTAACTACAAAAATTTCTCTTTTATGTACATGGACTCCTCCAATCAGTGTTGTCATTATAAAAGACACTCTTAGTGTAATTAAGAAAAGCGCTTCACAAAAGACAACTCATGGAAACAACTTCTTATCCACTTCCACTGCCATGTGTTTGTAACTACCAACATTTCCTTTTTATGTACACAAACTCCTTCAATTCATGTTGTCATTGTAGAAGACGTCTCTAGTGTAATAATTATGAAAAATGCTTCAAGATGACAACTCATGGAAAACACTTCATATCCACTTCCATGTCGTACGTTTGTGGCTACCAACATTTCTTTTTTATGTACATAAATTCCTTCAATTGATGCTACCAACCTTGGGTAATTAGAAAAGTATTTTGAAAAGGAAACTCATATATGTATTACTATTAAGAAATTAAAAAAAAACTAAAAGAATATATATATATGTATATATAATAATAATAAAAGAAAAAAAATAAAATGTTGAAAGAATAATGATACTAAATTTATGCATGTCAAATAAAATTTGTAAAAGAAGAAAGAAGCAGAAGAAGAAGAAGAAGGAATAATAACTACTAGCAATCACACCTTGGTGTGCAATGGGTATGTCGAAGCATATTGAAGATCAATTATGCAAAAATATATAAAGAGGCAAAGGGTACATAGAGAACAATGACATTGCACTTTATGAATAATTATATTTCATATAATAGTTATGTTTTGTGGGAGACTATTAATTACCTATGAGAACAAAAATTACCTATGGGAATGCCAACTATACTAAATATGGAAAATAATTTTATTAGGTAAACCATAGCCTATTTCAAAAAATATTAAAAAAAACATAAATCATAGATAGGGCAATTTAATTCAACAATGCAACACTCCTCGAATTATAAAAAGGCCTTGGCTTTGGCCTCAAGTGAATTAAAAGTGATCTTTTCCTCAACATAATAAATTTTAAAAGGATGCAAATATTACATAATTGTAAAAGAGGTAAAGCAAAATTAATTAAAGGGCTTTGATTTCAAAACCTAAGATAAAAAGATTACACAAGATCTAGAATGACCAAGGCTCTCTAGAGGGGAGTGCCCCATTGGCTCAGTAGATCCACCATGACTGAGTCTGCCTATTTCCCTATGCTCATGCATAGGCACACCATGATGGGATTCTCCACTTGTTTGTGATATTTTGGATGCATTGGTTTGCCAAGTGGTGGTCTCCAAAGATCAATATGTGTAAAATAGTAATCCAAATGCCTAGGCAAATTACTCATATTGTGCTCCTCTACATGGACTCCATTTTTTCATTCCATCATGCTTACTCATTAGACTTTCACAATTCCCCACAAAAACTAATAATATATTCACAATAACAAGTATGGATTTGTCTTTCTTTGAGCTAATTCATTAATCCAACACCCAAAGATATTTTATTTAGGGTTTTCAATACCTAGATTGTTCTTATTCTTAGTTTAGTTAGTTTAGAGCATATACACATATTGGGTTTGTTTGGGCTAAGGGATATTTGGGTTTTTATGTTTTTTGAGCTTTAAGGGTTTAAAATGGGTGAGTGACATTAGAGAGTATTGAGAATAATCAATGAGAACACATCCAACTTCACTCAAGTTCTCGGTTTTGTAACATTGTTTGTATGTGGTGTCATTTGTAGCTTCCTCTTATCCATCAAGCTTTAATTTATTTGATGTTGTGTGCCATGAGATCGTCTAATCATTGGGAGACACTTTCAATAAGGGTTGGATAATTCTACAGATTGACCAAGTTCTTGGAATATCCCCTAACCATTGCAATGCATTCTTCCTCTATCATCACTGGCGTACTTTGTGAATCATGAAGATCCAAAAGATGATCCTCAGAGGTGCCTCATACCCCGCCTTTTTATACTTCCTCTTGATAACAATGTAATCTGTTTCACATGGATTTAACAATGCTTGGTCAAATTCCATGTCACTTAACACAAACAATTGTTTGATCATTTTCTTACATTGTAGCTTGCATTTATAGGCTATGTTCATAATCACATAAAAAACTTTCTGAAAACTGGTATTCATGCCCCACTCCATATTTAGGGTAAATCTGTATTTCTCTAGCAACTTGTCACCTTTGAGTAAGTGTAGCTTTGGGTTTTTGTTGAAACTGACTACATGGCCTTTCCACAATTGGTCACTCATTTCTAAAACAAGTGAACCGAGAGTGATGCAAACTTGCATGGGAAGTCCGTTCATACTGCCTGACATGTCATAGACCACCAAGTTGTTAGACAACTTCCCTTCCCTCATTATGTCTTCCACCATTCAAAGCCAATGGAGCTCTGCTACCTTATTGACACCCTTCTATTTAAGCACTCGTGCAATGATTTCATGGGAAATGACTACTATTTTTTGTCTGCTTTTCACATCTACAAGAAAGTGGGCAAAACTATTTGCATCATGCTTTAAAAAGAGATTTTTGTAATCCTCATTGCCATAGAGGCCACTTTGTTATATGCCAATTTGCTCCACAAATTTGCACTCATCTACACCTCGAGCAACTGCATGACCTTTCACAATTGAACCAACACTTGTTTCCTTAGCCTGTCATGAACTTTGTAGGGGTAAAAGCACAATAAGTTGTCACCCTTTTACAAAGGAAGAGGCTAACAACATAAAAACTGAAAAACTTCAAGGGCATAAAAGTCACATTTCTGTTGAGAATTTGAAGATGATGTAAACTGATGAAATGTGTAAAATAGGATGAATTTTATGCCTATAATTTTTAAAAATTAATTTGAGCAAAAATTAATATATTTTTTTAATTTTTTGGGTCTATTTTTCATATCCTAAAAATACTACAAATAAGCGAGTTCACTTCCCATCAAATCATTATAAGTAAAATATTTTTTTTCCCTCCAATTTCATAATATGTTTTAGATGACATGTATATCTAGTGCAAGAAAAAAGAAAGAAGTTTTTTCGATCTATAGTTTACTCGTTATAAGTATTGAAAATCGACCTTACCTGAAATCAACAGTTTTTGTCTCCCGTCACTTTTACCCTATAAAAAATATACCAAAAACCAAATAAATTATATATTCTTGAAGAGGACTCTCTCCTCTAGTGCCCTATATAATTTTAATTTTTTTTTGAATTGATTTAGTATTTTTCTATATTTTCCGAATCAATGTCTTCTCAAAGTTTAATATACCTACATGTAGTTTTTAGCAAATTTATTTAACGTTTTGTAGATGAAACAATATAAAATTTATATGTCCAAAATCATACTTTCGAGATCTAGAAAAGGGTACTTTTAGTTTTTTAACATTTTCTATTTTGATCTAAGAAAGGAACAACAGAAGTGCAAAATTCTAGTTTTTTTGTATTTTTGGTGGTTTGGCTGCCAACATGGCATGCCACCTAAGTAGACTGGGCCGAGTCCAACTGGGCTGAGTCTGATTGGGCCGAGTCCGACTCGGCCGAGTCCCCCTAGGGGGTCGGCCCCACTCAAATAGCCTAATACTGTGCAAATGAGTGGTTTGTGATATTTTTTTATATTAAAAATATTATTTTGACTCGGCCGAGTCCTACTCGGCCTATTCTAATGGGCCACGTAGACGCCATTCAGCACCGTGTGGCGCCTACGTGTACTCGGCCGTGTTAGACTCGGTCGAGTATAACTGGGCCGAGTCTAACTGGGCCGAGTGATTTGAGTTAGCCCAAAAGGTGACACTCGATTGTGCTTTTACCCGTAGGTGTCACGCCACTCATCTTCCACATTAGAGTACTCTTCATGTGGGATAACTCTTTGGACACTATTCTTGCAGATAAGAGTGGAAAGATCGTATGAGGAGTCAAGATAAGGGCACCATTATGCGACTAGGCTTATGTCCCCCAATTTGCCTGAGTTAAATGTCTCCAAGTCCTTTGCTAGTATATTGGCGAAATGTTGGGCTATTTCATCATGCAATGCTATGTAGTGTGAATCATTGTAGTAGCATTTGAGGGCTCTTGATGCATCTTTCGTCAATTTTTGCCACTTGGAAACCCTTGCTGTTGTGCTAGTTTGCTTTCCTTTCAATAAATCTACTTCAATTCTCTCCTCTTTGGACTATAGAGTCTCGTGTTTCTTGGCCTCTCTTACACATGCCCTTGCAAGTGAAATAGCCGAAAGGCCTATGCCTTCCATTGAATTTGACTATTGTAGCTACAACAAAGTACCTTCAACATGTAAAGTGGCCAAAACAAACCGATGCTTCAGATTGCTTCAATGGTCTTGGTTCTCTCTGCAAGATTGTCTACTATTGGATAAAACAATAAACTCCTCACTTTCAAATAATAAACGCCTTTGGTGTAATAAAGAAATGCCTACAACGATAAAAAAATGAAAAATTAATGACAAACAAAAATAAAAGAAAATGCTATAAATATGTTTTTGAATAAGGTAAAAACAGGTTTTGAATGGAACGCGAAACCATTTACATCATAGCAAAAAGATAAAGCATGCAAGTTTTCCAAAATGAGACGCATGCTGGAAAGAACAGAGCAGGACCCTAAACAACACTAGAAACAATAACAAAAGCAAAGAAAAACAGATCTAGCAACACTACCAGCAGCACCCAACAACGAACAAGACAAAACTAATTGCTTATCATTTTTTCCGCTTTCATCTTCAGCTCCTCCATCTTCTGGATTGCTTTTTTCAGGTCCTTCAGCTCCTTTGGCTTCTTAGGGATCTTCCTCTGAGTACGCCCCCTGGTTCTAGTACCTGGACCTGCATTCCCAGCATCTTCTTCAATAGTGAAGGTCGTGTTTTCCAGCTGGTTTTTCTCCAGGGAGTTGTGAATCATGTTCAAGTTGATGAAAGCCGCATTGAGTCCTTCATTGTTGTGGCTCAGGACTTCGTTAATCATTTTCCCATTGTTTCTAACTTTGACCTTAATTTCTTTAACCTTGTTGTCAACGATTTTGTTGACCTCCTTCCATTTTTTATTGTTAACCTTATCCAGAATCTTGTTCTCCAGCTTCTCCAGCTTCTTGTTCAGGGTTTCCATAGTTTTCTCCAGAGTATGAAGGTGAAGCTTTATCTCCTGCATCTCTTGATTGATCCAATCCTGAGGAATACTCTGACCTTCATCATTGTTAGCCTCGTCCAGATTCATAGCATCCCCCAGGGAAGTGATGGTATCCTCCTTTTGACTTTTTTCCTCCTCAATGGCATTCTGATTAGTACTAGCATCTGTTTCTTTTTGTTCCTCCTCTTTTTCATCTATGACAGGGTAATTCTGACCAGTTTCAATTTTCTCTTCATCTAGCCCCTCGAGGTGGCCCAAAGAATCCTCCGTTTGGGTTTCTTCATCCTCTTTACTAGCCAATATGTTAAATATGTTAAGAATGATATTATAATGAATATAAATATGTTATGAATTTATAATACAATGAAAATGATGAAAAAGGAATACAAATATTTTTCCAAACTTGAATCGGAAACCACGCGTCCAGTTTAGAAAATGGACCAATAACCCTAATCCTTTCTCGCAGAATTTCCAATATAAGGATTCCCGCGATAGGGTTTAAATTAACAAATATTTGACTTATGGAAGCGATTTGAAAGGGATTCACGTTTGACAGTGAGGTTTACATACTCACAATGTTTACTGCAGGTGGAATCCATAATTTTCCTTTAATCGCGAGGCTGAATCAAGTTCAAGAAGTCTGGAGTTTCCAGAGTTCACAGATTTCGAATATTGTATTGTATTGATCTGTTCGTAGAAATCCATAGTGAGGGTTAGGGTTATTTAACAGAGGACACCGGGTGCCAACATCTGGAAGAGCATTGCTTATGACGTTTGACAAAATCCTCTCTCTAAAGCTATGGAGGCATCTCTGCACATCTGTGAGAGGCGCATTGAGCAATGTCCGCTCCACATCTGTGAGAGGCTTGTTCAGCCACGTCTTCACGTTTGCAAACTGGGCTTTGGAGAGTTTCATTTCCGATCGAGCGGTTAATGTGTCCTTTGTTAAATAACCCTAACCCTAGCTATGTGTTTCCTTTTCCTTGGTGGATGTCATGGACCGATTGGAGGGTGCTACAAATGCCTGCGTTTGTGTGTAAGATGAATGCAGCTAGCAGTGAGCTTGGTGACGACCCAAATGTCGAGGACGACCCAACAACCTTCGGCTCTGCAACTCTCAGTATACTTTTAACCCTCTCCTCTTTAGTTACGAATTAGCTCCATTAAAGAAAAGATGATAAAATTATTTCGTCACTATATTTTTATTCAGTTCAGAGTTATAGGGTCATTTCTATAATAAGTTCAGTTCCCTTTTTATCTATTGTAGTCGATTACACACAGTTTGTTTTACGAGATTTTCGGCCAATATAGACTTATCGGATCATTTCTTTAGTAAGTTTGGTTCGTTTTATTGTGCTCGATCAAGCATAGTTTCAGTTAGCGACATTCTGAGATTCGAGATTGTGAATAACAAGAAGTGAAGAATATATTATGTTTTGTTGTATTTCCAGTCTGCAATGGTGGATTGGTTTTCTCCAGTATTGTGCAGTACATGTCTGAAAGATTACTGTGGGTTTCTGTTTTAATTTTAATTTTTATTCTTAATATTTGAAGAATTAGTTTAGGCAGCAATCTACTGACAGGATTTACTCCTGCAATTGTATTCTTCAAACAATCTGTGCGCCCTTAATCTAATTGGCAATCGATTCTCAATTATTTTCTTCGAGCACTCTGCAAACCATCGATCTGAGTAACAATCTACCGACATTGTTTCCTACTCTGCAATGACATTCTTTGAGCAATCTGCGAGCCCTTAATCTAAGTGGCAATCGATTGACACAAATACGTCTCTGCATTGGTGTATTTTAACAATCTCAGCATTAATCAATCAACAGGATTTATTCCTTCGCAGTTGTTCATGATAAGCAATTTGTGTGATAACAGCTTGACTGGAACCATCCCTTCTGCAGTTTCAAATGCCCCAAATTTGACATACCTAGTAATTAATAACAACTTTCTAAACGGCCGAATTCAAGAGCAGCTAACAAGTTATTCTCAACTCCAATCGCTTGAACTGGAGAGCAATAGATTGGGAGGTTCATTGAATCATGTGTTGCCTAAACTTCTGCAGGTAACGGATTTGTCACTGTCAAATAATTTGTTTGAGGGAAGTATTACAGACGAGCTCCCAACGTTATCTATTTTGATTTATGTGGTAATCTACTATGTATTCTCGAAAATTCTCAATCTTAAGCATCTGCTTTGTGTTTACATAAAGATTTTCTAACATGAATTATCCCACTGAACATACACAATGGATTTTTCTTACAGGTTGACAGGTGAAATTCCTGAGGCTTTATCTAATATGAGTCAACTTTATTTATCTCACAGTCGCACACGTTTTTTATGTTCTGAAATTGCTTTCAATACAGGGTTTCAGAAATCTGGAAGCACTAGTCAATTTCAATGCCAGGCAATTTCTGTTAATCGTAGTTCACATTGTTTTTGACTTGGACAAATAGGTACTAACAAGTTTTGATCTGATGCCAAGTGCAGCTACATCAGGCAAAGGATGATTGATTGCTCTATGTGTGGGGGCCGATCTGTCAGCCTTTTGCCTCTCCAACTTTGTCAGCTTCCAAATAACTTCATATGCTCACTCTCTTTGCCAGTTTTCTAGAGGCTGTAATATCCAGGGTACTGTAGACATATATTGGGCAACGCAGCAGCCATTTTTCAGAATCAAGTATAATTTACCTATCCGCCATGAATAGATCCATACTTAAGCCAGGTGTTAAAGTAAAAACCTGAGGATCGATTACCATTTTAAGAGCATGGAATGAATCTATTGGGCTTTCATGATCTTAGAAAAATTGCCATTCCCACAGAGGGAAATGGGGGGGGAGAGAGAAAATGGGACAGAGGCAGGGGAGAGAGTGTGGCAGTCCGGGTGTTGGGGCTGTGGAGGGTGGTCTTAGGGATTGCAAATGTAAAACAAACTGTAGGTCACTTGTGTTGTTGTCAAGATAAGCAATAGCAGAGTGCCCAAGCTACCAGCAATCTGCAATGGCTTTGAAAAATAAATACTTAAGAAATTGGCTTCATAATATTGTGTCTTATGTTAATGTACAAATGCAATCCCTCTCTGACCTCATGGATAACTTTGCAGGAGCAATTCCTTTATTTTAGATAGGGAGTAGAAAAGGTTCACCACTTGTTCCTTGCTTCCAAGGAAGTCTGTAATCACATCTGCCTTCCTTAGCACAGCAATGTCCTCGTCCTTGTTGATCAATTCACCCATAAATATAGCATAACAGTGGAGACAACGACGAGGATGTTGATGTGCTCAGAAAGGCATAGGTGAATATCGACTTTCGTGGAAGCATCAAACAAGTCTGACCTTTTCAACTTCCTAACTAAAGGAATTTGCTCCATTGATTCGTTTTGACATATTTATGGACCAGACCAAAACCATTCCTGATCAGAGCTGAAATAACCCCAAGTAGAATACCGACATTTTCATTTCATTCAAAGTTGTAGCATTGTGGCCTCTTCAGATCCACTTATTTTAGAAGGCCATGAAAAATGTTCTTGCTGATAACCACCTTGCCTACTGATTAGAGTGACTGATTTATTATTGCCATGCTAAAATGCATGGCCCGCACTTATTCTTTTTCGTCCAACATTTTGTTCATTCCTCATTTCTTCTGTTATAATAACAATTTTGAAGATGTATATACATCCTGATAAACTATGGCATGAATGTTGACGGTAACAAACTGTGTGGCATACTGAAATTAAAGTCAAAACATAATCAATATTTGAATGACGGAAGTTGTTATAATTGTCATTAGCAGCAAATATGAGGATTAATTAGAGAATACAAGACCGATTGAAAGCAATACATCCTAGGGAATTCACTATGGTTGGGATGGCCTGCTCGATTGTAGTTAATTTCTGGTAATGGTGGCATTGGCAGTGACCATTCTACTTCCCCAAACAGTGAGAGTGCCCATTACGGTAAACTTGATTTTACACAGCTCAATTCTGTGGCAAAAGGGAAGGCTATCTGTGCCCAAATCATCAAATATGGATTTGAAGTTGGGAACATTTCTTGGAATCCGTCTTGTGAATATGTATTTGAAGTTTGGGAGCATTAAGGATGCACGTGGTGTTAATGATGACACGGCTCAACAAAATTTAGTTTCCTGGAATGTCATGGTTTGCAGGCAGTGGTATTTTTAGGTTAGACCAAATTTTATAAATTCCCAAGATCTGTGTTTTTTATTTTTATTTTTTAGCTCATTTAAATGGGTCTGAATACAAACATAGTTATCATTCTTTTAAGTAAAGCCGAAGGAGAAAGTAGCCTACCGTTTTTTTGATTGTTTTCTTACAGTTAACCTGAGTGAGATCCCAAAAGAAGTACAACCAATTTGGGCTATTGATCTCTCATAAGTGGTTATGATTTTTCTACTTTCCATATTATAACGTTTGATACATTCAAGGATCAAATCCATCCATTGAACTGCAATGGGAAGCCAGTACCATGAGCTAACCAATTCTCATGTGCCCTTTGTGCAATTGAAGACCTTTCCCTTTCATTTCATTTACTCTTGAAAAACTTTCAATGCTTTTGTGCCTTAATTTGGAGTCCTACATCTCAAAGTGTTGCAAAAATTTGGTTGTTGGTTAGGTTACTCTAAATTATGGTTTCCAGTTTTCACATTTTTTCATTGGTTATGGAATATTAATCTACATATTTATACCCAAGATAATAGTGGAACAATCTAGAAAGCAATATCTATGATTGAACTAATCATTGTGTATATGCATAATAATTAAATATCATTATCAAAATCGGATCAAAATAAAGTTTGTTTTAACTATAATAAGCACAATCCCACAGCAAAAGCTATTCTGATGCAAAAAACGACATGGTCTTATTATCATGCCATATGCATATCAATTTCTATATATACATTATAATATCCATTAGTTGTAACGGGGGAGAGCAGCGCCGTTAACTTAAATATGGACGAGAGAGTTTTAAAGTAGATTTATATATTGGAGGGAGTTTTTTTGAAATCGTCATCCCACCCAAATAATTCAAACTTTTTAAACTCCTACATCCGCAGTCATGCAGTTCCAAAATTGAATTGGGCGGGTGAGAAAAGCTTGATCCAGACCCGTAATATTCATAGCAAGACAGGCTTTGAAGCCAGTAGAGGTCAAAGACTGCACTCACTGCTCCCTTACCATTTTCATTGCTTCTCCAGGTAAATCATTGTTTTTGATTTATATACATTTTCTGCAAATCATTGTATTTGATTCTTTGCGACAACATCTTTTTTAAGGTATGTTGTCAATCAATTTGTTCATGATTTCACTTTCCTTCTTCTCATTGATATGCATTCCATATACACTAATTCATTGCAGGTACCCTAAACTTCAGGACACATCCATATTTCTTATTCCAATGCAAGTTTCTGGCGCTAAAGTAGAGGGACATGAAGCCTGGATTAATCTATTTCAAGGCAAGCCTTGCCTATGATTACACATTTTGTATACATGTTGAATGCGGTAGATGAAACCGCCAGTTGCGTAATTTTGAAAACTGGTGAATTTTTTTCAATAGATCCATTTTTTACAGAGCTTGCAATTACTCAAGATTTATGTGAACAAATATCTTTGATGAACAAAACTTTTAACTGTCTTACATTCTTGTCTACAAGAGAACTTTCAACCACAATGGTTGACAAAAATCTCCATGTCAGTGTGTTCTGGTTTCAAACCCTAGTCGATGATTTATACAGTCACATGGATAGGAGGATGCCGGCAAAGATAAGTAGTTCGACTCTGCACCAGCTGCTTGCATTTGTGTGAGCAGGCAAGTTCAAGTGGAGGACAAAAATGTGCTCACAATCAGCAGAGAGCAAATAAGGGAGGAAGAGCAGGATGTCAAATTCATACGGATGGAGCACAGGCCCGGCAAATTTATGCACAAATTTACTCTGCCTGATGATTGTGACGCCATTTCTGCCAACTGTCATGATCCAAACTCCGAAATCTTTGCCAGCGTCCTCCTGCCTGTGCCAAAATGAAATGGGGTTTGGACATCCACCACAGACAATGGAGAAGAATGTAAGAAATACTTATCACCAAATTCCGGTCCATTCCACTGTTGTTGACTACTGCAATGTAAGATTGAAAAATCAAACATTTGGGCTTATTGCAAGTATATCAACTAAAGTTATTGCCATTGATTATAATTATCTACAGTAATGTAAGATTGAAATTGCAAGTATATCAACTAAAGTTATTGCCATTGATTATAATCATCTACAGTAATGGTGTCCTAATGTGATTGAGCTGTTAAATTACGGCACCTAGGAGGGATCTAAAGCATAAGTTTATATTTCTTTCTTATGCCAATACATTTATATTTATTCTGAAATACTTACTGGTGATAATTGCAGTTTCCTGTGTGGAGGCCTGAGTGGTGCATTTTAGGGGCTTGCGTCATATTCTGCGAAACCTGTGTAGATCAAGATGATCGTGAATGGGGAAGGTGTGAAAAGACATTGAATAATGGACCTGCTTGTGTATGTTAAATTACGGCACCTGGGAGGGGTCTAAATCATAAGTAGATTATTTTTTTGTGCAAGGGAGATGGAGAGTTGAGTAGAGTCTTATGAAGGTGGTGCTGTTGGCATTTCTGATATTCTACTTCGGTCATTGCAAATGTTGTTTATATGATGAAGACAGATATTGAATGTGAGGGTCAAGGTGCCCAAATTTTCTTCCATAATTGTTATCTCAACTTGTATTATATTCTTTAAAGTTTTAACTTAATTTTTATTCAGGGTCAAAGTGCCCAATTTTCTTCTATAATCGTTATCTCAACTTGTATTATATTCTTTAAAGTTTTAACTTAATTTTTATTCAGGGTCAAGGTGCCCAATTTTCTTCCATAATTGTTATCTCAGCTTTGTATTATATTCTTTGAAGTTTTAACTTAATTTTTATTCAGGATCAAGGTGCCCAATTTTCTTCCATAATCGTTATCTCAACTTGTATCATATTCTTTAAAGTTTTAACTTATTTTTTAGTCAGCATACTTGAAGTTACAATGCTAAGTTTGCATCAAGTTACCAATTAAATTTCAAAAATTGTTTTCTGAGTGACAAAAGCTCATAAACTGCTTAGGAGATGTCAGTGGAGGCAAATGTGCAGCATTTTTATTTACCTAAATTCTGTTGAAAGTTTGTTTTTCAATGCCAGACTTCAAAAAATATTCTTCATATATAAAGGTGAATTTTATTATTTTACAATAATAATAATAATTTTTTAGTTGGTGTGAGTTTTCAGTTTTATAATTAGTTAATGTGTATTGTTTTTCGAACTTTTATTTTAACTTTGAATTGTCATTATGGTGACATATCTATTTTATCATTTATTTTTTTATTCTCATAATTATTAAAAATAGTTATAAGTAATTTAAAAAAAATTATAATTAATATAAATATTTTATTTATGAAGTTAGATATAATTTATAAATTAAAATTTTATTATTATCAATTGATAAATTTGTTATATTATGCCAATTTATATTTAATTTTGAAGTATATTTAAAGAAATTGTTTAATATAATTAAGCCGATAGGCTTCTATTGTGGGCATCGCCCTTGACGGTTTCGTCTGATACGGGATAAAAAATCCGATCATGACTTGTCTTTTGCAAATTCGACAGAAGCATATGTCGGCAAAGTTTTGGAGTTTTCAGGACACTGGTTTTCGGGTTAAGGTCTTGCATTTTTGGCATGGTTTTCGGGTTAAGGTCCTGCATTTTCGACATTCAAAGTGCAGGTTCTATGAGTTTTGGAGATTTCAGGACACTGGATTTTCGGGTTAATGTCCTGCATTTTAGGCATTCAGAGTGCAGCTTCTGTGTTTTTGTCTATTCAGTTGCTTATTAAATGAACAAATGAGTATCTGTCCACCCATTATACCCTCCTCTTCCAATACTCATTACTCATTTACTCTCCTCGCTGAATACTCATTACCCATTTACCCTATAAATAATGGGGCAAGAAACCTCAAAAAACTATCCGTTTACCAAAGGTGTCGTAGTATACAGGTATCAACTGGTTTCTTGTGCAATGTATCTATTTGCATTTTGTTCTGAATCTTGTAAAATGGTTTCAATTTATCTGTCTCCCTCTATATGCAGTGCCCCCTTTACCCAACACAGAAGACTTCGTCGATTTTGTTGACCTGATTTTTCCAGGTACTTTTTAATGCTTTAAATTCTGGGTAGTCTTTACTGAAATATATACATTTGGATACTCATTTCTGCAACATTGCAATGCGTTTGGTGAGTTTGTATTTTGATAAATGCTCATACTCTGTTCGAAATATCCTTGCGGAATTGTTTCTCAAAAAATTTCCTGCTTAGTTTTTTTGGTTATTTCATTACTCATTCCAACATGCACAAGAGTTGCAAGCAAAACCACATGAATTTTAATCAATTTTTTGTGTGTAGGTGAACGAGATCTTATCTCTAGGACCTCAGTCAATAGATTCCCTGTAATTCGGTAATCCAGCAAATTAAAAGGTTTAGCTTTGAAGTGTCTAAATCCTGAAGACTTACGTGCCCCCCAAATGCTATCCTACAACTGTGTTATAGAAGTGTTGTAAATGTTTTGGTCTCAATAGAATCATACCTACATTGGTGCTTGGGCTTTGTGCATCAAGTTGTATTAGCCTTACAAATTCCCAGAACCATAGTCTGAATTTTTCAACTTCCCTTATACGGATGGGAGGTTGGGCTCCTTTGTCGTCAATTCGAATGGAGGATTCACTGATCATGATAAGTAGATTGTTTATCATTTTACACGTGTCAATAATGATAAACACAGCTCTCCTAGTACCCTGCATTGCCTTGGTAATTATAAATGTTGCCTCATACTTAATCATCAGTTTATCTAATTGCTATGTTTATGAGAACCTTAAACTACTCATTGCTGCCTCCGGTTTTTTAATCGATGTTAATTACTGCGATCGCTTGATCTCTTTAATTAATGTCCCTTGCAATTTTGGAGGGTGTCTGAAGTTGCCAAGCTCAACCAAAAAATTGTGTAGTCTTATGGAATAAGTCAATAAGACAATTTTCATAGTTAATACAGTCATGTCATAGTAAGGAAATGACATTTGTTCTATTAATTTTAACACTAATATTCTTAATGAGCTATTTCTGCAAATTGGTGAAATGTTTGAAATGCATCAGCATAACTGTAATTAAGAGGATATGGTTGCTTCTGAGACCAATTTTTGGCGAATGATATAAAAGATCTCTATCAGTATTGTTTTCTTCCTGTCATGACATGAGTAGCAAAATAATTATATGTACAGGGGAGGGGGTATAAACACGAAAGACTAGACTTGAGAAAAAGAACATATTTTAAACCTAACCTGTCTTAAATGAAATACAATTAAATTGATCCAAGGTTGAGTTAAAAACTGTTTGTTATATTCTTCTCCAACTCTCAGAGGCAGTCAACCAGCAGCCATAATATGTGATTAATGGGGGACTTTATAAAGTGTGTTGAGCAGGGGGCTTCCTGATGTTCCTGGGAAGTTGGACACAACCATCCCCAAATGTAAATCGTGGGAAATGTCCCCCGGATTTAGGAAACATCCCTCAAAAAATGTAAAGAATTGGGAGGGGAAAGGACATCTGTCAGTCCCCAAGATGTTCTCAAACGAGGGTACTCCATAAAATCTATGGGGATGCTTCATCTGGTTACATTGCTTAATATAGTGTTTCAATTAGTTTGGCTTGGATACACTTACCTGAAATCGGTGGTTTTGCTTGCTTTAAAAAGATGCTAAATCTTTGCTTGAAGACCTAGAAGTATACATAATTGATTCCACTAACATCAAAAAACCATATTTTAAAGTCTTTTTTGTAACCATAGGAGCCGGCAATTGTAGACATTAAATCCACTCCCTTCTCATGTGTTTGAATGATCTTGGCAAGCCCAAAATCAGCCACCCGCGCATTGAAATCAGAATCCAGCAGTATATTATTAGATTTCACATCACGGTGAATGATAGGAGGCACACAATCATGATGCAAATATGCCAAACCTTGAGCTGTTCCAACTGCAATTTTGTACCGTGTAGGCCAATCAAGAAGACCTGCTTTGGGACCATGAAGGATATCCCCCAAACTACCATTAGGCATGTACTCGTACACCAAAAGATTAGAATCTCTATTAACAAAGCAGCACCATAATTTCACAATGTTTTTATGCCTGATTTGTCCCAAAGTCTCAACTTCTGCTTTGAATCCATTATTCTTGGGGGAATTATTAACTCAGGCTTTGTGAATGAGGTTTAACCTCAAACTTCTCAAGGTTTTTAACTCTGGAGTCTGCACACAGTCAAGTACTAAGTAAGATGGGCAAAATAGGTCAAGTCCATTTCTGTCTCTTAATTAGCAGAGGGCATATCAAGAAATAAGAGTTGGGCAGATATGTACTGTCATGTTACAGAGATCTCTAAATTAATAAACATAGTTCCATGCAGTTGTTTTAACAGTAATTAGTATTATATAAGACATCACCTTTGCCTCTTGTTTCTACCTAAAGTCATAAATTTTATCATGTCCCTCCACCACATGTTTCAAGAGAAGAACCCCTGTATAAACCTTCTTCAGCTTCTCATTAATACTGGTTAGAAGCTACAGCATGTTCTTGAGTAAGGGATTTGACTCTTATTTTTTCATTCTTAGGTTCAGACATGAAGGATCATGAAAAATATTTGAGAAATGTTCAAGCTTATGACTGGTTACAATTATAAATTATAATTTTTATTGTTTGGTTTACCAAATCTGTGAATTCCCCATTGGTCTGATGTTCACTCCAGGTATTATGGAAATAAACTTTATGGGGGATTACTTTTAGCTTATGCCATATAGTTGCTTTCCAGATAATGGCAGATAACCAACCAGCCAACCAACCATCTGATGGAATAATTGATATCTCAAGTGATGATTCCGAGCAAAGGGCCCCAACACCTACATCAATGTCCACATTGGTTGATTGGATGGGAGCCCAGAGAACCGATATTATAATGTTATCAGATATGTTGCGCACAACTTGCGAAGATATAACCAGATGCATCATAGATACTGGTATTAGTGCAAACAACGTACAACACATTGAAATTGCTAATATACAAGATGCATCTGGAAAATTCCATCTGGTTTGCAACCATTTGGATGCTCTCTGCAAACTCTTGTAGGAGTTGGCTTACGACCAATATTACAATGTAGGAGGTGCGAATGAACTGAAAGCAGCATTTCAAAGATCTTTCTGAAGTGATTTGATTTCCTAGAGACATCAGCATATGTACGTAGTTGTCTTGGATTTGAATATTCTCTGTAAAATTTGTACCTATAATTTTGCTTGTAGACAGCTGCAAGATCCGTGAAAAACTTGCTGCCTGCCTTGCCTACAAAGGCTGTTTGTATTTTGTTTTCAGTATTAATTGTGGTTTGTAAAATTACATATTCTGAATATATTTAAATTAGTGTCATTTGGCTTTGTAGAAGAATCCTGCAAGTGGAATAATAATTCATGTTAAATATTGAACACGAAATCTTAGATTAAAAAAGTGTTTTTTATTTTCTATTCCATGCTGATTACATTGACAATTGCCTATTGCAAAATAAAAGGTTAAGCTTCAACAATCAAAACCAATAAGTAGATATATTCTGAACATTTTCGTAGGACCTCTTCATATATTAAGTGTGATGGGATCTTCAGGGAATGTGAAAAACATAGGCATCCCAAATAACCCAAAGTATCAAATCACCCATAGGGTAAACAGTCCTGAACAACTGGATTATTCATTATAACTAGACCTCCACTAAAGAAATTGAAACCAATTGCAGTCATCTTTTTTTGTATGTTGGGGAACAACATTTCCTACAGGTCACTAAAGTGATTAAGATATGTGCTAGAGTATTGTCAAATGAAATGCAATTATTGATTATTATTCTCTTGTTTGGGATCTGTGAATCACAGGCTTAGAAAGTGATTTAAAACTTATATTGATCCATTCAGACATCAATTCTTGCATGAACTTTTAAGGGTTTTTTAAAGTGATTTAGAACTTATACTGATCCAATTTAAGAGAGGATAAAACACAATTACCTCCCTTACCTAAAATGACTCAGTTAACTCCTCTACAACAAAATTCCAGAAGCTTGCTCGTTAATTGAGCTCCATTAGTGGATACCATATTAATTTGCCAGCCTTTCTCTATTTCTTTTGCTAACTAGGAAAATCGAACTTAGCAATTATCACTTGTAAAAACTAAAATTATCACTTACCTGGACCAGACTAATATCAGAAAATAGTACAAGCAAACTGGAAAAAATCATTTTAATAAATGTATAGTAGATTTAAAGTCCTAAATATTGTATGTATGCTTTGAATACTGCAAATCATTTGAGTAATTGAATTGAAAAACCAAATAAAAAACAAATAGTGGGATTACCTGAGCCTGAAAACCCATTGCTTCTAATTGCAGTGCTATTCCTATATCACTGGAGGATTCTGAGGAGATGTTTGAAGTCCTTGTTGAGTATCCACTTTCAATAACATGTTTCAACAAATCACCATAACTTTTGTGCTCTGAAATCAATGCACGGGCAATGTCATTTTGTTCTGCAATACTATTTTCTTCTATGCTTTGCAAAGTTAAAATCAGCATCTCCAGAACAGCGTGACTGTCCTCAATACAAGCTGCCCCCTCAGTTGAACAAAACATATAAATACCAAAGGGCTTATATGGGCTAGACTCCCAAGGCACCTGACATTGTCAACAAGTATTCTGCAAGCTTGTAGAGGGTCAGAATCATTACCCATTATACTCCCACTCTGAGGAAAAATTGAAATCAAATGCAATTTGATCAATTCAAATGGTGCAGGGAGCATGCGAGGAACAACATCGTGTTTTGAAACAACATGATAAAATCTTCCAGACCAATCTTGGTAACCAATTGATTCTCTAAGAGCAGCATTTCCCACCGAAGGAGAGCCAAATGTAATGCATAAAGGATAGATGTTTCTCAGCCTCCTATCCAGAAAACAGATTGTAGCCAGGGTTGCAACTGCACCTCCTATAAACTGACCCACAAATATAATGGGTTGTTCCTTTCTCTGTATTGACAAATTGTACATCTGATGGACAAAAAATTAAACAGCTTTAAATTTCAATCTTTGAACTTTGGAAATCTACTGAATGAAATAAAACTGATTCTTAAGTAGCAGGAACTTTAAATCAGTACATTTTTAATGACCTGTAATGTTTTGAAAACTTACAATTCTAAAGATTAAAAGTCTAAAAGATGTTGAGAATTAACAGGCATAGGTAATTGCCTAAATTAAGATAGATAGGCATTAAATTACACAGAACATTGTATAGTTTAGTGAATTTCTCTGTTTCAAGATAAGTCATCTTGAATTGAAGATAGGTAAGCTATAGAGGGGTTGGTAATTCGGTAGCAGGGCATTCCAAACAGAAAATGGGAGGTTCTATGTTCAATTTCTTGCTGGTTCATAAAAAAATTATGAACCACCTACAATATGGATCAAAGTGAAGTGCTGAAAGATGGGCCACCTCGGAACGAAAGAAAAACTGGTCACAGAAAAGACTGACAATTCAATAAAAGGACACCCTGAAAACAAATAAAAGATCTTAAATTTAATTCCTAAGGAGTAGGAGCTGTAAAACTTCCCACTACTGCCTCTACATGAACTATTATTGGCTGGGAACATTCGGGCCAACCATTTTCCCTATACATACTCTACTTAACATGGAACTGTATATTCCTGAGGACTAGAGTATAAGCTGATTGCCATATGATTCTATTTAAACATGATTCTAACTTGACTCTGCATGGCCTAAAGCTAATTGCCATATGATTCTATTTAAATATATGGAATGTAGTTAGATAGGGTCCACAATGAAATATAGACCTGATTTTGAGGGACATTTCATGTGATTTGGACAAAAATCCATGTAAAAGGAGAAATTCTTTTTTTATAAATGAGATAAAAATTATTTGGACTGGTCAAATTATTTGGAGACTGAATTTAATTGATGTCTCTATCTCTATCAATCACAGTTATTTGTTGTCTCTTTCACAATTAAACACTATACATGCAGCTTGTCACATGTTTTGTCTGGTTCAGTTTGTATAGGAAGCAACTATGATAAAATATGTTCATTAATCTTTCCAGTGCCCACCATAACTACTATTCTAGTGACAACAGTTACAGCCTTAGTCACATTATATTTTATTGTACTATCTACCTGCTACTTCATTTTAGGCATCTGCTAAATGATTGTTTGTTAATTTTTTTATCATTGTCTAGGACACTAACTTTCCACTGTTATGGGATCAAACACAGACTCTTCATAACACAACAAAAATTTGATTATCAAACCTGTAGTTGCATAGATTGAATTCACAGAGTTGAGAAAGAACCTACAATGATAGACAATGATTTTATAATTTCAAAGCTCATTCGTTTTAGACGATGTACAATTGTAATTTTATTCAGTGATATCAAATTTATACAATCTACAGATATCAATGTAAATAATTCTGAGAAGATTGTATAAAAGTTTTTTCATCAACAAAGTATATTTCTTTTTAACTAACAAAGTATATTTCTTTTTAAATGGCGTCAACCTCAAATATCCTACAATTTAATACTCTTCTACACGAAGAATTATTGTTAATTTAATTTTTTTTTACTGATAATGTTTTCATTATCCCTATATATTTATTCAACCTTTTCTCTTCCTGCTATGTAGGGAAGATAAATTAATAGCTTCTTGCTCGACATTGGAATAACTTTAACATAAGGTCTTAAAAAAAACTTTGTCAAAGACACTGAAAACCAGGTTCTTTCTCACTCTCTCTGATCTTACCTTTTATATAGGTGTATTTTCTATATTGCAAACCAGTCATTTTATCATATTGGAAGAAACAAGATAGCTCTTTGATGTCAACTTCTATATAGGTGTATTTTCCATATTGCATTCCAGTCATTTTATCATATTGGAAGAGACAAGATAGGGGTAACTCAAAAAGTATTTGAAATTCACTCATTTGAAGAAAAAAATTAAATTTAGTAGAGGTTGTACTTCAAATACAGTTCAAATCTACCACATCATCACTTGAACAAAAAATAATTAAACTTACATAACATTTTTTACACAAACTAAACTCACCTTTGTAAAAAAATTACATTTAAAATGATTTTGCAGAAACAAGAACGCCTTGCACATCATGTCTACAGATCCTCCACAACATGCAATAAGCGTTAAGCGTTATCGATAGTGGAGAACTCAAATTGCAGAACATGGTTGCAGAACTCACTACGGATGCAATAAACATAATCCATAATGGACAATTACTTCATGAACCGATTGTACAAATAGTAGCCATCTCTAAAGTTTGGAGGTAAGAATGACTGCAACAAACGATTCAAACTATATCTATATGATGGAATGCATAGCCAAAGAGCATCATTACCTACAAGGTACAATCATTTTGTAATTACAAAAGATATGGTTGTTGGAACGCTAATTCAATTAACAAAGTATAGTAGCCCAAAGATAAGCACATACCGGTTAGTACAACCAAATATTAAACTCATTACTAATACCTTGTTTTTTTTAAAATTCTAATTATTTAAACTATTTTTTACTAATGAGTACAATTGTGACAACTATATAGGTGGATAGTCATTGGTGATCTTGAGATCATGTCTACAAAGCAACACATATTTGGAAATCCGCTTCCTATTGAACCAGATCAAGATGACAGTACTAAAGAAGACATGGCTGAGCCTTTATCCATTGCTTCTCAATTTGCCAATACTACGCCAGCGCACCCACCATCTCGACAAAGGCTACTATTTGGTATTCAATCTCCACTAACCAAGACAGAAGCACCTACCACAATCACACCTATTAAGGACTTGAATCCATTTCAACCAAGGTGGACCATAAAAGCCCGTGTCACAATGAAGAATAAAATAAAATAGTACACAAATCATAAAGGTGGTGGTCAACTATTTAGCTTCGACATAATAGACAAAGAAGGAACTGAAACAAGAGTGACATGTTTCAATGACGCAACCAATGTTCACTACAACAATATACATATGGGTGCAATATATACACTTTCAGGTGGAGCAATAAAGGCCGCTAATAAAAAATATAACAAATTGAATAGTGGGTTAGAAATATCTCTGGATGCCGACTCAAAAGTCACCCATTCTGAAGATGACTTGTTAATTCCAAAGAACCACTTCACCTTCACACCTATCAATGAAATTGTGGAAAAGACCAACAACACAAATATTGATGTAATTGGAATTGTCACATCTGTCAACTCAACATCAACAATAAGGAGACAAGATGGCACTGAAGTTCCACGACGTACAATAACATTGCTAGATATGTCTGAGAAATGTATAGATATCACTCTTTGGGGACCAATAGCAGGAAAACTAGGTGGTCAAATAGAACAAAAGCACCAAAACCAAGAAGCAGTTGTCCTTGCAGCTAAAAATTGTCATGTCTCTGAATACAAAGGAAAGGTGCTCAACACATCAAACACTACTTATCTAGCAATAGACCCAGAAATGCAACAAACATCAAATTTGGAAAAATGGTTCAAAGAAACAAGATCTAATTTGCAATCAACTACAACAAGGCTGAATGTGACACCTACACCTACTCCAAGAATGACCATCTTAGATATTCAGGAAAAGACTTCAATTGCAACTGAATCCATCCAATGCATGCTGAGAGCAAATACCTTATTCATAAAAAAAGATGAGATTTGCTATCCAGCATGCCCCACTAAATTAGGTGGACGGGAATGCAAAAAGGCATTGACTCAAGATAATGAAGGCAATTGGTTTTGTTCAAAGTGCAATGTAACATCAACCGAGTGTAATTATAGCTATTTACTACAAATAAAGCTACAAGATCATACAAACATAATGTGGGCGATTGCATTTGATGAAGGGGCAACACGACTTATGAAAATATTTGCAAAAGATTTGTACTCACTACAATTTGCCCTTGATGCAGAGAAAGATAGTGAAAAAATCATAAGAGATGTGATCAATAAGGAATATATTTACAACTTAACATGCAAGAAAGAAATGTACAACAATGTATCCTGAGTAAAGGCAATCATAACAAGGATTCAACAAGTAGACTTTATTGCTGAAAGTAGTATCCTACTTTCTAAAATCCATGAGATGACTAACAATATCAGTTTACCATGATGGAAAATCTCTCTGTAAATACACATAATACTACATCAACTCTTCTCAATGTAAACAATATATTTATCTCTGTTTTTGAATAAGGTAAAAGAAGGTTTTGAATGGGCCTCGAAACCATATACAAATAATTTTTGAAGGGAACTGTAACCCTAGGAAAGATAGGAAGAATTAGCTTAGATCTAAATGAAACAGCTGGGGGAAAAAGAAAAAACCTTACAGCGCCCCCTCAACACATAATATCAATAGAACTATCAGCAGCACAATTCTAGCAAAACAACAACAGCCACAAAAGATAAACATAAATGCTCAAGCTGCTAAATCCAAACGTGTAAAGCCAATGCTTTACAACAACACCCAACCTAAGATTTTCCTTTGCCTCCCTTCTTCTGGGAATGGAGAGTCATATCAAAATGTAGAGGGGACTTTTTATTATGTTTACCTATTACAACAGTCCATCCCTCCTCCACCAAAGATGCTTTTTCCTGCTAGTTAGAGGCAGGAGAAGATCCAACCACAATAGAACCAGTATGAGAAGTCTGGACAGAACCTACAACGACCTCACTGCCAGTACCAGACTTCCCAGCACCAAAAGGAATTTTCGAAGCAGAACTGGCAGGAAAGAGGCCAACAGACCCAGCAGCCTCAGCAGACAATCCAACACCAGTACTACTAGCAGTAGGAACAAAACACCCCGCAGAACTAGGAGTAACAAGAGGGTCACCAACAACAACATAATTACTTCTAGCAAGAGTAGAACCACCAGCAGAAATGTTGGCAGACAAACCAACAGATCTAGCAGACACTAATACATTTGGGGTGACATTGCGACGGCCATTTGCGACGGCAGGCAAATGTCATGTGGTTTTGCTCTTTTTTTTTTTTTCAAATATAGCCCGACACCGTCGCAATTTGCGACGACAATACATTTGTAACTGTCGCAATTGCGACGTTGTCGGGATATAAGCGCAAAATTTAAAAGGAACGTTGTCATGTGTGTTTTGAACAGCGCCGTAACCCTCCGCGAAATCACATCACGATATAACGGCAAACAAAATAAGAACGTTGTCATTTGTGTTTTCAACAGCGCCGTAACCCTCCGCAAAATCACATCGGGATATAAGGGCAAAAAAAACAAGAACGTTGTCATTTGTGTTTTCAACAGTGCCGAGAGAGATTCCCTCCGCGAAATCACAGCTACAATTTCTGAGTACGTTGGGTTTATTTTTCTTTTGTCATTATTATGTAATCTGGTATTCAGCTGTTAGAGAGCTAAAATACCCAGAAATGAGGACATATCTATGTTGAATTTATTGTTAGCGGCTTTGGTTATTTAGAAGTTTAATTTTATTTGTTCATCTTTCAAGCACAAACGTTTTGTGGACCGTAACGTCTTCATTGTTTCGGGTATGCAGTGAAACAGCCCTAACTTGCAATTGCGATGTTGTTGGGATATAAGGGCAAAAAAAAAAAGGAACGTTGTCATTTGTGTTTTCAACAGCACCGTAACCCTCCGCGAAATCACATCGGGATATAAGGGCAAAAAAAACAAGAACGTTGTCATTTGTGTTTTCAACAGCGCCGAGAGAGATTCCCTCCGCGAAATCACAGCTACAATTTCTGAGTACGTTGGGTTTATTTTTCTTTTGTCATTATTATGTAATCTGGTATTCAGCTGTTAGAGAGCTAAAATACCCAGAAATGAGGACATATCTGTGTTGAATTTATTGTTAGCGGCTTTGGTTATTTAGAAGTTTAATTTTATTTGTTCATCTTTCAAGCACAAACGTTTTGTGGACTGTAATGTCTTCATTGTTTCGGGTATGCAATGAAACAGCCCTAACTTGCGACTACCTTCACGGTACTTGTGTACATTATCATGTTGTCTTTACAGTGACTGTCCTCATTCAAGTGGCAATTACACAAGGGACAGTCACTGTGAGATGTCCTCATTTGTGACAAGGACAGTCACACTTAGGACATCTCATAGTGATATTCCCTTGTGTAATTTCCACTTGAATGTATTGCTATTGAACCACATTAATGCTTTTCTTCTTCAACAAATGAGGACAGTCACTGTAAAGACAACATGATAATGTACACAATTACCAAAAAATGATCTTGTTAATTGATGTAACACTTTGTCTTGCTCACTCCCTATCCTTCACTAGGGTCTCTTTAGGCCAATGTTTTGACTTGATAGGGTACTTAACTATCCCTACACTCTTTAGGTATCTCTACCCAAGATCCCACTCCTTCAACTAGTGCACACCAACAAGAAATACAACGAACTCTGCTCAATACCAATCTAGCTACTAGGACACTCCTAGTCTTGTCTTCACAAATTGAAACACATTCAACTAGAACTTTACTCCATGGAGAGGCTGGCCACTAGGACCTCTATTGGTTTCAATATTACTCCTTCACCTATACTTTTCATCAGTACTTCAATCCGGTTCATCAAACCATGCATGCCAATTGCACCCAAAAATAGGCTGCTAGCAATTAGGCCTTTGTCAAGCCTTTTTGTTTATATTAAGCCACCTAAAGGGCTTAGGATTCAGATGCCCTTTATTGAGAACTCCAAGATATCTAAGGTCTTCTCCTCCTAGATTTTTTGTACACCAACTGCTACAGCCATGCCTGAAAACAAGTATTTTGACACAACTTGGACAGTCTGACTAAGAGTTTGTTTTCTTAGCAGCCAAAGAAACTCACCCAATCTTCTAATTTGACTTGGGGCTTCTTTAGATGTGTGTCTACCTCTCCATGAGATTTTAGTTGAAGCAACCAATGCATTCAACTTGTTGTAATCTTCTTGTAATGATTTGTCATCCCTAACTGTGCTCAACTGACTCACCTAGGACATCATTGCAAACATAGAAAATGAGCTTCCCAGGGCCCCTCCTTCCAAACATATAGTACATGGAGTCTCCTCACCCATTCCAAGAGCCCGTACAAAATTGACAATGGAATGATGAGCTAAGACTCCATTTGTTCAACCTGCCTGGTTCAAACCAATGATAGGGTACTTAACAAAAGAATTAACAAACTAGTTGGAATGCTTCAAAACTCAAAAAAAACACAACACAGAATAAAAAAACAACTTGTACTAACTTTTCCAATAGACACTGCGAGCTATCTAATCCATTAATCAACTGAAAACAAAGAAACAAAAAAACTCAAGAATTCACTAAAACCGTGTTACTCTACAAATCTTCTTAATTCCAAATGTTTTTCCCCCCAACCTTTTGCACAGATCGATGGAGGCCTCTTATAGTTGATCTGATGCCTAATTCAATGGTTTCATATAGTTACATAACCATCTTACTCGAAAATGCTCCCTTGCACAAATGTTGTCAATGTTGTGAATGACAACATTGACAACTTGTTACAACCTTTGGGATTTTGGTTCAAAACTTATTGTTCAAACACCATAAGACCCTAACCATGACTTAGTTAGGCTATTTAGACCTCACATAGGCCACTTCTACACTTCTTTGCCCAATTTGACCCCTAAATGCTTCATTCCCACTTTTGCCACAATATTGGTAACTTGGGGTACAAATTGGCACTTGCCTTCACAAAGGTCACACATGAGGACATCTCACAGTGATCGATTGTCCCTTGTGTAATTGCCACTTGAATGTATTGCTATTGAACCACATTAATGCTTTTCTTCTTCAACAAATGAGGACAGTCACTCTAAAGACAACATGATAATGTACACTCACTGTAAGGACAGTCACAAATGAGGACATCTCACAGTGACTGTCCCTTGTGTAATTGCCACTTGAATGTATTGCTATTGAACCACATTAATGCTTTTCTTCTTCAACAAATGAGGACAGTCACTCTAAAGACAACATGATAATGTACACTCACTGTAAGGATAGTCACAAATGAGGACATCTCACAGTGACTGTCCCTTGTGTAATTGCTGCTTGAATTACACAAGGGACAGTCATTGTGAGATGTCCTCATTTGTGACAAGGACAGTCACACATGAGGACATCTCACAGTGATTGTCCCTTGTGTAATTGCCACTTGAATGTATTGCTATTGAACCACATTAATGCTTTTCTTCTTCAACAAATGAGGACAGTCACTCTAAAGACAACATGATAATGTACACTCACTGTAAGGACAGTCACAAATGAGGACATCTCACAGTGACTGTCCCTTGTGTAATTTCCGCTTGAATTACGTAAGGGACAGTCATTGTGAGATGTCCTCATTTGTGACAAGGATAGTCACACATGAGGACATCTCACAGTGATTGTCCCTTGTGTAATTGTCACTTGAATGTATTGCTATTGAACCACATTAATGCTTTTCTTCTTCAACAAATGAGGACAGTCACTCTAAAGACAACATGATAATGTACACTCACTGTAAGGACAGTCACAAATGAGGACATGTCACAGTGACTGTCCCTTGTGTAATTGCCGCTTGAATTACACAAGGGACAGTCATTGTGAGATGTCCTCATTTGTGACAAGGACAGTCACACATGAGGACATCTCACCGTGATTGTCTGTAATGTCCCCTTTTTGGCTAACTTGGAAAACAGGAACAATTACTCCACTTCTCAGACTTACTCTATCAGATACTTACAATTAAACTAAGTAATGGAGGTTACTTAAGATATCAACCGCTATTTCAGATTCAATCACAATATGTGTGCAAGATGATATTGATACCAATATGTTTAATAGCACTGTCGGATATAATGATATGAAATATGCTATGAATATGATGTTTCCTATCACTTATAGTGATAGTATAATGATGGTATGTCTGATATAAACAATATCGATATACAATCAATAAGTATTGCTTACAGCAATGTATTTGCTGTGTCTGATATGATGATGTAATTATGCAAATGTGTAATATCGCTATGAGTGATATGTTGCTATTTCAGATTCTGAATTATATGCTTGCAACTTCAAATATTGATGCTGTTTCTGACTATCCTTTCTATCTGTGCAATCATGGTGTTGTCTCTGATCTGCAATGATAAACTTGAAACCAAACTGCGAAAGGCAGATGCTCTATTGAGTATATCCAAATATGGATAAGTAAATAAAGTTCTAATGATGCCTTGAGTGACTGACGAGAATGCATTCTTATATTGTCTTTAACAAATGAAGAGATGCTATGAATGAGACGTGTCTTGTTTCTTCCTCCATGTCCCTTTGTTAAGCACACCTTTCCATAATCCGACAGTTCACATAATATTATTTCATTATTTTCTGATCATAGATAACTCCCAGATTGACTCAATATCAAATCTTTTTATGAAGGTAATCTTCCCTAATTGGTAGTGCAACCAGTAGTTAACATCCATTGTGTTTGTATTAGTTTGGTCTAACTATCATTAGTATTTAGTCAATCGATATTAACTCTTGCCTTATCCCATATTGTTATGATGATATCCAATCTTTCTACTCTGATATAAGTCGATATCATTTTCTGATAATTGTCCATTTATTGGTTGATTGCTGGTAATGGAGTTTGATCTTCAAATTGACTTCCATTCCTGTTAATACTTAAGGATACATTGTACTTATTATCCATGACTGATGCCTCATTCATCAATAGCTTGTGATATAATCACTGATGCTTTTGTGTTTCTACAAGATGTGGTTTATCTCAGACAATCGATAATCTTTCAATCCTTTAGTCGATATCCTCCTATGTGGTGTCTATTGATATAGATAGTAGAATTCAATCTAGTTTATGTTATTGTCATGATAACATAGGAAGTGATGGTGCATATTTGCTAGCGGGTCTTCATGTTTGATATTGCTTTATCGGATATGTCATTGTCTAAACTTGTGCAATTAATGATTATTTATAATATATGAATGGTTATCCTTCTTGCTTATCAATACATCTTCTGAAACCCATAGCGACCTATCCCTTATTCATATCATGTTGATCTTGACTTCATAGTATTTGGTTCATTAATCATCCTCTCATGGTATCGATGTGTAATGACTAGTGATTGTTGTATCACTTCTTCGTTCCTCATCGTGATAGATAATGCAGATGTTTAATGTAGATGTATATCGATTACAGATATTCGATATTGCTTTAAACGTTATTATTATTATTATTATATTTATTAATGTTATTGTTATTATTAAATATTATAATTAATGATGTTAGTAATATTAATAATATTATAATAAATATTATTATAGTGATAACATATTGTTTTATATTGAGAGGTTTATTAATATTATTTATATATTAAAATTATTATATCAATAATTGATTTAATATTATTACTTAATATATTATTATAATATAATATATATAATTTATTAATAATTATTTATTATTAATTTATATTATAATTATAATCATAATTATATTATTTATTAATATTTTAATATTATTTAATTAACATATTACTTATTATGCTAACTATATATTATTATTATCTTTTGATAATAATTATATATTATTGTTATATACCGTTAATAATAGATTATTATATATCATCTAATCATTTTATTATTATACTAAGTTCAATATGTCACGGCTCATGACATTGTCCCTTGTGTAATTGCCACTTGAATGTATTGCTATTGAACCACATTAATGCTTTTCTTCTTCAACAAATGAGGACAGTCACTCTAAAGACAACATGATAATGTACACTCATTGTAAGGACAGTCACAAATGAGGACATCTCACAGTGACTGTCCCTTGTGTAATTGCCACTTGAATTACACAAGGGACAGTCATTGTGAGATGTCCTCATTTGTGACAAGGACAGTCACACATGAGGACATCTCACAGTGATTGTCCCTTGTGTAATTGCCACTTGAATGTATTGCTATTGAACCACATTAATGCTTTTCTTCTTCAACAAATGAGGACAGTCACTCTAAAGACACCATGATAATGTACACTCACTATAAGGACAGTCACAAATGAGGACATCTCATAGTGACTGTCCCTTGTGTAATTGCCACTTGAATGTATTGCTATTCAGCCACATTAATGCTTTTCTTCTTCAACAAATGAGGATAGTCACTCTAAGGACAACATGATAATGTACACTCACTGTAAGTGTACATTATCATGTTGTATTACAAATGGACCTTATGTTGGTCGGGATATAAGTGCAAAAAAAAAAAGGAACGTTGTCATTTGTGTTTTCAACAGCGCCGAGAGAGATTCCCTCCGCGAAATCAAGCGGGTTATCATTTGTGTTTTGAACAAAGCGGGTTGTCATTTGTGTTTTGAACAGCACCGAGAGAGATTCCCTCCGCGAAATCAAGCGGGTTGTCATTTGTGTTTTCAACAGCGCCGAGAGAGATTCCCTCCGCAAAATCACAGCTACAATTTCTGAGTACGTTGGGTTTATTTTTCTTTTGTCATTATTATTTAATCTGGTATTCAGCTGTTAGAGAGCTAAAATACCCAGAAATGAGGACATATCTGTGTTGAATTTATTGTTAGCGGCTTTGGTTATTTAGAATGCTTCCCCACAATACTTAATTACACAAGGGACAGTCACTGTGAGATGTCCTCATTTGTGACAAGGACAGTCACACATGAGGACATCTCACAGTGACTGTCCCTTGTGTAATTGCCACTTGAATGTATTGCTATTCAGCCACATTTATGGGCCCGTTTGGACCACGACACACAGTAGCATCTACAGAGAAGAATATCCCAGGTGTAACAAGTTGTAAGAATATACCAACAGTTCTAAGAAGTTCCCTAGCACGTAGTAGCATCTACAGAGAAGAATATACAACATGAGGGCAGCCACTGTAAAGACAACATGATAATGTACACTCATTGTATGTGTACATTATCATGTTGTCTTTACAGTGACTGACCTCATTCAAGTGGCAATTACACAAGGGACAGTCACTGTGAGATGTCCTCATTTGTGACAAGGACAGTCACACATGAGGATATCTCACAGTGACTGTCCCTTGTGTAAGCCACTTGAATGTATTGCTATTCAACCACATTTATGGGCCCGTTTGGACCACGGCACACAGTAGCATCTACAGAGAAGAATATCCCAAGTGTAACAAGTTGTAAGAATATACCAACAGTTCTAAGAAGTTCCCTAGCACATAGTAGCATCTTCTAATTGTCTATACCACTTCACAAGGTATTGTTTGCACACATTGTTTTTGGTTCTTTTGATGACCCTTGTTTTGAAATTGCTATTAGGCCTTGTAGCTTATATGTTTTGACTGCTGGAGAGCTTCTAAAGCTAAGCAAGAAGACCATTGCACGAGTTATAGCCGCGCGCTCAGGTTTGAAAATTGTATATTTTTTAATCTAATGTATATTTTAATCCTTTTGCCATGTCATGTAATATGTCTTGCCTTGTAGCTTATATGTTTTGAAATTGCTGTTAGGCCTTGTAGCTTATATGTTTTGATTGCTAGAGAGCTTCTAGAGCTAAGCAAGAAGGCCTTGTAGCTTATATGTTTTGTGTACTTTTGACAATTTTGCTTAGTCACTGAAAGTTGTAGACCGAAGTTTTCATAGCCCAATTTTTGCTTCCTGCGAAGAACGATCATGTCAGATAATATAAGTGAAGAAAAAAATAGGGAGACAATCGCTAGATTGTGGTCTAACTTGAAAAGAAAAGGTGATGGAAAATGTTATTGTCCCTGCAAAATTTGTAAGGGCTTAAACCGTAGAAGATTGCTAATCAAAACAGTTAAGAGACATTGTAGGGAGAATGGTCACATTGAAGGGGGGCATGACTATCATCCACTGGTAAGTTGTTCATTATATCATTTTAACAATTTATATACATATGAAATCACTTGATGATGAGTTGAAGATCATGGTTTATTTATGTTAATCAATTTTATATAGGTTGATCTCCCCAGGGAAGTACATGATATGGAGGAACATGGGGGTGCGAATATCCAAGGTGAAGATAATGATCCCATGGAAGATGACGATCATGCGCCAGAAAACACAATTGAAGATGATGGTATAAATACATTGATCCATGACACATTTAGTCCAAGCGGATCTGATCATGATGATGATGATAGCCTTGATGTACCTCTACTTGAGAAGGCATACGAGCCCCTATACAAAGACTCCCAAACAACTCTTCTCTCTGCTGTATTGTTGTTGTTGAACTTGAAGGTTATGAATGGTTTATCCAACATAACAATGTCACGTATGTTAAGGTATGTCATATATGTCTTTATAGTTAACAAAGGGTGAATAATGTACCACTAATATTGTTTATATTAACAACTTATATTTTTTGCTGTAGATTGATAGGCGAGTTTTTGTTACCACCATCAAATATTCTACCTCGCTCATATCGAGAATTATCTGCTATTATGAAAGATATTGGAATGGAGTATCAAGCAATACATGCTTGTCCCAATGATCATATTATATATTATAAAGAACATGAATTTGCAACACAATGCCCTGTATGTCATACGAGTAGATATCGAACAGATCGAATAACAAAAAAGGTGCCTCACAAGGTTCTTCGTTACATCCCCATTATTCCACGGATGCGACAATTATTCAGGTGTACTAGCTTGGCACAATTTATGGATTACCATGCACGCAATAGAAGTCGAGATGACATTATTCGAATCCCTGCGGATGGTTCGGCATTTATGCACATAGAGGAAAAGTGGCAACACTTCAAAGAAGAACCTCGTAATCTCAGGCTTTCATTGGCAGCGGATGGTGTCAATCCATTTGGAGAGATGAGATCTGTTTGCTCGGTGTGGCCTATTTTTGTTATCAACAATAACATTCCTCCGTGGATGTCAATAAAGAGGGAGCACATTATGTTGGCAATGATTGTTCCAGGTATTTTATCATTTGATAGTTATTAATTTACATGTACTTACAAATCTTACAGTAAAATGGTCACAATAATTATGTAATGTTACTGTTCATTCAAGTAGGTAAATATCAAGTTAAAGATATGAATGTATATATTGAGCCTCTTATTGACGAGTTGGTGGAGTTATGGAACAGTGTCACTATGTATGACGTGTCTAGACCAATAGGACAAAGACAATTTCAATTCCATGCAATACTTGTATGGACAATACATGATGCCCCAGGGCTAACACATTTTTGTGGTATGTTATAGTGAATTCAAGTTGCGCATGATAATTCTAATTATAAAAATCAACATATTTAATAATCCAATTATATCATTATCTTGTAGGTCTTCAAACAAAGGGAAAATTTGCATGTCCAGTTTGTGGTCCAAAGATGAAATCTCGTCATTCAAAAAGTTTAGGAAAGCATGTGTTTGATGAGTACAGACACTTCCTCTACAGGAATCATAAGTATCGAAGTATGGAAAAACATCTTTTCAATGGGAAAGAAGAGACTACATCAAAGCCACAAAGAATGACACCTCGCCTATGGAAGTTGGAATATAATAGAATTAATCGTCGAGGTAATGTCGTTCCACTTAATGGTTTATGTTTGTAATTTATATATTTCTATTGTGATTTTTGTTTACTAATTATGTAATTGATGATCGTGAAGGTCGTCAAGGCACTACTGACAACCTTCCAAAGGGACTAAAAAGCTATCCCAGACAATTTAGTAGGTTGCCCTACTACGAGGACCTACAAATTGTGCATTTGTTTGATCTTATGCATGTTGGAAAGAATATAACAGAGACATTGTGGAAAATACTGGATGGAAGGCGTGACAAAGAAAAAATTGTCAAAATTTGTAATGACATTCATGAATCCAATCATGCACTGAAGAATTTCATTCACTCAAATAGCAATAGAGATCAGATTAATATAAGTGCCCTTCCTTGGTTATTAACGGAGCAGCAAAGTGATGCCATAAAAGAAGTCATACGAAAAATTCGATTTCCCACAAGATTTGCTGGGAACATAAGCAATCTCATATCAAAGAAAAGTGAATTTGGGCCAGGGCTCAAAACGCATGATTGGCATACTTTCATCAAGGTAAGTTATGTTCTTCTGTATTTACAATATATTCATAAACTACGTGTACTATTCATTATGTTATGTTAGAAAATAATGAAATGATTGGTTTATAATTACTGCAGTACGTGCTACCTCTATCTCTCCCAGAGCACTTCAACAATAACATCAAACAAGTGATATATGATCTTGGAAAATACATGAGGTAAGCAGTAATATCTGTTCAATTTGTTGTATATATTTATTATATTTGCGATTTGTTTTTCTTGCTATGTAATCTATTGTATATTATTTTGTAAAGTCTCGTATTTATATATTTTTTGTGACTTGAATCTCTTAATGTAGGTGGTTGTCATCTAAAGAAATCCATAAAGAAGATATAAACTATTGGAAGAGAAGAATTCCTCATTTATTGTGTGAAATGCAAAAGTGTCTACCTCCAACTTTTTTCAATGCACAAGAACACTACCTCATACACCAAGTTGAGGAGATTGAATTGTGTGGACCTGCACACACTAGGTCAATGTGGATGGTTGAGAGGCACTTGAAATCTTTGAAGGCTTTGGTTCGACAAAGAGCACATCCTGAGGGTTCTATGGTAGAGGGATACATGGTATACCAGACTATGGTGTACATTACTGAATATCTTCCTAAGTTTGCTTCAAATATCCATGTAGATCGCATTTGGGATCTCGACCCTTTTAAAAAATTTAAAGGGGAGTACTTGATGGGGAAAGGTAGATTGAGGAAAGTGACAGGTAATAAATTATAAGATGTTATTGTAATAAATTATTTCTTAATCTTCAAAATAAATTGGTTGTAAGTCGTCTATTTTTTTTTTGTACAGTTGCTCGAGAGTGGGATGCACTACATTTGTATATTGCAAACAATCTTGATTGGATGACGGTATGGATTGAACGATGTCAACATTCTGGTCACACATTAACATGGGAAGGTGTATCTTCATTGGTTAAAGAAGCTCATCGTAATGGAGATTCTAATGTTACGCAAAGGGAAATAGATTTAGCATATGGTTTAAGAGATTTCCAGGTACGTACAAAATTATTAATCACCCGTATGTTTATCAACTCACGATATAATAATTTTGACATGTTTCACATATTATTGCAGGTTAAACACCACAAGGGTATGTTCTGTAATGGTCAAAAATTTCGCGTCAAAGTGTTGGATGACACGAAGAAAACTTGTGATTCTGGAATAACTGCAGTCTTTCAAGTGACTAATATTTCATCTAGAAATGACTTAGATCCTCAAGAGTCTAAAAATCAATACTATGGCATTTTGGATGATATACTTCAGTGCGACTTTAGTTCCTTCAAATTAGCACTCTTCGTTGTCAAATGGTACAGGCTACGACTTAATCCAAATGATCCTAATAGAACTGTTATTGAACATGATAATGGATTTACAATGGTTAATACAAGGTCGTTTGAGCCAGTTGGGGATGAGCCCTATGTTCTTCCAAGCCAATGTGAACAGGTATTTTACTCAGAGGTTTCACATAAACCGGGTTGGTCATTTGTTGTTAGACATGAACTGAGAGGAAGGCCGATAAAGTATAATGCGATGGAAGAAGAAGATACCAAAGAAGTAGAAGATGATGTAGATGATGATCACGATCGACAATTATTGGATGATGTTCCTGAGACAAATTTTCATGAAGAAGAAGAAGAAGATGATGCTGCTACTGATGATGATGATGAAGATGATGTTGATGTTGATGATGATGATGTTGATGATGACGACAACGACGAGGACGACGAGGACGATGATGATGACAACGATGACAAGGATGATGATGATGATGATGAGGATGATGATGATGAAATTTAAAGGTATGCCATCAATCCTTAATGTATTTAATATTCATTTCTTGATAGAAATATATTTGTCTTAAATGGTTACATAGTTTATTCATTATCTATTTAAAAGCTATAAGTGTTATAATGTGTACGTTTTAATGTTTTTAATTTTTATGTGATGCTTATGATGGATGTGATTATGATTATGATGTGATTATGCTCACGATAATTGAATTACATTTGCAGGAAATTGAACCCCTTTCAAGAGCATCCCGCACAGTCTCATGGATCGACAGGTATAAGTCAATACACCTTATAGAAAGTCTATTTAATACACTTATCAATAGTAAGATTGATGTCTTCTAAGATCTCTCCCATTTGCAGGTACCAGCAAATAGGTATTTGTCAGAAGTGTCTTCCTCGAGTGAGGGAAATATAGGAATAGAAGAGGAAAGTGAGACATGCAGTTTATCTAGAATAGGGAGATTAACTAGAGGTCAAAGGACTAGAAGGAAATTCAATAAACACATGAAATTTTTCCTTGCTCAAGGGGGGTCATGTTCTTATGATGATGAGATGAAATGCGACATCGAGGTGCCCTTGAGGTACCAACATCTACAGAAACATTGGGTACCCAAGGAACTTCCTCCAATAAACATTGATTTTTGTGTTAATGAGAGGATATATCGCATAGCACCATCATCATTACATGGTTTGGGCCTATTTTCTATGGATGGCATAAAGGTGTCTTACAACAAAGTTTCTGAATTGATGGAGTATGTTGGACCATGTTACGATTACAAAAGTTGGATGCATATTGTTCAATATAAAAAAAGTATGCGTAGGTATGCACTCTCGGCAAATTATATACAACAGCAAGACAATAATCAAAGTAAAAGTGTGGCTATATACATTGATGGAAGGCCAAAAGCAACAGGGAATATTGCGGGTTTTATAAATAGTACACGACCTGGGTCAACTATAAAGCAACCCAATTGCATATTTGAGGCGCGCGAGGGAAATCGTGTATTCATCTGTGCGATAAAATCAATACGTGCAGGGGAAGAGCTGCTTATTGATTACAATTTGAACCGCATAGATACAAACGAGGCTACTATCATGGGGGTGGTACATACTATTAAACCAACTTCTAATCAATGACTCCAACATACCATTTAGTTATTAAATTTTTGGCTAACATTTTTATACTTGATCTTTGACACAGGGGCACAATATGGAGCAACCGCCCGAAGGTGATGGTGACGATATTCCTAGCTCATCTACACATGAGCAGGTAAAATTCATTGTAATTGTGCAAACTAGATAGAAGCAAAATGTTATTTTTTTTAATGTTATTTTCTTCATTGTTTTGGAGTAATTTTGATAATACTAATACTATTGTTGTCACAGAGGGCTGGTGGTCGGAGAGAGGGAAAGCAACCTGCAGTCCCTCAGGAGTCCCCCCTTGTGGACCCTTTTTTTATTGATTTAGCAGAGACCGATGACCCGATCGGTTCCATTAAAAAGCTGCTAAAGAAAATTGGGAAAGAACTTCTACGTTTGGTATCCATACATCCTCAGACTCAGGAAATAAAAGACAGGGCAGCTGAGTTGTTGCGCACTTCTGAAAACTTTAAAGTAAGTATTAATGAAATTTTTAATTATTACAAGAGTTCAATAATGGTTTTTATGTTATGCTTTTTTATGACATTAATTAAAATATGGATGCATTGTCTTTACAGAGTTATTTGCGTAATTTTGAACCCCATTCCCATGATGAGGCCGGTATTGCAAGTGGTTCGGGTAGATCACATGTTCCATTCCCCACTTGTGTTTTCCACTGAATATATATAGGAATGATCATAATCATTGACAATACATGCTCGAACAATCTTTTTTTTTAATGCTCTAACAATCTTGTCCATGCTAGTCCACGCGTTCTATATTTATGCATGCTCTAACAATTTTATTCTTCAGCTCCTTTCCATGATGATATGACAACGCCGCCTCCATCCAGGACAGCCACAAATGTCTTGCCGACTGCCATGTCAACAACACACAGCCTAAATGCACCAATTGTTGCACCATCTACTGGTACACAAATCCCTCTTTTTCTCTCTTTTGTTATGTGTTTACGATGTAGATCCCTTGATTGTGTTTGTGCCATGGGTGCTCTGCACCAATTTATTTCCCTTGAAGTATTATTTCTTGGAGGCATTTGATAATGGTTTTCATTTTTTGCAATAGGAGATGCAACAAGTCCCGATGCAACATCATTTCCTGGATGTTCCTGTGTTCCTAGTACGGGAACGGTGAAGGATTGCGTATTGATCATCAGCGACGATGAAGGCGTTCCCTTAAAAGTATCCAAACTTCCAGGTACTTTAAAGTTATTATTATTCTATAGTGATATAATAGTAATTTAGTTTTTGATCACTCTTCATCGACTAATGATCCCATGATTATTTTGTAGGGAATGATATTTTTTGGCGAAAACTTGGTGACGAGTGTTTGCGGATATTCGGGCCCACCATACGTACATGGTGGAACATCATATCCTAACTAAAACCCCAAACCACTATTTTGATTTCATATCATTGCTAGAATAGTTTTCCTTTTCATCAATTTCTTGAACTATATTAAAGGTAGCTTCTCTTCATTTATGAGTCTAACATGTTTTTTTTTACTTAAAAGGTGGAATAACCAAGATAAAAAGTTGAAGGATGATCTTGTAGATAGTATGACCCAGCTTTTTGGACCTCGTGCATTCGAGAGAAACAAGCTCCTTGAAAGAGCTGGTTTATGTTTGAAGTATATTAGGGACCAGTACAGGAAATATTTAGAGGTTAACCCAAGGCACGAGCGTCCGCCCTGTGTTCTTGAGGCTGAGTGGCAGGGTTTGATTTTGGATGGAAAGTATAAAGCCGACATGAAAAAAGGAATTACGCCAGTAGAGAGTAGAGCAAGGTATGTGATACTTTTGAGAATGTAATTATGTACTAATTAACCTCTAAATTTTTCCTATATTGGTCTCTAACATATTTCAAACTTTTCATAGATTGCCTGACACATCAAAGGCAACAAAGGCAAGATTAGAAAAGCACGGGACACACAAGCTCGGCTCTGGTGGTTTTTCCAAACTTCAAGCACGAGTTGTAAGTATTAGTAAATGAAAACTTGTATCAATTTTTTTATATATTGCAAGGAATTTTTTTTTGATCAAACAATGCAAGTAAAATTCACCATACCAAGAAAAAATGTAGGGGTCAGAGTTCAATAGATGCCTCACAGAAGAGGACAAGAGAATTGGCTTCCAACAAGGCTATAGAGCCGTGGCTGAACGGCTACGAGCTGAAATCAGTGTGCAAGGTTCAAATAATGATGCATCTGAGCCACAGGTAAATAAGCTAAATGAAATTTATTTCAAATTGAATACTTTACCAATTAGTCTATTTGATGTTAAGTTCTAATATAAAGTGAGTATATCTGTTTTAAGAAAGCAATGATAACAATGTGTAGGATATTGGAATGCAGCCTGACAATCCTTCTACACAATCTATGCATAATGAAGGTTCGCATGATGTGCATCCTAGTGGTGGAGGTATACATTTGCTATTAAAATTTTTATATGTAATTACAATTGGTGTTTGGATTAATGTAACATTTTGTATAGCAACTGTAGAGGATCGAGGGGTCGGTGCTCATGAGCATGTTGAGGTTGAGTCTAGACAAAATGATGTGGCCAGATCAGGTAATTAAAGAGTGCCACAGTTATGTTCTTTAAAATAATTAAATACTTGTAACAATTATAATTAAATATTTTAAATTTAACTCTTTTATTTGTTATTGTAGAGGAGACCCCTTTGCAGCAGCATAGGAATTTGAGATCATCAAGAACAAAGAACAAAACAACTGATGAGGGGGGTATTGATGATAACACTGATGCTCCTCTTAGAGCTTACATAGAAAAAAAAATTAGAAAGAGAAAAAAGAAATGATTGTCATCTAAATACCTTAATTGATAATGACTGAATTTTATGTCTCAATGAATTTAATTATGTGCTAATGAATGTTCATGAATTATGTGTTTATTTTCATATTGATGAATGTTGTGTGTTAACGAATCTAATGTGTTAATGAATGTTATCATGTGATATTGATTGAATGTTACATTTTATTAATAATTGAAAGAATGAATGAATGTTAGATGTTAACGGGGAATGTAGAGTGATGTTAGGGGGAGGGGGGTGAGGCCAAATGAGCTTCCACCTTCACGTGGTTGGCCCTGTTTAGTAGAGAATATTAAACTATATTCTCGAAACAAAGTGAAGCTCAATAAGATACTAAATGAGTCAAAATGGTTATCAAGGTCCTCTATCCATAAGATACTTGTAGTCAAAATGGTTATTAATAAGATACTTGTAGTCAAAATGGTTATCTAGGTCCTCTATCCATTCCATAAGTTCTTCACCATTCAAACTTCCTCCATAACAAGGAATGTGCTCTAGGTTAGTCATGAAGCCTAGCATGGACTCTCTGTCAGATAGAGCCACTATTTCAGAGCCTTTTTTGTGCATTTCCTTCAAGCACTGTACAGTGTACGGATGTGAAAGGGAGGGCAGACCAGTGTGGAAGTTAGAGTATTTATATCTTCAAACTCTGATCTTGGTTTCATGCACCCATTTTCAATGCCTTGTTTTGGAACCCACACCCAAAGGCATGCATTAGGTCTGCGGACTCAATAAGGACATTGATATGCTCTGGAGTGGAGTCAAGGTCTGGGAGTTGGAGGATTGTTAGAACATCAAAAAGGGTACTCAAAAAACATATAAGTTCATAAGGTCCTTTGTCAAATTGAAGAGTTATTGCTGCAGAACAGGTTTTGGAGACCTACTAGAGTCACTAGGTCTATTTGGACCCGTTTGGACCACGACACACAGTAGCATCTACAGAGAAGAAGTTTGGTATGCAATGGTCTTGAAACCTCCTGAGAAATTCTTGGTATGCATTTGTGTGGTGCAAAAACTTCGTTGAAAGAGAAAAAGAAGAAAAGAATAGAAATGATTTTTTTTCTTTTTATGTCATATATTGTAACCAGCTACTTATAACTTGCAAAAATTATTATAACCATTTGAAATTGAAACTTAGTTTAATGTGAAACTGAGAACTGCTTTATTAGAGCTTTCTGTGATTTAGATTCAGACATCAAGAACATTGTTTGCCTAATATTGTGATTAATGTTTATTTATTAATATCTCATACTGACAAACAATTGATAATTGTAGGGAAAACGTCATTGGGGGTCTTTGAGGATCCACCAGAAGCCAAGGAGAAAATGTATTCAAATGCTAAAGATGGTGTAACAGTCCTTACAGCTGTTGAACCTTGCTGTGTACTTCATCTCCGATTCTCCAAGTTCAACAGTACTGTGGTATTCCTTTGGATACTTCTAATGGTAAATTTCAGACATCAAGTTCTTTTCGTATGAAACTACTACATTTGTAATCTGTAGTTTTAAACTTTTAGTTTATAAATGTTCATCAGCTTTAGTTCGTATGCTGCCATTTCAAGTATGATTAATGAAGTTACCTTTATCACAGGATGAAAGTGAGCAGTCAGCATACTGGTACGGAGCTGGCAGCATTGATACGGTGACTAGGGCATCGTTTAATGGTGGTATTGTGTTTTCCCGTATTTAGGGCATCGGCCTTTTGAAGCATTGCCTTCATCTTTCTTAAGTCTGAGTTTTAAGTTTTTTTATCTCTCTCGGCGCTGTTGAAAATACAAATGACAATGTTCTTGTTTGTTTTGCCCTTATATCCCGATGTGATTTCGCGGAGGGTTACGGCGCTGTTGAAAACACAAATGAAAACACAAATCCCTTGTGTAATTGCCACTTGAAGGAGGACAGTCACTGTAAAGACAACATGATAATGTACACTTACAACCCGTGTACATTATCATTGTGTCTTTAGAGTGACTATCCTCATTTTTTGAAGAAGAAAAGCATTAATGTGGCTGAATAGCAATACATTCAAGTGGCAATCACACAAGGGATAGTCACTGTGAGATGTCCTCATTTGTGACTGTCCTTACAATGAGTGTACATTATCATGTTGTCTTTAGAGTGACTGTCCTCATTTGTTGAAGAAGAAAAGCATTAATGTGGTTCAATAGCAATACATTCAAGTGGCAATTACACAAGGGACAATCGATCACTGTGAGATGTCCTCATGTGTGACTATCCTTGTCACAAATGACTATCCTTGTAAAGACAACATGATAATGTACACATACAATGAGTGTACATTATCATGTTGTCTTTACAGTGGCTGCCCTCATGTTGTATATTCTTCTCTGTAGATGCTACTATGTGCTAGGGAACTTCTTAGAACTGTTGGTATATTCTTACAACTTGTTACACCTGGGATATTCTTCTCTGTAGATGCTATTGTGTGCCGTGGTCCAAACAGGCCCATAAATGTGGTTGAATAGCAATACATTCAAGTGGCAATTACACAAGGGACAGTCACTGTGAGATGTCCTCATGTGTGACTGTCCTTGTCACAAATGAGGACATCTCACAGTGACTGTCCCTTGTGTAATTGCCACTTGAAGGAAAAAAGCATTAATGTGGTTCAATAGCAATGTATTCAAGCGGCAATTACACAAGGGATAATCACTCTGAGATTTCCTCATTTGTGACTATCCTTACAGTGAGTGTACATTATCATGTTGTCTTTACAGTGACTGTCCTCATTTGTTGAAGGAAAAAAGCATTAATGTGGTTCAATAGTGATGCAGAGTAGTCAGGGCTTTTAGAATATACAAATATACATCCTTAACTCTCATTCCACCAAGGAAGAAGGAATTCCAATGGTTGAAACGTGAGTTAAGGTCTTTACATCAGTCAAACCCTGAAAATGAGGGTTTGTAAACAATGCACAGAAAATTTGAAATAACTTAGATATAAAACAAAGAGAATCAATCAAACCAACTTCCAAAGCATCAGATGTCACTATTACAACTTCCAGGCAAATTTTATCATCCAACCACCATCCGTACAGCCGTACAGAGTTCGTTTTTCACCAGAAATGCACTAAAACAGGGTTATTTTTATTTTTTATGAAAGCAAAATGATTACAATACTGGTTCTCTGTCTGTCTTCGACCATTTGAAGCCTAAAATAGGCTCTCCAAACGTTGGTTCAACCATCTAGGTGGTTAGAACAGTTTATCCAACAAATGTCAACTTTGCTAAGCAACTTTTAAAGTTGCATTACAACTTTGCAAACAACTTTGCCGAGAAGGTTAAAAATGTGTTGTGAAACTTTAGGAACCTTATTAAAGTTATTTTGGACCTTCAAACTTCTTAACAACATCTAAAAGACACCTAATAAACACTTACTATGCTCATTTCATCCAAGGACTCAAAAGATGCCCAAGGTTTATAAGTCACCAAGGGGTCTTGTGTCCAACAAGTGGATGTTTATAAGGAGATAAGATCAATCCTTAATATTTATTACAAACCAAGAAAACATCTAAAAATCCTATTCTAATTTATTGTCATTCAAAAAGACTCTGATTTGTCAATCAAAAGGACCTTTCACCAGTCAATCCTTCAAAGCTCCAAGGTGAAAATCTTATGTTCCAATTGATAGGATTTGACTCCTTGGCTTCATGGCAACTTCTTTCAATCATGGTGTCTTTGGCTTGCATTAGGGATGCCCCTGCATCAAATAGCAATGCATTCAAGTGGCTATTACACAAGGGACAGTACATGCCCATTAAAGTTGGTGTTTTGTTATCCAGCATGACAATGGAGACAACATACTCTGTGTCAATTTTACTGATCAAATTTCCCTCCGCCAGGCAAAGCAACAATCTGGGTATGATAAGGTGAAATTTTGTAGTCCTTTTGGGTATGATAACAGTTCCAGTTTCCAATAAGATGGTTCATTTTTATAATCTAGCTTCAATTTCTCTTGTGAAAATCTTTTTTTCATTTTATGGGTGGTAAAATATAATTATTATGCTAGAGGTGTGTACTTATGGATGATAATGAAACAAAATGATAAGATTTAAGACTCTTGTTTTTTTTTTAAATAGCAATTTAAGTTTCCTTCTATTATAAATTACTGTTTTTCTATTTTTTAATGTATCTTTCCAAATCTTTTATATCAATTTTATTTATGAAATATAAATATATTAATAATGTTTTAGTGTTTTTAGGATTAGTTTATATCAATTCTATGTATCATCATTCGTCATTCAATTGTCAGTATTATTAATTTAGACTGTGCAATTGTAGAACTACTCGAATATGGGTTGGATGGATACTCAAGCAGGGGAACCCTCCTCAAATATCTCAAGCAGTGAACTTGGAAAAATGTGTCCTGAAGGAACCCTTTCCATCAGAGAGATAAAAGTACAAACAAGTAAAAGAAGCAGGCTCTGCAAATATGTTTTTGAGAAGAAAAATGATAGATTATTCGAGTATGGTTCATGAGGTATATCTAAAAAGACATTTTTTTTCTTATTATAATAAAAGAGGAAGTTGTGAATGTCAAAGTTGAGTGAAACAAAAATTATTTTCATCAAATTTTATTAGGCTTGCTTTTGGGAATAGTTTCTTACAATATTGCTATTAAGATTTTTATTGTGTAGTTTTTAGATTAGGTTTATAAAATTATATTTCATGAGTAGTGATTCATATTAATCAATTAACGATACTTTTGGAAGGTATTTTCAATGTGTCAAATTTTGATATTTTTACAAGAATTAGATTGTGTAATTTTTTTAATTAAAGTCATTGACTCATATTTCATAAATAATAGTTCTCATGAATCCATCTCTTATAAGATTGAATAGTCTATTTAGGAAGTATTTCTGATAGTATGTCAAATTATGATATTACTATTACCATTAGATTGCATGGCTTTGAAGTCAACCTCATTGACCCATATTCTTCTCTGTAGATGCTACTATGTGCTAGGGAACTTCTTAGAACTGTTGGTATATTCTTACAACTTGTTACACCTGGGATATTCTTCTCTGTAGATGCTACTATGTGCCGCGGTCCAAACGGGCCCATAAATGTGGTTGAATAGCAATACATTCAAGTGGCAATTACACAAGGGACAGTCACTGTGAGATGTCCTCATGTGTGACTGTCCTTGTCACAAATGAGGACATCTCACAGTGACTGTCCCTTGTGTAATTTCCACTTGAATGAGGACAGTCACTGTAAAGACAACATGATAATGTACACTTACAGCCCGTGTACATTATCATGTTGTCTTTAGAGTGACTATCCTCATTTGTTGAAGAAGAAAAGCATTAATGTGGCTGAATAGCGATACATTCAAGTGGCAATCACACAAGGGACAGTCACTGTGAGATGTCCTCATTTGTGACTGTCCTTACAGTGAGTGTACATTATCATGTTGTCTTTAGAGTGACTGTCCTCATTTGTTGAAGAAGAAAAGCATTAATGTGGTTCAATAGCAATACATTCAAGTGGAAATTACACAAGGGACAATCGATCACTGTGAGATGTCCTCATGTGTGACTATCCTTGTCACAAATGAGGACATCTCACAATGACTGTCCCTTGTGTAATTCAAGTGGCAATTACACAAGGGACAGTCACTGTGAGATGTCCTCATTTGTGACTGTCCTTACAATGAGTGTACATTATCATGTTGTCTTTAGAGTGACTGTCCTCATTTGTTGAAGAAGAAAAGCATTAATGTGGTTCAATAGCAATACATTCAAGTGGCAATTACACAAGGGACAATCGATCACTGTGAGATGTCCTCATGTGTGACTATCCTTGTCACAAATGAGGACATCTCACAATGACTGTCCCTTCTGTAATTGCCACTTGAATGAGGACAGTCACTGTAAAGACAACATGATAATGTACACATACAATGAGTGTACATTATCATGTTGTCTTTACAGTGGCTGCCCTCATGTTGTATATTCTTCTCTGTAGATGCTACTATGTGCTAGGGAACTTCTTAGAACTGTTGGTATATTCTTACAACTTGTTACACCTGGGATATTCTTCTCTGTAGATGCTACTGTGTGTCGTGGTCCAAACGGGCCCATAAATGTGGTTGAATAGCAATACATTCAAGTGGCAATTACACAAGGGACAGTCACTGTGAGATGTCCTCATGTGTGACTGTCCTTGTCACAAATGAGGACATCTCACAGTGACTGTCCCTTGTGTAATTAAGTATTGTGGGGAAGCATTCTAAATAACCAAAGCCGCTAACAATAAATTCAACACAGATATGTCCTCATTTCTGGGTATTTTAGCTCTCTAACAGCTAAATACCAGATTAAATAATAATGACAAAAGAAAAATAAACCCAACGTACTCAGAAATTGTAGCTGTGATTTTGCGGAGGGAATCTCTCTCGGCGCTGTTGAAAACACAAATGACAACCCGCTTGATTTCGCGGAGGGAATCTCTCTCGGTGCTGTTCAAAACACAAATGACAACCCGCTTTGTTCAAAACACAAATGATAACCCGCTTGATTTCGCGGAGGGAATCTCTCTCGGCGCTGTTGAAAACACAAATGACAACGTTCCTTTTTTTTTTGCACTTATATCCCGACCAACATAAGGTCCATTTGTAATACAACATGATAATGTACACTTACAGTGAGTGTACATTATCATGTTGTCCTTAGAGTGACTATCCTCATTTGTTGAAGAAGAAAAGCATTAATGTGGCTGAATAGCAATACATTCAAGTGGCAATTACACAAGGGACAGTCACTATGAGATGTCCTCATTTGTGACTGTCCTTACAGTGAGTGTACATTATCATGGTGTCTTTAGAGTGACTGTCCTCATTTGTTGAAGAAGAAAAGCATTAATGTGGTTGAATAGCAATACATTCAAGTGGCAATTACACAAGGGACAATCACTGTGAGATGTCCTCATGTGTGACTGTCCTTGTCACAAATGAGGACATCTCACAATGACTGTCCCTTGTGTAATTCAAGTGGCAATTACACAAGGGACAGTCACTGTGAGATGTCCTCATTTTGTGACTGTCCTTACAGTGAGTGTACATTATCATGTTGTCTTTAGAGTGACTGTCCTCATTTGTTGAAGAAGAAAAGCATTAATGTGGTTCAATAGCAATACATTCAAGTGGCAATTACACAAGGGACAATCGATCACTGTGAGATGTCCTCATGTGTGACTATCCTTGTCACAAATGAGGACATCTCACAATGACTGTCCCTTCTGTAATTGCCACTTGAATGAGGACAGTCACTGTAAAGACAACATGATAATGTACACATACAATGAGTGTACATTATCATGTTGTCTTTACAGTGGCTGCCCTCATGTTGTATATTCTTCTCTGTAGATGCTACTCTGTGCTAGGGAACTTCTTAGAACTGTTGGTATATTCTTACAACTTGTTACACCTGGGATATTCTTCTCTGTAGATGCTACTGTGTGCTGGGGTCCAAACGGGCCCATAAATGTGGTTGAATAGCAATACATTCAAGTGGCAATTACACAAGGGACAGTCACTGTGAGATGTCCTCATGTGTGACTGTCCTTGTCACAAATGAGGACATCTCACAGTGACTGTCCCTTGTATAATTGCCACTTGAATGAGGACAGTCACTGTAAAGACAACATGATAATGTACACAAGTACCGTGAAGGTAGTTGCAAGTTACGGCTGTTTCATTGCATACCCGAAACAATGAAGATGTTACGGTCCAGAAAACGTTTGTGCTTGAAAGATGAACAAATAAAATTAAACTTCTAAATAACCAGAGCCGCTAACAATAAATTCAACACAGATATGTCCTCATTTCTGGGTATTTTAGCTCTGTAACAGCTGAATACCAGATTACATAATAATGACAAAAGAAAAATAAACCCAACGTACTCAGAAATTGTAGCTGTGATTTCGCGGAGGGAATCTCTCTTGGCACTGTTGAAAATACAAATGACAACGTTTCTCTACATTATCATGTTGCCTTTACAGTGACTGTCCCTTGTGTAATTGCCACTTGAAGGAGGACAGTCACTGTAAAGACAACATGATAATGTACACTTACAGCCCGTGTACATTATCATGTTGTCTTTAGAGTGACTATCCTCATTTGTTGAAGAAGAAAAGCATTAATGTGGCTGAATAGCAATACATTCAAGTGGCAATCACACAAGGGACAGTCACTGTGAGATGTCCTCATTTGTGACTGTCCTTACAGTGAGTGTACATTATCATGTTGTCTTTAGAGTGACTGTCATCATTTGTTGAAGAAGAAAAGCATTAATGTGGTTCAATAGCAATACATTCAAGTGGCAATTACACAAGGGACAATCGATCACTGTGAGATGTCCTCATGTGTGACTATCCTTGTCACAAATGAGGACATCTCACAATGACTGTCCCTTGTGTAATTCAAGTGGCAATTACACAAGGGACAGTCACTGTGAGATGTCCTCATTTGTGACTGTCCTTACAATGAGTGTACATTATCATGTTGTCTTTAGAGTGACTGTCCTCATTTGTTGAAGAAGAAAAGCATTAATGTGGTTCAATAGCAATACATTCAAGTGGCAATTACACAAGGGACAATCGATCACTGTGAGATGTCCTCATGTGTGACTATCCTTGTCACAAATGAGGACATCTCACAATGACTGTCCCTTCTGTAATTGCCACTTGAATGAGGACAGTCACTGTAAAGACAACATGATAATGTACACATACAATGAGTGTACATTATCATGTTGTCTTTACAGTGGCTGCCCTCATGTTGTATATTCTTCTCTGTAGATGCTACTATGTGCTAGGGAACTTCTTAGAACTGTTGGTATATTCTTACAACTTGTTACATCTGGGATATTCTTCTCTGTAGATGCTACTGTGTGCTGGGGTCCAAACGGGCCCATAAATGTGGTTGAATAGCAATACATTCAAGTGGCAATTACACAAGGGACAGTCACTGTGAGATGTCCTCGTGTGATTGTCCTTGTCACAAATGAGGACATCTCACAGTGACTGTCCCTTGTGTAATTGCCACTTGAATGAGGACAGTCACTGTAAAGACAACATGATAATGTACACAAGTATCGTGAAGGTAGTTGTAAGTTACGGCTGTTTCATTGCATACCCGAAACAATGAAGATGTTACGGTCCAGAAAACATTTGTGCTTGAAAGATGAACAAATAAAATTAAACTTCTAAATAACCAGAGCCGCTAACAATAAATTCAACACAGATATGTCCTCATTTCTGGGTATTTTAGCTCTGTAACAGCTGAATACCAGATTACATAATAATGGCAAAAGAAAAATAAACCCAATGTACTCAGAAATTGTAGCTGTGATTTCGCGGAGGGAATCTCTCTCGGCACTGTTGAAAATACAAATGACAACGTTTCTCTACATTATCATGTTGCCTTTACAGTGACTGTCCCTTGTGTAATTGCCACTTGAAGGAGGACAGTCACTGTAAAGACAACATGATAATGTACACTTACAGCCCGTGTACATTATCATGTTGTCTTTAGAGTGACTATCCTCATTTGTTGAAGAAGAAAAGCATTAATGTGGCTGAATAGCAATACATTCAAGTGGCAATTACACAAGGGACAGTCACTGTGAGATGTCATCATTTGTGACTATCCTTACAGTGAGTGTACATTATCATGTTGTCTTTAAAGTGACTGTCCTCATTTGTTGAAGGAAAAAAGCATTAATGTGGTTCATTAGCAATGTATTCCCAGCATCTGTACCTGCATCTCTCTTATATACTACAAGTTACTTGCCATCAGAAATTGCAGTTCCCTCACGTGACATTGATGGTGAAGTGTTCTTTTCAAAACCATCATCTGTGGTTACCAATGCTCCTGTTTTAGGCAATAAGTTTGTTGCATTCCATGAGCCATTGGTCAAGTTTCTTCTACGAGCTTCTGATGCCTCAAAATCTAAGCAGCGCCTACGCATGCCTCGTTGTGGTTGATTATCATTCTGTACATGAATTATAATGAGTAATCAGTTTTGGGCCTTGGAATCTTGTATGTAACATGCACAGGCATTTCATGGCTAAATGAATCTATTTAAAAGCATCAACTTTTCTTACATGATGCTGGATACATAAGTAGAACAAGCGTATATCAAATTGGAAGCAATCAGAACTCCACAATGACATATTATTTAGAGTACTCTTCAGTTTAAGTAATAATGCATATATTGACACTGTAAAGACAACATGATAATGTACACTCACTGTAAAGACAACATGATAATGTACACTCACTGTAAGGACAGTCACAAATGAGGACATCTCACAGTGACTGTCCCTAGTGTAATTGCCACTTGAATGTATTGCTATTCAGCCACATTAATGCTTTTCTTCTTCAACAAATGAGGATAGTCACTGTAAAGACAACATGATAATGTACACTCACAGTGAGTGTACATTATCATGTTGTCTTTACAGTGACTATCCTCATTTGTTGAAGAAGAAAAGCATTAATGTGGCTGAATAGTGGCAATTACACTAGGGACAGTCACTGTGAGATGTCCTCATTTGTGACTGTCCTTACAGTGAGTGTACATTATCATGTTGTCTTTACAGTGGCTGTCCTCATTTGTTGAAAGAAAAAAGCATTAATGTGGTTCATAAGCAATGTATTAAATTAATTTTTTTTTTTAATCCACCCACGGGCGTCGCAATTGCGACGGAAACCCGTCGCAATGCGATGCAGGCGCCCGTCGCAATTGCTTGGGAGGTCCGTCGTGATTGCGACGGCCCTCCGAAGCCATGCGACGGGGGGGCGACGGCCATGCCACTTCTTAAATCTTAGCCACATTGCGATGGATAGGTGTCGCAATTGCGACGGATACCCATAGACGTCACAATTTGCGACTAAAAAATAGCGACGTCTATGGGTGTTGCTATTGCGACACATAGCTATCGCAATTGCGACACATAGCCGTCGCAAAATGACCCAAAATGTATTAGTGAGAAGTACTACCAACAACCAAAGAAGAAGGAGCTGAAACAGCTGTAGGACAAGAGTCAGGGCCAGAAACCTACCCTACCACATTCGCAAAGCTCCGAACCTTCTCCACAGTATAGGGTTGAGAGGAGGCCCCCTTTCACCACAAAGCAGTCTTATTATGTCTCTGAAGATCACATTGAGAGGCAATATGACCAGTCTTAAAGCATCTTCTACATCTGAAGGGGATGCCTTCATAGTCCAATTGCTGAATCCAACTTCTACCCATAGGGGATTCAAGTTTAATCTCGGAAGGCATGCCTTTTGAGGTATCAATATCCACCAGGAGACGAGCGTAAGTAGAATGAAATAAATCAGAGGATTTCTCATCCACCATTAAGATATCTCCTAAAGCTTCCCCCACAGTCTCTAAAATGGAGTCAATCCAAAGATGGAGGGGAAGATTAGGAAGCCTAACCCAGATAGGTTGCACATCAAATGATTCGGAAGATGGAGAAAAATTAGAATGCCATGGTTTCAGCAATAGCATAAAATGATCCTCCCAGCTAAAGAAGTTTTCACACAAAATAATATTTCTATCCTCAACATCATCAAATTTTGCCACAAAAAATCTTTTATCCTTAGGGAAGATATGGACCATACCAGAGATTAGAGGTTCCCAATGACTGGAAATCCAAGAATGAAGATCAAGCAGAGAGGGCCAGAAACCCTTGAATCTGCAAATCAACCCATGCTCGAAAAAAATAGAGGTTGCCGCATCAATCTCAGAAAGAGTATCCACATCCAGCACTATTGAAATATGTTGGCTGACTAGAAAGGCCCTACAAGGAGTGCCTTTAACAGCAGTGCGAGTAGGATTCACATCAGCCCTAGCCGGAACAACTAGCGACCCCCCAGCAACACCAGCAGACTGCGAACCCCCATCAGAAAAACCCAACAAAACCCCAGAGACTAGAGCCTCTGAGGCTTGCAGCTTCCCAGGAACCTCCAGAAACCCTAGTAGAGATTGCCGACACTACTGAAATATATTTATCTCTGTTGTACATTCTATCTTTCTACAAAAGTGACCTCCCAACTCAATGTAAATCATTTTGTGGTGATTAGAATAAAATGTGGATTTGTATATTACAATTGCACAATTATGTTTACTAAAATCTAAATATTTATCTTTGGTCTACATTCTATCTTTCTACAAAAGTCACCTCCCAACTCAATGTAAATCATCTTGTGGTGATTAGAATAAAAAGTGAATTATTATGTTTGTATATTCAAAACTAACACCATTCCATCTTCATGGACCATATGGAAATATAAGAAATATGATTTCTGAATCCTCAATATAAATCTTTGCTTCTAGCTAAGGAAAACCCATCTTCAAATCTTACAATATTGCAGGTCATTGGACATGTAGATAACACACACTCTACAAAAGGTACCAATTAAAAAATTCTGAAGAATATGGAGGATTACAAGATCCCATCAGGATGTCGAATGTACAACATGTGACAAGTTCAATATAGGTAACACCGAACATTCTTTCATATTAAACCTCGCTTTAAAATGTGTATTCATTGACATATTTTCTAAAATTTTGTCTAACAAATAAAATTATTGTACTTATAGATTACGACATATGGAAACTCCCATAAAAAACCATGTCCCAGAAACTCCACTTTTCCAGATTTAGCAACAACAAAATAGAAAGAGAAATCGAGAATACTATGCCCATAATAAAGAGGCGATAGCATCCCGAAGAAGAGCTAAAAGATTAGAGAAAATTCCAATTCCGTCACAACAAATAGAAGCACAGTTACCAAAAATGGTCCATGCAAATGACTACACTATGGTGAGAAACACATTCTGCCAAAGGATTGATGCATTAGCCAACTTACAAACATGAACTATATGCAAAGAATCTTACCCGAGCATGCACTTCCAATCATCAAACAGAACACCCACATGCAAAAGATGCTTCCACGAGAAAGGCATACATCGATTCTCATTGCAAAACAACATGGACCTAGGAGAAAAACCAATTGTACTCAAAAGACTGAGCCAGGTGGAAGAAATGCTTATTGCTAGAATCAACCCAGTATTGCAAGTAACTCAAAACTTTGGAGGCCAATATAAATATTAGGGTCACACAATAAGCTTTGCACAAGACATAAACAACATTGCAAACAAGCTTCCACGTAGGATACAAGAACTAGATATACTCATAGTTCGAAGATTGCATACAATAGGTCAGTACTATGATTGTTATGTAAGCAGGAGGCACATTATAGATGCATTGTAATATAAAATGAAATATGATCCATACTATAAGGATATCATTATTCATGATGAGTATCTAGCAGAGATCCCTGAAATAAGAACAAATGTTTCAAGCATGCTCAAAAGCATTGAAACAAATGAAGACATGACGATGCCAAATAATGAAATGGACATCGATGAAGACCCTAATGAAAAAAGCACAGCATATACATCGTCATTTATGACTAGACAACCAAATACAACTCGTGAGCTACAAATTATTAAGCAAAAACTACAACTTGAAGACAACACAATCGACATTATCAATTGGCCAAAGATAGAGTCGTCTCCAGTAAATGAATACAACACCGAGGGTCTACTTGATATGGCATTTCCAACTCTCTTCCCAAATGGATCAGCATAACACTTGCAACCACGGCTAAGACAAGTACACATACATGAGTTTGCACTACACTTAATGAGGTTCCATGACAACAGATTTGGACGGCATCCCCGCTTCCCTGATTTCATCTTCAATTTGATGGCCAAACATCATAGCCAAGTAGTTGCAACAATATTCATCAAGAAAAATGTAGAAGAAAACATACCGACCACTATAGAAAATCTACATGCACACCTTACAAATTTGCCAGACAATCAACTTACAAAGGAACTCATGCACTTTGGTTCTTCTATGCGAGGTACAAGACCATATTGGAATAAGAAACATACAAAGTTGACATACATGATCAATCAAATAGGATCACCTACTCTTTTCTTCACACTGAGTGCAGCAGATACTAAATGGCCAGATTTACATAAATTGATGTCAAATAACACTGCCCCCAAAATGCTATCAAACAGACAACGCATGGAGAATATAATCAATAACCCTCATACCGTAGTATTGTACTTGCATCAATGATTTACAATCTTTCATGAAGAAGTCCTTGAAAAACTCTTGCATGCAAAAAATTATTGGTATAGAACAGAATGGCAACATAGAGGCACTGCACATGTACATGGGGTTATTTGGATTAAAAATGCATATGATATGGATAATCTAGATTGGAAAAATGTTGCAGAACTTGAAAGTGCACGAATGTTTTTTGACAAATATGTTATTGCTTGGAACCCTCATGAGGCACTGCACATAAACAACACAATGTATCGCTCTCCACTAGATGATCCATGCTTGCTCAACACAAAAGAAATATCAAGTACTGATCTCACTCATGACTATGAAGAATTAATTAACCGGGTCCAACAACATACAAAGTGTAGAGAAGGCACATGCTTAAGAAAGAAGGGTTCAAAAGTTGAATGTCGATACAAAGCACCATGGAAAGAACATAACAACTCTACTATTTCATGTGATGAGAATGGGAAAAAAAAATGAACCCGCAAGAAATGATGACAGGCTTAACATACACAATCAAGAAATGTTGACGATCTGGAGAGCCAACATAGATTGCCAACCAATTATCTCATGAGAAGTTGTCCTCAAATACATTGCAAAATATGCATCAAAAGCAGAATGAACATCAGAGACTTATAGAAATATGTTAAAAAGAATATGTACAACACAACAATCAGATAGCCCAGCTCTCACAACATACAAGAAATTCATGACAGAGATTGTAGTTGAGCATGACATAGGAGCACAAGAAACATGTCACATGCTACAAAAATTGCCTCTTGTTATTTGCAATCGTCCTTTCACATCTTTGAATGTTGGACAGAAAATGTTTCAATGAATAACAAACACATCAAGCACAAACCAAATACAATCTACCTACTTGTAGGCATACATTCAAAGACCTTCACATCTTGACACAATAACACTTCTTCAATCAACACAATCTTACACCTACTCTACAAACCGTAGACATTGCAAATAGAAAGAAAGAAAAGTAGAAGCTATCATCAATGTTTACCCAAAGTTCCACAACATTCCACATGTTGACTCAGACCAATTTGAAATATTCTGCTGGAAAAAGCTCCTCTTATACAAACATTTTCGTGATATAGAAAAGACATTGGACTCACTAAAGATTCAATAATTGCAAATTGGAACAACATGAATGCAATAGGATATGATGTTTGGCATGTGAAACACATTAGCCCAAAAGAAACAAACTCAGAAGAAGAAGAAGAGGAGGAGGACATCAATGACACAAACTCACAACAAATAATACAGATGAAAGAATGGCAATTGTTATCACAAATGGGCCCTTCAAATAATATAGCCTTCAATGAACTTGACATGATTGGTAGACGTGACTTTGACAACAACAACAAATGGGATCAAATTAACATACCTCAGCATCTACATGAAATTGCAACACAATTCATAAATACACACAAAAAAAATGCACAAGGTGAGAACATCCAATCAGATTTAAACATTCCAATCTACACATTATCAGCAGATCAAGAGGTAGTTCTAACAATAATTAAAAACCACAACAAATGTGTATCTACCAAACCACTCCATATGATCATTCAAGGCATATATAGCTGGTACAGGAAAATCATACTTGATTGGCTGCATAAGAAATTTGCTAAATGGTAATGGGCAACAACAACAAAAGAAGCTCCTCACACTAGCTCCTACAGGTGTTGCTCCATTCAACATACATGCATCCACTATACACTCTATGCTCAGGATTCCTATTAAACAAATGAAACAACTACAAGGCCAAGCATTGACAACATTCCAAGAGGATTTAAAGGAAATAAGATACATTCTTATTGATGAATTAAGCTTCATTGGCCCAAAGCTACTACTCAAAATAAACAGCAGACTACGACAAGCTTTTCCTCAGAACCAACAGTTATGCTTCGGCAAACTTTCGATAATCTTGGTGGATGACCTTGCCCAACTACCCCCAGTCATGGACAAGCCAATCTATACATCACATTCTACAACGAGAACATTGTGGAATCAGTTCACAACAGTGATCAAATTAAAGACAATGTTTTGTCAACAAGGTGACAATACAGTACAGGCACAATTTCGTCAGCTGCTACACAACATACGAAATGCAGAACCAACAAAAGAAGATTGGAAGCTCCTCACTGCACGTACAGACAAACAAATTACATCAAATGAGAAGGAAGAATTTAAAAAATCAATACACCTATTTGCCACAAACGATCTAGTCAAACTACATAACAAAAAAATGTTGAAACTACTAAACTGTCCAATCGCAATAAGTATAGCAACAACAACAAGAAGCAACATAGAATATGCAACTATTGATGAACAACTTGAAAAAGAAATTCTACTATGCAAAGGTCAACGGATCATGCTGACAACAAACATATGGACAGAAGCAGACCTTGTAAATGGAGCTCTTAGAAATATAATTGATATTGTGTACAACTTCGGTACCAAACCCCTTGATATTCCAATGTACATTACAGCAAGGATCGATAATTACAATGGGCCACCATGGAACACAGATGATCCTAAACTAGTACCAATAGTTCCTCTCTCACTGGGCACGCGAAGGCAGATGCACTAACAATGGCATGGGCTCTAACAATTCACAAATCACAAGGCCTTACCCTACAAAAAGAAACAATCGACATTGGCAAAATAGAAAGGCAAGGGCTAACATTCACAACAATTTCTAGAGTCAAATCATTAAATGACCTCCGCATTCAGCGAAATTTTACATTTGAGAGATACTCCAAAATGCAAAAGAATACATACACAATCATAAGGAAAAAAGAAGAAGCTCGATTAGACCACCTAGCTCTCTCAATAATCAAGGTATGCAACACTAAACAATAGTTTCAAAACTTCAAATTCAATGTGCCAAAGTCCAACACTATGACTTCCTAACTTTCTAACATACAATAAAATACAATGACTTGTCCACATGATTCAAATTAAATAGTTCAATGTCTCCAATACATTGACATGGCAAAACATTCTACACAGAAAATGTATCACATGTTCCATCTGATTTTCCATGATTTTCAATGATCTTATAGTGAATATATTATTGTAACAAAATTCTAATTTCAGGTAATTGTTCTACCAAGAAGCATCATCTCTTATGACTTGGTAAAGCATTCTACATTATCTTTCAATAACAAGGATTATCATATATTATACATTGTAACGTGACTGATTATTTTCTTCATTGTTTGCAGGAAATTGACATTTAGTCTTTTGGATGTCTCATCTTTGAATTAGTCACAATACCTAATTGTTCAGTCAAATCACATAAAATAGAGGTATCTGCTTCTCGAAGCCTTTTATGTGTACATCTATTGAAAATCTGGTAAAATTTAATGTAACACATCCAACTCTTTCATTCCTCATCTATAGTGGGATCTAAATTTAGCATTTCACATATTTGAGATATTCAGTTGGTCAATTATATTAAATTTATCAACAATCTCTAACAAATGCAAAACTGAGAGGTACTGATGATTATTGTTTGACAGTGGACAGTTCTGCACGGTCTTATTAGCTTCCCTGTAACTTTACTGAGGGACAATGAGTTTCTCTTGAATACTTGGAAACTTCTGATTGTAAGTTTGTAAATTGTTAAGAGACTGAAACAAAGCATACGGTAGAATTATATTGCATACCACTTTTAAAAATCTGCCAGTTGAAATGTCAATTAGTTTGTCTCATTAATAATATAAAAGCACATTTGATAAAACATAATTAAATGCAATATGCTGCTATCGGCGTAAACATTGCACTTCTTTGGTGCAAGTGCTAGTTATATAGTGAAAAATAGTACAATCTTATGTGAAATTGGGTTCATTCCCATTACCCTTATCTATTCACACACATTCCAACATATCTGATCCATATGTCATCTCTATTCACATAACATAAAAGAATCAATTATTTATGCAACATTTCACATATTAAATAACAAAAACTACTTTAGTTTTAAGGTCAAGTTATATCAACTTTTCAAGAAAGCATATGATTTCACTCTTTACATTCTAACTAATGAAATGGGGTTCATTGACAGAGGTTGTTAGAACACATTGATAATACACTATGTGAACATTTTCATGTTATTAAGCCGATAGGCGTTATTTGTGTGGGCTTTTAGCCCCACAACACGCCGCCTGGCAGCTCCTCTGCTTAAACCATCTGAATTCGGTACTGCTGCCCTGTATGGGCCCTTCTACGCCCGGAGATGGGACCTCCGGCTGGCAGATTGTCATCCTGCCAAGCAGCTGCTTTACTTAGTTCGTGTGATCTCCATTCTCCATTCCGACGACCCCTAGCATCGAACCCCTTGTAACCATTCAAGTATCACACACATCGCCCATCTAACTCTTCTATGTCTGCTTTTTTAGTTTTGATTGCTAAAATTCATCTTTCCAGGTAGGCACGTTTGTAATGAAAGTTAAGTTATATTCTGTCCCAGTTGCTCCTACAATCTATTATCGTTGTAATTCTTCGATGTTAAATGTTCATTGAGTAAGGCCAGCAGATGATTCTTCTCTCCTTCAATCAGATTGATTAGATATAAGATCAATTACCATTTTTAGCAGCTTATAAGCATTTTGGCAGCCATATACACAAGTGAATTTTGGTGGTAAATTCAGATATCTGGTTTCTAGGTCTTCAGGAGCCTTTTCCGGATAATATAGATTTAGTTATTCCTGTAAAACATAAGTTTATAATGGGCTGAACAAACCTGACAAGTATATTATCAGTATTATTTTCTCTTCAGTATGGACGGAACAAATTAGACAAGTATATTATCAGAATTAATCCACCATAATGTTAATGTTGATACAAACTGTGAGTTTCCAAAAGAAAATTAAAAAAAATTCAACTGCTAAACTATCGGCTCATTGTTGCATTCCAAAAAAATGCAACTGCTAGTAATATAAACCCATATGGTGATGCTATATTGTTACTGTTGTTGACCTAAGGTAGTTACCACAAAAACATGTAATTCAAATGTATGTTGGATTGTCAATAGGGAAAAAAATTACAAAATATTTCCATGGTCACAAAAGACACAATATTTGGACAAAATAAGAATGAACTTGTCCAATCAAATTTCATGACCTTAAAATATAAGAAATGCCATGTGTCACGTACCATGGATAATCTATCAACAAATAAACACAATAAATTATATTCATCCATACATTTGTTTATAATAAATGATTTCATTACAACACCAAAAAAATGTTAAAATCAACAGTATGAACTTTTTGAGAATTTTAGGTGTAGAATCACAAATTCAAATAGACAATATTGATTGTTCAAAAATGCAATATGTTTGTCAACATGCACCCTAATTAGTGTCATTGAAATTTTCAATACCATGAAATTGAACACACTTCACAACAATTTATCACTAACTTACCTATCAATTCAATAGTCACACACTTCCTCTTTTACCCAAAGGGGAAGGTTGTAATATCCAACCTTTAATTTTAGATAGAAACAAAAGAGAAGAAAAAGTACATCTCACCAACCATGAACTAAGTTTGTGTAGGCTGGAAAACACGACATGTTCAGTATTAAACCTTATATTTAAAATAAAATCATGTCGAGGTGCACATACCTCTTTTACCTAAAAATTACACGACTTTTGAGCAATCAAATAAATCAGATTTCTTTTCTTGGATTTGTTATTATAGTTAACACAATGGTTCATAACATGACGTGTTTGCAACAAAACCACACAGTGGTTCATAACATGATAGGTTGACTACAGATCCACATTGCATAAAATTAGACAACACAACGTGCATGTGTGGTTCATTACACATACAATTTGTCATAGATTTCCTTGGATTTTTTTTTATTATAGTTAACACAGTGGTTCATAATATGATGTTTTGGCTACAAATCCACTCAATGACCTTCATAATATGATTTGTACACAACAAATACACACAATGGTTCATAAAACAACATGTTGGGACAAAATCCATTGTGCATAAAGATCTTTCTCTTTAAAAACTCTAAAATTACCTTCATTAAAATCCCCTTAAACTTCATTTGAACTAATAAATATTAGTAACAAAACTAGGCACTTATGTTGGTATGAACAACCCTTCAAATTGAGTGTAATCATTTTTTTCACACCCATATTGTTTTGTTTCTAATTGTATTATGAACCAACATGTTGTTCATAATATACATCATTTCCCTCTAGTCTAACTATTGTTAATATGCATGTATTACAATTGGGTACAGACTTGATGTTAGATCTTCTCGCTAAGTATATAAAGAGATCTCTTACTGTTGCAACAATTCAACAAGCAAAAAATAACTATGTTTTGAGAAATAGGACAACTAGATATAAACACTAGATATAAAAAATATATATTCATTTCTAATCTAACATATTCATAAACTTGCAAAACCAAAAGCTTTCACCATAACCTCGGATGAGCATGAAGCAAGTGCACCCAAGACTTACTTGATTTAAGCTCTTAGAGAGGTTGTGGGTGTGCTCTCCCAACACAAGTATAAATCCCACTTAAATATTATGATTGTATTGTTCTATAAATAGGTGGAATTGGAAAATCAATTCGAATTCCACTTAAATGGGAAGTCAGGGTAAAGCAAAATTTATAATAATTTGAAATTTATATGCAAACAACATTTTCCATCTTCTCATTATGAATTCTAGGTGAATTCTAGATGAACCAAACAGTTCCAGCCATATTCCAAAAACCATTTTTTAGATTTAAAACTTTCAAAATTGTCAAATAATAGAATTTGACAATTCTTGCGTTATTTAATTCCAGCAACCAAACATACCCTAATAGTTTATAACCATTCCAGGAATCCTCTTAGGCATATCATTCTCTCCATTATTGATTACACAAGTCAAGTGGGGAAGGATAGTCCAAGAACCAATTTAAATTTTAGATTTTGGAACCTTTCTGAAGCATTTTCAAACTAAATATTATTTCAATGTCCATAGAATCTAGATCATTTATTATTTGGAGTGGAATACATTCTCCAAACCAACTTTGCACCAAGGGTTCTATTATGTGCCTCCAAATTTCTAATGCTACCACCAACGTCATGTTTGGAAGAAGAGGATTTCTCTGAGGTAAGCAACAAAGGTTTTTTTTTTACTAGACGAGTTATCTTTGGTAGTCTTTGAAGAAATTAGACATCGTGTGAATAGGAGTTGGAGGGTTATTTTCCTAATTAATGCCAATCATTTCACTTTATACATACATATATTTGAAACTTTTTTTTTAAAAAAAAGTCATATTTATAATGTCAAATAATGTTCAAGATTATTTAAAAAATATAATATGTTTCAAAAATAGTTTAATCATTAAATAATTTTACAAATACATGCTAATTTTATAAAAAATGTATTTAAAATAATTTAATATTATAAAAATCTAAAACTCTTTAAAAAATGAATTCAATAGTTAACTATATATGATGAATTAAGAGTATATTAAATTGTAATTTAATCATTAAAAAAATAATAGTTTTGTTAGTCTATAATTTAATTGTACATTTTTTTGAAGTTTTAACTATAATGAACTCTTCTAATGAATTAGTTAGTACATAGGTAAACATTAGGTTCTTCATTTTTTAATTTAAAAGAGAGAACGAATTTTGTTTTATGAATTAATTTCTTGAAATTGTGAGGATAACTTTGGAATTTCTACAACAGGTTTGAAACAACCAGATAGTGGGGAAATGGTCATCTATGATGGGGAAACAAATTTCGTCTATTGAAACACAAAACAACTCTCCTTGTTGTGTTTCTAGCAACATAGCTATGAACTGAGTAACCCCAAAAAACATGTATATTTTGAACTTGTGAAGGCACATTAATGAAAAAAATAGTATTAACATTATGTACATGTCCTTAAAAGGTCACAATATTTGGATATTATTGATTTCATGATCCTAGATTTAACAAAATGTATCATTGTTTCATGTTCTTGTGGAATTATTTTCCCAATTTCTGGCAGTAGAAACTAATTACTTGCGATATGTTTCAGATGCGATATACTTAATATCTCTACTCAAAGGTTGTTAGAGAGGTACTACAGAGGTGGTTTTGGGTCCTAAAGATTGGGTTGCAACATATAAAAATGTAACATTCTATTTAGAAAATCATATCTTATATCAATTTATTTGCTAGAGAACTTTGTATTCATGTCACTTGTGCGGATGAAAACCTTTAAGGTATTGCAATTAACAAATGAAAACACATTGGTTATAGGTATCAAAAGAAGAAACCTCTTTGGTACATTTAATATATGTTTGTAAATTTAAAATTTATGTTTTTGTCACTAGTTTATTATAGGATTTGTTGTCGATCCATGATATTGTAATGACTATATCGTAATAGTCCTATTATCTACATCAAAATCATATTTATATCATTACATTAAGTTAAAATTATTTTAGGTTCATTTGGTGTAGTTTGATACTGACTATTTACTAGTTATGTTACAATTTTGCTAGAAGCTATATGGAATTTATGAAGTTCAATTGATGCAAACTTCATGTCAAACTAGTTTTCTAAACATTGGTGAAACTTGTGGATGGTTTGGTTTACATTAAAAATAAATTACATATATGTTGAATATCATAATTTGTATCCAATCTTGTGCTATGGCTCATTAATTTATTTAAATTAACATGATATTTCATTAGAGATATTAAAGTGGTATCAAATCATGATCTTTCTAGAAGCTATAGGGTTGATTGAAATTGTTGGTGATGGGAGCATATCCTTTTTGAGTTTTCGTTAAAATGGAAAGAGGTTCAAGAGAAATAGGATGAGATTTAGGAACAATGGATAGAGATTCAAGAGAAATAGGATGAGATTCAGGAACAATGGATAGAGGTAATTATTTTTAAATACGACAGTTAAGCTTATATTGAAAAATAATTTAGATAAACTAAGAACGTATATTTAAGTATTTGAAAATATAATAAATAAATAAGAATGTAACATTAATATGTGTGTGTTTTATTAGATTATATACATACATACATACATAATGATCAATGCAATAAGGTAGAAAAATAATTTTCACAAACATTTTTTTCTTGTTTTAAGTACAACTATAAATGATTGTTTTAATCCTATAAGGATAAAAATAACAATATTCTGTCATAATATTTTTTTTATATTTACAAATAAATCTCTCCTAATATAAAAAAGAATGATTTATATAAAAGAGGAGGTGGAGAGAGTGGTGAGGGAATTGATGGAGGGAGAGAAAGGGAGGAGGTTGAGGATGAGAGCGACAGAATTGAAGGAAAGCACGAGGAAGGCAGTGGCGGCCATGTGATTTGCTTGCTTTCTGGACTCTTGTGTAGCTAAGCTATGGTAGTCCGTATCTGCATTTGTGTTTGTTATGTCATCTGTGGGTTTAATGTATCAAGATAGATTACTTACTAGCACATGTATGGGAAGGAGGTGTAAGGGTTATGTGGATAGGAAAGTATTTGTAACTTATTATAAGCTAGATGTATATTGGTTATTGTGTTTAAAATTGTGAATATTTCATAATTGAAGTGTGTACAAGGAGAAACATACCATTTATGGAAGCATATGTAAGTACTATAATGATTAATGGTACAAAAGATGTTTATGAAAAAAACATATAAATAAAATCATACTTTTATTATACTTAGAACTATTTTATGAATGACATATACCCAATAGTTACATTTTGTTCTAGTTAGTGATATTTATGTGGATCCTTGGAAAGCTCAATATTATTTGAATAATATGAGTATAGACTACAATAGAGTTGACATAAACATGAAAACTTACTAGAATTTTCCAAGGTTAATAAGTTTCATAATATCAATATTAATTCTATGATACACCCAACTTGGAAAGCTTTTATAAACAATGAAATTGGAGTTCATGCATCGTACAAAAATGCATAATCTTTTGTAAACTTTAGCATTATTTTTTTATGATTCAAAAGAGAGTTTTTCCTATAGCGTTGTAATGTTTTGATTATTTATGACAAAGAGACTTCACTAAGTTTCTATGCAAAATTGTACCATGTTAATTGTTAAATTATGGAAATTAACATTATATATATGTTTTCTCATTTAACGGAACATTTGGATTGCATGAAGCAATGGTGGAGATTAGAATTTAATAGGATATAATGGGGTGGCAAAGAACAAGGATGACTATGTCTTTGGATTTGATGAGATAGTATTAAAACAACCAATCCTAGCAAATAATTGCACCCATGTGCAAACACCATTTCATTTTCATGTAAACAAATGAAACAAGAATCATGTAAATGAATAAAATCATGGTGATAGACCCCTAAATAAAATGAAAGTTTGCATGATAGAAAATACCAACAATCATAATGAGATATAATGTCAAAAGAAGTGAAAGGTTGATGCATGTGAAATATAGAGAAGATTGCAATAGTGCCTAATTATAGTGAAAGATATATATATATATTTTTATAATTTTTCAAATGTTATATAATAATATGTGAGATATACATGTAATTGGCACAATTTTGTTTTAGAAGATATTAAAAAGTGATATGTAGGATTTGAAGGAAAAATATTCTCCTATATTTGAGTAATCTCTATTTTTAAGGGGCCACAAATTTACATGTAGATTTTCAAATTCAAAGCCTTATAATATCTTTGTGCTCCTTTGTATAACCTACTGTAAAACTATGCATTCAAAAAATAAAGAGAACATTGGTGTAGACATTTTCTTGGTCTTTACTAAATATACCAATTGGTTCGTATGAGTTATGATGCTTACACATACATCTCAACATCCAAGGATTACTTGTAGAGATTATCAATCATTAGAGAGTTGATTATGATTATTTCATCAATGGTCACAAAGGGTAAGCATTGCATTGTCAAATAAAGTATTTTTTTCCCCTCTTCCTTGTCTTGTTTTGAGGATTAGTTACCAAAACAGCTACAAATATCAAACAAGTGTTGGACTCAAATCTTTTAGAAATAATATAGACAGTATGCTTCAAAGATAGTCCTAATAAATTGTATTAGCATTTTCAAAAAAATAAATCCAAAAATTTATCAAGCAACAAGCATACACAACATTTAAACAAATACATGTAGAATCTATGTGCAGTGATGGGAGAGGATTCGAGCAGGAGAGCTTTTTCAAAATTTAAAGGGTCCCTAGCCAGGCATGGTGGTTGGGCTGAGGGTTCTAGTTCTGGTGTTGGTCTGGAGAGTGTTACATCAGACTTGGTTAAACCTTTGGTTGCTTCTCTAGTACCTGTTATGAGTTTGGCATTGCAACTGTCAGATCCCGCTCTGTGTAGTAAGAAGAATCTTTCTCTGTGCCAGGAGGTCACGATTTCTCCCTCGAAGGAAGTGTTCTCATGTGCTTCTCCTAAGGCATCAATGCAATGTGATGTCGCCTTAGGGATTGAGCCCTGTCCTTCTCTGGGGGAGAAGAATGATAAGGTTGTTTCCAAGGACCCACTAGTGGGGTCACGCGGAGTGACTAGCACTGATAGTGCTGAAGTCAAATCTTCCACTTCCAAAAAGTGGTCAGAAATTCTGGGAGCCAAATAAGAGGGAAATCCTTCTTCTCCAGAAGAGTTTGTTAAGGCGGGTCTTCAAGCGGGTGAAGTTGCTATTTTTGTGCTCGACTCTCTGGTTGACCACTTTGTCTCTGCTATGGAGCTCTCACTGGTTGGTAAGTTCTTGGGCCCTCATCCCAATATTGAAATGGTTAGGTCCTTTGCTAAGAAAAGATGGATTTTGTAGGGTCAGGTGGATATTGCGGCCTTAACCAAAGGTTTTTTGTCTTTCTCTTTCTCTAATAAAGAAGATCTGGATTATGTTTTATGTGGAGGCATATTAATGCCATACTTTAGATTACCCTAGGCTAATAATTGCTAACCTTTTGCTCCATTTGGATACATTTACCTTAAGACTTCTATTTTTTTCAGCTACTATATGGCATGCTGCCATCAGACATTTAACTTGGTTTAAACATACTTAAATATGCTATGCTTGGATGAATTACTATATTTCTTGTTCTAAAAGATATTGTTGTGTTTCAAATGAGTAGAGTAGTTGTTTGAATATGAATGATTATGCGTATTCTGATAATTACTGTCATAAATGTCTTATCCTAACCCTTGAAGGCATAGTACATTGGAATAGCGAATGTTGTTTTGACCAGGTATGGTGCATTCATTCATGGAGTGTTCAACCTGGTCTTCTTGCAACTTCCAACGGAGAAGCATCCAATACAATGCCAGTTGAAGGTTTCTAAAGAATAAGGTGGTCATTCCAGCAAAGAGCAAGACAGCATGTTAAATTCCTTGAGAAGATCTAGGTGCGAGTGGGAAGTTAGATTTGCTGTCATGACAACTCTTTCCTCCGTTTTGGATTTAATCTATTTAGTCTTAAAAGATTTCCTTCTTTCTAGTCAGTAGTGTTGTAATAAAGATCTGTCTATTTCTGTGGCATGGTTAGGAAATTAGTTAGGAGTTTTTCCTTTAAATAAAGCCCTGCTCTTGCGTGAGTAGAAGGGAGGGCATTGTCAAGTTTATTATAGCAATAGTTTGCTTTCAGTTGATCTCACTATTTTATGGAATTTTTGTACTTTTTCCATCAATTAATAAATAAATGAAGTGTTGATATTTAGTTGAGTATAATTGTGATTTAGGATACTCATCCAAGGGGGCCCACTTGGTGAGAAATCCACAGTTAGATAGATTCATACTAGCTAGAGTCATTTTCAACATTTTTTCCATTTCAGTGCCAAGTTTTGAACTGCTCTTGTAGCCAAAGCTATGGATCGGCTAACACCTCTTGCAACCAAAGTCATGGAACAATAGAAGTACTATGGCATAGTTTGTAAGAGTCTTCATGTCTTGTTAATAGTTATACTTCTGTAGTTTCTATTCTAGCACTTACTTTTTTGCAACTTCAGCTTAAGCATTACTTTAGCATTCATTCCCTGCAATCATAGTATAGTTTTCCTTCAGCATTTCCTTCTTGCAGCAATGATAAAATGTATGGCTGAATGATACTTGATGCATATAATTTTTTGGCCCATTTCAAGTAATACATCCCTAGTCTGACATACTAAATGAATTTTTATGAAGAGGATAAGCTGCTCGGTTGGATGTCCAATCCCTGAGTTTGGAATTATACCTAGTTTCTAAGCCTTTATAGGAAGTGATCATTTTTGGCACCATTTCTGGGGATGGTGCCAAACCAAGTCCTCACTAAGCCATTCTTAGAATTTGTTTCATTTCCATCTTTCATTAGAATACATTACCTTTAGAGGAACTCTACAAATCACATCACTCCCTACTACCTGTATGCATAACCGAAGAAGAGGCACCAGAGGAAGGTACTTGCCAAACCAATCCAATCATCCATTTGAGGAAGAGAGTTCATTTGTTGATGCCACCATTGACCTCCCTGAAACTACATCCTCCTCCTCATCCTTTGAAGAAGAACAATTTGTTTCTTTTGAAGAGCAACCTGAAATTAATGCATTTGCAGAAGTCTTCTCTCATTTGAGAACCAGTTTTCTTGAAAATCCCGTCAGACAAGAAAACTCCTTACAATTGGTCATATACTAGCATCCTCATCATCCATTGCCTCTGCGATCTATAAATCCTACCAGGATGGCTAATCCCCCGCATTTCCATTCCCTATTACTGACCATCGAGACAATAAAAACCTTAAAAACATACCTTCTTCTGCCCTGCCAAAATTCTATGGTCTAGTAACAGAAGACCCAGATACCTTTCTCTTTGAGTTTGATATTCTATGTAGAAGTTATGACTACACCTCTGATTCTCACAAGCTCAACCTCTTTCCTGTGACTCTTAAGGAGTCTGCTTTGCGTTGGTTTATGGGCCTAGGATGGGATGTTGTTCATGATTGGGCAGGAATGCAGGAAGCATTCTTGACCAAGTATAAGGAGTATTGTCGGGGAACTGATATGCGAGGAAAAGACATCTTTAAAATGACTCAAAAAGAGGATGAGTCACTTGAAGACTATATCTCACAGTTCATGTATAGCCTACAAAGGAATACAAAGCACGAGCTTAATGAAGAATCTCAGAAGCTTCTATTTCTAAGAGGTATACAAGATGGATGTACTGAAGCTTTAGACTTGATGGCAGGAGGAGACATAACTCAATATAGTTGGGATGACATAAAGAAGATATGCCTCAAGTACTCAAGAGCTGCTAGTAAGAGAGGAAGAGGATATAGAGCTACAATAGGAAGGACAAATGGTGCAGGCACTTCCAGATCAGAGATAGCCCATCTCTTATCCAACTTTAATCATGATATCATCAACAATATGGCCACGCAACTAGATACCTTGCAGGTGAAAAAGAAGCATGAGGAAGCAGAAGCCATGTTGGCTGAATTCTGTCCGCACTGTCGAAAAAAGAAAAGAGATTGCTGGTGTAAAATGGTTACGAATATGGAAGCTACCCAGATGCCAACCGAATATAAGCCAGTTGAACTGGGAGACAAGAAACTATTCTTCATTGCTCAGCGATGACCATGGGTGCAAAGACAAGGTATGCCGCTTACATTCAATAATCCATTTTATAATAATCAATAAAAACCTTCTATGAATTACCCCAATCCTCCCTAGAACAACTATCAAAATCAGTGGAAAAATTTCCCTAGTCAACAATGGAAAAACCCTCAGGGAAATTGGCAACAACCTCAAGGGGCATGGCAGCCACCATAGGGTAATTGGAAATCAAATCCTTAGTGGGGAGGAGGCCAGCAATGGCCACCTCAGTCCCAAGGATATTTGAATCTACCTCTTCAGGAACCACAACAACAAGCACTCTTACCACCAATAGCCGCTAATACCCAACCTCCAAAACTGACCCAATTGCCTACACAACCTTAGCCAAATCCAAATAATAGGCCTCCCACACCTCAACAAAGTGTGTATACTACTGATCAACTACAGTATCCCATGCAGTATCCTACCTATGCAATCACCCTTGCTGATATACACCTTTGATCTGGGACAACTATTCCTTCTCCTAAGCATCCAATCATAACTAAGGTACCATAAGAGGAGCCCATAACACCAGCAAACATTATTCCCTTGCCAGTAACACAACCTATAGTGGATAAAAACCACCCTACCGGTCCACCTTTTCCACAAAGGTTGCAGCCCAACAATCCTAAGCCTACTGAGGAAACCAAATTTAACATCCTTGATCAGTTGAAGAATGTTAATGTCCAAATACCTTTATTTCAAGCAATTAAGGATGTTCCCACCTACAACAAATCCATAAAAGAATTTTTCTTTAAGAAGCCTGGTTGCAAGAAAAATCATCCTTAGACAGTACATGTTAGGTAAGATAGTTGACATTATGTTAGGAAAGCTTACCATCCCAAAATATTCTGACCCAGGCAGCCCTGCTATTGAAGTTATTATTAATGGGACATCCATTAAAAATGTATTGATAGATCTTGGAGCTGCTATAAATGTAATGACCATGGATATAATGCAACAACTTGGTATATACAACCTCCGAACCACTCCTACTATCTTGCAACTTGCAGATAGTTCCACTGTAAAACTTGATGGAATGGTTAAAGATATAGTTGTTGACCTTGCAACATGGTCATACCCAACATATTTTATGATCCTGTCACCAAAGGCTACCCCAGGAGGATATCCAATTATACTTGGTAGGCCTTGGCTAGCAACTACAAATGCTCACATTGGTTGTCGCTCATGGGATATGACTATTTCTGACAACCAGCATACCAAGACTCTCTTCCTATACCCCCCTGGTCAACCCCAAATGGACTTAGCCTCACCAATCTAGCCCGACATAGGAGAAGAAGTCAAGGTTATCAATTTAGTGTCAAAGTTAATGATGATAAAAAGAGACCCCTTTCTGTAGTTTCAGGATGAAGACAAGGTAATCACCAATATCCTGCAAAACCAGCATGGATCAAACCCAAATTCACTGGGTTGTTCTTCCAACAACTACTCTCTACATGTTTTAAACCCAAATTTCCAATGGCCCTCTCTTGTAGCCGAAGAACTCTATCACCATTTTCTTCCCCATGAGATACAAGTACCCTTATTTACAGATGCATCCATGATAGAGTTAACTAAGCAAATAGAAGTGTCTCCTAGCCACTGCCTAAACATTAATAGCCGACTAACCAGTCTGCAACAAACATCTCTAACTAAAATACTGAAGGCACATACTAGAGCATTTGCTTGAGACTAATCTGACATGAAAGACTTGGACCCAAAATTATGCACTCGTAGGATTTATCTAAAAGAAGACAAACATCAAGTAAGGCAATTTCAAAGACGAGTGAACCCAGCATTATGAGAAACCATTAAAACATAATTGCAAAAACTCCTCAATGCTGGATTCATTTACCCCATATCTGATAGTCAGTGGGTTTCTCCATTAGTAATTGTGCCCAAAAAAAGAGGTAAATGGTGCATGTGTGTGGACTATAGGGAACTCAATAATGCAACCAAAAAGGACCACTTCCCTCTTCCATTCATTGACCAAGTATTGGACTCCTTAGCAGGCAAAAAGTATTTTTCCTTCCTAGATGGGTATAGTGGGTACAATCAAATCCGAATCTTTCTAGAAGATCAGGAAAAGATAACTTTCACTTGCCCTTGGGGAACTTTTGCTTATTCAATTCTTCCATTTGGTCTTTGTAATGCTCCAACAACCTTTCAAAGGGTAGTTATTAGCATCTTTGCTGACATCTCTCATGACTATATGGAGATCTACATGGATGATTTCACAACCTATGGTGAAACTTATGAGGAAGCCTTAAGTAACTTAGACAAAGTCCTAAAAAGGTGCACTAAGAACATAATCTATCTCTTAACAACGAGAAATGCTTCATGAGGATGCAAGAAGGGATAGTACTTGGCTACTATATATCTGCAGCAAGAATACAAGTGGATCCGACCAAAATTGAAGTCATTGAAAACCTTCCCACACTAACCAAGAAAAAAGATGTCTGAAGTTTTCTTGGACATGCAGGCTATTACAGAAGGTTCACAAAAGATTTCAGTAAAATGGCTAGTCCCCTTCACTCTCTGCTTACTAAAGATTCAGAATTTAACTGGACCCCAACTTGTGAAGAAGCCTTCCTGCAGCTAAAGTCAGTCCTTACAACAACCCCATTCTTACAAGGACCAAATTTGGAACTTCCATTCCATATACATACTGACGCTTCAGATCATGCCATAGGAGTCATGCTTGGTCAAGAAGATGACACAGTAGAGCATGCTATATACTTCATTAGTAAGAATCTCCAAGGAGTTGAATTGAATTATACAGTCATAGAAAATGAGCTTTTGGCAGTCATTTATGCCCTCAATAAATTTTGCCAATACATAACAGGGTATCAGATTTTTGTGCACACTGACCAACGAACCATTAAATACCTTGCTAATAAGCCTGCAATCATAGGACGACTAGCTAGATGGCTTCTATTATTACAGGAATTTGATATCACCATAGTGGACAAGCTAAGCAAATCCAACGTGGTTGCAGATTTCCTCTCACGACTACAAAACAAGGATGAACCATAACTAATTGATGAAAGCTTCCCTTACAATCACCTATTCTCTATTTCAGCCAAAACTCCTTGGTATGTAGATATTGCCAACTATTTGGTCTCTCAAAAGGTACCTCCCTATTTCTCACCGAAAGAAAAGAGGCTCCTCATAGAAAAAAATTTCAATTTTTCATGGATTGCTAATTGTCTATTATATAATGGGCCTGATCAAATATTAAGAAGGTGTGTAAGGGATGATGAAACCTATGAAATCCTCTATGCATGTCATAATGAGCCTTGTGGAGGGAATTTTATTGCTAAAAGAACAAAAATGAAGATACTGAACACTGGATATTATTGGCCAACCCTCCATAGATACACTATCAACTATACAAGGAAATGCAATCGATGCCAAAGGATGGGATGACCAACAAAGTGTGATGAAATGCCTCTCTTTCCACAGGTGGTAGTAACTCCATTTGATAAATGGGGATTATATTTTGTAGGACCCATTACTCTATCCTCCAATGATAAATCCTACATCCTTGTATGTACTGACTATGTAACTAAATGGGTGGAGGTACGTGCTATGAAATATGCTACAGATAACAAGGTTGCTAAATTTCTGTATGAAGAAATTTTCACAAGGTATGGTGTCCCAAGAGAGCTGGTTATTGATCAGGGTGCTCAATTCACTTCCACGCTGATTAATGCACTTATGAGTGAATATATCATTCACCATAGGACATCAAGTTCGTATCATCCACAAGAGAATGGGAAAGTTGAGGTTACAAACAAGGAAATAGAGGCCATCTTGACCAAAACTGTGCAGCTACATAAAAAAGACTGGAGCATAAGGTTACAAGAAGCAATTTGGGCATATAGGACAACCTGGAAAACCACAACCAGTTTCACCCCCTTTGAACTAGTTTATGGAAAACATGCTGTAATGCCAATAGAATTTGAGCATAAAACATTACGAACAACATTACAATTGAACATTGATCTTCCACAAGCACAACGTGACAGGGTCCTGCAGCTCAACCAACTGGATGAAATGAGAAAAGCAACATTGTGGCACACAGAGATGATTCAAATCCAATGCAAAAAGTGGCATGATTCACACATCCTCACCAAAAGGTTTACTCCTAGTGACTGGGCCCTCCTATATGACTCTCGCTATCAAGAAACCCAAGGTAAGATCACTACCTGATGGTTAGGTCCCTATGAAATAGAAAATGTCTAAGCTAATGGTGCAGTTCAGTTATCAACCATCAATGTTGTATGTTTCAAGTTATTGGTAAACGGACATAGACTTCATCTGTATCACAAACCACAAACCAAGGCCGAGTTCCTGCGGCAGTTTGAGATTTCTCCTTCTGCAGCTAAACCCCCTGCAGCTAATTAGGATCCTGTAGTTTATGAATCCACCACACATTTTGGACCTCCTCTAGCTGAAGACTTTCAAATATCAGATGGACCTCCTTCTGTAGGTGATTCTCCTGCAGCCAGCAACAACTTCCAATCATCACTTTAATTCTGCAAGACTACAGTCATAATAAAGTTTTCCTTTCCCATGAAAATATTCTCTTCCATAATAAATAATCCATCCCATCACCTTTTTCTTCACCATTCATTCCTCCGTCAGATTTTTTCTACCCCGTACTTCTCTTTACATGATACACGCCGTCACATCTTTTCAAATTTTGACATTATGGCAATTTCACATACACTATACTTATTTAAACATAATTATCTTTTATGCTTCATTTAATATAGTAATAACTTCCAAGCATTACTGTACTTTTCAACCAAGCACATGAGGACACCTGCATCCCTTTCATAGGGGACATTACGATTGCATGAGATGAAAATTTTTGCCAAAATTTTGATTTAATTGTCATTATTAGCACACAAGCTTCGAGGCTGATCATTAATCCACCAACCTTAGATTTCGGTTTCTTTAAAAAACACTTGAAAACCAAAGCTAGCTATGATTTTCACATATTCTCTAATATTTCCACTCCCATCCCTACTGAGCAATAAAAACCTAAATTAGTGCAGAGTAGGAAGCTTTGGAAATTAGGAGAAATTGTAAAACATTGAAGCTAAGAACAAGGGTTGCAAATATTTTTAGTGAACAAGTATGGGTGGGCAGCCTATTCGGTCGGAACTAGCTAGTCATGCGTCACTATTGCAAGATCAAGCGAGTGTTCAAGAATTTAATCGTGTGGGTTGGCTCAACTATTTTATTAGATTAAATGTTCATGATGAAGCTATTGCAGTGGAATTATTGTGTACATTCAACAATGGCATGGCATATGTGAAAGGTTTGCAAATTGAAGCTTCAGAAGTGCAAATAGAAGAAGTCTCTAGACTTCCTACTATAGGAGAACCTTTTTCGCATGGTCATGACGCCCGCACAGTCGGAGCTGAATTCTCCCTGCCCACAGACACACCATTGGAAAGTAGCAAATAAGGTATAAAAAGACTTTCTCTTCCAGGTGATTACCCTCAGTTCTCTGTTCACATTATCTGATACATTACTTGTGAAGGAAGGTTTTCTTTTCTACATGCTATGCATTTTAAACTTTTGAGCTACTTGCAGTATGAGAAGTTAATTAATATTCCAAATGTTCTATATTCCCTGTTAAATTTGAGCTCTGAGGAAGTGAGGAAGGGTAGGAAAAATGCTGTTACCCATTACGGGCTAATCAAATTACTGGTAGAAAAAGCACTGCGTGATAATTCCCCTATGAACTGGGATGAATTTCTTGCCATCCCTCATGTTTAATTGAATAGAGAAAGACCCGATCCTATAAGGCCACATTCTAAGCGTCATGAAGCATAGGAAAATCCTCCTGCTGAAGCCAATCCAGAAAGAGCTCAGGAAAACCCTCCTCTACATCAAGAAGGTGTAATAGTAGAAGCTCAAAACCCTAATCTGGGGGGTGAAGAAATTAGGGACCCTAAAGAAACACATAGACCCCAGGAAGTCATGAAAAATGAAAAAGGGAAAATGTCTAGTTATGACATAGGTGATTCCCCTATTCATCCTACAGCCACATCCACCTCGACAAGAACCAATTTGCAAAAATGCTCTGTAGTATCAGAAGAAACCCCAGTACGGTGTAGTGTCTGTTTGAATTCAAGGAAAAAGATAAAGAACTCACCTGAGATGGCTGGCTCAAGTCATGAAGTTCCTATTGAGGAACTTATGGACATGGAACCACAGGAAAAGAATCCAACCATGGAAGATGATGATATGATGAAGGAACTTGTAGCTTCAGTACCAAAAGAAATAGCGAAAATGGATGTTTCTGAAGTATCTTCCTCTCATCCAGGGAATGCACAAAAAAATGATGTTTCAGTGACATCTGCACCAGTTCAACAAAAAGATCATGATGCAGAACCAGAACACCCTGTTCCATAGAAAAATAGAGATCAGGTAACCATACATTCTTTATCCTTGGGTTATTTTTAGCAAATTTAGTACTATGTGTATCATCTTAAAATGGAAGCACTTCCATGATAAGAATGTTTAGCCCTCCGAGTAAGTGGTTTGGGGTCATGTTAAGCACCTTGATTGGGTCTTTGCATGTATTTGGCTTTCTCCCCGCTTTCCACTTCTTCCTTGCACTTGATTTCTTCATTCTAGGTGAAATTATGGTTAGGATCTCGAGGATTCTCCTTAATTTTCCTCTTCCATGGCTCTATTTTCTAGGTAGGATTCAGAAATAAGTCCTCTTGGCTTTCATCATAGTCATGATAGGATTTTATGTCTATCCCTGACATTCTGTCCTATCTGATATCATTTCTAGGTTTTTGGGCATCCCCGAGACCTCCTGACCTGGCTCTGACTGAATCTGGGCCCAGGGTCAAATTCGAGGTTGATCTTGACTAGGTTAGGATCGAGCTCGAACCTAACTAGGTCAGGATCAAGCTCGAACTTGACTAGGTCAGGATCGAGGTCAAACCTGACTAGGTTAGGTCCAACCTCGATTTTGCCCCCCTCATTCAAATTTCCAGAATCCTAAATTTCTGGGCATCGAGCTTTCAAGATATTTATTTTCCCGCCTCTAGGTTAATCATTTCGGGTTTCAAGATGGTAAATCCTTTAATTGAATTTAATCTAGGTATATTTTCTAAAGGTTAGGACCTAATTGAGATTTAATTCTCCAAGGTGGCCCCTCTCAAGGATTGTGCCCTAGTTCACTATAAAAGGAGGCCTTCCTCTCTCATTTTCATCATCAAGTTTTCATGTGCAAGCTCTCAAGGTGATCAACCAAGCATCCATTCAAGAATTCAAGTCCTCTTCTCCATCCAAGTTCTCCATTGAAGACCAAGGATTCAAGCATTCAAGCCATTGAAGGGATTTGGTTCAAGCATTCAAGATTCATCATGCAAACCCTAGATCTAGCCATCATGATGGTGTGATCTTCCTTCAGGATCCTTTTTTTCATCTTCAAGATCCATTTCATTCTCTTATCAAGGTGGATTCTAAGCATATAATCATGTAGGTTTGATTTACATTTATTGTTTTGTTCAAGCTTTCATATCAATATACTTGTTTACATTCAAAATATAATTGCATATCTATTGAATTGCATAGATTCATTGTTAGATCCTTTTCTACTACTTGATAACATTCTCCATTTCAATTTCAATATCAAGGTTGATTCCAAACTGGGGTTTGACCAAGGCAAACCCCTCAAACAAACAACAAAAACCCTCTTTTTCTTGTAGGTACAGGTGCAAAATTTTAGATCTGAGAGCGAATTTGGATACCCTTTTCAGAAAACTTCTGAGATCTGTGAACATAATTCGAATCAGACTTCAAATAAAGAATGTAGTATTTGACCTTTTATGAGGGTCAAACCCGACTTGAGCTCATCTTGGAGAAAGATTTCTGGGTTTTCTCTATCTCGACATTTCCAGTCTAGAACATGTTTCAAAATTGCCCAAAAGTACACACAGACATCAGAATTTGACATTTTCCAGATCTGCCCTAATTTGAGGTTAGTATTTGTATTTTAATTAGATTTTATATTCCAAGCATAAAATTCCTTCAATAGGGAAATATTGGATTTACTCTCTTTCTCTTCCATATTCTCCATAAATTGATTCAATTGTGTATTAACCTCTTGGTTGATCAAATTGGATATCTTCTTTGGGAATTTGGGTTAGGGAATAGATCTCATATTTCCCCCCTTCCCTTTTACATTTAAATAGAGTTGAATCCATTTGACCTCTATTCATTTTGTTGAACCTGAGATACTTACTCTCCTTTTCTTTTGTGGAATTGGATGCCCTATTGTGTTAGATTTTAGATCCTTTCTTTCATTTAGATTAGATCTAGTTTATGCTCTTGCATTTTACATTCAAAAATCCAAAAAAATTATATATTCAATAAAATCCAAAAATATTTCTTGCATTTCATTTTCTATGGGGAGTATTAAGATGCTTTGGTGTGTAGTTATGTTCTTCATTACTCTTCTTCTAGCATCTCTTTATCATACCTATGATATTTATGAAAGTATCATTCACTTCATTATGTTGATGACCCTTCACTTTGCTCTTGCTTATGCTTTTGTGAAGTTGACTGACACTAGTCTGCCTACATTTAAAATTTTTGTTAGAGATTTATGTGGTAGCCTTATTCATCTTTTGGATTATGTGAAGAATTGGGTAGATGACACATCATCTCCTAATATTCCTAATCCTATCAATCCTAATCCTAATCCTATCAATTCTAATCTTAATCCTAATCTTCCTATTCTGATACCTAATTCTCCATATGTTAATCCTCACTCTTCTCATACTTATGATGGGATTCAAGCTATCGCTTAGGATGCGGATGTGCAAGATTTCTTTGATTTACCTTCTCCTCTGATTCATGATGATATTAGAGGAAAGGGAAAAGAAACTTCTTCAAAACCCTTTATCCCACCTTATGAAACCTTTACTCATGAGCATGATAAACAATCACTTCTTGTAGAAGCTTTACATAATATGTATACTACTGGATATAATATGGTGACTAAACAAGGTTATAAAGGTTTAGGGTTAGGCATTAATGAATATTGTATTAGATTTCTAGTTTATATACCCCCTAAACTGAATATGTATGGTGTTGGGTGTTCAAAATCTCAAGTTAAGGTAGGTGATGCTAAACATCATCCTCCTCTCTCCACACCTAACCTAGATAACCCTAATACTCGACAAGAAATTGTTAAGAAGGTATATGTTGAGCTAATGAATTCCAAGAAATAAATCTTTAGACCTATGCTGATAGATGCTCTATATAAATATAAATGTCCTTTTCATTATAGTAACAAACACTTGCTGATTGTAAACATTTCAAGTCATATGTTAAAGAAATAGCTGCTTTAGGAATTATATCTCACTCTCGTGCAGTTTTACAATTCCTTCATAATTTTGATATAGGGGATTCCCCTCCTTTAGATATAATGTAGATGTTCTTTTCCCTCTTGTCTCATGACTGGGGGGCAAGAGGTGTATCTTCATCCAGTCTCCTAGGATCCTTTAGGTCTTTTTATTTTGGCTTAATTGGTATTCTTTCTCTCCTATTTTTCTATGGCTTTGCATTATGTTTTTAATCATCCATAGAATCTATCCTTTCTTTTCAAGATATCTTTTCTAAGACATTTGTTTTGCAAAGGTATCCCTTGTCTCTGGGGGGCAAGGGACCTCTTTCTTTCTCTTTGTCTAGGGAGTAGCTTTCCTTAGCTTAGTGGTATTTGTTTATATTGTAATATCATTTCATCATATTGACAGATGTGTTGACTACAAATAACCTTCTTATATGAGAAGTTGTTGTCCTCAGTCATCACTTCTTCTCTATGTTGCAAATTATGTTCTTTATAAACTCTTACCCTTGCTTTGTGTTGGCGTTGTTTCTCTCATTCTAAAGATTCCTCTTCCTTTTCTTTACAGGGGGCTTGTGAATCTTCGTTCCCACCTTTGAAAGCTGATATTTTATCTAAAGCACTCCTCTTTGGTGGGGGTCTTCTTGATAAGATCTCTTTCTTTGAGGATCTTTTTCCCATGAGTGACATATCCTTTTCACGGTTATCTATATTCTTGATGTAGGGGTCAATATCCCTCGTTATGGATATAGTATACATTGTTGCTGAACAAGATATCTCCTTGCCATGTGAAGTAGGTATCTCTTTCATCTTTGTCCTACACTTGGGGGGAAAGGATGCCATCTCCTTCTGTCTTACTGGGATTCACCTCTTTCCTTGGTTAAGTAGTATTTATCTATTATGAGACATCCAATCATACATGAAAATTTTCATTTGCATGAAGGACCTATGTCCTTGATACCAACCTCTTTTTTTATTTGACATTGGGTTCCCATGGCTGATATATCTCTCACCTTGGAAATTGAACAGTGTGCTATCCCTCATAAGGGTTACTTTCTTTTCACTTCTTTCATAATATCTCTTTACATTCATCCCTTCCATGGCCTCATAGGAGCTGTGACCTTCTTGGCTTGGACTAGGTGTTGTCTATGGATATTGTCTTGATGCTGAAGAAGGCTTTATCCCGGTTCCTTTCTTTCCTTAACATGTCAAAATAGTATGTTTTTTCCATATTAAGGAGGGGGGCATATATAGGGTCTCCCTTGTACTATAGTTTTTTATTTTTACATGCTAAATCTTGGAAGGTAATGCACATAAGTTGCTATATCCTGAAAAGACAGACATTTATATGCTAAATCTTCCAAAGGTAACACACATAAGTTGCTAAATCCTGAGGAGACACACATTTTTCAAAATTTTCAATATGCTAAATCCTCTGAAGGTAACGCACATAAGTTGCTAAATCCTGAAGGGACACACATTTCCAGTTTCAAATATGCTAAATCTTGAAAGGTAACGCACATAAGTTGTTAAATCCTGAAAAGACACGCACCTATATGCTAAATCTTTTGAAGGTAACATACATAAGTTGCTAAATCCTGAGGAGACACACATTTTATATTCATAGTGATACAAGAAGGTGGATCTATGGGTATTCTAGAAGCCATCAAAAGACACATTACAATTGCAAGCATAGTTTATGGGTGAACCGGTTGGGCTCTCCCTCCAAGGTGATTCACGGTAAGGTGGGCATCTTACTGGGCAAGGTAATCACTCTCTCTTTTCTCTCTTTTTTATTTCATGCTAATAGGATGGGATCATGAAGCTATGTTATTTATAGTGTTGTTCTTGTCTTTCTTATGTAAACATTTATGCTTTTATGATAGCTTTCCAAATATGATATTAGTATGAGAAATATTTCTTAGCAAGTTTTCTTATGCTAATTGATTTGGGTTGTTTAGTACTAACCCTTGTTCTTTTGACATCCTCATGCATGTATGTTGAGTTAAAATCCTTAGTCTGGGGGCTAGTGTCCTTAACTAAGTGTTATTTTATCTTGTTTTGAATCCACTAGGATCTTCTCTTTCTTCTCCTTTACCAAGAGTTTGCATCGAGTCCATACTCTTGCTAAAGTGCGGGCTTAATGTATCATCTTAAAATGGAAGCACTTCCATGATAAGAATGTTTATCCCTCTGAGTAAGTGGTTTGGGGTCATGTTAAGCACCTTGATTGGGTCTTTGCATGTATTTGGCTTTCTCCCTACTTTCCACTTCTTCCTTGCACTTGATTTCTTCATTCTAGGTGAAATTAGGGTTAGGATCTCGAGGATTCTCCTTAATTTCCCTCTTCCATGGCTCTATTTTCTAGGTAGGATTAAGAAATAAGTCCTCCTAACTTTCATCATAGTCATCATAGGATTTTATGTCTATCCCTAACATTCTGTCCTGTCTGATATCATTTCTAGGTTTCTGGGCATCCTCAGGACCTCCTGACCTGGCTCTGACTGAATCTGGGCCCAAGGTCAAATTTGAGGTTGATCCTGACTAGGTCAAGATCAAGCTCAAACCTGACTAGGTTAAGATTGAGGTCAAACCTGACTAGATCAGGTCCAACCTTGATTTTGCCCCCCTCATTCACATTTCCAGAATCCTAAATTTTTGGGCATTGGACTTTCAGGATATTTATTTTCCCGCCTCCGGGTTAATCATTCAGGTTTTGGGATGGTAAATCCTTTAATTGCGTTTAATCTAAGTATATTTTCTAAAGGTTAGGACCTAATTGGGATTTAATTCTCCAAGGTGGCCCCTCTAGAGGATTGTGCCCTAGTTCACTATAAAAGGAGGCCTTCCTCTCTCATTTTCATCATCAAGTTTTGGCAATCAAGTTTCTAGGTGCAAGCTCTCAAGGTGATCAACCAAGCATCCATTCAAGCATGAAAGTCCTCTTCTCCATCCAAGTTATCCATTGAAGATCAAGGATTCAAGCATTCAAGCCATTAAAGGGATTTGGTTCAAGCATTCAAGATTCATCATGCAAACCCTAGATCTAGCCATCATGATGGTGTGATCTTTCTTCAAGATCCTTTTGTTCATCTTCAAGATCCATTTCATTCTCTTATCAAGGTGGATTATAAGCATACAATCATGGAGGTTTGATTTACATTTATTGTTTTGTTCAAGCTTTCATATCAATATACTTGTTTACATTCAAAATACAATTGCATATCTATTGAATTGCATAGCTTCATTGTTAGATCCTTTTCTACTACTTGCTAGCATTCTCCATTTCAATTTCAATATTAAGGTTGATTCCAAACTGGGGTTTGACCAAGGCAAACCCCTCAAACAAACAACAAAAACCCTCTTTTTCTTGCAGGTACAGGTGCAGAATTTTAGATCTGAGAGCGAATTTGGATACCCTTTTCAGCAAACTTCCGTGATCTGTGAACAGAATTTGAATCAGACTTCAAATAAAGAATGTAGTATTTGACCTTTTATGAGGGTCAAACCTGACCTGAGCTCATCTTGGAGAAAGATTTCTGGGTTTTCTCTGTCTCAACATTTCCAGTCCAGAATAGGTTTTAGAATTGCCTGAAAGTACACACAGACATCAGAATTTGACATTTTCCAGATCTGCCCTAATTTGAGGTTAGTATTTGTATTTCAATTAGATTTCATATTCCAAGCATAAAATTCCTTCAATAGGGAAATATTGGATTTACTCTCTTTCTCTTCCATATTCTCCATAAATTGATTCAATTGTGTATTAACCTCTTGGTTGATCAAATTGGATCTCTTCTTTGGGAATTTGGGTTAGGGAATAGATCTCATATTTCCCCCCTTCCCTTTTACATTTGAATAGAGTTGAATCCATTTTACCTCTATTCACTATGAAAGGACAATGTGGTCAATAGAGAGGGATAAATTAAAAAAGGAAATAGGGCAGAAAAAATAGGAAATCATGCTCTTACATGATAAGGTGGACTCAGTTGTTAAATTGGTTCCTAAGATTATGGAATGCCGACCACCACCTAGGGTGTATGCTCTGTGCCTAAGGGAACAATTTTTACTGTTTCAATTTATGAGAATTGTAAAAGATTTGAGTCCTGACATAGATACCCCTCAATCTTTTATGGCCGCATATGAGATGTTGCCTAACTTCATTAAGAACCTTCTTTGTGAACTTTATCTACATCATTATGCCATTCCATCAAATACAGAATGGAATCCCCTGTTATTTGTAGGAGACATACATTTGTCCTCACTACTTTCTTGGGTCAACAATGAAATCTATTATGGGGAACAGTTAAATAGGTATAGGGCATTTGAAGGTAATATTTCACTTCCATTACACCCTGAGAGAAAAACACCTAGATGCCTTTACTATGACTGGTTGGAAATTATCTACAATTTTAATGATTCCACACACAGAAGAAGGATTTTGGCAAACAGAGAGTAGGTACATACAAAATTTGAAAGGTTGTGCTTGGATGATGGGAATTGAGCTGCAGATGGATTACATCAGAGGTGGGCCAGATTGACTATATTTTTGAAAAAGGCAGAGCCACACAATGTCATCAACTTCAGAGCTGCCATGCAAAGGGTCCACTGGTACATAGAATTGGGTCGACAACAGAGACTAGAATGATGGATTCCTCTCACATTCCAGCCTCCTGTACTCTTATGGCCACTATATAATTGTGTGGATGATGAGTTGGATGAGGATTTAGAGCTAAGCCGATGAGTTGGGGTGGACAGAATGAATGGATTCTATTGGAGGGTGCGCACTTCGATGATTAGGCACATACAAGAAGGTGACTTCAGGGTGCTAGCAAAACTTAAAAATTCCTCAGTGCCTGAGGACAGACACTAGTCTTCGTAGGGGGAAAATAATGATGCATATTAATGCCATACTTTAGAATACCCTAGGATAATAATTGCTAGACCTTTTGCTCCATTTTGATACATTTACCTTAAGACTTCTATGTTTTTCTGCTACTATATGACATGCTACCATCAGACATTTAACTTGGTTTAAACGTACTTAAATATGCTATGCTTGGATGAATTACTATATTTCTTGTTCTAAAAGATATTGTTATGTTTCAAATGAGTAGAGTAGTTGTTTGAATATGAATGATTATGTGTATTCTGATAATTACTGTCATAAATGTCTTATCCTAACCCTTGAAGGCATAGCGCATTGGAATAGCGAATTTTATTTTGACCAGGTATGGCACATTCATTCATGGAGTGTTCAACCCAGTCTTCCTACAACTTCCAATGGAGAAGCATTCAATACAATGCCAGTTGAAGGTTTCTAAAGAATAAGGTGACAGTTCTAGCGAAGAGCAAGGCGGTGTGTTAAATTCCCTGAGAAGATCTAGGTGTGAGTGGGAAGTTAGATTTGCTGTCATGGCAACTCTTTCCTCCATTCTGGATTTAATCTTTTTAGTCTTAAAAGCTTTCCTTCTTTCTAGTCAGTAGTGTTGTGATAAAGATCCACCTATTTATGTGGCGCGGTTAGGAAAGTAGTTAGGAGTTTTTCCTTTAAATAAAGCCCTGCTCTTGCGTGAGCATAAGGGAGGGCATTGTCAAGTTTATTATAGCAACAATTTTCTTTCGATTGATCTCACTATTTTATGTCATTTCTGTACTTTGTCATTCAATAAATAAATAAATGAAGTTTTGATATTTAGTTGAGTATAATTGTGATTTAGGATACTCATCCAAGGGGGCCCACTTGGTGAGAAATCCATAGTTAGATAGATTCATACTAGCTAGAATCATTTCCTGCATTTTTTCCATTTCAGTGCCAAGTGTTAAACTGCTCCTGCAACCAAAGCTACGAATCGGCTAATGCCTCCTACAGCCAAAGTCATGGAACAAAAGAAGTACTATGGCATAGTTTGTAAGAGTCTTCATGTCTTGTTAACAGTTATACTTCTATAGTTTCTATTCCAACACTTACTTTTCTACAACTTCAGCTTAAGCATTACTTTAGCATTCATTCCCTGCAATCATAGTATGGTCCTTCAACATTTCCTTCCTGCAACAATGATAAAATGTATGGCTGAATGATACTTGGTGCATATACTTTGCTGGCCCATTTCTAGTAATATGTCCCTGGTCTGACATACTAAATGAATTTCTATGAAGAGGATAAGCTGATAGGTTGGATGTCCAATCCCTGAGTCTGGAATTATACCTAGTTTCTGAGCCTTTATAGGAAGTGATCAGGGGTCCTTGGATGTTTGGTAGAATGACGATGGCTTTTCGTAAGTGGGCTCCAAACTGGGACTATTTTGATAATTTATTCATGGCTACCCTGGTTTGGGTTAGGTTCCCTGGATTGCCACTCGAATACTGGAATGAGGAAGTCCTTCAGGGTTTGGCACCCACCTTTGGAGGGGAACTTATTTCAGTTGATCCTATGATGGTGGCCAAATCTCATCTGGTTTTTTCCAGGATTTGTGTTAACATTTGGCAGTTTGAAAACCTTCCTTTTGTGATTAATATTAACTCCAAATTGGGAATTTGGAAGCAGGAAGTGGTCTTTGAATCCCTTCCCTTTGCCTGTTTTGTGTGTCACAAAATGGGTCACTAGGCTAAGAACTATCTGAAGAGTTAACAAGTCAACTAAGACTGTGGAACCTGACCCTAAACCACAGAAGGAGACCAGACAAGTTTGGAAGGTGATAAAGCCTCCTGTTGCTGAAGGTGTTAGTGCCAACAAGGTGTATCTGGTCTTGGAGGAAGGCCATTATGATAAAATGGAGTCCAATGATCTCCCTGACCTGGAGGAAGGGGAATTTGTCAAATCAGTTACTCATGTTTCTGATTCCTTGGCTAGTGGCTCTCCCTTGGAGTCAGTCCTTAGAGTGGAAAAACCCATGATCCCATCGACTGTTTCTTTGGGTTTTCAGGACACAGTGCCTATGGAGGTTTTAGTCCCTATCTAGGCTGATGATTTGAACAAAGCACAAGGTGCTCACAAGTACAGTGATGCAATGGGGGAGTTTCCCTTGCCTAGAAACACTATAAATTCTGATGAGGACTTTTCTTCAGTGTTTGAAACCCACTCGAGGAGTGGTGATGAGGACCCTATAGCTCGTGATGGTCTTGATCTCATGGATGTTCGGAATGGTGATCCCTGGACCATACAAATGGGGAGGAAAAAAAGAAAATGATAGAATAAGAACTCTACCCTTGGCTCCAAGGGTGTTCTCACCCATAGTAAAGCTACTATGGGTTCTAAGAGTCTTAAGGTAGACATTGGATCTCAGAAAAAAACACAAGGCAAATTCTCTAACAAAGAGCTTAGAGGAAGAGAAAGCAAGAAGGATATTTTGGATGGAAAGCAGTTGACCATCTAGGGAGTTTGTACCCTGGTCAAGAAATGAAAGTCATCTCATGGAATATTAGGGGATTAAATGCCCCCCATAAGCAGGATACTCTTAGAAATTTGGGTAGAGATCACAAAACTAATATCATTCTTGTTCAGGAGACTACGATGGTGAAGGAGAAGGTGGAAAAAATAAGAATATTAAAAAATGGAGTCATTGCTGGTTCTAGCTCTGAAGGGGCTTCAGGGGGTATTGTTGTTTTTTGGAACCAGAATAATTTTAGAGGAGAAGTGATTGTTGATAACCTGAATTGCTTGAGCATCAAATTTGTATACCTCAAGTTTGATTTTGAATGGGTTACTACTAATATATATGCTCCTAATACCAAAGCTGGTAGGGCTTAGTATTGGAAGAGAGTTGAGAATCAAAGACTCTCTTTCTGGGATTCTCCCTGGTTGGTTATGGGTGATTTCAACTGTCCTTTGAAAGATAATGAGAAGTTTGGTGGAGTTGATAGCCAGAGTCAACTAGATGGTCGAGTTGAGCTCATGGACTTTGTCAATAGAAAGGCTCTTTTTTGATATGGATCTTTAGGGGGTTAATTACACTTGGTCTAATAGAAGAGTTGGATTGGATCTTATCCAGGTCCATCTAGATTGTGCTTTGATCTCTGGTTGTTGGTTCAAAAGCTTTGGCTGATCGATGTCCTCTCTAATGAAGATTGGGTCCAATCATTTCCCTATCTCTTTTTTTGTTGATTGGATTATGTCTAATTGTAATCCCCCTTTAGATTTGAGAAAATTTGGATCGATCACCCAGAAATTGAGCAGAAGATCAGTGGATGGTGGAATGTTAACATTTGGGGTACCGCTATGTTTAGGGTGGCTAAAAAACTCCAGCATATAAAATAGCTTATTAAATCTTGGAGCAAGGAAGTATTCGGTGATATCTTTAAAACTAAGCTTGGGCTGAAAAGGGACCTTGATGATATTCAAGAGACTATCCAAATGTTAGGCTTGTCTCAAGACCTGAAGGAAAGGGAGGAGATTCTCCTGGCCAAAACTCATAACATCATTTCCAAAGAGGAAGAGTACTGGAGACAAAGGTCAAGATTGATATGGGTCAAAGCTGGAGATAAGAATACCAGGTTCTTCCATATGTCTGCTTCTAAACACAAAGTGTCCAATAGAATCGCCAGACTCAGGGTGGCTTCTGGAGAGGTAAGTGATGACAAGGACATTTCTTTGGCTATGGTTGAATTTTTCTCTTCTCTCTTATCTAAATATTTGGCTCTCTCCCTGGATATCCAATATTTGCTTCTTGAGATCATCCCCTCCATTGTTGATGAAGCTACTAATAAGAAGCTTACTGCTATTCCTTCCTCGGAGGAAATCAAGACTACTATTTTCTCTTTTGAGGGTGATAAGTCCCTAGGTCCGGATGGATTTCCCCTATTTTTCTTTCATAAATTCTAGCATATTGTGGGCCTGGATATTTTCAATCCTGTGAAAGAGTTCTTTGGATCTAGATCTATGCTAAAATAAATTAATGCTACCTTTATAGTCTTGATTCCCAAGAGACTTGGAGCTGATTCAGTTGATTCCTTCAGGTCGATCAACTTATGTAATTCAGTGTACAAAATTTTCTCCAAGGTTATTACTCTTAGGATGCTGGCTATTCTCCCAAAGATTATTTCTCCCCAGCAGAGCGACTTTGTCCCTAGCAGGCAAATCCTTGACTCTATCATGAAGGTGCACGAGGTTATTCATTCTACTTAGGCTTCTCTCAACTTTGGTTTTTTGTTGAAACTTGACCTCTCGAAGGCTTATGACTGGGTGGACTGGGATTTTATGATCAAGGTTCTGTGCTCCTTTGGATTCTATGATAAACTCTTGCAGTTGGTGTTCCAGCTCATTAGCACCTCTACAACTGCGATCATTATGAACGGATCCTCTTCCAGATTCTTAAAGCCTTCTAGGGGGCTTCGACAAGGAGATCCCTTGTCCCCTATTCTTTTTACCATCCTGGCTGAGTGTCTTAGGTGCTATTTTCAGAGACTCATGACTAATAGATCCATAAAGGGCCTCACTCCTTCATCTGCCTCTAGGCCATGCTCCCATGGGCAATTTGTTGATGACACTGTCATCATGGGTGCTTCATCCATCCAAGAGGCTAGGGTTATTAAACTGGTTCTATCCAATTACTCTTTGGGTACTAGTCAAATTTTTAATTGGAACAAGAGCTCGCTATATTTTATTAATACACCTGGAAAGACAAAATAGAATTGGTAGAATTATTGGATGTGAAATTGGTACCTTTCCTACCACTTACCTTGGTCTTCCCTTGGGCTTAAAACCTCTTGACTCATTCTGGGTTGGAATCACGGATAGATTCAATAGAAAATTAGCTGGCTGGAAATGAGCTTTGCTTAGTCAAGCTGGTAAAATCCAACTCTTGAAGGCCTATTTATAGAGTCTCCCTATCTATTCTCTAAGCCTGTTTAAGATTCTTGGTAAATATGCAGACATTATTGAGAGGATTCAGAGAAATTTTCTCTAGACAAGTGTGGAAGAAAGAAAGAGACTGGCTTTATTTGCGTGGGATAAGGTTTGTACTCCTAAGAAGTGGGGATTGTTGGGGATCTGCCCCTTAAAATTTACTAGTCAGGCACTTCTGGCTAAGAAAATTTGGAGGATCTTTGGTGAGAAAAAAGAGTGGAACAAGATCATCCACAATAAATATCTCTACTCTTTCCCTCATATTTCAGACTTTATGAAGTCTGAGGTGAAGGTGTAGGGTTCTTTTATTTGGAACTGCATCCAGCAAGCTAAGGAGATGACCTTCAAGGGTGCAAAATGGTATTTGGGTAATGGCCAAAGAGTTAAATTATGGGATGATTGTTGGCTTAAAGACTTTCCTCTAAACTTTGTCCCTTCCTTTTGACCTTTTATAGATATCTTCTTACAAAGATTTGGTCCATGGGTTAGAGACTATTGGGGGAGCCGGTCTTTGATTGACCTCTTTGTTGTTGATGATGCCCTTAAGCCTTTGTTGTTGGACTTGAAGGTTTGGAAAGTGGACAGGACTAGGGCCAATGAGCTGATTTGGGGAATTCTCCCTTTTGGAGTCTGTTCTATTTCCTTTGCCTCTAATATTTTGTTGAAGCAACCATATCCTCCTCCCTTTTGGTCCTAGGTTTGGGATAAAAGGTTAATTCCTAAAATTAATATTTTCTTTTGGCTGGTTTTGTAGAACAAGATTCTCACAATTGAAAATCTCCAAAAGCATGGCATGATTCTGCCCAGCATGTGCTTTCTGTGTAAGAATGTTGAGGAGTCGGTCTTCCATCTGGCTATTGACTTCCAGTATTCATGGGAAGTCTGGTGTCTTACTTTACAATGCTAGAAGTTATGCTAGTTTTTTCCTAATAACATGGAGAATTTCATTACCCAATGGAGAAATGTGGAGGTCCCAATGGATAAGCTATTGTGGAATTTCATCACCCCCATGTTATCTGGAAATTGTGGAGAGAACATAATGACAGAGTGTTTAGAGATACTGCCCTCCCTTCGGTGGTGATTGAAAAGAAGGTTAAGAGAAGTATCATGGAGAATTGCACTACTTCGATTGGTTTGAAGCTGGATTTATTTGCTGGAGGTAATGTTGCTGGAACCAAAGTCAATTCCTCTTCCCAATGAGAGAACACCATCTGGCTTTCCCCCCCTCCTGGATGGATCAAAGTTAATTTTGATAGTGCGGCAAAAGGTAACTCAGGTCTAGCAGGTTGTGGTAGGCTTATAAGGGATGACATGGCAAACTGTCTTGTTGTCATGGCACTCCCCATTGGTGTGCAGACCTATCATGTGGCAGAGGCTATGGATCTCCTTCAAACTTTAAAAATTATTAATAAGGACATGTCCCCAAACGTGTGGATTGAAGGTGATTCCATGAACATCTTAAACTGCATTAAAGGTGTTACCAAGCCATCATGGTCTATTAAGGCTATTATTGAGGAGGCTTATATTATCATTAATTCCTTTACATAGGTTATCATTTCCTACAACTTTCAGGAGGTAAATGGTACTATGGGTGAGTTGGCTAACATCGTCGTCAGTGCTAAGGACATCATGACATGACAAGGAGGTAAGGATCTGACTGTTGATTTGAAGGCCAAGTTGGCATTTGACAAGACTCATAGCAAAAGAGCTGATTTGGAATATCTCAAAAAGCTATGATGAAAATACACAAGTTTATTAATGTGGTTATGAGGGTTACGAAAAGCCTTGCCTTTCCTAAGAGAACTGGGTGTAAACAGGCGTATATTAGTGCAGATTCCAATTTGAAGGCAACCATTATTGTTTATCTTTGCTTTGTTTCTGCTACTTCTATTGAGGTTTTTTTCTCTGAGGAAATTATGGGTGGTGGGCTTAATCGCAGGGAGCCGAAGGACTGCATTAAGTGGAAGAAAATGATAGAGGTTTGGGATAAGCTCATAAAGGGTGGCCTCACCACATATATGGAGTGCCTCCATGGGTTCAAAGATGAAGTCACAATGATGTTTATCGAGTCTTGGAAGGATGGTACAGTGACCATTGGTGGTATGTCTGTGAAAATCACTGAAGAGCTTATCATGAAGGTGTTTGGGCTCAGCCTAAAGGGTAAGAAGTTTTATAGAGACAAGAAGATCTCCCAAAAAGCTATCCAACACTTCCCTAAAGACAAGGCTGAGGATGAGTTCTTAGTGAAGGATTCCAGTGGTTATTATGATGATGATGCTTTCAAGGAGATTTGGGTGAGGGTCATGACTACTATCAGAGAGTATATCACTCTGGATGGTAGGTACAAGCATGCCCACTCTTACCATTTTATGCTTCTTTGTTACTTTAGACACAAGGTTAGGGTTTCACTGTCATTTTTTCTTCTGCAGTCCAGAAAGGGAACAAGCTCATCCTGCATGAGGGCCTCATTCTCCTAATTGTAGAGCATATTAAGCAAATGGCCATTAGTAGCCCTATTATCTCCTCACCTAGAGCCTCTAGATCTACCAAGGCTTTAGAAAAACGTATTAGGGAAGGGGATTGCAAAGAGGAGATGTCTGTTGGTAAAAAATTGAAACTAGAAAAGAAGGGTGGCATGGATACCGATTCTACTGGTGAATGTGTTGAGGGCTACGTTGCCACAGTTAATTCATCTGATGAGGAAAGTAAAGATTCATTGTCAACTTCGGCCAACATTTATGGTGATAATGAGAACAAGGATGAGGTTGCTGCCGAAGCCATGGATATTGGGAATGACCCAATTTCTATTGACAAAAATGAGGATGTGGGAGGCCAGATGGTACCTATTCTAGTTAATTATGATAGCTCTGAGGAACATGATGTTCCTATCTCCCCCAAGTTGGAAGTGGTTATGGAAGTGCAGTCAGAAAGGTTGGAGGAAAAAAATTCCCCTATTCCTACTCAGAAGGGGAATCTTCCCTCTTCCTCTCGAAACATCCCCTTTGTTAAAATGATGGACATGCAAGAGTGGAATGTTCAACTTCTAAAAGAGGACATGGATGATAAGATAGACCCCCCTTTCGGTGTCCTCTAGACTGTGAAGGCGATGTCTACATACTCTTTTTGCCTGATGAAATGGGTCTTCCAAGAAATCAAAAGCCTCAACTTGAAATTCTGCTCTCTCTACCAAGGTTGATCTTCTGGAGGGGAATTTGGCTTTTGGTTCGGAGGGGAGGGATGTCAACAAGGTCAATGAGGGTGAGAAAAACACGTAGGATATGCAGGTCAAAATTGATAACATGGAGAACACTCTAAAGAAGCACATGCTAGACAATAACCTGTTCATGGGGTCTGCGATGGACTGTTTCAAGGCAATCAAGGTGGAGATGGATGCTGGTTCTCCTACCAAGAAGCTCAATGATGATAATGAGGATGCAGATGAAGTTGGTCCAGGCAAACACACTCGGTCTTCTAAAAGGAAGAAAATCCAGGATAGGATCCTTGAGCTTTCTGATTTCAACACGACCATCAAGAAGATTTCGGACGTGAAGAAAGAAGTGGAGGGAACTCAACTAGATTTTGCCTAGGTTTCCCTGCTCCTTTTTTTTTGTGCTTTCCTAGTTTCTAGGGTTTATCGGCTGCTTGGAGGGGTCTTCGATTTTAGGTTTTTTTGTTTGTTTTGTTGGTTCTGGGTCTGGCGGACTGGTTTCCAATCCTGTTTCATTTCAGTGAACTTAATGTTGTTATCTTTCTTTCTTTGACTTGTAAGGGGTTTCAGATCCCCTCAAAACCTATTTTTTCCTGCAATCAAAAACATTTAAACAAATACAACTAATCTAAACTCATATATATATATATATATATATATATATATATATATATATATATATATATATATATATATATAACTGATTTAATCCACTCCATTTTAGCAACTACAATATAACTTAAGTTAATTTATTTAAAACAAAATATTTAATCAAATGACCAAATTAACCACAAATAATAAAGAAATTCGCAACAATCTTTAATCTTTAATAAGCAATCATGTCAATGGACCCTTGGTCTATTCGTGAAGTTTGAAGGTTCTTAACAAGCCCACTATGAATCAAGTCTCAGTGAGTGCAATATTTTTACATCATAAGAGATGAGGTTGGAATTGTGCCCAACGTCAGATAGAAAAAAAAAAACTTTATAAATGAAATATCCTCCATACAAAATAATGATCAAATTAGAAATTGTATTTAAACCACAACCACAATTACTTTCAATCCCATTTATTTGAATTCAACCTTCAAAAAGTGTTCAAATGTAACCACTATTTCTCCTCGGTGTATAGAAAATAGCTAAATTTGTGTTAAGTAACCATTATAAAGAACTCTTAAGTATTTAGAGGTCTCTCTACCACCATGGGGAACACGATTAACAAACTCATTTTTAGGTGGATCTTATTCATAACTGGCCTTAATCTAACTTAGATGGTGTCACTCCAACCCATAGTTACACCATTGGTAGAATAACAGTCTCATGACAGTCTTCCAAATGAAGTTATCTTCTATGCATATCTACAAATGGGATTATATGCCCTCAAAAGATAAAGACATCATAACCAAAACTATTTTTTCAAAAAATAAAATAAAAAATATTGTAACATTCTTATCTTGAGTTGACTGTGACAACAATGGATGGAATAAAAAGGAAAAAAAATCTATAGCAAAGGAAAAAAACACTCATTCCCATGCACTTCTACAGGTTTCAACAAAAGATATCTTTACTTAAGAGAGAATATATACTGCCCCATACAACTGGGGTCTGTACTTCTAGTCAAGAGGTGTTGGAAACCTAAAAACTCCACAACTTCCACATTTCTATTTACCCAACACTTGCAAAGGTTAGAGAAACCCAAGACTTAGGATTGCTTCCATTCTTCTCAATACAAAAATGTGATTCAATTGCCACACATCCAATGGAAGAACTCTGGCTCAGTTCAAATATGGCCACAAGTTCTAGTCCATCCTCAAAAAGAAAGATTAGGTCAATAACCACATGATGGAGTTACAATGTGTGGAGCATCTAATAGATGATAGAATATTGAAAGACCATGATTAACAAAAAAGAAAAGGGGGAATCAATGCTATCATATGCTTGAAACACTAGTATGCTAATATGTAAGTTGAATTCTATAAAAAAATTAGTGCATTTATTAGTTCCTACCTAAGGCAGGATAACTAATGCATTCATTTAGGTCTATATTGCCATTTAATTCAACCAATAGGATTCAATAATTTTTTACACATATATGTCTTTCCTATGGTTTATAAATTTTTACATATTTTGAAAATCTAAAAAAGCTAATTTACTGTATTCTTATTGGTTATTGGCAAAAAGAGTAAGGAGAAAATTTCAATTTATTGAAAAAAATAACAAAAATTACAATGGCCGACAATGTATCAAGTAGTTTTTTCCTCCCTTCTAGAAAGCTCTTACGACAAAACTTTTTGGAAATCTCTACCCTCGTAACCACTCTAATTTCTGCATCGAGAATGACTTCACCTAGTCAATATGCATTTGCATTTACCTTTCCTTCACCCCAAATCTCCCATTTTCATCTTTTCAGCAGAATTTGGTGCTTCTGCAAATGGATTCTAAGTTCGTCAAACAACCGCATAGGTGCCCTCAAGAAATTTCTCAATGAAACATAGAATGATGCCCCTGATTTAGATTGCAAGTCCTTCTACCAGCTCTTCGCCGGTGCCATGGCCTCTCTTGTGCTTTCCAATTCAAGCACCAACAATTAATTTTCCATCGACTCCTCTGATGCCTTGGTTGCTCCTTTGCAGCCCTCATTTTCCTGCCTTTCTCTCATCCTACCAGCTGATTCCTTGCTCCTCTGTGCATTTTCGTGACTTTCAAGTTTTGTTTTTCTCAATTTCTTCAATGAAATGTTCATTGGGTGGGTGATTTCAAAACTATCCTCTTTTGAATTCCCCAAATTTCATTTCTTATGATTTTTTCAATGAGTAACAAAATTTTTGTTAGAGGATGTGGATGCCAGCAGGGAACTTTGTGCTAATCTTCCCTGTCTTTCCGTTTACTTTCCCCACCTACTATGTCTTATCTTTATGCTTTGTCACATGATCTCAAGGCTTCCTTTCCACTCTTGTGATCATGTGACCTCACACCTACTGCATTTACTACCCCAACCATGACATTTATTTTAGTCTTAGTTTATTTCTTTCTTTTTAACGTTTCTTTCAGTAGGATATTTTATGAGACTATTCTAGATGATTCCGATCAGTTTTTGAATGTTATGAATGAAAAAAAAGGGTTTCTAGAATTATTATTATGAGAGCTCAAGCTCTGTTAATGTCTTGTTAATGTAATTTGGAATGTTGCTACAACAGACTTTTATTTTTTGGGTATTCAACTTTATGTAAAAAAAAAAATTTGCAGATTTTGTTTTTAATGTTTTGCTCTGCCTCTTCCCAGCACATGGTATCAGAGCTGAAGGTTGTTTATTAGACCCTAAAGTTAATCAAAGATAGATTTAAGAGTTGAAGATTTTGAAAGTTTTTTGAAGGAGATAAAGTTTTACTTTCAAAATTTGCAGGCAACAATGGCAAGCACAAGCTTGACAAGTCCATAGATTCCATAGTTCAATGGGAAAAATTATGACTATTGGGCAATCACAATGAGGGCATTATTTTGTGCTCAAGATTTATGGGAGCTTGTTGAAAATGGTTACCCAGAACCAGTAGATGTAGCAGCATATAATGCAATGACTCAGGCAGAGAAAGATTTGTTAAAGGAAAATAAAAAGAAAGATTCAAAATCCCTCTTTTTCATCTTTCAAGGAGTGAATGAAAGTATTTTTCCAAGAATTTAGATAGCTACAAAGTCCAAGAAAGCATGGGACATTCTTCAAACAACTTATCAAGGAATGGAAAAGGTAAAAATAGCTAAGCTGCAAATGTTAAGAAGAGATTTTGAAACAATCTATATGAAAGAATCAGATATAATAGACACATTCTTCACTCAAATCATTGGTTTGTTAAATCAAATCAGATCACATGGTGACACTCTTGAAGAAAGGAGAGTTGTTGAAAAGATTTTAAGAAGTTTGCCTACAAGGTTTGAATCTATTGTGGTAGCCATTGAAGAGACCAAAAACCTCTCACAGTTTTCAGTGGATGAACTTCATGAATCACTCATTTCTCATGAGCATAGATTGAGTAGGTTAGAAACTTCAAATTTGGAGCATGCATTCAAGACACAAGTCTCAATCAACACTGGTAGAGGCAGAGGAAGAACAAATTTCAGAAGTAGAGGAAGAAATTCTTAAAGAGGCGGAAGAGGCAGCCCATTAAACACAAGTGGAAGGGGCAACAGTCCATCAAATTCAAGTGGAAGAGGTAACAACCAAAACCCAAGTCAATACTCATCACAAAATCAGCCTCAAAGCCAAAGGTATGACAAATCCTCAGTCCAATGTCATTATTGCAAGAAATTTGGGCATTATATGAATGAATGTATAAAGAAACAATATGATTTTAGACAACAAAATGTGAATTTCATGAAAGAAACCCAAAATAAAAAATCAGAACAGGGCATTATGTTTTTGGCATGCAATGTTGCACAAGCAAGTGAAAAAGATTTATGGTTTTTAGATTCGGGTTGCAGCAATCATATGACAGGGAACTTAGAAATGTTTTCTAGTTTGGATGACAGTATAAAATCAGATGTAACTTTGGGTAATGACAATAAAATAGAAGTTAAAGGAAAAGGGAACATCAACATTCTAACCAAAATGGGGGAGAAGAAACATATGACTGATGTCTATTTTGTTCCTAGTTTAAAACATAATCTAATGAGCATTGGACAACTTGTTCAAAATGGTTATAGAGTATTCTTCAAAAATGGAGAGTGCACAATTTTAGACAAATACCCAAGCAATCAGCTCATAACAAAGGTTTAAATGACGAACAATAGGATGTTTCCCTTAAGGATAAAACCGGATTTGAATATAGAGTTTTCTCAAGAACACAACTCAATGAATTTACAAGTGAATGAAAGAAAAGTTGCAGCACCTCCTCAAGTAACTTATCAAGCAGAAATTAAAGATAAAAATTGGTTATGGCACCTAAGATTTGGACATTTAAATTTTGCAGCTCTAAATCTACTCTATAAGAAAAGCATGGTGAAGGGATTACCTCTAATTGAAAAACTAGAAAGAGTATGTGAAGGGTGCATCTTAGGAAAGCAACATAGAGAATCATTTCCAGCTGGTATGTTAATGAGAGTTAAGGCACCTTTGGAGATAATTCATTCAGATTTGTGTGGGCCAATGCAAACACCTTCAATAGGTGGAAGACTCTACTTTTTGACATTTATTGATGACTACTCAAGAAAAACATGGGTTTACTTTCTAAAGCATAAGAGTGAGGCACTTGAATATTTTTGTCAATTCAAAGCACTTGTTGAAAAATAGAGTGGTTATTACATCAAAGTATTGAGAACGGATAGGGGTGGTGAATATATTTCAAATGACTTCATGAGATTTTGCAAAGAGCATGGAATTCATAAGCAATTTACCACAAGATATACCCCTCAACAAAATGGTGTAGCTGAAAGGAAAAATAGAACAATCATGGAAATGGCTAGAAGCATGTTGAAAGACAAACATTTTCCAAATGAGTATTGGGCTGAAGCCATATCATGTGCATCATATATTATGAATAGATGTCCAACAAAAAGTGTCAAGAATATGATTCCGGAAGAAGCATGGAGTGGAAGAAAACATAATGTTGGTCATATGAGAGTATTTGGATGTGTTGCATATGCACATATACCAGATGAATTGAGAAGGAAATTAGACAACAAAGGAGAAAAATGTATTTTTGTGGGATATAGTGGTGAATCTAAGGCATACAAGCTATACAATCCAATAAAAAAGAAAGTCATAATCAACAAAGATGTGCAGTTCATAGAAGATGAAGCATGGGATGGAACTTTGGACAAAACAATCAACATAGTAACCAACATACCACAAGAAGAAAATGAAGAAACTATGCCAGTAGGTATTCCTCCAAATGTGACTCCTCCCACTCCTAATCAAGGACAACAAAGTAGTGCTCAAATGACACCTTCAACAAGCACAAGGACAACCTCACGTATTCAAGCAATCACACCTTCAAGTGGAAAACAAACACCAATGTCACGAGGAACACATAGTGCAGGTCCATCAAGCCCACATTCAACAAATTCAAGTGACATGTCCAATCCCACATTAGCAAGCATGAGAAGACATAAAATCAAAAGTTTAAGAGAGATTTATGAGCAAAATGATGGTGAGAATAACACAGATCAGAATTCTCTTTTTGCATTGTATTCACATGTTGATGATCCAATTCATTTTGAAGAAGCAGTTAAAGAAGAAAAATGGATAAATGCAATGGATGAAGAAATTGATGCAATTGAAAAGAATGAAACATGGGAGTTGGTTAGTCTTCCAAAAGGAAAAGAAGTCATAGGAGTAAAGTGGGTTTACAAAACTAAATTGAATGCAAATGGAGATGTTAAAAAATATAAAGCAAGACTAGTGGCAAAAGGATATTCACAACAGCCCGGGGTTGATTACAATGAGACATTTGCACCAGTAGCTCATTTGGACACCGTGAGAACAATATTAGCCATAGCAGCTCAAAACAAGTGGGCAGTATATCAAATGGACGTGAAGTCAACTTTCTTGAATGACATATTACAAGAAGAAGTCTATGTGGAGCAGCCACCTGGGTATGAGATTTTGGGTCATGAAAACAAGGTTTACAAGCTCAAGAAGGCTCTCTATGGACTCAAACAAGCCCCAAGAGTGTGGTATAGTAGAATTGACTCTTATTTTTTGCAAAATGGATTCAATAGGTGCGGTAGTGAGCCCACATTGTATACCAAGATGAATAAGAATGGTGATATTATAATTGTTTGTTTATATGTTGATAACTTGATCTTCACCGGTGATTTATCAATTGATATGTTCAAATCAGCAATGAAGAAAGAATTTGAGATGACTGATTTAGGATTAATGAAGTATTTCCTTGGCATTGAAGTAAATCAGAATGATAAAGGTATTTTTGTTTCACAGTCAAAGTATGCAAATGACATTTTGACGAGGTTTAACACGCTGAATTGCAAACCAGCCCCAACCCCAATTATGACAGGTTTAAAATTGAGTAAATATGACAAAGGAGATGATGTAAATCCAACCTTATATAAAAAATTAGTTGGCAGCAATAGCCACAAGACCAAATATAATGTTTGGAGTTAGTCTCATTTCAAGGTTCATGGAGTCTCCAAAAGTTACACATTGGAATGCTGGAAAAATAATTTTAAGATATGTGAGTGGAACAAAGAACTATGGGATTCAATACTCAAGCTCAAATGAATTCAAACTCATAGGATATACAGACAGTGACTGTGCAGGAAGCATAGATGATAGAAAGAGCACTTCAGGTTATGTTTTTCACTTTGGAACAGGGGTAGTTTCATGGGCTTCAAAGAAACAACCGATTGTCACTCTTTCATCTGCTGAAGCAAAGTATGTAGCAGCCACAAGTGCATCATGTCAAGCAGTTTGGAAGAGAATAATTTTGAAAGATCTCAGACAAGAACAAGAAGAACCAACAAAGATTTATTGTGACAACAATTCAGCCATAGCATTGTCAAAGAATCCATTTTTTCACAAAAGGAGTAAACATATAGACACGAGGTATCATTTCATCAGAGAGCTGATCAACAATGGAGAAATCTACTTGGAACATTGCAGGTCTGAAGATCAATTAGAGGACATCTTCACCAAGGAACTGGGAAAAGAGAGTTTTGTTTATCAAAGAGATCAATTGGGCATCAAAGACTGGAGCAGTGAAGATTAAGGGGGAGTGTTAGAGGACATGGATGCCAGTAGGGCACTTTTTGCTAATCTTCCCTGTCTTTCCGTTTACTTTCCCCACCTACCGTGTCTTATCTTTATGCTTTGTCACATGATCTCAAGGCTTCCTTTCCACTCTTGCGATCATGCGACCTCACACCTACTGCATTTACTACCCCAACCATGACATTTATTTTAGTCTTAGTTTATTTCTTTCTTTTTAACATTTCTTTCATTTGGATATTTTACGAGACTATTCTAGATGATTCCGGTCAGTTTTTGAATGTTATGAATGAAAAACAAGGGTTTCTAGAATTATTATTATGAGAGCTCAAGCTCTGTTAATGTCTTGTTAATGTAATCTGGAATGTTACTACAACATACTTTTATTTTTTGGGTATTCAAATTTATGTAAAAAAAAAAAATTGCAGATTTTGTTTTTAATGTTTTGCTCTGCCTCTTCCCAGCAATTTTGGCGTTTGCCACTACTTGTAGGATCTATTGGTCACTTGTGCTAAAGAAGTTAGGTGCTCTGCGATCCAGTTTTCAGCCACTCCCTAAGACTGAAGACTTCGTCAGGGGTTAGCTATTTCTTCTTCCTCATCAATAAAATTTGATCCTTAGAAATGGCAAGTAGGAGGTGCCTTCTGCAATATAAAATTACAAAATAAGGATATGTACCACATCAAAATAAACAAGTTCATTATCTAGTTAAATCACAAAATAATGATTTGTATCACAACAAAATAAGAATTTTTTTTTATCACACAAAACCAAAACCCACTCCATAAAGAACTGTAATCTCTTACTTCTCCAAAATTATCATTTTGAATTGGGCATTAAAAAAGAGTACCTTCTTATCTGCAAGAAAAATGAAGAAAAATGAAGATACATGAAGTTTTTTTAAATCATTTATGTAGAAGACCTCAGTAAATGATCACAGCTACAATCCCCTTGTGACAAGGATTGTTATAGTTTCTAGGGTTTTTTCATTTCTATAAGCTATGATTGCAATTATAGAGGTTTTTTTTTATCCCAGGCATCAACATGATCATTACTTGCTATGTGCTGTAGGGAACAACATAAACAATTGAGTAACTCTGATGATTTGGTAAATCATTCAGAAGATCAACTTACAAACACTGAATACAATTTTGAATGTGTGCTTAGGACCATTGGAACTGTAAGTTCTTTACTAATAGGTATTTTGTGAGCAACACCATTTCAACAGTTTGATTAAGCCACATTTGAGAAAATACATCTTATTTAAAGTTGCTCATTTAAAACTGTTTAGATTTTTGTGTTTAATGATCTTATTTAATTTGCAAGGAAATTTAAGTGGCAATCACTTGGCATAGCAGATTTAACTGTGCGGGTCAAAAGTAGGATACAAAATACACTCATTTTTATATATTATTTGCAATTTTTTTTACAATTTAGCATGTATGTTAAGTGTAGAAATTTCGTAGTTGGCCTTAAAATTTTTTTGCAGCTCGAGGCATTAATATCATACTGGGAGCCTCTACTAAATAGATGTCCAACTTGATAAGTAAACTTTTTGTAGCATAGTGGCAACCTCTATCATTATGCGAGCTTTGTATGGAGGTATGGATCTCCATTGAAGGGAAATGACAAGTGTATTTTTCCACTATGTTCAGAACAAGGGGATACAAGTATATAATATGTTAAGGATGCTAAAATTATTTGTAATGCTTGCAATAAAAAGAATGTAATATTTTCGTCATTACATTATTTTATCAACCGCATTTATTTTATAATTTTGATGAATATGTCCTAAATATAATTCTATGGGTTTTTAGTTTTTCAATTTCCAAAAGAATAAACTTATACCTAGTATTCAGTCAGTCTTTGAAGAATCCTTTTCTGTTTGGGCATTTTGCTTCTGTGAGTCCATTTCCTAGTTCTCTACCCCCTCTTTTTTAATTATTTTCAATTTTGGGAATGATTTATTTAGCTACCAATGGAATTTTTCAATCAGAAGCTGGAAATTTATTTAGTTAATTTTAATCTTAATCTGTAGGATTGTAACATTATCATAGCAGACTTTGGTGGAACCAATAAAAAATATTACTGCATGTCTCATATTTTATGGTATTTAAATGTAGTATTTTTCTATGGTAACGTTACCTATGGAAATTTTTTTTTTTGTCAGGCTAAAAGTTGTAGATTTTCTCAAGAAGATATTCATAGGGAAGTTTTAAGAAATCCATCCAGTTAAGTTTTAAGAAATCCATCTAGTTAAGAATTTTTCAAGTACTAATACTGGTGCTTGTACATACTCAAACTGCTACCTTTGCATTGCAATTAACTCCAAGCATGAGAAAGACTTTGATGCATGTACATAATATCTAGATATCTTAAACTTGTGTTGAAAAATGTCTCATTGTGGATAGGGCTACAAGGGTTTGGGAAAGGGAGTTTTGAAATTTCTTTGGAGATTATTATTAGAAATGTAGTTAGCTGTACAGAACATGTCTGCCACAAAATCATGGCGGCCATGCATGAGGTGCATGTGATCAAGAGGCACAACACGACTCTCTAAATCTTCAACTGAAGCTTCTAATTTTTATTGCCGTAAATATTGATTTCAATAAGATTTCCCATCTGATTATTCTTGAGAATTTGGAGCTTTAAGGTTAGAAAATTCTAATATCTGAAATTTTTTATTTCCCTAAATATTGATTCCAATAAGATTTCACTTTTTGGGTATTCCTAAGAATTTTGAGTTTTAGGGTTAGAAAATTCTAATATCTTGAGATAACGTGTTTGTTGGATTGATTTTATGACATTCTGGCTTCTTTGGGCCTCTGGCTGAAAGAGGTAAATATTTTTATTTCTGGGTCTCGACATGTCTAGAAGACTACGTTGTTGCACATGCTAAAAGATGAGGAGAGTCCTCTGGATTTTTATAAAAAAATCCTATCATAGTTTTTTTTTGATCAATAAAGGCCGAAGCCATAGTTTTTATATTAAGTAGAAAGTAAAATATACAATATCTATCTACAGCTAAAAACCATAAGAGTGTTCGATCATGGAGTATGAATAAATATAGAGTGCCAGTGCTCTCTCCATAAAAGGAAAAGAGTCGTTCTCTGGTATAACAAAATTTCCTTAAATGTAAGTCTGTTCTGGGAATGCTGTGTGTCCTTCCTATCAAATTTCCAGATTCTGACGAGAATGCCAACCATTAGAAATTGATCTAATGTGTGTTCCACATGCTGCCATATTAGCCAACTCATTAGCTTTACCATTGACTTCACGGTAGATATGGTTAGCCGTTATTGATTCAAATTTGGAGATAATACTCAAAATCACCTCTAAAAAGGATTGAAGTTTCCAGTTAGTGATGGCTCCTGATCTAATTGCATTTATGATTATCATTGAATCCCCTTCGATTTCCACTTTATTGAAGCCTAAATCCTTGACAAGAATTAAACCATGATAAAGGGCTTTAATCTCTGCTACATTATTAGTATCTGGTTCTAGAGGGATGGCTAGTTGAGCAATGATTTGGCCCTCTGAGGAATGAATTATGCACCCAGCACCCGAAGGCCCATGATTACCTTTTGATGCACCATCAAAATTTAATTTCACCCATCTTGGGGAAGGAGTTTTCCAAAGACATGACTGTCTTTGAAGTCCATTCTTATTGCAACCTCTTCCTAAGGAACTAGGAGCTTTCAACCCATGCCATCTTTTCATCATCTTATCATCCCAACTGGTGTAAAATTTATGTATTGCTGAATATGTTTGATTTTGAGAATTCATGATCTCCACTATAGCTGCTTCAATTCTTTTCAATATTTTCCCAATATCCATTGATTTATCTTGAAAGATTCTCCTATTTCTTTCTTTCCAGATTTCCCAGAGTAAAATTGAAGGAGAGATAATCCATAAGTTACCACACAAACTATCTTTGAAGAGAGTTGGCCAAGCAAGAAGATGCAATTGGAGATTTTGATGGGGGACAGATTGCCAATTTAATTTCGAATATAGCCACTCCCAACATTCTGTAGCAAAGGGGTAGGAAAATAATAGATGATTATGAGATTCTTCATGTTTTAGACACATGTAGCATCTTGATGGACCCAAAAATCCCATTTTTGTAAATCTCTCTGCAGTCAAAATGCGACCCTGAGAGGCCGCCCATAGGAAAATACCAGCTTTGGGGAGGCATAGTTTATTCCAACAAAGATGGAGTGGGATTGTAGAAGACTTTTGAATGTGTTGTGTTAAGGAATTATATCCTTCCTTCACCTTATAGACGCCATCTTTTGAACCCGTCCAAATTAACTCATCATTACCATTTTTCAAGATGAAAGGTCTATTTTGAACTACAGACTTTAGCAAGTTTGATTCTTGGATATCAGCTCCTATACTTGAGAAATCCTTCCACTGCCAAGATCCATCCTCCTTTGATGAATGAGAAGGGATAATGTAATCTTTAAGCATATTACCCCATGTTGATTGACAAAGTTGCATAATCTAATTAAGGCCTGGTATCGATTGGAGAGTACCTAGTCCTCCCCAAGAATCTTCCCAGAATCTGGCTGAGTTACCACTTCTAATATTCCAAGAGAGGTTGGAATCCACAACATGTCTAGATTTCAATATAAAATTCCATATCCTGGATCCTCTTGGAGGGTTTTTAATTTTGAATATTTCATGACATCCCTCTGCACCCAAGTATTTTCTTTTGATGATTCTAACCCATTTGTAATCCTTATTTTTGATCAGTTTCCAATATAATTTAGCTCCCAATGCTGTGTTTTGCCACATCTGATTTTTAATCCCTGTTCCCCCCGCACTAATCGGTTTGCAAATATTGTCCAAAGAGATAATTTTGAATTTTCTATTTTGATCACATCCATGCCAGAAAAAATTCCTCAACTTTTTCACTATGTCCATGTAATCAGTCGAAGACAAAGCCAAACAAGATAATAGATATATGGGAATTGCTGAAAGGGTAGCTTTAATCATCACTATCCTTCCTACACATGATAACCATTTGGATTTCCAGCTAGCCATTCTCCAATCCATCCTTTCATTGATTGGTTTCCAAATCTTTGATGTTCTCAGATTCTTATCAATGGGAATCCCCAAATAATTGCAAGGAAGTGTTGCTACTTTAAAGGCTAAAAGGGATTCTATTCTCAATTGGATCCTCTTTTTCATATAGAAGAAAAAAATAACTGATTTTTCTTTTTTGACAACTTGTCCTGAGGCTAAAGCATACTTATTTAGAGTACTTCTGAAAAGACCAGCTTCTCTGACTGAACCATAGCCAAAGAGGAGTGTATCATCCGCAAATTTTTGATGTGTAATAGGAGGAACTGAAGATGTGACTGATATGCCTCTGATGCGGCCCTAAATTGAAGCCTAGAAATACTACAACCTAAAGCCTCTGCCATGATAATGTACAAGAAGGGGGATAGAGGATCCCCCTACCTTATACCATTTGAGCCTCCAAAAAAACCTTGAGGGGAGCCATTAATCAGAATAGAGTATTTTGGAGTCGATATACAGTAAAAGATCAGATTGATCCAGGCTTTAGAAAATCCAAAGCATTCCATGCATTTGGATAAGAATATCCAATTCACTTTATCGTAAGCTTTCTTGATGTCTAACTTAATTAACATGCTGGGGTTTTTGGAATGTTGAATGGAATGAATTGCTTCTTGAGAAATTATAATGCCATAAAAAATGGATCTGCCTAGGACAAACCCTGTTTGTTCTTCACCAATGATCCTATTTAAGATTATTTTTAATCTATTTGCAAGGGCTTTAGATAAAGTCTTGTATATCGTATTACAAAATGCAATGGGTCTGAATTCATCAATAGAGTTTGCATTTTCTGATTTAGGAATGAGAGAAATGAAAGTATTATTGATTTTAGTTAGAAATATACCTAAGGATCTAGCTGTTTCCAATGCCTCAGTAAGTTCTTGACCAACAACCTCCCAACAATGAAGAAAGAAAGAGGGAGGGAATCCATCTGGACCAGGAGCTTTGTCTAGAGCCATTGCTGATAATGTTTGTAAAATATCCTTTGTTGAAAATGGCCTCATTAGATTTTGGTTATCCGCCTCTGTGAGAACTTTGGGGATATTACAAAGAATTTTTTGTTGACATGTAAAAGGAGAGCTATTTGAAGAGTTCAGCAACTTGGAGAAGAAAGATACTATTTCCTGCTGAATTTCTTTTTGCTCAGAGAGAATAGATCCATCTTCGCTAGAAATTTGTAGGATTCTATTGGTATTCCTTCGGCACTTAGTACTAGAATGAAAAAATTTAGTGTTTTTGTCTCCGGCAGCTAACCAAGACTCCCTTGACTTTTTCTTCCAAAATATTTCTTCTTTGCTAAGCACATCCTCAAAATCCTTGAGCAAATCCTTCTCTTTGAAATATAGTTCTTGATTCATCCCTTGATTCATGATCGTATTGTTTAACTCAGCCAATTTTGATTCAATTTCCACTTTTGATGAAAAGATATTCTTGAAATGAGTCCTGTTCCAAATCAACAAATTCTATTTAATGAATTTGAGTTTAGCCACAAAACAGAACAATTTTGAACCTTCCACCTTAACTTTAGCCCACCAATCTTTGATCATTTCTGAAAAGCTTCCCTCTTTTAGCCACATATTTTCAAATTTAAAGGAGCATTTATATGGCTTGTCCTCTTCCAACAAATCGAGACAAATAGGAAAATGGTCTGAGCCTGATGAAGGATATATGGAAGCTTTCAACCCAAAAGAGAAAGATGTCAAGTCACCTTTAAAAAGAAACCTATCCAATTTTTCTGAGATATTGTCCATACCCATTCTTCTATTAGACCAAGTGAAGGCCCCATTATCAAATTCAATCTCCATCAAATCATCCTTTAAAAGCCACTCATGGAAGTCTGACTGGGATTGAGATAGCCTTTGAGATCCCCCTTTTTTCTCTATTGCATGAATGATGGCATTAAAGTCACCCCCTACAATGAAATTATTGTCAGGAAAAATATGAAACCAATTGCTAATTTCCTCCCAAATCTCCACTTTCCTTCTTCTTGAGATAGGTCCATACACATTGATCACAAATGTGTTTAAATTTGATTGTGTACTGATAATTTTTCCCCCCATCCAGCTCTTTGAATCTTTGATATGAGAATAATATGAAGTTCTGGGATTCCATATAATGGTTAGACCCCCTGAGGAACCCGTTGCTTCCACCACTATGGCTTTCCAATCCCCTAAAGACCTTATGAAATCATTTGCCTGTTCTTTATTCATCTTGGTTTCTTGTAAGAAAATGATGTCTGCTTTAGAAGACCAAATGCAACGTTTTACCAGACGCTGCTTGTTAGGGGCATTAAGACCCCTAACATTCCAAGAAAGGACTCTCATTGAGACTTGGGAAGGAAATTCCCCTTCCCTACCTTCACATAAGCTGTAATCTTTTCTTGGTCCCGATCTTCACCCTCCTCTTCTCTCAAAGTGGCTGCTGACTTTCTTTCTCTGCCTTTCTTTTTCCCCGATTTGCAGTCTATTGCTATTTTATGATCTATTTGTAGCAGTCCTAAAGGAGAATTAAAAAAAATTGAAGTTAACTTGGAGCATGATTCCATGGTTTCTACCTCATCTCGACCTTGAGAATTGAATGTTATCTCTGATTCAAATATTGGATGGTCTACATCCATAAATCTCTCTTCATCTTCTACATAGTCATCTTCCAACATTTTACCAATAATTGAATGAGACAAAGAGTTGGTTGTGGGTTGATCATCCGGAGTGCTGCCAAACAGGTCATAAACTGCTTGAAGTCTAGAAGGAATAGGTTCCTCTAAGCTCCCAACACCTCCAATATCCCTTGAAGACTGGTTTTGATGATTCTTTCTAATCCTTAGAGGTTTGAGTGATATTAAGCCCCCTTTCATTTTATTCTTCACTGGAGCCAAGGGTAGTTCCGTTAACAATTCAATATTGGAATCCTTCTTGCCTCTATTTTTTATTCTTGAAGATTTCCTACATCCCAAATTTGGAGGTCGGTTTCTTTCCTCTGAGCCAATAGGTTTTGTCAAATCCTTGAGGTCACAAAGTCTGATTTTCAAAATGTCATCCTCCTGTTCAGCATAATCCTGAGGCTGAAGTGTAGTGTAAGAGATAATATTCTGAGAATCTTGATCATCATTTCTCAAATCACAAATCTTTGTGTCAGGAATATCATTCTCTAAAGTATGGAACACTCTGTTTTCCTCTTTATCTCCTAAAGAACCAATAAGGTTCTCCTCTATTTCAGGTGGGTTGTCCTCATGGAGAACTTGATTAGCAATTTCCTCCAGTAAATCTTTCTGAACCTGAGACACCCAATATATGATGAGATGTTCCAGCCAAGGGACTTGCCGTTTGGAGATTGACATCGGGAGAGAATGGGAAGGTATAAGAAGAGGTTCCCTAGACAATTTCCTAAATTTTCCAAATGTCTCTTTGTAAGTGTTGAGGTCTAACCAATATTCCCCTTTGGATATGATGTCTATCTCATGACTAATTAATGTTGCATTGCCCTCATAAGATGGATAAGTCAAAGAGAGAATTTGAGAGCCCCCCCTATTCCATTTGTAAGACCATAATCTCCTGCATAAAAGATATAAAAAAAAAACACAGAGACTCCTTGTTGATATCCACTAATTTAATCTGAGGATCAATGCTAGCAAAGTGCCAAGAGCTAGTTTTGTTGGGGGTTGCAATCTTAGATGTTATAGAAGATGTTATCTTTGGAATGACTAACTATTCTGAAGCATAGGAAATCATCTGAATCCAAATTCCATATCTTGAAATAAGCTTTACGGAATTAGGAAACTCCTTCTCAACATTCATTAGCAAACATAACCAACTTGAAGCTGAAGGTTTATCTGAAAAGTGTGATAAGTATATTCCCACTTTGTTGCCAATAATTTGTAGAATTTCCATGTTTCTATATTTGACTAAAAGATTTGCTAGGTTGATCCACATGGGAACAAATCTGATGACATTTTTGGCGCTATTAAAGTTAGGGGACCACTGCTGCATGTGTAATCCTTTATTCTTATAAAACCAACCTTTTTGCTTGAAGATAGAATCTCTCTTAGATTTTTTTTCAAATAACACCACAAAATATTCTAGTTCATTATCCAGTATTTCAATCTTAGAAACCTCCCCCAGTTGCATAAAACCCAATCTTTAAAATCCTTGTATGATATTTCTATCTTCCAAAACTTGCAGATGATTCCTTGACGAAGATAAATAAGATTTCTCTATTTTAATGTTTCTTTTGATAGGGTAATAGATAATACCTAATTTGTTTTGGAGGGTACCCACAAGTGGGAAACTTCCATGGAAGTGTTGGGCCAGCCAGGAAGCTCTGACTCGACTTCATTTGGTCATTGCAGCTATATTGACCCTACATTGTCCTCATGAATCAACGTTTTGAAAATTGGTCTCCATATTTTCTACATTCCTTTAAACCTTCCTTTAGCTTGAGATTCAAACCTCTTTCTGTTAATCGCCTCATGGCTCAACAAATCTAATCTTCTTCTATGAATCTCCCAGTAGGAGTTCGTCCAAGCTTTCTTGGGCAAAGGAGGATTAAATGGGATGCCTCTGGAGGATGTGGGAAAAATGGGTATCAGATTTGGGTTCAGCTCTTTGTTCCAAGGTGAAGAATAGTTCTTATTCATTTTTGAAAATTTGGAATGTGACCGTTTGTTAAACCAGGCGCGAAAAGGGATCTTCTTGCTTTGAGACAGGGCCATTCTTCCAACATGAAGGTTTTGATTATCAGGACGAAAGGGCCGTTCATAAAATATCCTCCTCTATTTAAATGGATTATTGAACCATTTTCTTTCCCCACCATAGAAAACCCCTGGTCTTCGATCCTTTTCAACCCGGTTCTGGGTTCCATCCCTATACCCATTCCTTCGGCTTTCTGTGAAATCAGTGAAAATATTTGTGAATTCTGGCCTCCTGAACTGTCTAGTTGAATGCTCTACTCTCTCCATCAGTGGTGAGGCTCCACTCATAGGACCGACTACATGAAAAACCCTCCATTGCAAAATCAAAGCTTCCCTCTTTCAGAAGATCAACTTGAAAAAGTTTAAGCCTGACCTCTGCTCCTGCCAGAACTAACAAAGGACAAGATTTCCTCTCATCTCTGGTAGAAAATTTAGGATCTAGCAGATCTGATGAAGGCAAAGGTTTTAGGGCACAGATCTCTGAGTGTGGTGTTCACTATGTAATCTCTTCCAGAAGATTTTTCACCGATGTATCCCGCTACTCCTACCACACCTACTATCCCACTGAAATCCTAGTTCCGTTCTCTCCCTCTGCATCAGCGGTCGCATGATTGCATAGCGCAAAAAAGTTCCATGCGAACATGCGATGTCCAATAAGGTTTCCGCCAATATAAGGTTTCCGTTAATCTCTTCCAGAAGATTTTTCACCGATGTATCCCGCTACTCCTACCACACCTACTATCCAACTAAAATCTTGGTTCCCTTCTCTCCCTCTGCATCAACGGTCGCATGATCGCATAGTGCAAAAAATTTCCAAATCCTATCATAGTTTGTGATAAAGCTGAGGAAATTTAGAATACAGTTTTCATTACTACAACAACAGAAAATCTACAATGTTGGGCAAACAAAAAGAGAGAGAAACAAGGTGGGATTTGAACACCTGACGCTCCACTTTCTGATTTCAAACCTTGATCCTTTGCTTCTGATGCTAGGTAGAAAGGCCGATTTTGTATACAAAAATCTTCTTCAAAATTGTTTTTTTAATTTCTAGTAGTTTCTTCATACAAATTCGTTAACTTACACTATCTATATTTCAACTGTAATGTAGGATTCTAAACTTTATTTCTATCCTGTATAGAGGTTGAACAAATCTCGGCTCTATGTAAATGTTATAGTTGTATAAATGGATTTGGAATTCTAAATATGATTCTTATAAAATTGTCTACTGTGATCAATTAGATGGCACTTATTGCTTCAAGTTTAGGTGATGCTCAGAAGGTAAACATTTTCTCATTTCTATTCTTCATTAAACATATCGTGTGAAGAATTAGATTGACTATTTACACCATTCATTCCTTGCATTATATCTTCAATATTTTGAAGCAAGATCTTACTCTTAAAATCCTAAAAAACTTTAATCCCACAATGCTTCTAATCACAATTGTAAACTGTCGTGATTCCAGTTATTAGTAGGGATCAAAGTAATATGAAGAGGCTTTACAAGAGAGAAGTTACATAATTAATTAGGAATGACAGGAGGACATGAAAGACAGAGGAGGACTACTATTAGTTTCCGAAAGAAATAAAAATAATTTATCTTCAAACTATTTTTAATAATGAAGATGATTACCTCAACAATAGAGATATAAACAACTTGTTATGTTGGTGCACATGCAGCCATAAAACATTGGCATTACTCATCTTTCTACCCAAGGAGATAATAGTAGATTATCTGGATTATCTGTATATTCTAAGAATTAACTCCCATGTCTAGTCTAACGTGGGAAGTATATGAGACATCTATTATTTCTTTTGCAATCAACTATGTAAATTTGGAAGACATGCAGTTGAAAATGTGGAAAGCTACATGTGTTTGAATAGTGTTTAGTTCTTACATTGAAAGCTTCATGTGTTTGAGTATTGTGAAATGTTTCTTATTAACTCAACTTTTCAAACATGTGGTATTGTTTACAAGGTTTGTCCGCTTTGAGAATAGAATTTTGTGACATATTTAATCATTAGTTTTACAATAGGTTGAGGGCTAGAGTCTCATGATTAGGACCACCAGAAACATTTGATAGGAGGACCAAAAAATCCTTTTAACTATTGTTATTGGTTTCGTCCCATGTAAACTTAGAAATTAGACTAATGAAGAAAACGAATCTTTACAATACTAAGCTTGGTGAATGTTGCTAATGATATTGTGTGATATTTCTAGTTTGCTAAGATGTATCCTAAAGTATTAATATATAAAAATCAAGATAAATTTATTCAGAATAAGTAAATTTATTTATTTTTCTAATGGTGCACAAATTTCTCTAATAAAAGAGTGAAATTCTAGGGAAAAGCTTTTACAATGAGAATGGAAATGAGATTGGTAGAAATCTTAAATCTATAATATGTCTATAGTAGAGTTTGAATGTCACTTGAGACATGGATTTTAGACATTCTAAAAAGCTTAGATAGGTTTACATGAAATTATAATCTTAAATGAGTCAATGATTCTTTTAATTTGATTGAGTTGTATTTTACCAATTGTCCTTAAATCTTAAATTCTTTTAATTTGATTGAATTTTATTTTATCAATAGTCTTAAATTCTTTTGTTCTCTTCTTTTGAACATATCCACATCTATTTCAAATTCAAAATTAACTTTGTAAATTGAAATGGTTTGAAATTTTTTTATAGAATGTGTACATATATTTGTTAAAGAAATTTAAAAAGCACTTTTTAAAGTAATTATGAAAGTCCATGTTTTAAAATAATTTTAACAACACATTTTTTTAAAAATTAATTGTAAAAGCTTATATCATTTGAATTGAAAAAGAAGCTCATGTTTTAAAATAATTTTAACAACATATGTTTTTTTAAATTAATTGTAAAAGCTTATATCATTTGAATTGAAAAAGAAGCTTGTATTTTTATTTTTCATATTTTAGTTGATGTAAACTTTTATTTGTAGTATTAATTAATCTATTTATTTACACAATATAATATTATTTTATTTCTATTTTATTTATGCATGCAATATAATCACAACAAAAAGGTTGATTAATATAAAAGTATTTTTGATGTATAACAATGTAAGAGTTAAAATTTTAGCATTAAGTTTTTTAATATATTTTAGTTTTATTTTTACATATTTTATCTCAAACAAATTCAGTTTTGTATTTTCATAAATTTTAAAAAATTGAATTCTACTAACTATTGAGATTTGAAAGCTTCAATTATTTTAATTTTATAATAAAATAAATAGGAGCCTGTATATGTTCAAAGATGGTACCTCATATATTAACAATTTGAGGCACTTTATAGTGTGTGTTGAAACATTTGTTCAGATCTCATTTGCCTCCATGCCCCATTCCAACGAAATTCAAAAGTAGTTAGATTTTAAAAAGTGATTGCCATGGATAATACCAAAATTGAAAGTTCACTAAAAGTTTTTAATTTTTTTGATTTTTGAGCATTGTACTATTTTTATTTTACACTTATTTTAGCTATTTAATTATTTATATAAATTTTAAAATTTCATATTTCTTTTTAGATCATTGTACCAATTTCTCTCTCTCCCTCTCCCTCTCTCCATCTCTATATTTCTATCTCTACTTCTCTCCATATCTCTCCATCTTTATATCTCTGTACCTCTAACACTCTATATATTTCTTTCCTTCCTCTCACCCAATATCTTCATCTCTTCCTCCTTGCCATATGTCTTCTTCCATGTCTCCTTGTATCTCTATCTCAAACTCTTCATCCCCCATTTTCCCTATCTCTTCCTATCTTTATCTCTCTCTACCTCTTCTTCTCTCTCTCTCTCTCTCTCTCTCTCTCTCTCTCTCTCTCTCTCTCTCTCTCTCTCTATTTTTCTCCTTCTTCCCTCCCTAGTTACCTTCATCTCTACTTGCATCTACCTTGAACTATCCACATTATTTTTGGACTTCAAAATTAATTCTATATATCAACTCTTGTGTAATATATATAATTCCCAAAATACAATCTACAATGTCTTCTTTTATATGATTATATTCCACATCATATTCAACCCTTCCATACTTCAACAATATGCAATATGAAATTCTTCCCTCAAATTCACATCCAAATTTTAAATTAAAACCAATACGTCTCATTCAATATAACTATATCACTTTCTCAAGTCATGTTCGACACAATTTATTCACTCTGCCCTAACCAATTTTTCATTTCACCATATCTTACCCCACAAAGCATTACATTATAGGCATGCTTGCGTCCCTTGTTAAAGATTAGATTCCGGTGTACGCTGTTTACGTGGATAATGGAGATTGTTGTGTTTGTGCACATTTTTTGGTGTTGTTTGTTACATTATTTGGTACGATATGAGCAACAAGGGTAATGAGGGGACTTTAGAAGCCATGCATGTTGTTATGAGTGCAGAGATGTCAGAGATGGAAATGATTTGAGCTCTTCACCTTGCAAAAAATGACATTACGACTGCTATTAACATATTTTTTGATGTGCCTAGTTTTCATAATAGAGAAAATACTAGCACTTTCACCTTTGAAGGGTGCAAGGGTTACGCCGATATATATATATATATATATATATATATATATATATATATATATATATATATATATATATATATATATATATATATATATATATATATATATATATATATATATATAATGATCTCACTGTATTGCTAATGTAGAAAGACTGCTTGTATTAACCATATTTTCTAGTGAACTCTCTTTCTATATATAGTGCGCATATTACTTTCTCCCCACAACTTGCTAAAAATGTATTACTTCTTTGTGATTCTCTCTGTTGGCCCCGACTCCATCTCTACAACTATTTATTTCCTCCACTTGAAAATGTCATTTTATTGTCTATCCCTTGAGTAGCTTAAATTGATATTTACCATCTTTGGATCTGTTTGTGACTCGATTTGTGGTTTGTCTTTCTGAGTGTTGTATATATTAAATGATGTCATTGTATTGATGATATGGAAAGTTTGGTCATTATATATTTGTTACACAATAAAACATAAGGTAGAATAATTTCATCAAGTAATTATTCCAGATGTGCGAAATAATTATATTTTGTTTGGACAACTATGCAAAGTTAAATTACGTTATAAACTAATCCCAAAATATTATAATTTACTTCAATTGTTAGGCATCTATGCTTTCAAATTTGGCAATGAAATTAATCACACCATTGAAAAAGAGAACTCACACACTCTCCTTATCCATGCATTTATATCTTTCTCATTCACACACATAGACACTCCTTCATTCTCCCTCCCTATATCTATCTTATCTTACACCTCTGTACCTTTCATCTCTCTATCTAGCCACACATTTCTTTATATATCACCTCCTATATCTTTATCTTTCCATCTCTTCTCATTTCTCTCCCTCCCACTCCATTCCTCTTTGTCTCTCCCTTCATATCACTTTCAAACACACACACACACACACACACACTTTATCTTTCCATCTCTTCTCATTTCTCTATCTCCCACTGCATTCCTCTTTGTCTCTCCCTTCATATTGCTTTCACACACACACACACACACACTTTATCTTTCCATCTCTTCTCATTTCTCTCTCTCCCACTCCATTCCTCTTTGTCTCTCCCTTCATATCACTTTCACACACACACACACACACACAAACTCAAACTCTAAAGGATCTCCTTCATTCTCCCTCCCTATCTCTATCTTATCTTACCCCTTTGTACCTTTCATCTCTCTATCTAGACACACATTTATTTATATATCACCTCCTATATCTTCATCTTTCCATCTCTTCCCATTTCTCTCTCCCACTCCAATCTTTTCACCTTTGCACCTCTCTTACTTATTTTTATTATTCATCTCACTCACTCTCCTTTTGCCTCTCTCTACCTCTTTCTCATTATCTCTCCTTATATCTCCCTATCCCTCTAACTATCATTTCCTATATGAAATGGACAACCTATCTTTTTGAAACAAAAATTCAAAATTGACTCTATCTCATCATCTCCATCTTCCTCTATATTTGTATTTTTTATCTATTCCTCTCCATCACTCCCTCTCAATCTCCATATCTCTCTATATTGACCTCTCCCTCTCTCCCTCTACAATTTGTAAGAATCCATGAAAACACTCTTGGAATGAAAAATAAAGAAGGGAAACATCTCTCTCTCTCTCTCTCTCTCTCTCTCTCTCTCTCCTTAGATCTCCCTATCTCTATTGCAAGTCTAGGGTCAAGTTTTTCCACCAATTTACTTTTAAGATAATAAATTAAAGAAAAGGAAAGGAAAAACATTATAGAGATTGAGATAATAAATTAAAGAAAAGAAAAGAATTTTTTTTTATAGAGATTGTGAAGTGTTTTGCCTATCCAAAATCTCAATTCCAACAAATGAATAAATTGAATCATAACATTTTCAACACTAAATCTCAGATTTTTATTTTTATTTTTAAAGTTTTAATTTCAAAATCATTCTCCTTCTATCAAAGCTAATTACTTATTTCTCTATTTAGTATTAAATATTTATGTAAATAATTGCACTAAAATATTTAACTATTAAATAGTTAACATATATTATTAAAACAATAAAACTATAAAATAAAATAATATACATCTTCTACATAAATTAATCAAGCTTTAGGTAAATTAAATTTAAATATCTATTCTATTAGATATATAAAATAAATATAAGATAACTTTCAATTTCAAATAAAAATTGATGTGAAATAAAATAATTATAAAATTACTTTTAATTATATAAAATTAAATATATATTTTATGTAAATTAGTGTGTAATTTTGCAAATTACAATTAATAAGCTTGTACTATAGAATTGGTGCATATATAATAGAAATGGTGCATATATTATTTGAAAGAAATAAAATAATCGGTATACTTTTCTTTTGATTTCTCTATCTTTTTAACCAGAGAAAATAGGGGTTTCAGGCAAATAAGAGGTGGCATAAAAAGAAAAGTTGGTGACAAAGTCTTGAATCTAATTTGTATAGAGAAGGATTAAGAAGAGCGCAAATAAATATGATGTTACACTTGAATTGATAGATAAGGCATCCTGCAATACATTTATTTCTTTATTTTCTTGGTTGCATACAAATGAGATGGAGTAGAGTAAGAGTAGCTATCAATGGATGAATAGGTTCCATAATACGATACACTCATAGAAATCCTTGTTTAACTACTACAAATTTGTCAAGAAAGAGAAAACTATCCTACAAGGTTGAAGATATATAGCTCATTGAAATATCTCCAAAGATAATAGAAAATTAGCATACCTTATGCGCTTCTTCAAATATTGAAATTCCTCCTCTTCGTATGTCTCGCGTTTCCAAAATTTCCCCAGCCCTTACCATCTTTTCCAATTACTTCGCACAAATTTACGTTATGTAGATAAAGCTTAGAAAACCTTTTCAACCTAATGTAGTTAACATATCTAACCCCAAGTTCCATGATTTTTTTCCCAGTTGTATCCCACATATGCCAAAATGGGTGCCCTAGATCAGGGACTGGGCATCCATCAGGTAATTGTGTGTGCTCAAAAGGAAAGAAAATTGACAATTTGGAAAAATAATAGAGGAGTCCCCTAGAAAAGAAAACATGTCCTTCCATTCAATTTTAGTGTACATCTCTCAAATAGAGGTTTAAGTGTGGCATGCATAGAACATGCATCGTAGAAAATCAAGCTCTAACCACATTTATAGAAAATAATGGGGCACAAATTTTAGAAAAGGAAAAATTACCACAAATTCGGCGCTTGACAAAAGACTAAAATCTTTCAGACTTGTTCTTCCCTCATGCTCCCCTGAACCACCTTTAATGGAAAAATTCACAAGAAAAAACTAAAAAGCGCACAATTGATACTACTTGGCAGAATACAATATATAATTTTCAAAATAGAGCAACAAACTCATCACAAATTCCTCCATGCCAAAGCATATTCGATCAAACTTTATTTATTGGGTAGAACAACTTTGACAATCCTTTTCATAATAAAGATAATATAGACTACAAAAAATTCAAGTTCCTAAAACCAGGTATATCAACATCAATTCCTCTTAGAAAAGAAATTTTTTATCTAACTGAATTACTACAGAATGATCCACAAGCAAAACAAAAAAATAACACAATTTTTGAAAGGAAGAAGACATGAGGCGAGAAAAGATTAGAGAAAATTGAATCAGATTCTTTTCCTCACCTGAACCACTTCAACAATCATCTTAATAACCTCAGTGGCAACCCGCTTAGTATAATGGCCTCTAGAAACAACCCTATGAAACAATTCCCCTCCTTCGCAAAGCTCCATGACCAAATGCATGGCATGGTCATCCTCGTAGGTAGCCTTAAGCTACACAATATTGGGATGTTGAGATAGGTTCTTAATAATCTTGACCTTGCACCTTACGTCCTTGATATCGATGACCGTTCTAAGCTTCTTCTTCGATATTGACTTGCACGAGAAGGTGGTTCTGGTCTCCTTATCATTGCATAGGTACGTAATGCCAAATTCACTACGCTTGACTTCTCTTCCCAACACATATTTCCCATTGATAAAACACAGGGACAACATGGTAGACACCTGGTGGAGGAAGTAGCCTGCGTCAGTACCAAAGTGTCAAAATGCAAGGGACACGTTTCTGGGAGGAGCTACGTGAGAAGGGACACATTGTTGGGAGATTATACATGCGTACAGATCCCACACCCTTTATTCCTTTCCAAGCGGGGAGACCATTTCACGGCATAAAAAAGATATTGACGGCATAAGACTACCAGATTGTCTGAAAATTCTGACGGGCATCTCCATAGGAGAAAGCCTATCAGCTTAATTATTGTTAGATGTACGCCTTCTAGAAATGGTGCTAGGGTTTCAACCACATAGATAAACCCCAATGGAGCTATGACACACTCTGATGTTAGGTGCTTCGAACACAATATGTTTTAGCCGAAGGTTCCTCTTCTTTCTCAAAATAATTACAGTTTGTTAAGTTTGAAATTGTGAGGTTTTCTACGAAGTAGTTTGGTGAAATGAGTTTTCAACGATATTGATGAGAAAAATGGGCAGAGTTTGCACAAAAATTACTATGAAACCCTACCAAAGTAGATGAACCAAATTGATCTCTGTATAGGTGATGCTTCAATACATTTATAACAAGCTTAAAAGGAAATCTAAAAATGTGAGATTTGAAATGAAAATATTAATTGTCAAGATTAGATTAGATTAGATTAGATTTGATGAATGTATAAGAAAGTATAATTTTATATATGAACATAAAATATATTAATTTAATTTTAAATAATTTGTGTAAAAGTCAATTTTGGTGTATACAATTTTGAAATACAAGCTTGATTTTAAGTTCTTTGTGAATTCTACACCAAAAATGTAATAATGGAGGTGTAATGATAATGTTGATTTTATAACAAATAACACTTTATGCCATGTATAATCTGGTATCATTTTCTCAATCTAATCTAATTAGTGTAAAATAATATTTGTTTTTAGATGTAATTAAAATAATAAATAAAATTATGAGATGGTTAAATCTTTGACTCAGGTCTCCAGGCCAAAACATGCAATTGACATCTATTGGCCTCTAGGATGGTATGAAAAATTGATACACAAATAATGATATTAAATAAAAATAATAAATTAATTGATTAAAATGGAGGCATATAAGCATGAGGAAGACACATGATACCCTAGTGTAATTTCAAACAATATAATAGCTCTAAAAGAATGATACATAACTTATAACATATAAATAACAATTGTACACATTTTTATTTTTATTTTTTTTCCATGCAACTTAGCAACATTTCCATGAGCTCTTTTTAATAAAACTTTGCTAAAATCAAATACTCTAAATACAATAGCTCAACCGTTAACATGAAGGAAATTTTTTAACAAGCACTATTTGGTACCACAGTAACAAACTTAGTGCATAAGTTTTGATAAGTACAAAATTCATTGACCTGCCTATAGTTTCTATAAAATAAATTATTTCTCGCTTAAAAACATCTTTGTCTACACTTGAGTAATAGAGAACATTGATGATGGTGTAATGCCCCACTAGGGAACCCATGAGATATTAACCTAAAACATGTTACTAAGTTTGCAGAATTATTTTTTTCTTAAATGTTTACAAACAATGATGAATAACCAAGCAAAAGTAAAACATAAAGTCCATAAGAACATAAACATAAATATAATCTCCATAGTAGATTACACATCTCAAGGGTTCCTTGATGTAGAAACTTATGAATTACAATTATATCCATAAATTACATATTACATCATAATTACATCTGAATGATAAAATAAAAATACTCATTAACATCCACTACACATGTTGCATGGTATGTAATTACAATAAGATACAAAGTACAAATAGAGAACTACAAGATCAAGAATAGATATCCAAGAAGATAGGAAAGGAAGTAACTGCAACCATGATCATTCAACACTGGAACAAGGACATTGGAGTCTCAAATGGTAAAAGAATCACTACCTCTCGACCTCATGGAAACCTTTGGTTCCACTTCCACTGTGCTGAGGAGATAACAACAAATCTCACTCTAATAACAATACCAATCCATTAGGTAGACTAAGCAAGGATCCTAGAAGCTCCTATCTCAAAGGTACAATCTCATAAGTCAAAGGTACACATAATAACCCAGAGGCAACCAACACATGTAGGAAACCTAGAATGAAATTAGGGAAGTGTCATCACATGAGTCAACTCTAAGGTCACCTGGTAGCCTCTTTGGAATCCAGATCCTAGTGACTCTATGTGGATCAGTAGTCCTTTCACGCAGACAAGGAAAACCAACTATGCCAGACTCGCCATCACTACTGGACAGGAAAGCATCTTGTCCCACTCCCATCCTTAGCCTATACTAGCACTCAAGGCATGAGTGAGGAATCATTATCTTATTAATTCATTTGAATCCCCATTTAATTTAATATTATCTCTTGATTAAGTAACCTACTAAGGATACTTAGGTAGCCACTTCCGGACTCCGACACCTCCAAAGTAAGCCACTTCCCTTCTAACACCTAGATAACCTACCCTAGGTTTAATAATCTCAAATCATGACTCCGAACAACATAATATCATAATATCCAAAAATGGTTTGAAGAAGTAATAGGAACACACAATGCAATTTCCATCATAAAATAAACTCCATAAGGTTGGGTCACATTTGATCGAAAATCATTCAAGTATGCAAGACAAACAAATATAAATAATAATTTCTAATCCCGCCTCTAGTAACAGTCCTACTAGGCTGACATACTAATCCCCTCTAATCCCAAACACGGAAGGCAAATAAATAGACAAATAATAGAATTTGATACAATAAACTAATTTGTAAATTTCATCATGAAATTAATTTACTCAATAATTACTAATAGACTATAATTACATTAAAAAAAATTAAATTATAACCCTAACAAATCAATTTATAAAATTAACCAAATAAATTGATTTTAGGAATTAAAATTACCAACACAATATAATTTTATGGTCTAAATAAATTAACTAATTTAAATTGACAAATAACATCCCAACATTAATTTAGTAAAATTCAGCCAATTGAAATAAACAACCATTAAATAAATGCATAAAATGCCAAAATAGAAATATACACATGTTAAAAAAATAGATTTTCTCATATATATATATATATATATATATATATATATATATATATATATATATATATATATATATATATATATATATATATATATAACCGTTATTTTAATATTTTAAAATAGAATAACCCTAAATTATTATTTAATTATTTTAGTTTATTTTTCTTTTACCTTTTTAATAATTTTAATATATATTTTTCATAATTTAATAATCATTGTTTAATAAATAACAATGAATTAAAACAAAAACAAAATATTTTTTAAAAATAAAATGTAATTAATTTTCGTGGGGGGACTCACTGGTCCCCCCCCATGGTTGTCGGCATGACAACCCTTGGGGCTACCACATGACAGTCCCTAGGTACTATCAATGACAACCTTGGGGGCTATCATCAGCAACCTTTAGGGCTGCTTGATGGCAAAGGGGGGCTGGGGTTAGGCCCCGTCTCCGCTAAAAAGTTTTTAATTTTATATATATATATATATAAATTCACACCAGTAAATACTATACCCAAAAACAATGATCATACAATTTTTTTTATATTTGTTTTTGAAAAAGAAAATATAGATATGCAAGCGAAATACTATCAGGTGCATAAATTTTTTAATAGCAAAGAACAAGAATATATAATTATTTTCTTTCTTTTTTTTATAACATAAAATTTGTAGCCATATTTATTTTTATAGTTATATAGAAAACCTCAAATGCACAGATCAAATTGGGTATTTTCTAAATTTTTTTCTAAGGTTTAATTGAGACTTTCTTTTCCATTCTAATGCCAGATCTAAATTTTCTCCAATGAATCTATCGTGAAATTAAACCTAGGGTTTTCAAAAAATATTATTTCATAGAATTTTTCAATAAACATTAATCTAATTTCTATCAATTCCATAAATTCAAACCTTAATTGAAATCAAGCAAGAACTTAAACCAAGGATTGCATGCATACCAAAATTTCCTACAATCAAATTTCAGAAACTCAACATGAAGAGAAAACACCTGAACTATCCAAAACATCTAGACATGCACGAAGAAAACACTCCTTCCAAAAATATAGAAATACAATCACAAGGGTTATCAAACCCTACCTCAAACACCAAAAAAATAAATTCGATGATGACCAAAAACAAAGACAAATCCAAGCTCTCATAAATTTTGCACCAAATTGAAATCCTTCACCTAAAAATTCTCCAAACCTGTGTGTTGAGAATAATGGTCAAATCTTCACAATATAAGAAATTGAATTCCACATGCAAAGGTTGGAACTCAACTCCACTCAGAGCCTTGTTTCCATCAATTCTTATTGTTATCATTAAATCTGATTTCAAGAAGGCATATCTTACTTAAACATTTGCATACATTATTGGAGAATAATATAGCAGTCTTATTATCTTTTCCCTTATCCATTTATATTTTCATTACTGGATCAGTGGAGGAGCATATGGAAGGAATCACAAAATGTAGTTCTTCCTCAAGGAATCACATAAGATACGTTGAGTACAGGGACTTACAGGGTTTTATTATTTTCTAGAACTTATGGGTGGTGTCGAGAGATGCGTAGGTGGTGTTGAGAGATGCCCTCTTTCCCTCTTTCATCTCTTCTTTGTGGTGGTGTTGAGAGATGCCCTAGTCCTTCCTGCGTTCAGCTCTACTTTGTGGAATAACAAAATGAAATAAAATGAAACTGTATTTTTAAAAAAAGTTATATGCCCGTGTTGGTCAAAATTACGACAACATGTCATGGTTGTCGTAATTTTGACCAACACGGGAATGGATTAAAAAGAATTCAAAATTTCCCTTCTATAAACCAACCAAGCAAAACCATTTTAATGCTTGGTTGGAAATGTTGGTCGGAAATGTGGGTCAAATGTGCTAGTGCGGGGAAAGAAATTTGGGCAGAGGCATGTAATACTGTTGTTTATTTGATCAATCGTGATCCTTCATCTTGTCTTGATTTTGACATTCCTGAAGACAGGTGGCTAATTAGGAAACAAATTTCATTTAATCATTTGCGTATTTTTAGCTGTGATGCTTATGTGCCTGCTCCTAAAGAGAAGAGAACAAAATTGGATTTAAAATCCAAGAGGTGTGTATTTTTGGGGTATGGCGAGGACCAATTTGGTTTTTGTTTATGGGATCAGATTGCTTAAAAGGTTATTCGCAGTTGGGATGTTGTTTTCCATGAAAAAGTCTTTCTCAGTTTTGCAAAATCCGAGCACCACTTCTGATGATTCTATTGAATTTGATTTATTTAAAAATGAAAGTAATGTGCAAAGATTTCCTTGGGTTAAATTTCACCCATCTACTATTATACCCTCAAGCAATGTTGGACAACTGACAACTTCCCAATCCTTGCCTTGCACAATTCCCACGTAGCCCATTATGATAGTTGCTCCCTCTGTTATCACTTTTCGTGCTGAACCACAAGTAGGTGAGGTCGATGTCGAGCATGCTACTCTGCATCCCCCCTCACATGTACCAATTCTACCTAAGTCTCCCACAACAGAGGGCTTTACTTTGTTTATGTAGCTGCTTTCACACTCCTCTTTGCCGCAGGAAGCATCCAAGTCTTCCCTCAGTCCCAATCCAGTCATTACTTATAAACCACAACATGGACATGAACCCAATGTTAGAAATAAATAGGGGCCTGGTGAAATTAAAGACTCTAATATTGAATTGGGTGTTTAGCTACGGAGGTCTATCAGAGAATGAAAATGTCCACGAAGATTTGATGATTATGAGCTTTTATTTTCTTTATGTTCTGATCAGGCAGAGCCTCAATTAAACAAGCTTTTCATGATGTGAATTCGATGCATTGGATGGATGCTATGAAGGATGAATTGGAGTCCTTGTGCATCAATGATACTTGGGATTTAGTCCCTGCTCCACCAAACTGGAAAATTTTGAAAAATAAATGGGTTTATCGGTTTAAAGAAGAAGATGGAGGACGAAAATGATATAGGGCCAGATTGGTGGTAAAAGGTTTTTCTCAACAAAAGGGTGTGTATTTTAATGAAATTTTTTCTCTAGTTGTGAAGATGCAAACAATTCTTTTTCTTTTGGGTATGGAAGCTGTTTGGGATCTTGAGCTTGAGCAACTTGATGTTAAAACAATGTTTCTTCATGGAGATGTTGAAGAGGAACTACACATGCATTAGCCTGAGGGCTTTTTTAAAAAGGGATAAGAACACTTGTATTGCAGATTGAATGGGTTGAAGCAATCCTTGAGGAAGTGGTATTTAACATTTGATAGTTTTATGACTCACTAAAATTTTGTTCGCTACAAATCAGACCCATGTTTACTACAAGCGGAATCCAAATGGTGAATTTGTTATCATTTTGCTTTTATATTGATGATATGTTGGTTTTCAGTAATAGTGTGTGGGTTGTCAGAGAATTGAAGGTGCATTTGGCTCTTCACTTTTCCATGAAAGATTTAGGGGCAGCGAAGAGGATTCTTGGGATGGATATATTTTGAAATAGACAAAAAGGGGAAATCAGATTATCTCAAGAACAATATATTTTAAAAGTTATGGACAAGTTTAATATGTCAAATGCCAAGCTTGTTTATAGTTCGTTGGTTGATCATTTCCATTTGTCTTATGTTATGTGTCCTTCAAATTTGGAAGAAGAATATGAAATGGATAATATTCCATAATCCTCTATAGTTGGCAGCCTCATGTATTTCATGGTTTGTACTCGTTTGGACATTGCTCATGCAGTGGGAGTGGTGAGTATTTTTATGAGTAATCTAGGAAAAAATCATTGGAAAGCAATCCAGTGGATTCTTCAGTACTTGAAAGGTACCTCTGATTATGTCTTACATTTTATTGGTAAGGATATTCACCTCTGTGGTTATGTTGATTCTTATATGGATGGGGACATAGATAAGCAAAGGTCTACTACCAGTTATGTGTTTACTTTTGTCAAGGCAGTGATATGTCAGGCCTCTCGTAAGCAATAGGTGGTTTCTCTGTCCTCTACTGGGGCTGAATACATTGCTCTCACTGAGGGAACTAAGGAGATGATATGGCTACAATGACTATTAGGAGAGTTGGGGTGTACACAATCTTATTTTCCTCTATTTTGTGATAGTAACAATGCCATTCACTTGGCTAAAAATTCAGCCTTCCATAGTTGCACAAAGAACATAGAGATTAGATATCATTTCATTCGTCATGCTCTTGAGGAAGGCAAGTTGCAGTTAGAGAAAATTTATACTAAAATCAACCCAGCAAATATGTTTACCAAGATTATATCTCGGGAGAAGTTCAATTTTTTTAGAAATTCTCTCGGCATTGTTATGACATAGCCATAAGATCCAAGTGGGGGACATCCCTGTGCATCTCTTATCGCAGAAATGATTAGACTTCAAGTGGGAGATTGTAACGGTTTTGTTTTGTAATAGTTCTGGTGAACTATGAAGCCAAATCATTTATCTGGTTGTAACCATTAGATTCCTAAGACTGCTCATCTTCTAGATGCTACGATGCCAAACATAGCCTTTTTTCAATGCATGAAAATAGTGATAAAAGTCTGTGAGAGTTTTTTGTATACAATATGACTGTATTATTAATAAAAGTGAGATGCCCCTGCTTGTAGAGTGGATGTACTCCATATTGGAAAAACCATTGTAAAATCTTTTTATGTTTGTGTCTTTTCTATGTGTGTGTGTGTGTGCAGTTTTGGTTTTTCATTTTATTTTTTGATATTCAAATCTCAACAACATATACGTCTAAGGTTTTGGGATTAGTAGTTAAAAAGTGTTTAGTAGAAGTTTGTAATTTGTAATTTTTTATCTGTATATCTATGTTTGTAATGAACTAGATAGTATATTAGTACTAAGAAGTTGAATATTAATGTTTGTTGGAATTTTTAAGCTATTAATATGTTTATGATGTATACAAAGTTTAATAGATTTTATTTTTCTTCAATATTTTTTTCTCATACCATATGTAATAACATATGATTTTTTTTAATTTATTCTATTAATTAAATTAAGGTAGAAATGAAATTATTTTATATCATTGTTTGTTCATATTGTTTTATTGTGTATAATGTCTTAGGAATATTAATTTCTTTGTAGTTTTTGTTATTCTTGTCATTATAATCAATTGTACTTATAGATATTATGTATTTCAGCACTCTGTCAATTGATAATATTTAATGAAAGTTGTTACAATATTGGTATTGATATTTCTCATCTAAAAACAATTCTCCTATCATGGTTTAGATTGTAGATGTGATTCTTACCCTAGACATAATCACATATATGATCATGCCCACCAAATTTTGATGTGTTTATTACTTATCCTAATCTTGCACTTAAGCCAAGATGGATCATTGTCAATTCCATGTGAGTTAACACCCAATATTCATATTTAAAGAAACATTCGAAGGTACTAGTTGAAGATTAAGGGAGGGATAGCAAAGAGATTGAAACTCATTATATGTTATGAGAGATATTAGAGTATATAGTGTTGCACCAATATTTTATCAATAAATGAAGTGCATCTTGGCTTGATTGGCAAGAGCTTCCTGTGGTATGCACATGAGGTCATGAGATATCATAGGACATATTGTGCTAGTGTTACTAGTTACATTAAAAAAAATTATTTGATGTGTTGTAGGTTATGAGGGGGCTACTTGATTCCTACAATTTTCATTTTTCTTTATTATCAATAAATACCTAATTTTAGATATTTTATATTTGTGTCTTCAAATATTGTAAAAATATTTAGGAATCTAACTTTGAGTCATGAAAGTTTCATATTTCAGCCCTCTTCCAACAAACTCTTTGAGGTGATTGAGGTTGGAGATTATGGTGTCATAATATTTTTATAATTTGTATTTTTATTTATCATATTAATACATTTTTCTACAAGTTATTTTGATATTATAATAATATTACTAATAATTATTACTATTATTATTTACCTCACATAAAAATGAGGCATGCGATTTTGAGTTGACATCATATGCCATGTGTTAATGCTTTGTAAGGCATATTTAATTAGTTTGCTATAGTAAACATTTTTATAGGTAAGAGCCAAGAAAGGATTTAGTTTAATGCTAAATACCATCTATGCCAATAATTATTGAAAGCCTATTAAAAACATCTTTTGAAGAAGGCATGTTATGATGAATTATGGTTTATCTTTTACAAGTTTGGAGCTACATACTATTCTTGGAGATTCTACTCAATGAGGGACATCAATATTAGCGCCTCTACTTTTATGAACATTTTTCTGATTTATATGGTCATTTTTTAGACTAATTTTGATTGATTCTATTAGAAATTGTTTTATAATATTATTTATTCCATCTTCTAATGTGTTTTCCTAAACAATGAGGCTTTTAGATAGCAATTTGTATGTTGAGCATTTATATAACTACATGTGTGTTGCTGAAATACTGCCAAACTTATTTCTTGTTTACATGGTGGCCAATTGTTCTTATAAAGAATTGTATTGGAAATATGTTCTAATCTTGTATTAGAGTGTGTAATGCTTCTCTCAAAAGGGTTTTGTCCAAATGAAATGTAATATTATGTTTTATTTCTTATCTTTTATTTATGTGTTTCAATACCAAGTTTCTATAATTATTTGATTAGTTTTAATTTTTTTAGAACATCATCTCTATCAAGATTATTGTGTGAATTTATTTTCACTACTCTAACTTCCTTCAGTTTTTAGCATCAATAGGCCTACATACTAGATATCTTCATAGGTACATGTGCTTTAAAAGTTCACAACAGCAGAATAGAATTACAAAGTGTACATAGAATTTCCTATCCCATTTCCATGCACTTCATATTATCAAAACAACATCAACAACCCAATGTCATAAATGAACAAATATTTTCAAAGTTCTCATTTACTTTATTACTTGTCAATTCATCTCATTAATTATTTCAAGTTCTGATGTAGGAACATTTGGGTCCACCAATCGTGCATCCCCCAAGTATAATTTTAGTTTCATTTTTTAATTTTGGCTTTTTTTAAAATTCTTGGTATCTCTCAACATCAAGAAACCATTAGTGTGATATCAAAATTGCAAAATTACAAATTTATTTGGTTTACTATTTTGAGGGTCTTTTAGGAAGTTTTATGAAAATGATTGTTTCTAGAAATCCATAAGAGCTGGTGCCAAAATATTTTATAGAGATATTTGTATATGTTTTACTCAATGTGGCCAAGTTTCATAGCTGGAATAATCATTTCTTGGGAGAATTTAAAATTGTTAATTTTCAATAGCAATTTATGGAAAATATTATTTCTGAAGATTTACTAGAGCTTGAAGGAGATCTTAAGGAGGTCATTAGCATTTGGTTAATTTTTTAGTTATATGAAGCTCCAAGTAAAAAATGATGCCAAAAGTCATTCTTGAGACATCTAATACATCATATCAAAGTCAAATATTAAAGCTTCTCTCCATTTCTTTTTCAAAACTTTTTATATAAGCTTTTATTATTATAATAGTATTCATTTTAATTTTTGTTACAAATATTTGAAGTCTGATTATAATAATCACAAAAGCATTCAAACTTGTGATACCTTTCTAATATTAGATGAAATCTATCAAAAACAATTCCACCTTCATTTCAAGATGCAGGTCTATTTATAAATAAATTATATGTCACTATCTCCATAAATCCTTTTCACCTTGAATTTAAATCTACCTTTTATGAGTGTAGGTTCCTCTGAAATGAAAATAATCATCCAAATTTGAATTCTATGTTTTCTCACTCAAATACGGTTTGAGGTCAACAATTCCCCTCCCCTACAATATGATTAGCATTTGAATGCCAAATAGGAATGCTTCTCAAAATCCAAACTCCTCAAATTCAATTACCCACCCGCAAACTAAAATAAAAATTTCAAAATTGAAAGCTGTGACATTAGCTAGAGATATTCCATGCAAAATTGTCAACTCTTACACAACTTCATTAGAAATATTGTTTGTACTAACAAAAAAATGAGCATCTTCTGATACTTTACTTGCAGACTCTGCTGCTTTTAACATGTTAACTTTGAAAATTTAATATTTTTAATAGAATCTTTTGACTTCAGCTCCTTATTGATAAAAAAAAATGATCTTCCCAAATCTGCAAGTAGTTATCTTTCAATGATTGTCACAATAAAATAATTTTGGACAAAGTGTGAAAAGGGGCGAGCAGTCTATAGAGAGAATCTCTGCATCTTTTTGTCGTTATGAAAAAATAATCGAAAGTGCACATAATGGAGTTAAGATAATATCAGAAAAAAATGATTTTTAATATTATGTGAAGACTTTTGCATCAACAAGTGGAGGATTTTACTTGAAATTCATATTACAAAATTAAGATTTTGTCATAATATTTGATTAGATGTATTTTAAATTGAATTTTGTAATTGGAATAAGGCTTGGAATTTGATGGTCATCTTTTTTATATCAATTTGATCATTTAATTGCCTTTTATTTTAGATTTTAAGAAAAATATTGATTGTAAAAAAAAATCACAAATAATCTATAAATTAAATTCTTTTAAATTTAAATATTTTTATCAATTTAATTAGAAATGCATATTAAATATAATAAATATTTTATTTTTAATAAAATAGTCTAAATAATATAATCCCCATTTTGAAACATATTATTATATATACAAAAATCTCAAATTAAAAGTTCATATTCTTTAGTTTTAAAAATATTTTAATTCAATATAAATATATAATAAACAATATAAAAACATATATATTACACGATCAACTAACAATTATTAATAATAACTACTTTCTAAATTCGTATTAAAATTTTCTAAAATTTAGGAACATTCATCTATCTATCTATCTATCTATCTAAGTGTGATATATGTACTATATTATCTATAATACTTTTTTATTATTAATTAATAGTTTAAAGGTGTCATATTTACAATTTTAGAAAAATATAGTTAATCAATCTATATGATCCAATAAATTTTCAAGTTGTCATATACAATCTACAAGTGAAAAAATGGCCACTACGACCAAATTTTAGGCCGAATTGGAACAAAATTATTATACATGTTGGAATTCATCACTTAGTGTGTTGGTTAAGTGGTGGTGTTATTGTCCCCACCTAGATTCAAACTTTTGTAAAATTTTAAAGTAAAAAGATATTAGAAATTTGATGTGTATGGATATTTATATACCTTTCTATGCTCCCTAACTTGGATAGATTATATAGTATTGTTAGAAAAAAATTACAGTAACAAAATGAATTATCCCAATTCAATTTTTTGATATAGTGGGGTAAAATCTATGCATCACATAAATACTCACAAACTAGTCCTTAAGTTTATCCTTTGGAAGGATTTGGAAATGAATTAGTATTTGAATCTTGCATGATCTAATGTTCCGATTAATGGAAAAAATAGGTTTTGAAGGGACCTGAAACCCTTTACAAAGAATAAGCTTAAGATATAGCAATAGGAGTACACCAAACACAACAAATTAGCCAAAACAAAAGGCCACCATCCTCATGAAACCACCCAAAAGAATCCAGCCAAAGAAACACCCACATCGCTGCAAAAGATAAAACATTGGGAATCCGCAGCAAAAGAAACACTAACTATCTTTTTGTCCCCTTCAAATGAGATCGAAGGGTCATGTCAAAAGTTGGGGAGGATTTCTTAGAATTTTTTCCTTTAACTGTAATACAACCTTCTTCAACACTAGCAACCTTATTCTGCCAGCACAATGAATCCAGAGATGGAGAACCAACCCCCAAAAGTGGGGTTGAGTCACCTAGAGAAATAGCCAACGCATGGCCACCATTAGATCCAGCCAAAGGGTAGTCACGATATGGAGTAGTAATGTCTGATCCAACATCAAATAAAATACCATCCTTTCCAGCAGAGCCAACACCCACTGAAACAACAAAAATTTTGGTATCACCCATCATAGAAAGAGAAAATTTAGGTCCAACAACCGAGACATGGATAGAGCCAGCAGCCCCAGCAGACCCATTAGGTCTAGGAACCGGGACAGGGACAGAGCTAGCAGCCCCAGCAGACCCTTCAATTCCAGCAATAGGAACAGGGACAGAGCCAATAGCCCCAGCAGACCCTTAAAGAACATTAATATCAGGACATAAGCGAACCTTCTCACCAGCAGGTAGAGGAATGCCAGTATTAGGAGCAGCCTCCATCTTAGGGTGGGATGAGATTTTCAAGATAGTGTAATGTTGGGTAGAAGCACCCTTCCACCAAGAAGGAGAATATTTTTTCTTCTTGGAAATGAAGCCACATTGGGAAGAAATATGACCAGTCTTAAAAACATTTATGACATTTAAAAGGAATGCCTTCAAAGTCAAGCTATTGGATCCAAGGTCCCAAGGATGATTCAATTTTAAATTCAGCTGGGAGGCCCTTTGAGGTATCAATGTCTACCAAGATACGAGAAATAGTAGAATGATACATATTATTAGAATCATTATCAGTAATCAAGAAATCCCCCAAAGCCCCACCCACTTCCTCAAGGATGGAATCCTACCACAGATGAAGGGGCAGATTGGGGAGCCTGACCCATATAGGGATAACACTAAAGATTTTAGTGGAAGGATTGAAATCAGGGTGCCACAGATTGGCCAGAAGAAAAAAAATTTCATCCTCCCAGAAAAAGAAATAATCACATAGGATCGTAGCTCTATCCACAGTATTATCAAATTTAGTAATGAAAAAGCCTTTTTCCATTGGAAAGATGTGAACAGTACCTGTTAATTTTGGTTCCCATCTTCGAGAGATCCAATCATACAATTGGGGAAGGCTGGGACAAAAACCTTGAAACAAGCAAATCAGTCCGTGGGATTTAAAAATTTCACTGATGGTCATCAAATCTCTATCAGCATTAGAAGATAGCTTGATAGATAAAGACTCACAAATAGGAACTAGGGTAATGGGAGCCCCATTGGTAGTGGAAACCTTGCATCCCTTCGCAACCCCAACCATCTTGGAAACAACATTAGTAAAAGACCCAGCCAACCCTATAGAAGGCAACACACCAACACACAACGAAGCACTAGCAACCAACGACACACCAGAAGATAGTGAAACACTTGCATTTGGAAAAACCCTAGAAGCTCCAACATCTGGCAACACACTAGCAAACAAAGAAGCTCCAGAAGAAAAGGAAGCATTCAAAAATGCACCAGCAGACAGAGAAGCTCCAGAAGCTGGAGAAACCCTAGAAGCTCCAGCAACCAATGCAGACTACAACTTCCCAGTCGATTGCAGAGCCCCAACAAAAGTCTACAACTTCCCATCTGCATGCAAAACACCAGCGGAAGGAAAAACCCTAGTCGCATCTCTAGTAGCCGGTGAAACTCTAGAAGCTCCAGCATAAGACTACAACTTTCCATCTGACTGCGAAACACCAGCGAAAGGAAAAACCCTAGCCGCATCTCCAGCAGCCAGTGAAACCCTAGAAGCTCTAGCAGAAGACTGCAACTTCCCATCTGACTGTGAAACACTAGCGGAAGGAAAAACCCTAGCCGCAACTCTAGAAGCCGGTGAAACCCTAGAAGCTCCCACATCTAGTGAAGTCTGCAGCTTGTTAGATTAGATGATCTAATGTTAATTTAGTTAGATTGTTATTTTCTTATGCTTTGTATTCTTAAATACATATTTTTATAAGCTTATATATTCTCTTATGCATGTTTGAAAATTTTTGAGTTTATTTTCTTTTGTAATTTTGTAGACCAATTGGTATTCATGTATAAAATTTATTTATGAAGAAGCTAACACATAAATAGAAACTTTTGTAATCTTATGAGTGCTTTTGTAGACTTTTTAATATGCCTAGACTATTGCACTTGTATGCACTTATGTGCTCTTATATTTTATTGTATGCTCATGTATGACTTGTGAGCTAAACATGCAATGTCAAACATTTTTAGTTTGGATTATATATGTATGAGATGGGTGTTTAATATAGAAGAAAGGGAAGTGTAAGTTCTTGAAGAAGGGCGAGTCTCTACTTAAATGTATCTATCAATAATGGCTCAAAATGATGCTTTGGCCAAAGCTAACTTAGATCTATTAGTTGTGATTATGAATTGAATCATTATGTTATTTTACTCTCCCATAACATGTTGTCATTACATTAGCACTTTAGAATGTAGATATAACATGGTGCACCAAATTCTACCACCCTACCGATTTTGAGTTGCTAGGTGTCGTCATGTAGGGTCGGGTATACTTTATGTCATATATGATTTTAGGGAAGCATAAATGCTTTGTAGTTGGGTAGAAAAGTACTCCAATAATGTTCTCACTCATGGTGTGCTCAAGGGAGATATATGTTGAGAGTCCTTGGCAAGATCATCATTAGCTAAATATTCTATCTACTATGGTTAATTGACCTTATGGTCTTTTGTAAAATATTTTTTTTTCCTTATGTTTTACTTATCAATTGTCTTATGTGCTTATACATTATGTCAAAATCTAATATCACATCTCTATTCTGATGTATTTGAGAAAATTCCTTTAATGTGTATTAAATTGTGTATGAGTTAAAGTATGATTATGTAATTTAATATTTTATTTAAAATGAAGGGCCTCACGAGAAAAGAAACAAACAGTTTCTTGCAAATAAAACATAAATGGCTACTCCCCGTTCATTTTGAATCCTATATATTGAGACACTATATAATATTCTAGAGTAGGAAAGGAAATATTCTTTAAAAGATATGACAATTCAATAGTTTTGTAATTTTAAATTTTTTTTGGATATATCTCAATAGCTTTTATTTTTAATGAAATGAGATTATGCTAATTAAAATATTTCATTAATTTTATTTTTAAAATATAAAACATGAATTTAATTGGGTGTTAAATGTTGAATGCTAAATTCCTTTCTCTAAAGAGGGGACATACTTTTTATTTCTTTAAATCTTTCTTCTAAACTTCCCTGATGGGTTTACACTTTTCAATTCAATCAATAAGTGTGTATAGATCCAAATTATATTTCTCTAAAATAAAAATAATATAAAAAAATATTGTTGGTTTGTATACAATGTTATAAATATATGTATAAAGATATTCCTAGTTTGTAGACAATGTATTTAATTTATGTATTTGCTTTACATGTTAGGTTTTCTATGATGGTTAGGGCTATTTCATATAGTAGATAAGTATACTTTGAATTGGTTAGCATATTTAAATTAAAAAAAAAATGTTTTTCAAGTAGTTTAGAAGATTAAGGGAGGTTTATTTTAGGTTTGACGTAAGAATTATATTTAACAAAATATTGCACATGAAATTGTGGTGAAATAATGGTTTTATGGAAGCTTTAAAATTGAAGAGAAGTTTATCTTAGGTTAATATAGGAAAATACATTTTTTATAAGTAGGTCGATATATTTTCCATAGCAAGACAAATTATGAAAGCCAATAGGATTCAACTGTATGATTTTTGAAACAAACTCATTGACCCATGTTTCATGAGTAATGGTTGACAAGAATCCATCTTTCATGAAAATAAATAGTACACTTATCACTTACTGAATATTGGTGATGCTCATAGAGGTGAATAATTGGGCCATCCTAGGATGTTACTCATCATATTATTACTACAAATTAAGCGCACTTAACTAAGAATGAAACTAAGTGGTTTTAGCCTTGGAGGAAATTCCATGGTTAAGCATGCTTGAGTATTAGTAGTACTAGGATGGGTGACCTCCCCAAAAGGTCCAATGCTTCACCCAATACATTATGAAAGCCAATAGGATTCAACTATGTGATTTTTGAAACAAACTCATTGACCCATGTTTCATGAGTAATGGTTGACAAGAATCCATCTTTCATGAGAATAAATAGTATACTTATCACTTACTAAATCTTGGTGATGCTCATAGAGGTGAATAATTGGGCCATCCTAGGATGTCACCCATCCTATTATTACTACAAATTAAGCGCACTTAACCAAGAATGAAACTAAGTGGTTTTAGCCTTGGAGGAAACTCCATGGTTAAGCATGCTTGAGTATTAGTAGTACTAGGATGGGTGACCTCCCCAAAAGGTCCAATGCTTCACCTTTATAAGAATCACCTAGATGTTATGTGTTCTAAGTGTAACATTCATTCTCATGAGAGATGGATTCTTGTAAACCAAAATCTAATGAAACATGGGTCAATGAGTTTTACTCAACAATTACACAGTTGAATCCTAATAGAAATATCATATTTTTTTTGGGAAAATATCTCCTATTTATCAATTGAAGGACTAAAGGTTTTGTAGATTGGGTATAAAGATGGTGTGTTTAACCTTGAAGGAAACTCCATGGTTAAGCACGTTTGATTTGGAGTAGTACTACAATATGTGACCTTTGAGGAAGGCCAAATGCTTCGCCTCTATATGCATCACCTATGCAATGAACCCTAAGTGTACCTTTCATTCTCATGATAAATGGGTTCTCTTGAACCATTACTCATGAAACTTGGGTCAATGAGTTTGACTCAAAAATTACATAGTTGGATCCTGAAAGAAATATCATAAGTACATTTTTTTTAAAGGTTGCACCTGTAATTGGGATGGAATATCTGTGATATGTGACCTCTGAGGAAGGCCAAATGCTTCACCTCTATATGCATCACCTATGCAATGAACCCTAAGTGTACCTTTCATTCTCATGATAAATGGGTTCTCTTGAACCATTACTCATGAAACTTGGGTCAATGAGTTTGACTCAAAAATTACATAGTTGGATCTTGAAAGAAATATCATAAGTACATTTTTTTTAAAGGTTGCACCTGTAATTGGGATGGAATATTATTTAATTATATATATTACCATGTATTTTAATGGTTTCAATATTATTTTTAGTTGTAAAGTCCTCACTAATATATTACCCGAGCTTATTCTAATTGACATCCTTTATTAAATTTTTTTAAGATAGAAAACTTAAATTATATTGGATATTTATGTTTCTTATTTTTTCTTCCATCAAATAATTGGATATATTTATCTTATATCTCTCTATTAAATAGATAATATAAACATTATTTTTATGTTGATTTTAATTTTATTTTTTGCACATATAATTTGGATAAAATTTTATCTACTTTGAACATTCCTATATGTAAAGGTGATTTACCTAATTTAGTAGATAACAATATATATGATCTTGTGACATCTAAAAAGATTATTTTGTTGCTTTACTGGTAATAAAATATTATGGATCAAAGTTTTTTATTTATTTATCATTGGATCAAATCAAGTTTTTTATTTTGGTGTTTATGATTAATAAGAGTCGAAGGAAGATACAAATAATAATAGATGTATTACCACTTTGGAAGTAGGTGATGCAAACAATCATGAAGTTATTTTCTCCATTAAAATGGTTTGTAAACTATCTCTCTTAATCTAAATTATAGAATACAACATCCTAAAATTTGTATGTCTAGATTGTCTTTGTTCAAGATTATAAATTCAAATCCATGAAATTTATTTTCTAAACCTAATAAAAATAAATCGTGATAGTAGAAATAATAGAATGGACAAAAACCTCATGAAAGATTAAATGGTTGAACCAATAAAGGTGATCAAACCATATTTTCAATTAACAGGTGGTTATCATTGCATCAAAAGATCGAGCTATTAATGTTTAATATAGCCACTAGACTTATAGAACATGAGAGGTGGTTAAGCCATGTCACAAACCCAAGCACCATGATTCACATTACAAGGAGACCAATTGTGCACACCTTGCAACAATCCCCTCCTCCTCCAACACAAGCATGGGGTTTGAACACGCGACCTAGGCTCTGATATCAATTATTGGTTGTTGTTGCACCAAAATATTGACCTATTAATGTCTAATACATCCATTAGACTTATAGAACATGGGAGGTGGTTAAGCCATGTCGTGAACCCAAGCATCACATTGTACATCAAAAGGAGACCAAGGGCGCACACCTTGCATCATCTTATACATTAAAATTGGTAAATAGTAAATTAGCTTTGCCTCAATTATAGTGAAGGATGTAATAAGACCTAAGTATAATATTGAGAAATAAAGTAAGACAATTTAATTAAAAAAATGGATAGAACAAAATCCTCTCTCACCCAAGGTGAAAAAAAAAATGAAATTCAAAGTTAAGGCTAGAGTTTAATTAAAGGTAGGGCCCAATAATCATTTTATTAGGGTTAAAGTTTTATTGGTTAGGATTAGGGACATGGTACAAATAACATTAAGGCTAGAGTTCAATTGGAGTTAGTGTAAATGATTAGTAGTAGGAATAAAGTTTAGTATAGTTTATTTTGAGTTACAATTATGGTTAGTGTTCTAAGAAAAATCTTAGGGTTAGCCATTACTCTGAGCACTTGGTGAATATCATGCAACTTGATATTCTGTGGGTCAATGCTATCGATATCATGAGATGATATCTTTGTAAACTATTGAGTACTTGGTGGACATCATGTGACTTGATGTTGGTAGGCCATTACTCTGAGTATTTGGAGAATATCTTGCGACTTGATATTCTATGACAAATACTCCCAATATCATGAGATGATATTTATAAAGCTACGAGTTATGGTGAATATCATGAGACTTGATATTCATAGTCAATCCATATCTCTGACATCACAGTAATGTGATATCAAAATAAAATTTCACAATTAACGTTGTGTTGCTTTTTTAGATTGATGGTTTTTATCTTCCCTAGCTAAGAGGGAGTGTTTATGTATGTAGCATCGGTCAAATAAATAAAACTGACTATATGATTATTATGAGAAATGATTTATTACATATACATATATATTAATATATATAATAATTGATACATACATACATACATACATACATACATACATACATACATACATACATACATACATACATACATACATACATACATACATACATACATACATACATACATATATATATATATATATATATATATATATATATATATATATATATATATATATATATATATATATATAGTTAATCTATATTTATTCTTATAATAACTATATAGTAAATTAATAAATTAGATTAATGAATAGACATGTCCCATGAAGGGACATGTCTCTTCTTGTCTTTGCCTTGTATAAATACAAAGAGATCGATGCATTTAGAAAACACATACAATACAAGAAATGCTATTACATTTGCAATGATCTTATAACTTTAACAATTAGGCACTATTGCAATCTTCTCTATATTTCACATGCATCAACCTTTCACTTCTTTTGACATTATATCTCATTATGATTGTTGGTATTTTCTATCATGCAAACTTTCATTTTATTTAGGGGTCTATCACCATGATTTTATTCATTTACATGATTCTTGTTTCATTTGTTTACGTGAAAATGAAATGTTGATTGCACATGGGTGCAATTATTTGCTAGGATTGGTTGTTTTAATACTATCTCATCAAATCCAAAGACATAGTCATCTTTGTTCTTTTTCACCCCATTATATCCTATTAAATTCTAATCTTCACCATTGCTTCATGCAATCCAAATGTTCAGTTAAATGAGAAAACATATATATAATGTTAATTTCCATCATTTAACAATTAACATGGTACAATTTTGCATAGAAACTTAGTGAAGTCTCTTTGTGATAAATAATCAAAACATTACAACTCTATAGGAAAAACTCTCTTTTGAATCATAAGAAAATAATGTTAAAGTTTACAAAAGATTATGCATTTTTGTGTGATGCATGAACTCCAATTTTATTGTTTATAAAATCTTTTCGAGTTGGGTGTATCATAGAATTAATATTGATATTAGGAAACTTATTAACCTTGAAAAGTTTAGTAAGTTTTCATATTTATGTCAACTCTATTGTAGTCTATACTCATATTATTCAAATAATATTGAGCTTTCCAAGTATCCACATAAATGGTACTAACAAGAACAAAATGTAACTATTCGGTATAGACCATTCATAAAATAGTTCTAAGTATAATAAAAGTATGATTTTATTTATATGTTTTTTTTATAAACATCCTTTGTACAATTAATCATTATAGTACTTACATATGTTTCCATAAATCGTATGTTTCTCCTCGTACACACCTTAATTATAAAATATTCACAATTTTAAATACAATAACCAATATACATCTAGCTTATAATAAATTACAAATACTTTCCTCGCCGCACAACCCTTACACCTCCTTCATGCAAGTGCTAGTAAGTAATCTATCTTGATACATTAAGGCCCCGTTTGTTTGCGGGAATTGGATAGGAATTGGCGGCGGGGCTGCTCATTTTATTTCAAATCCATTGTTTGTTTCGTTAACTTGCAATTCGGGTTATGTCCTGCAAAACTTGGTTTAGGCCCTAAAACGGGTGGCACATAATTCCAAGTCTAGAGGCGGAATTCATTTTTATATTTGGGTTTTCAAAATTTTCAAGGTTTGATTTTATAAAACCGTCAGGTCCGCCATCTTCTGGGTTTTATTTTGGGTTTTTCATTTTCATAGCATAGTCGACCCGTTTAAACACACGCATTTTGTTGGGGGTTTCATAGCACAGGTGATCTGTTCTCCATTCTCGTAGTAGACAAGGGTTTATAGTTGCAAGGCTCTGTTGCAGAATAGGGGCTCCATCTCTTTTCAAGTGTGAAGTGGTTTCTATACTATTTCTAAGGTACAATTATCCACTCATTGTGGGTTGCTTTTGTGTTTCTGTCTAATGAAACGAGAGCCTTCTTTGATTATTCTGTGACAAACATGGCAAAGAATTTCTTGAATTTTCCTCTGATTTCTTACTACTTTTCTGGGTACTTATATACTTTTGAAACCCTAAATCATAAATTTTAAAGAAAAAGCTTCTTCATATATTTTGTCCTCTGAAACCCAGCTTCATGGGTTTTTTGTGAAATGGTTTTTAGGGGCCTTTTATGTATCTAAGATCTTTGATAAAATTGGTGATGTCATAGTCTTCTTCATTTATGTACTTTGCACACTTATATTTAATCTATTTTTGGGCACCTCCATGGTTCCTTAGAACATTCTGAGGGCAGCTTCTTTGTCACACAAGAAACCCTTGATTCATGTTTATTGACTCGACTTGACTAGAGCTAGGTCACATATTTCACCTGTAAATCTCTATATGTTTGTGCTTAGGAAAAACTCAAATTTGAGTGATGGTTATTCTCTTTTCAACTCAGGCCCCTATCAGCAGGGTTGCTAATATAGTTTTCTATGGCCCCAACCGAATCTTGGAAGTCTAATATAACTAGGTTCAAGTCTCAGCCTCTTCCTATATTAATGTAAAAGTTGCTTCTTTCGAGTATATCTAGTTGTGTTAAGCTTGGCATCTGCTCAAAATAGGTTATAACTTGTGCAAACAGAATCTGATTTTGTTTGCACAAGTTATAACCTTGAATAAGGATATAACTTGTCAATCTAAATTTTTTTTTTTCTTCTCCCAAACCTCTGAGCTCTTCTGAGATGCTTGGTTGAGTTACTCTTGCACCAACAAATGTATAGTTAATCATACAGAGTTGTTTGATACTATTTCTACTAATCTGAGTAGTTATCTAATCTAGATAGTAGATGATAAGGAGTATGTCAATAAAATTATTGGTACTATCACCATTCCTCAAAGAAGAAGAAGATGTTCTCTTACTATGGTTCTATATGTACCAAGTTTTATAACAAATCTCTTGTCAGTTAGCGAATTGTTGAATCACAAGCTTAAGTTAGAATTTTAGATCAAGTATGTCGTCAAATCCCATCGTACTTTCTAAGATGGTAAGGTCATTTCTTAATATTTTTTGAAGGATTGACTATTTTTACTTCAACATATCCTCCTCCTGTACAATTACTATTTTTTCCTCTATGGCTGAGTATACTACACTCTAACATCATCAATATGGCTATCTCTTTACCAACTCCCTCCATTAGTTTAGTTCCAAGGCAATGGTAAGAGGTCTTCCCCATCTTTTGCATTACTTTCCCATATGTTTTGAATTTCTTGTAAGAAATTAACATCGAGCATCCATTTGATTTGAGTTCATTCCATGCCAAGAAGCATCTTGAAATTGTGCATAATGACCTATGTAGGATCCAAATTGTTTCACCTTCAACTGTCATGTCTTCAACTCAAACATCAAACTAATTTTTAGTAGCACACTATACATTTTAGATTCTTTATATTTGTAGAATTTTTTCTTTAGCATTCACACAATCTTCATCATAAGCAATGTCTTCACTATGCTTTAGAGCTCTCACTCCTTTTTATTCAGCACTTCACACACATTCCCCGTTGTTTATAAAAATATCTATAAAGTAATAAACTTCTCAAATACATGTCCTCCAAAATATACAAGACATCAATTCTAAACTTCACAGTAATGAACTAACTTAAATCCATTTTCTTCTTAGTCACATATATCTAGAATAAATAGACTACACACTGTTCTTTCGATGATGGTCTTTATCCACCAAAACCATCGATCTCAAGTAATCTATATAACCTTTTTCTATTGGCAAGTTATGAAGAATTTGTAACTTGTTCCAACTCAGCATATGGTTATTGCCAAATCATCACCTTCAGACATCGAATAGAATAAATCACTCTTATTTGTTAGTTTTTACATATCAGTAATACGACAGGATAATAGTTTATAAATCTTTTCTATTCAAAACTTTACTAGTTGTAAGCACATTTCTACTGGAAAAGGAAACATCACATCTAACTAATATACAAAACATACCGAGCCCCTCCACATGACTAAATTGTAAGCCAAAGAAAAGATTATAGAATAATAGAACCGAACTATATCATGTAAATCACAGCATAGTAGTATTTAACATAAATATTCTATTTACAAGAATCTATCCACAACATGGACATTTATATACATAGAGTCATTGAATAAAAGCACATCCTATCACATATATTATTTGATAATTATTACATTACTTATCAATGCAAAACCATCTAAATTCAACCATAGTACCATTTCTAAATTCCACACAAAACTATTTAGGGAAATCCTTCTATCATATGAGTTGTGTAGAAAAAGATAAGAAAAGAAAGTCGACCATCGTACTTTTTTTTCATTATAATTTTTCTACATAATTCAACCATAGTCAGATTTCCTAAATGGAGAATACCCATCTTCTCTAGAATGGGATCTATTGAAAGAGCTAAAATTATTTCATTTCCCATTTTACTACTGTCTTGATCAAACTGTGATCCATGGTTATATTGAGAGTCTCATTTTTTGACTTATACTAGGTCACGGACCACCACATTTAACCAGGTAGTATTTCCCCAACTTGGATTATAAAAATACTACCCAAGCCTCTAGGAAAGGTGAAATTCAAGTTGTTTTAAGGATACATCCATATCATTAATTTAATAGGGGTGAATGTTACCATAGATTATTACATTACATGTATGTTCTTTTACTTTCACTATTCTTACAATGAACTATTATCATTTCCTAATGGTTTAGTATTCCTACAATGTATATATGTCCTTGGTAATTGCATATCATCATTTTGTGTTATTTTCTTTTCTTTTTTCTATTAATCCCCTAATATTCTTCATTTTGAAGCTTTTATGAACTTCTATAACAATTTTTGTCCATGGTACTTAAAGAATCCTCCAAATGATCTTTATTCCACACTTTTCTAGCACCTCTGCAGTTTTCACCTCATAGTACAGTACACCAGATTCTCTTGTTGCTTTCTATCTGCTTCTGACTACTTGTCTTAAAGGCCACATGATCCTACTTGTTATCCATACACCTCTCCAAGGGCCAAATTAGATTTTTAATCATCTGGGTGGGCGAATGTGTGGATTAGTATTCTAACCATTTGAAAATTGGCTCCTTTTGTACATGATACTTTCATTTGTAGAATACTTTCATGAAAAGAGTTAGAAAAATAGAACATGAACAACATGCTACCAATATCTCCTCATTGAAATCCTTGTGTTTGTCCACATTTCAGGCCATTGATTGATCCTATTAAGAATATTGACGTTCTAGGACGGGTAGTTGTGGAGACCACATATTCTCATCTTCTCATAGCTCTTATTGCTTGTGTTGTTGTAGCCACACTAGTGGTGGCCTGAGAAGGCAATGCACAAATGGGTAAATGAAAAAGAAAAGGAAATTCTTTTTATAGAATGGTTATTCATTCCAACGATGTGGATTGTCATGATCAAATTCGCATGAGTAGGGGAGCCTTCTTTCATCTAGCTACTATCCTAAGGCTAAAAGGAACCTTGACAGATATGATACACTTGACGTTAGAAGAACAACTTGTGATGTTCCTCCACACCGTTGGCCACAATCTAAGGAACCGCAAGATTGCCCACAAATTTGGGCACTCAGGAGAGACAATCAACCAATACTTCCACAAGGTGTTGAGGGCTATCTTAGGACTCCACACGGATTGCTTTCTACCACCTAGTCCAAACCCTCCTCCTAAAATTAGTGGGAATGAATGTTTTGATCCATTCTTTAAGTTAATTATTGTGTTGTTACAAATTTCTTGTATGGATTTTTATCCTTATCATATTATTGGTTGACCGTAGAATTGATGATTGTATCATATCATATAGAATTGTGTTGGAGCTATCGATGGAACCCATATACTAGTCACCGTCGATGTCGACATGCAAGGTAAATATCGTGATATAAAAGGCAACCTGTCACAAAATGTTATGGGTGTTTGTTCCTTCAATCATAAGTTTCAATACTGCTTCGCTGGTTGGGAAGGGTCTGCTGCGGATAGTCATGTTCTAGCTTCAGCTCTGTCAAGAGCAGATCCTCTTATTGTTCCCCCCAGTAAGCCAAATCATAGTTTAATATACTCAAGGGTACAATCAATGTTTCACATTTTAATAATATACTTTATTTAAGTAGGAAAATATTTTCTAGTGGATGCTGGATATCCCAATGCACCTGGATTTCTTGCTCCTTATCGATGTACATGCTACCACCTGAAGGAGTTTTCAAGAGAGAATCCAATAAACTCTTGAGAAGAGTTGTTCAACCATCGAAACTCCTCTCTTAGAAACTCAGTAGAGCATACATTTGGTATTCTCAAGCAGCATTTTCCAATCCTGAGGCATGCCACGTCTTATCCTATCATGACACAAGCCCATATTGTATTAGCATGTTGCATGATGATATCTTCAACATTGAAGTGAGGAGGAAGTTTAGCTCCTTCCTGGGCTAATTGCAAAAAGTATGCCTCTCTATCCACTTTCAAGAAATGCCTCATCATTCTCTTGAATTCATCGTCATTCTGACATCGATGGATTTCAGAGGGTGTAGGTTCTTGGTCGGCATTATGTTGAGAATGGTGTCCCTGGGATCCTCCTCCTAGAGAACCATGGTTTGTCCCTACTTGAGACATGGTAGGAGTTTTTGGGCTCCTTGGAATAGATTGAGGAGGAGTTTGCTGATTACCTCTGTGAGTTGATAGAGGAGGTATGTAACCAGTTTTCAATTGAAAGTTACCGAGACCGTTGTCTTCGTAGATACCTGACTTGATGAGTTGTTCAAGAGTTGGACCCGGGGTATTGGTCAAAAGTAAATTCTGAGATGTTTCTTTTGATTTCTTGTGTGAAGAAAATCTGGTCTCCACCATTAACTTTGAATGAAATGGAAGAAAAGGACGAAGACAACTGAAGAACAATTTGATTCGAGAAAATCGAATGACGCAACCTTGTCAAGGTTATGATTGTTTTGAAGATCTGATAAGACATGGGTGAAGGATACTGTGCCCTGGATGTATGGGATAGATCGCCCAAAAGATAGCGGACACGAGTTCTCAACACTTAGTCTATTTTTGAAGATTGATTGATTGAAGATTGATAGTTATGACAAGGTTTTGACACGAGATAAAAAGGACTCAAATTGATCAAACAGAAGGCTAGATCGGATTCAAAAGATCACTCTTGGAAAATGGTAGGATTCTCAATAGCTACTGCTCTGTTCCTGACACAATGATATTTTTGACAAATTCTGGAACTAGGCTGGAAACATTGGATATCTTGCAATTTGACAATTTCTGACAACTCTTTCAAAATTTTCCAAACGACACTCTGCAGACTCGTATGACACTGGGTAGTCTATGAAATGACAGTTGCTAAACTCGTACGATAGTTGGGTAGCAATGAAATGACAGTTGTTAAACTCATACGACTTTTGACCTCCTGAAATGACTTTTGACTCCAGAAAGAATTTTACGTCAATTTTTGCAAAATTTAAGGTTTTCAATTTTGGATTGTTTGCAAATTGTACTATCCAAATTTTGAAGGTTATACCAGATTTGATCATTTTTAATAGCCAAGTAGATAAACAAGCACATAGAATAGCAAGCAAGTGATTCCAAGCACGTCTGAAAACAATGAACAAGGGCAAAAGCAACCTTGCGAATGAACAATCAAGTGACCAAATTGTGCTAATCCCTGAGAGTACTAATTGTGTATGTTCTGAAAAGTTTTGCAATAACACACATATACTTGAGAATGAAAAATTGGCCTCTCTAGGGTTTTTAGTAATGGTTTGACTCTACAACTTTTATGATTCAAAGGGGTGAACTCCAATCCCGGTGCACCAGGGTTTTGACACAGTCCGAGAACTTAATCTTCAAGAGCTACTAGGGAGATCTGACAACCCAACAATGAACCATACCCATGGAGATTTCTTCCACAAGGACATTTATATAGCGGCTGTCACTACCATGGCGAAAATGGCTATTACCGCTTGAGGTTTCGTCAATGTAGTTTTCCCTGTGAAGGGATTGTCCGCTACGGTTAACCCTCTCTAAAGGTGACTCACATATTTATACCACAAGGGGACTTGGCTCCAGATCCAAGGTTTTTGACACCTTTTCACTTTTAACCCAAACAAAGCAGGCAGATTAATCCGACACGCTAAGACAAAGTTTTGTTCCACCAAGGTCTGTGATATCAACTCCACATGATCTATCAACCTCTCCGGGGAGAGAATGTATCAATCAATAAGAGAAGACACACTAACCAATTTGAATGTGAAATGCACTAAGTATCCTCCCTACCTACAAGGATTCTATCATCAAGAAAGATTTCTCTAGGAATCCAATCTCTCAAGAATCACAAATAGTGTTCATAGGGCCTAATTACTATGTGAGCACAGATATATTCCCGAAAGCAAATCTACCAAAAGTACCCAAAAATAAGAAAGAGGAACACTTAACGCTTAAAGCGAATATGAGATGAGTCCACAAGGTGGAACACTTAACACCTCACACAAGCTGAAAAGGAGTCCACAACTTAGAAAACAAGTGAGTTCCTAAATGCACAAAAGGGTTGCCAAGTGGAACACTTAACGCTTCTGTCTTGTTGACCCCTCCCCTTTATGGCGCTGAGATTGCAACCACGGGGTGGAAATGAGGGGCCGACAGATTAGCGAGTCCAATAACCCAAGATAGCAATCAAGATCAATCACAAGTATTCTAAGACTACTTAATGAATCCTTAAGGGGTCACAACCTAGTATCAATTATGCAAGTGTGTAGAAATAGATCAAAGCATGAAAAGATGCACACAAGCCAGACACATAAGAGATTTGTTTTAGGATCCAAATTTAAATATTATTAGCTTAAGAAGAATACCTTAGGTCCAACGCTCTGCAATCCAAAATTTAGCACATGTCTGAAAGTACAAAACCAAGACAAATCAACAGCAAACTGTAAGCGTTAGAAATTAATAATCTGAAAGTACAAATATGCAAATTCTGTGCCTCTGTAGAAAAATCTTGCGTGAGGCAGGATGTAGTCCTGCGCGAGGAAACACTATTTCGCGTGACAAAGGATGAAATCTCGTGCGAGTCAGGATGCGGTCCCGCGCGAGGGAACACTATTTCACGTGAGAAAGGATGAAATCTCGTGCGAGTCAGGATGCGGTCCCGCGTGAGGAAACACTATTTCGTGTGACAAAGGATGAAATCTTGTGCGAGTCAGGATGCGGTCCCGCGCGAGGAAGTACAATCTCACACGAGAAAGTGATTTTTTGCGCACAAAAAAATAATGACACCAGTGAAATTTCGCGCGACACAGAAAGAAATCTCACGCGACACAGTGTGAAATCTCGCACGATAATTCATACAAAGATGTACAGAAATATGACGAAGGCTTAAAAAAGAAGCGTGATCCGCAATTGAGAGGCAGTTCAACGCTAATATGAACCTCCATCTATCCAAGGACAACTTCAAAAATAAGTTGAAAACTTGGAAGCTTGCCTATAGAGTGATGAGAGAGCTTAGGAATATAAGTGGTTTTTCTTGGAATGAGGCACCTCAGTGCATGGATGCTGAGGATAGTGTGTGGGAGGAGCTTCTGAAGGTAGGGTGATCTCTCTACTATTTTGATGGAAATAATATTGCCTTCTTTTAAAGTTAATAATGAAAGACAAAGAACCTAATCCATTTATTTATGCCAACATGCAGAGAAGAGAGTTCAAAAATGCCAAAGTGTATAAGAGGCAACCCTTTGTGTACTTCAATGAATTGGCTGCAATTGTGGGTAATGACATTGCTAAAGGTAATGCAGCTACCATGACCCTTGAGACTGAAGAAGGGAACCCTTTGGAAGAGCCATTCACTGTGAATGATGAAGAGGACCTTGGTTTCAATATACATCTTGATATTGCTGTTGATTTGGATGAAGACCCTTATAATTCCAATCAGTCCACTGCAACAGCAAGTACTAGAGGGACTCCTACATCATTAGTCAGAAAGGTGGGAAAGAGGAGGAAGGCAAGTATGGGCACTTCCTTGGAATCCATGTGTGAAACAATGAAGAAAATAAAAGAGGGCATGAGCAATGTTCACCTTGTCCAAATTGATGAATCTGCTCATGACAATGCTTTGAAAAATGCATATAACGCTCTCAAATCCATCCCTAGATTGAGTCAAGGTGTATTTCTGAGGGTATATGAAACCTTCATGAGTCAATGTGAAAGAGCCAAATGGTTCTTATTGATGATTGAGGATGAGAGAGTGGACTGGATTGTAGCCACATATGGTGATTTATAGTTATATTTAAAAGGACATCTAATTTTGTACTATTGTGTGATTTTAAATGTGTTGGAAGCCTATAAAAGGCTATAAAACTGACATTATGCTATACTCAATGTTCTTCTTATTTGAAATTACTATGGTAACACTTCATCTTACTGTTCATCAATGAAAGCATAGAGTTCTATATGCATAAAATGTGCCATTCATTTATCATACAGACTGTTGTTCCTTTTTGCTCAAACAGAAAATATAATCATATGCCACATGGACATCTATTTGTGAGAATAAGTTAAATACTTTCTAAACTTAGAGGCAATACTGGTTATGGTGTAATCATGATCTTTCTTCCAATGCCTATGCTTGCTTCATCATGATCTTCTAGATAGTTTAGATCTTTTCAAGATTCCCACTACCCACTGCCAATAGCAACTTATGCTTTCAAGCCTTTTTTCAGTGATCTTTGTTTTGCAGTAGATTGATGGGCATGAATTTCTTTATTCATATGAGTGTAGGTAGTAGAACGTGGGACAATTTCACTCATACTACTCTCTCTTAAATACAGTTGTTATTATAGTAGTTTTTGTTGGAATTTTTTTTTAAAAATTTACAATTGAGTTTGAATTGTTTCAAAACATTTTTGAATTATTCCCATTTTATTCATTCATTCATGATTGATGTATTCATGCTGCCTCCAAAATAAACATCCAAAACCTTAATGTCTACTATTTTCTGTCCTATTAGGGTTTGCACAATTGATAAAAAAATGCAGACAAGATAAAATAGACTATCATTTGCTTTTATGATTAATTTTATTGACCATCACTACCTTAAACTTGTTAAAACTGATAAGGCCATCTCAATTCTTGTCGACACTGAATAATGTTGCTAGACTCCTCCCTGGTGCAAGGTTCATTCATAGTCTTGAGAACCTGGTACAAGTCATCTGCTGAGATGGAGCTACTCAACCTCCTTCATCATGGCCTAGACCTCTGCTTCACGCACATGACTGCCTATGGACAAATGGATGTCTGCTAGCTTGGATGCGGAGATCTTCCCATCCCCATTAGCATTGAATTTCTTGAATACCTCTTCCTTCTTGTCGATGCTTTATTCCATAACCACTTCACCCGAGCAGAGATATCACAAATCTATTTTTTGAACAGCTAGGGAATATTTCCTATATTAGTTTTTAGGAAAACAAAAAATTACCACTATTTATTAGGGACTCTCTATTCGTTTTGAGTCTCAATTCTTGTTCAATGACTATAGATTGGATGTCCTTTCTAATCTTGCCATCACACCTGTCATGGAAATAATAGCAGAGGGTGGTATCATCTCATATTGAAAAATCACTAAAGTTGACCTTACCAATTCTACATTACTTCAATTAGGCCCTATTTGTTTGCGGGAATTGGACCGGAATTTCTTTATTCATATGAGTGTAGGTAGTAGACTGTGGGACAATGTCACTCATACTACTCTCTCTTGCATGTCCTTTTGTTATGGAAATACCTATAATCTAGTATTTACTGAAGTTATACTTGCTCTATGTGTTAGATATGTTTATAGATGTTCTCTCAATTTTGTTCATGTCTTTGTTGTCGTATATAAATGTTAAAACGGTTCATAGTTTGGCTCCTTGTATTGATTCCTTCACAGACATGAAGCCAAAATAATAAATGAAATATAGACTGAATGTCGTAGCTCAAAGGAACTTCATGGATCTCTAAAATACAATACATATTTACAAATTTGAAGAACGTTACATTTATCTCTAAAATACAATACTATATATTTCTCACAAATAGATAGTATTTAACCTATTCTCACAAATAGATGTGGCACATGGAAAATGAATTACTCGATAAATTTCCCTAATCACACAAAGCTGTAAAAATTTCAGTATAATGTCATTTGAAGCTTTACTTCTAGGACAAAGGATCTTAACAAAGTTTTAAACAAATTAGTGGCTATATAATAGTATACACTGGTTATAGTATTTAGAACATCAATCACAAAGTATCGTTTACAAATGAATAAAAAAGAAATGATACTTTGTGATTGATGTTAACAGCCACTGGCATATAGTCCAATCAGTGGAGAAACTTAACATCTTGAACATGAAATGCATCTTGAACATGCAATGCATGTTGAAGATGTTGTTAAGTTTATCCACTGATTGGACTGTATGCCAGTGGTTGTATAATAGTATACACTGGTTACAGTATACATTGGTATATCTCCTTTACAAGATATAGTTTGTTAGCACTCTTATGAGAAATGGAAGTCAAAGATATTTATGTTGGAACACAAGTTGAACCCATCTTTCCTCTTACCATGCATTTTTTTTATGATTCGTGAAGTAAAATTTACATAAAAAATGTATAATCAATTGTAAAAACTTGCTCTCTCAACGGCCATGCAAAGATGTTTTAGAACTTCTCTTGGGATCATGTGTCAACCCAATCAAGTTATTTCTTTCATTTTTCCCTCTTTGTTTTGGTATACACTGGTATACAGTAGCCACTAGTAAGTACCCACTTGTATACTTATTGTGTTGATTCGTTGGATCCATGCCAAGATTATTTTGTGTTGCTAGTGATTATGTTGGCTTTCACAGAGTGTGCTTGTCTTCCTCTCCATTTTGGTTTTTCTCTCCACTTCAAGGTAGGAAACCTTGTTTCTCTCTTTTCCTTTGAATTTTGAGTGCTTTCAGAGGTCCATCAATGGCATATTGGTTTAATGTTTTGATATTGCAAGATCTTGTTGAATTAATGGACAAACAAGCATGCCCTCCCTTGACCATTGTTTTCATTAATGTGCTTTTATAGACATATTAGCTTGCATTTGTTAGTGTTGTTTCTTTTAGCATATTTAAGTGGAATACATGAAGGAGTACCACATGATGAATGCTTCATTTAATGCATTGTTAAGGTATAGTCTCATAACTATCCATTTCTAGTTCTTTAGACATGATTTTATAAATGTGTTTTGGTAGATGACTGTATTGTTCATGATTCTGTATGTATATACCCTAACCATCTTGTTATTATTGTTGCATTATGAAATTAAGTTAAATAATTCTACTTTGTTCAATGCTTTATTTCATTTTCAATTTCTTTTCATTTTTCATTCATTTTTTAAAACCATGTGATAGGTACAAAAACATAAATGGATAGTTTTGAGACTACACATATGATAATAAAGTGAGACTACACATATGCTGACATTAAATATGTTTGAAATAGGTTCTGGATTCAATTTTGTAGATATTTTTGGCATCAACCTTTACGATCACACTCTGTGATCCCTCATCAGGATGGAAGAGAGAAAAATGATTGAAAATAAAAGTCCATCATTTTGGTCTCTTTCATCTTGATGATGGATGATAGAGTGTGATCCATAACTATCTACACAATCAAATCCAGAAGCTATTTGAAACATTGATGCCAAATATATCCACATATGATGATAAAAAATGAGCTATTTGATGATTGTTTACTGTTCATGTTTGTAAACGGTTAATATTTCTGTTGGTACTCCTTCGCGTATTCCATTTAAAAATAAACAAGTTTTAGTTTTTCTAGCATGTTTACTTTGTAGATGCAGGATTGACCATGTAACAATACGGAAAGTAATGGGAATAATTGTGTGTGTGAAAATTGTACCTGATCTGTAGACACAACACTCAGTAAAACATTAGAGGTTAGTGATAATCAAAATCGTGCAAAATTGAAATCTAATCTAACCAAGCGATTTACTGCCTTCTAGTAGGTGCGAGATTGATGTTCTCAGATTGTAATCGAGATCAGTGACCTAGACGACACCTAAATGAAGGATTTGAATGCAATTAATCTATTTATGAATTGAATGCAATTAATCTATTTTTTTTTTTGATATTTTCTATGCAATATGAATGATTAATCTGATATGAAATCTATGCTAGATGAAATTGATATGCTATGAATGCTATTGAAATTTGATATGCAATGCTAATCTAACAATGATATGCAATATGAATGCTAAAATAAGATTGATCTCACAAAGATGTCGATTCGCAAGAGCTTTGATTCTCCCAATTCCAATTCTCCAGTGTGATTGTGCAAAAATATGAGATGATCTATGAAGAGCTGAGCCTTATTTTTATAGAAATCCAAGGCTTTGGAGGTGCATGGAAGAAAGCCATAAATCACTCAAATAACTCAAGTTGATTTTTGAGTTATTTTTTAAATAACAGATAATTAAGTCACAAAAATCATGCAAAAGCACAGTTCAACTCGAATTAGAAGTTTAGATCCACTTTAAAACTCAAAAAGATGTTGAGTTTCAAAAAGCTAACAACTTGCATTGATTTTCCAATTTGAGTTTAACTGGTCCTTGAATATGCACATGGATGATTATGATTTAATAAATAAATAAAGTGATTTATTCTCAACTTAACTGCTTTTTGAAATAAAATAATTAATTTATGGGTTAATTAACTACTTTATCAAACTTTTATTAAAAATTATATTATTAAATAATGACAACATGCTTTAATTAATTAAATAAGAATTTAATCAATTATTCATAGGAATTTTGATTTATTGTCAAAATTAAATAATACAATTAATAATAGATAGAATTAAATTTAATTAAACAATTAAGTGGCAAATATTAAATCTAATTAATTAAATATGCAAAATATTTAATTAATCAAATTTTAGGATAAATGTGATTTATTGCCAAATAATTATAAAATTAAAGATAATTAAGATGATTAGGAATATTCTCCGATGCAGAATTTAAGATAATCAATTATGATTCGATGATGTTTAGATGTGCCTTAGATTAGGACTTTGATGTCGATTTCATTCGAATTGTTGATGTAGGAGGTTAATGAACTTATAGCCCATTTTTGGGGTATTACATTTTGCCCCTCTTTGAATTACTGTGCGAAGCGCAGTGGTTCAAAGATAGTCTGTGTTTGATAGAGATATGAAACTGATTCAAAATTGATAATTGATATGAGACAGAAGCTGATTGATATTGATTTGATATGGAGATAATAGGTCCTGAATGACCAAAGATAATGTTCACTATAGCAGCGATGAACTGATGATTGCGAAAAAGTGAGTGACCCGTTCTAGACTCGATTGTCTTAGCAGAACTAGCAGGTATCACATCCAAACCCTTCAGTTGCCGAAGAACCAAGGAAAGAACACTATGATCTGATGGTTGCAAAAATTGATACAGTTTACAAGATTAGGAGAATACCAGATTGATATGGATCAATGAATCTAATATGCCCCAAGTGATGATAGATTTGCCCCAAGTGATGAGGACTTTTTTGATGAATCGGTAACTAGACCTGATTGTTTGTCTTGATCACTAATGAAAGATATTGATAGATTTGATCGTTAGAATTTGATTTACAGACTTTGAATGATGTGCAATACCATGCCCCCTTCGGGATTAAAATTGAAATCTAACAAGAAAAGTCAGTGTTATAGTTTAGAAGCATGTTAATTGATTTGAAAAGTGGTTATACACGTTCAATAACACATTCTGCATCGTTGGAAGGTCCCAAAAGACCAAGTTTGACTAGGTTTGACCATGAGTTGACCATGGTTGACCAAGTTGAATTTTTGATAGTTTGATGTAAGATAATCAATTAAGTTGAATACTAGATTTCTGTGATGATTGAAGGTTGATTATGCAAGCAGTGAATAATATGAATGATCTCAGATTTTGATTTTGATCCTGAAAAAGGATTCTACTTGCTATTTCGTTGGAGGAACCTTCGTGTGGGATTTAGCTCTTGTTAGATTGGAAGATGCGAGTGGAGAATTATTTAAGCATTGAAGTACGTTTAGTCATCAGTGACAAGTCCATGCATTCTGATTCTGAGTGATGGGATTTCAACCTCAATAGGTAGTACTGCTTCAGACCCATAAACTAAAGCGAAAGGTGTAGCCCTTGTAGGCATTCTGATACTAGTCCTGTAGGCCCAGAGAGCTGGATTGATCATCAGATGCCAGTCTCTTCCTATTTTATTAACTGTTCTGTGCAAGATCTTCAGGAGATTTTTGTTTGAAGCCTCAGCTTGTCCATTCCCTTGAGGATAGTAAATAGAAGACCAATGTTGTGTAATCTTGAATTTAGCACATAAGTCATCTAGATCCTTATTTTTGAATTGTACCCCATTGTCTGTGACTATGGAATGAGGGATCCCATATCTGCAAATGATGTAGTTCAGGATGAACATAGAGATCTATTTCCCCGTTGCTTGTGTTAGAGGAACTGCTTCTACCCATTTTGTAAAATAATCTGTAGCTGTGATGATATGGGTATGTCCATTAGAAGAGTGTGGATGGATAGCGCCTATGAGATCAAATGCCCATTGTTGAAAAGGCCATTGTGTAGTAAAGGGAATTAGATCTCTCCTTGGAGCATGAATCAAGTTGCCATGTACTTGACACTGTTGATAGTTTTTAGCAAATTTAATAGCCTCTTTCTCCATTTCAGGCCAATAGTACCCAGCCCTAATAAGTTTTTGAGCTAACATTAAACCATTTGAGTGCGATCCACATATACCCTCATGGACTTCCTCTAATGCACGTTGAGACTCTTCCCATTCTAAACATCTAAGCAGTGTACCATCTAGACCTTGTTTTTACAGGTCATTACCAATGATGACATATCGGGATGCAGAGCAGATAAGGTTTCATTTCTCAAAACGGTTAAAAGAATTAGGAATGATTTGGTCATGGAGATAGGAGAATAGATTTTTGTAGCGGGATGAATCATAACCTAAAATGGTGCAGATCATGCAGGTTTCAGGGGAGTCATATGCAAGATAAGAGAGTGCTTCCACCAGGAACTCGTAGCGTAGCTCATGTTCAGGCTGCTGTAATAAAGTAGATAGTGTTGCCATTGCATCGGCAGCCTTGTTCTTTGTTCTAAGAATTTTCTCAAATGTGATAGATATGAAATATTTCTTTAAATCATCTACCATTTTCTTGTAAGGAATGAGCTTTTCATCTTTGGTTTGGTACACATCATTGACTTGGTGGATAATCAGTTGTGAGTCTCCATGAATGTGTATCTTGGTAACTCTCCACTGTATTGCCATTTTCATACCATTGAGAAGTGCCTCATATTCTGCAATATTGTTTGTGCAAGGAAAATTTAATCTAAATGCTTTTGGTATCGAGTATCCTTGAGGAATGATGAACAATATGCCTGCTCCAGATCCATTCTATGTGTAGGAGCCATCAAAGAATAATTGCCATTCTCTAGAAGAGAGGTGCATGATAAAGGAATCGGGAAATTCCATTTGCATGGGTGTATTATCAAACAATGGTGCTTCAGCTAATTGATCAGCAATGTCTTGTCCTTTGATAGCTTTTCTTTCAACATATTCAATGTCAAATTCGCTCAAGAGCATGACCCATTTAGCTAATCTACTTGTGAGGGCAGCTTTGCTTAGTAGGTACTTCAATGGATCAATCTTAGCTACCAAATGAGTGGTATGAGCTAACATGTAATGTCTTAGTTTCTGTGATGCAAAGATCACAGCTAGACATGCCTTCTTTATCATTGAGTAGTTCTTCTCATAGGTCACTAAGGTTCTGCTGATATAGTAGATGGCTCTTTCCTTCTTGTTCTCATCATGTTGTGCTAGTAATGCCCCCAGTGATGTATCTGTTGTGGAGACATATAATATTAATGGCTTCCCATGAATAGGAGGCATCAATATAGGTGGATTTGATAGATAATTCTTGATATGATCAAAATTCTTTGCACAGTCTTCATTCCATGTAAAGGTCACACCTTTATGTAATGTTTTTGTAAAAGGCTGTGATATGTCCGCTAGCTATGATATGAATCTTCTGATAGATTGAACTCTACCTTGCAACATCCTCATTTGACTGATATTTGTGGGAGGTTGCATCTCTATTATAGCCTTGACTTTAGCCGGATCAACTTCAATGCCTTTCTTGGAGACGATGTATCCTAGGAGCTTGCCAGAAGTGACTCCAAAAGCACACTTCGTAGGATTTAGTCAGAGACTAAAATGTTCCATTCTATCTAGGATCATGCTCAAGTCCTTTAGATGTTTAGTCCTGATCATAGATTTTGCTAATGTGTCATCAACATAATCCTCCATTGTTCTATGCATCATATCATGAAAAATAGATGTCATTGCTCTTTGGTATGTAGCTCCTGCATTTTTGAGTCTGAATGGAATAACATTCCAACAGAAGGTTCCCCACGCACATGTGAATGCAGTTTTCTCTTGGTCTTCTGGAGTAATTTTGATTTGGTTGTATCCAGAAAAACCATCCATAAGGGAATACATTTCATAGCCCACTGTCATGTCCACTATCATATCAATGTTAGGTAGTGGAAAGTCATCCTTAGGGCATGCTCTGTTCACGTCTCTAAAGTCTGTGCACACTCTGATTGAACCATCTAGTTTTGAAATAGGTACAATGTTGGAGATCCACTCAGCATAGTCTATGACACGAATGAATCCAGCTTTTAGGAGTTTTTCTAGTTCTGCTTTGACTAAGAGTGCAACATGAGGATGCATCTTTCTCAATTTTTGCTTGATTGGTTTTACTCCAGGAGCAATGGATAGATGGTGCATAATGAGATTGGGATCCAATCTTGGCATATCTGAATATTTCCATGCAAAATTGATCTTTTTTTCTGATAAGAATGTAGTGAATTTCTGTTTCTCTTCTTCTGATAGAGATTGTGCTACATGTACCAATTGTGGTTCCTCTGTTGTACCCAAATTGATGGATTGAGTGGGCTTAATCAGAACTGGAGATCTATCTTGTAAATGACTCGGAAGGACATCAAATATCTCATCCTTAGGTGCCTCAGAGAGGTTTTCACCTTCAGATACGTCTTTTATTTTTACTTTCGTAGGATCTGAGACTGCCACAAAGTGGTTTTCACCCTCAGAACTCTTTTTCTTTTTCTTTTTCTTTTTTTGACTAAGATATTTGATGTCCGACTCGGTCATGCTGACGCTTGGTTTGCTGATGGAAGTCCTCATAGGCTTGACTGCATTGAGGTAACAAGCAAGGGCATAGTCACTGGAAAAGGTGTAAACACCATGGCTTGGGTTTGTGGAAGTTTGGTCGATAAGATCAAGGTGTTGGATAGTCAAAGCGGGAAAGGCTTGGGATATGGTGTTCATGAATGTGGATATGTCATCATTGGTCCTAACCTGATGCTCAAGTTCAAAGGTGATATTACAGCTCAAAATGTTTAACTCATGAATAGGCTCAATGTTATCGTGGGAATCCTCTTCAGCCATAGGTGGATCAGACACGTTAAGTTCATTGTTTCGCTCTAGACCTATGTTGGGTTGAGATACATATTGGTGAATAACATCAATATATTTTTCTGTGATAAGCTCATCTTCTTCTGGAATGGCTCCCCATTCATAGTCATTTGACTCAGCTTCTGATTCAGGATCTCTAGGAAATCTGAGAAAATGTGTGAAGTCAGGATGAATACCCCAAGAAGGATTACCCTCAGTCTCTGACTTGAATTCATATTCATGGGAATCAGTGTCAGAATAACTACTCTCTGCTTCTGGATCAGTTTGATCACCTTCAAGATTGGCTGGTTCTTGTGGTGCAACCATCTCTTGTGCTATAGTAGGTTCTTGTGTTTCTACTACATTAATTCTTTTGATAGGATCATCTTTATCATCAAGAAGATCTTTGATCTCTTTAGGCAATTTTTCATAGGGGATGAGTTTTGAACTATCTGAATCATCATCTGAGGGTTCTGTCTCTTCTTTCTTGAGAAGGGGTTCTCCTGGTGCAATTTGTTCTATGACATGAGAACAACCACCTTTGAGATGATAAGGTCTCTTTGTAAAGCCTAAGCCTGCAGTATCTTTGTTTATTCTACCAGTATGTGGAATGGGTGTCACAAGACCCTTTCCTCTGATTCCTAGAGGTCCTTGACCTGGATACCCCATCTTAGCTATCAATTTGTTCTTTGGACCATATGAAGTAGAAGGGATTTTAGGTGCTACAGATTCGCTAGTTTGAACAATTTTGGATTCAGAATCATCTTTGTATAGCCATGCAAGCACAGCTTCATCCTCTTCAAATTCTTTTTTGGATACTTGCTCCACCACAAAATTTCTTTTGTATGCTTCCATAGGTTCCTTAGGTTCTGATTTAGATTGCTTCAAAGATTGTCCATATGACTTGGGTGAGATAGGGAGAGATGTCAGAGACAAGACTGGCTCTATAGTGTATTCTCCCATCCCATTTTCTTTGATATTGATCTCTTTAGCAATGTCGTCCATCTTAGATGTGGAAGCAACATTTAGCTGCTTGATGGAAGATTCTCTGTTATTGGGAACAAGCTTATCGGCACTTTCCTTCAATGTATTGCAAGTTGTACTCAGATCTGCTCGGATAGTAACCTCCACTCCTTCATAGGGAAATTTCAAGCATTGATGGTACATAGAAGGAATGGCTTGCATTTCATGGATCCAGGGTCTCCCTAGAAGGATATTGTAAGCCAATGGTAGATCAAGCACCTAACATGTGGTATCTTTGATGACCGGACCCACTTGGATGGGTAAGACAATGGTGACTTTAGAAGCTCTTTCTTGTTCGTCATAGGCTTTTATGGTGATCTTCTTTCGAGGATCAATAAATAAGAATTTGAAATTGCAAACCAAACACATAAATAAGATTTGTCACTTCCAATTCCAATTTCAAAATTGCAACCAAACGCAAAATATGGATTGTCTCAACCATCTTCCGGGTGAACCAAACTGTCTAAACTATATTCTGAATACACAAAACCAGAATTTCAAAACCTGATTTTGAGATAATCAAGTTTTGTCTCAAATTCCAATTCCCGCAAACAAACAGGGCCTAAATGCGTTGTGTGATGAAGTTACTCACCTGCATGGAATTAAGATCTACTAACATCAATCTAATCAAATACAATGTAAATTTAACTAGAATTGAAATTATAACCTATATTATCCCATGGATCTTTAGATAGAAGTGGTAAGTGAAGCTCTAAGCTATAATCCTCACTAGTGACACCTCTAAAATGAGAAATGATGTTGCTACTATGCTTATGCTATGCTTCTATGATGATTCTAGCTCAAGAATGATGAAATTATGATACTAAATGCTTAAAAATGCTCAAATTGCTCAAATTGCTCTTAGAAATGATCTCAATTGCCTATAGTAACAATGTTATGCAAATGAAATTCCAAGATGGAAATGCTCTCCAAAATGCCTCATACTTATAGTAAATGTCCAAGGGTAGGGGGTGGAGTGAAGTAATCATGGTTATCCCTTGGTTGAGTAAAAACTTTACATTGTCCATAAATGGGGGGGCAAGCCTTTAAATGGTTTCAAAGCTTTGGACAATTTAAATGTTTGAGTGATTTATGTCCTTTTGTTCTCAATTCTCATTGGTTGATCACTTTGTTGAAAGAAAATACTAATATTAATTCAATTAATTAATTAATTTTAGCCATGGAAGGGTAATAGGTTCATTTTGATTTTTGATTAAACAACTATACAATTAATTGATTAAAATCAATTATATATTGTTTTTGGCCCTTTTAAGCTTCAATTTAATCATTTAACATCATTATTTAATAATTCCTTTGTTTTAATTGATTTTGTTCAACTTTATTTAATTATGTCCATTTTATTGCATTTTGAAAAGTACTTGTCCAATTTTACATGTCTACAAATGCCCCTCTTTGAATCAATGTGCGAAGAACATTGGTTCAAAGATCCTTTAAGTCCTGATTGCTAATTCTTGATGTGATTGATTGCTGCCTCTTGATAAAAAAAATTATTGCCCCACTGATTTCATGTTGTTTGATTGCAACTTCAATTTGATACCCTTATGCCCCCTCAGAAATTAAAACATATTAATTCCTTGATTTCGAAAAAAAATTTGATTTGATGTTTGATTTATCAAATATGTTTTCATTTCTGACTATTTGATGAGATGTCATGATGTATGATTATGCCCCGGTTTGGTTTGAGTAGTTAAGATAGGTCCACAGCTAGTTTCACCTCCAAAATTAGGTCAAAATACCTTAAATAGGTTTAGAAACCTTGTTTTACCATTCATTTTTACTTTTCATCTTGGTGATTTTCCTCTAATCCTCTAGTGATTTTTGAGATGGTTGTGCCAATTCAGGAGCATAGATTTGACAGGTGCCACAGATATGTGAGGCCGCTTGAGTATGGAGCTCCGATAAGTCGTTATAAACCTTGATTGAGCATTTATGGTGCATTTATGATCATTTATTGCAATTTCATGTTTTGTCGTTGCCTTGAATTTAAGAACTCTCACCTAGGAATGATTTTACTGTCGCCTCCATGGTTTTTACTCCCGCCTCCATGTATTTTATCCTCGCTTAGGAATCTTTTACTCTCGCCTAGCACTAGAACAACTCTCACCTAGTGGTAGGTTAATCTGCCCCTTTTCCGATAGATTGTCGCTTACAAGAACCCTAACGTATTTGCTGTCACCTAGGCTAGCATTCACTATTATGTAGCCTAATTCACTATCGCCTAGTAGCAAACTGTCGCCTGCCAGCAAAATAAAATCACTTGGCATGTTTGTATTATCACCTAAGGTTAAATGTCGCTTGGCATGATAAAAATCATGCCTACTGACCATTTGGAAAAAAATTTACTTTTCACCCATGTACTTGATTGCGTTGATTAAAATTTGATAACTCTTGATGATAGATTCAGATAATAAGTGTAGGTCTGTTATTGTCAACAAAAATAGTTGGTTTAGGATATCTAGATAGTGATACTTTGGAATATGATTTGTCAATCCCATTTAGGATAGTGATTAATAGGATAAATCAATCAGTGTGAAAACTAATATGATTTTGATACTGCCACTTCGTTCTCAGGATACAGAGAAACGAATGAGGGTACTTGATGTGATGACTTGAGATTTTGAGAAGATTGACTTGAGATAATTCCTTGATACAATGTACTGATATGATTCCTTTTATTTTTCCAACAAGATCACAGTCCCACCTTATATGTCCGGTCAGTTGCCTCTTGGGTTATTGACTTGAGTCAGGGACTCACAGTAGTTGAGTTTTGTGTTATCGAGCGATACGGATTGAGATTTTTGCTTGACCTCCCACGGTTTCAGCTAAATCATGGGTTACTAACTGTAGTGGCGGAGTGATGGCACTCTGACCACAACACATTCCACTTATCGTATGGAGAGATGATTATCACGCCCAAGGACGTGTATAGATTGCTTCGGATCCCGTGTAGAGGAGAGATAGTATATTATGATTCTTTTGTCTGCCGACAAGTATTCAGGGACAACACTATAGGAGATGGGGATACTATTACATGGCCTCAGTTTTCATCTTTTCCTACATTACCAGCAGTTTTAGGTGCAGTGATTGGTGGTTTACTACTTCCCAACCGGTGAGTTCGTGGTTTTTCAGTCAGTTGGGGTAGGATCATGGAGGATTTACTTTCTCATCCTTGATGGTTTGATTGGGGTTCCTGCATTCTGGCGCAGTTATATCATGATTTACACAAGGTGGTGTATCGGGGGAGTGCCTCATTATTAGCAGGTGCCATTGTTCTTCAATTGTGGATATGGGAGCATCTTCCCATTACTAGGCCCATTTCTAATAGGGTTCGACATCAAGGATTTCCTTATGCTTTCTTGTACACTGGTATGGTGATTCAACACCACTTGGGTCACTTGGATTACTAGAGATATCAAATTGATGATCTCGATCAGGTTACATGGCATCCCTTCCTCAGTTGTGATAGATGGAGAGAGGATGAGGATGAGTTACCATACATGTTTTCCCCTTGCTGGATGATTGGGCATACTACCACTACTATTGAGCGCTTCTACTTCGAAAGAGTTTTGAGACAATATGGTTAGACACAGGATATGCCTCAGGGTAATGCACTATATGCTCGAGTACAAGCAGAGATCTCTCTATGGGGTCCATGTATTGATTATTAGTTTGCATTAGATTGGATTGTGGGTATGACTATTTGCAGATGAGAGATATTAACAGGTATTGTAGATGCAGGGATGTCACATGAGTATGCAGATTGGTGGACTCGCATAGGTTTCCTTGTTTCACTGATCCAACTGAGCATATTCTTGGACGTCGTGATGGTGATAGGGATGATAGACATCAGAGAGGACAAGGATGTAGACATCCCCAGGTTGCACCAGGTAGAGGACAGCTGAGACGGGGTCATGATCATGGGGATACTAGAGATAGACCAACTAGAGCACCAGATGATGCAGTTGATAGACAACCTAGAGCAGATAGACATGATAGAGCTCATAGACATCAGAGAGCTCAGAGGTAGGCACAGATTGATGTAGCTAGGCAGATTCCTGGGGGATTGGATCCCTTGGTACAGTTACAAAGAGTAGCCTTGGCTCAGCATGATGATGATGTAGCTCAATAGGATCAGGGGCAGTAGGATGATGGTGCTCCACAAATGGCTCCCCCAGCTCCACAACCACAAGGTGCACAGGGTGATCGTATTGATGGATTATCTCAAGATATGCAGGTATTGAGGATAGATATGTCCACTGTTGTGGGTCAGTTGGATCAGGATGCCTCTTTATTACAATAGTTTGTATCAGCCATGGTTGTTCTGAGATAGGATGGAGTGAGTACTTCATAGGCTCCTCCTCCTCCATGAGATGGTAGAGGTCCAGATGGATCTGGTGCTGCAGGCTCTTGATTGATCTAGTGACTCATTGATGATGTTCTCTTTGTTTCATATGTCATGATATTTGACTGATTGATACAATTGGTGTACCCCTTTTGATGATATTGTACCTTGATACTTGATTTGATGATCATATGATGAACACTCTGTTGATGATATATATGATATACTCCTTGGATCGTCTTGATGAGTTAATTTATGAGATTTATCTTTTATGCAGCTATATGATGTGTTATGCATTTATGATTTATGCCATGGATGCAATTATCTTATTTTATGATATAGATAAATGAGTGCAATGACGTATGGATTTTGATACTATGCTTTTCTATTTTGTCAATGTATGGATGCAAAATGTTTGATGGAAATGCATATGTATGTTCCTATCTTTTTATTTATTTTTCAAGCATCTAGATGAATGCAATGCGAACTCTTACTTTATGAATGCATGATATATGGAATGATTTCTTTTCTTTTCTTTTGATATATGAGTAATCAATAATGTTTAATGCTATACATGAATGCAAAGATAATCTCACTTGCGTTGTAAGATTAAGGATTATATTGAATGTTTGAATTTGTAATCTTCCCCCATTTCATTGATGTTTGAACCAACTCAAGTATTTATTGATGTGCCCCCCCTTTTGTCCTTGGAAATTTATCATAAATAAATGCAATTAACTTTCCATGCTAATGCAATGCAATTAATCTAAACATGATAGTGCCATGCAATTAATCTAACATGATAATGCAACCTAAGTGTCACCAGCTTTTAGCAAATAAATGCCATAAGGATAAATTTTCATCATTGAGCATTTTTGGGACCGAAAAGCTAGTACAATCATCACTGATCACATCATGATGATATGAATACCACTTTTTATCGCATTTTGGTAACCTCATTTTGAAACTGGTACAACCCTCATTAGTTGGATGACCAAACTATGGGAGTTTGAATACCGGTGTCAACAGATTCAATGTTGCAAGTGGATTTTTGGTATTAAGATATAGAAAATCTAAATAGCCAAGGGATCTGTTTGTGTAAAAAAGCAAAGGTCAACTCGCCCTCTTATGTGATAGTCCTCGATGCTTCTTTGATGACCATGTCGTTAGACGAACTCTCATAAGTGGATGAATCTTCTTCAAAACAGTCACTTAAAGTCAAAAAATATATATCACATCTTTATCATGGCTAATCTAGTTGAAACATCCTCAAATAGCTCAAAAGATATGATGACAAGTCAATTTCAGCAAGATTTTATCAATAAGAAGATTTCAAGTGTTTTACCATATTTTTTTTATTTTTTATTTTGCCAAGAAAGAAAGCTTTTGAATGTTTTGCCATGTTTTAGGATTTTCCAACAAGTATTTCCAAGTATTCTGATCTTTAAGGTGTTTTTGTCCATTTTAATCCTGAATAATAACATCAATGAAGGCTCAAGGATCATGTTGTAGGGTCAAATACTTAGTCTCAATAAACTTTCCTCGCTTCTAAAATCTCGATAAATCTCTCTCTGCCGTGACTGATTGTAGCACTTATTGAATCCCTTCGGTACCAAATTTGCAATCTTCTTCTGCCCCAAGAGGATAAATGTGATCGTTTGACAACTTAGGGCTGATAGACAATGCAACAATGTGACTGACCGACTTTATTATGACTATGTAAAAATGATGGATGCAATGGTGGTTGTACAAATGAGATGGTGGAAATGCAATATGGACATATGTGACTAGGAAAGACAAACTTAAGGGAACAAAAGGCACTTGTTTACCAAGTTTTCACCCTTTGGATGGATCAAGCTCTTTTTTTTTCTATTTTTTAAACTTTTTACTTTTTTTGCTACCAAGGTGCCTATTTCTAGGTTTTCACCAAGGCACTTTTTCTCTTTTTTCATTTTTTTTTTTTTTTTGTATTTTTTTTTTTCCTTGTGTTTTATCATCAAGGCACCTATTTTCTAGGTTTTCACCAAGACAACATCTTTTTTTGAATGTTTTTCCTTTCTTCATGCTCAATTTTTCAATGTTTTTGACTTTTTTGTGCTTTTCCAATGTTTTTGGTATTTTTAGAATATCTTTTGAACTATGCACAATAAATATGATGCTCTCTCATCTGATACTTTTTATACTCTTTCGTCTGAATCATGTGTAGAACCTTTTGAGATGAATACTCTTGATGGGTTCTTGGAGCTCCTCTCCTTCACAATCTGATAATTTATAGGTTCCTGTGCCAAATGAAGATACTATGATGAATGGGCCAAGCCAATTAGCTTCCCATTTGCCTTTCTTCTCCCTTTCAACCTGATTCTTTGGGTTTTCCCTCAACACTAAGTCTCCTACCTGAAAGATTCTTGGTTTAATATGTTTATTATAGTTCTTCAAGATTCTATTCTGATGCACTTTCAGGTGCTCATAAGCTTGTGATTGATGTTCTTCAAGTAACTCCAACTGTTGAAGCCTAGCTACTCTATAGTCTTCATCTGTGATCAATCCGTGTAATGATACTCGTAGAGATGAGATTTCAACCTCTAATGGGAGAACTGCTTCAGCCCCATAGACTAATGAAAATGGCGTGGCTCCTGTGGATGTTCTTATGCTGGTTCCATAGGCCCATAATGCTAGATTAATTTTCATATGCCAATCCCTTCCTGATTTATTGACCGACCTTTTCAAAATCTTCAAGATATTCTTATTCGTGGCTTCGGCTTGCCTATTTCCCTAAGGGTAATAAATTGATGATGAATGCTGAGTGATATGAAGTGTAGCACAAAGTTCATCAACATCCTTATTCTTGAACTATTTTCCATTATCTGTTATTATGGCATGAGGAATACCATATCGGCAAATGATGTGATTTAAGATAAACATGGAAATTTGTTTACTCGTTGTTGTTATCAAAGGAACCGTTTCAACCCACTTAGTGAAATATTTTGTTGTGGTTATGATGTGTTTGTGCCCATTTGAAGAAGATGGATGTATGACGCCAATTAAATCAAACCCCCATTGATAGAAAGGCCATGGTGTGACAAATGGGTGTAATTCTTGTGTCGGTGAATGTATCATGTCACCATGGTATTGAAATTTACTACATGTCTTCACAAAGTGGCAAGCATCCTTTTCTAATGTCTTCCAGAAATACCCTAAGCGAAGGATTTTCTTGGCTAGGTTTAGACCGCTTGAGTGTGACCCACATATGCCTTTTTGAACCTCGTGTAAAGCTAACTTAGACTCTTCTTCCTCTAGACATCTAAGTAATGTCCCATCAAAACCCTTACGATACAATGTTTCAGAGAGGATTAGGTAACGGGCTAATTGGCATATGAAGTTGCATTTTTGAGTTCGGGTTTGGTCTAAGGGTAGTACTTGGTCTTTGAGGTATGTGTATATAGGTCCATACCAAGGGGAGTCATGTCCATGTAATAGGGAAATAATTTGGGTTTCGGGAAGGTTGAATGCCGGTTTCACCAACTCTTCCACCAAGAACTCATACTTCTCATTTTGATCCAGTTTTTGTAACAAGGAAGCCAAGGTGGCCATGGCGTCAGCTGCTCTATTTTTCTCTCTAGGAATCTGCTCAAAAGTGATCAAAGCAAAGTATTTCTTCCATCCATCAATCATGGTCTTATATGGCATCAAATTTTCATCTTTAGTGTTATATTCATTGTTGACTTGATTGATGATAAGTTGAGAATCTCCATAAATTTGTAGCTCTTTGATGTTCCACTCTAAGGCCATTTTGATGCCTATGACAAGTGCCTCATATTCCGCTATATTGTTTTTGCATGGAAACATAAGCTTGTAGGACTTTGGAATGGTGTAACCTTGAGGAGTGACCAATAGTATGCCGACACTGGAACCTCCTTGAGTGTAAGAGCCATCAAAGAATAACTTCCATGTTTTTGCTTCTATGTTGATAATGGCGGAATCCAAAAATTCCACTTGAATAGTTTGTGTAGAAATCATGGGATTCTCCGCTAAATGATTCGCTATTACTTGCCCTTTTATTGCCTTTCTATCGACATACTCAATGTCAAATTCACTCAAAATCATAACCCACTTAGCTATTCTACTTGTTAGGGCAGTTTTACTTAACAAGTACTTGAGAGGATCAATTTTGGCAATTAGTTTGACCTTATGCAGCAACATATAATGTCTCAACTTTTGAGATGAAAACACCACTGCTAAGCAAGCTCTTTCCATAAATGTGTAATTAAGCTGATATTTGATCAAAGTCCTACTTAAATAGTAGATAGCTTTTTCCTTTCCTTGTTCATCTTCTTGTGCTAAAAGCACTCCTAGTGATCTTTCGATAGTGGATATGTATAGAAGCAATGCTTTGCCCTTAATTGGTGGCATGAGAATGGGTGGATTTATTAAATAAGTCTTCAACAATGTAAAAGCTTGATCACATTCCTCATCCCACATGAATATAGTATCCTTATGTAGCAACTTGGTGAAAGAATGACATTTTTCGGCCAATTGAGAAATAAATCTCCTTATGGATTGAATTTTGCCTTGTAATGATCTCATTTGGCTGATGTTCCTTGGTATGTCCATGTCCATTATGGCTTGTACTTTTTCTGGGTCCACTTCAATTCCTTTGGCAGAAACTATATAGCCTAGTAACTTGCCGGATTGGACTCCGAAGGCACATTTCTTTGGGTTTAATCTGACCTTGAATTGCTCCAACCTAACAAATATCTTTTTCAAAATTTGGAGATGTTCTTCTCTTTTGTGGGATTTTGCTAGGATATCATCCACATAGTCTTCTAAGAATGTGTGCATCATGTCGTGGAAGATAGTTGTCATGGCCCTTTGATATGTAGCTTCGACATTCTTAAGGCCGAAGGGCATGGCATTCCAATAAAAAGTGCCCCAAGGGCAAGTAAAGGCAGTCTTCTCCTGGTCTTTAGGTGCAATTTTAATTTGATTATACCCGCTGAAACCATCCATTAGGGAATACATGGAATGACCCGCTGTCAAGTCAACTATTGCATCAATACTCGAAAGTGGGAAATCATCCTTAGGACAAGAAAGATTTAGATCTTGAAAATCTATGCATACTCGAATAGATTTGTCATGTTTTGTAATTGGTACAATGTTCGAGATCCATTCAGCATAAGCTATTGCCCTTATGAAGCCTACTTTCAACAATTTTTCTAGTTCTGCCTTGACCAAAAGAGCTATGTGTGGGTGCATCTTTCTCAACTTTTTTTTTACTGGCTTAACTCCTGGTCTAACATTCAGATGATGCATTATAAAGTCAGGATCTAAGTCAGTCATGTTGGCATATGACCATGCAAAGTTTATTTGTTGCTCTTTGAAATTTTTTATGAAGTCCTCTCTTTCTAGAGGTGTGAGTGATGCAGCCAAGTGTATAAACTTTGGATCCACTTCCGTACCAATGTTGATCTTTTTTGTCGGTTCTATAAGTATAGGTGACCTTTCTTCCTCATGCTCGAGCAAGGTATCCAATCTCTCTTCCTTTGGTGCCACAGTTGGGTTTTCACCAAAGGAAACGTCTTTTATTTTCATTTTTTTTGGTTCTAGTGGTGCCACATAATGGTTTTCAACACTAGAAATTTTTTTTTTCCTATTTTTTTTCATTTTTTTCTTTTGACTAAGAGAATGGACCCCCGCTGTGCTCATCATGTCCGTATCGAATTCGTTGGTGAAAGAGGGTTCTGTATGCACCCTAAAATGGTCGCCTAGACTTTGGGCCCCATTTATTCAATTTATCAATCCTGAATCATTTTTATCAATAATCAATATTTTCAACAATATCAATCTCTTGATCAAATCCTAATTTCGATCATATATTGGATTTTATCCTATGGGCTAACCATTTATCCTAAGTCCTTATTTGATTAAAAGGAATATTTCCTCCCCTTTTAATTAAATAAAAAGCCCCCACTTTCCTCTTATCCTAAGTTGCACAAATAAAGCATTATTCCTATTTTATAAAAAGGAAAAAAGCACCTTTTGTCTCACATGAGGCTCAAAAGTCAACACTTCACTCTCATTGGAGGATACTTGTGCACATGGATTGCTCCTCTTTCAAGCTCCACCGCTGATTAAGACTTTTTGCCTCTTAATCTCCATGGTCCATTTCACCTCATTTCTTATAAAAGGAGAGCTCTCTCCTTCATTTGGATATACCATGTTTTTATGCTAATGTTATGCTGCAGGTTTTAGATGCATTTGGAGCTTTTGAGGATTTTGAAGACTTGTTGCTTTCATTGTAGTTGCATATTTGCTTTCATAGTTGCATGATAATAGCATTCTTAGTGTAGATTTCCTTTTATGCAATAGAATAAGCTCACATAGTCTAAATAGGAGGCATTGTAATCCATTGCTATTTCCTTTCATAGATTAGTTGCATTGTACTTTCCTTTCATAGCATAGTTTGTAGTTTCCTTTCATAGTTTAGATTGCATCATCATATAGCTTGCATTGCATTGCATATTTGATTCTTGGAGATATTGGTATTGTTTCCCTTGTCTTCACTTGAATCTCTCATTATGTGGTTGACTAGCAAGGTCACAAGCTTGTAGCTCTAGCTGAGAGCAAATTTATCATAGTCCCTTGCAACTCCATGCATAGAGAGCTATGAGCCACTTTGTGAGGCCTCATTCTTGAGCAACCTTGCATGTAATGGTTCATAGAAGTGCACCTTTTTAGTGTGTACATATCTGGCACCCACCGTGGGCCAGAGTAGATAGGCTTTGTCCTTTGTTTTTTTGCATTTTCGTTATTTTTCAGATTATTTTTCAAAAATTTTGCAGTTTCAGTTTTCTGTCTCAGAGTATCACGCGATACTTCTTAGAAATATCGCACGATATACCTTTGTATAGCGGTATGACACTTCACATGACAGAAGAATCACCCGCCAGTACTGAGGTATATCGCCTGACGTCGTGCGAAGTATCGCCCGCCCATAGTGAGAAGTATCACCCAGACCGAGGAATATCGCGCAACTATACGAAACTATGTCGCGCGATACTGGTGAAGTCTGAGGTTTATCGCCTGATCTTACAGAGACTTGCATTTCCAGTTTTCTCATCCGAATTTGATTATTTTAGTTTGTTGTGTTTAGATAGGTCTAATTTGCATCTTTTAGCTTAAATCTATCAGTTTATCGCATATTTACATTTGGATTTTGATTTTGCTAATCTTGTGGGTCTAACAAGTTGTGTTTGTAGGTGCTCATCATTGCTTGAAAATTGCTAAAAATGCATGTCAAAGAGGGCTACTAACAATTTTTGCAGGGCTGCCCAAGCATAAAAACAAAAAAAAAAAAGAAGTTTCTTGCTTGTTTATTTGCTTTCTTTTCAAGTGTGGCATTCACTAATTGTATTAGGAATCTTTAAAACCTTGTGAAAGGGATCTTGAGGTGGTAGGAGAAGTATGCTCTTCACCTTTAGGTGAACCAGAAAATCTTGACCCATCTTAAGGTTTTGGAAGCAAGGGAGTAATTGAACCTCTTTGCTTGGTGTGTTTGGGATAGATTCTTGAGATAGGGGAGTATGCTCTTCACCCTTGTGGTGAACCAAAAACCTTGAACCTCAAGAGTTGATCTATTCTTTGTTTAGTTTAGGATCCTTTAGTGGGCCTGCTCTTGAGCAATCAAGAGGAACGACTCAAGTGGGGACAACCTTGTCATCATTTTCCTTGGTGGCAAGTGATTCCAACTCACTATAATCTCAAGGCTATCAAGGACACCAAAAACCTTGGTAGACATAACACTTGTCTTCGTTTGATGTGAGTAGCTCATGGGATTGCGACCATGGGGAAAACATTGAACAAGAATGCTTAAGGTACTCTTGAGGCCGCAAGGTCCTAGTCCTTTATGAGGAGCAAGAGGGGTGTTGTGAACGGAAATCCTTATTAAGAGCCATTAGATAGAAGCCACCTTATTTTTAACCGCTTATCTTCTTAGTGCAAGGATTGATCCAAGTGGTTTACCTGGATCACCTTAAGATACTCACCATATGTGTCCCTTTGGTTGTGTCATTTGAAATTTCCATGACAAAGCCAACATCTCTTGTGGGTAACCACTTGGTGTGAGGCGAGGGGGCATCAAGTTGTGGGCTAAGTTGGTAAGTATTGAGCCTTGACTTTTTAGGATAGATTTGCTTGAAGTGTCTTCGATTGTGTGATACCAGTGTAAACATTCTCAACATACAAACAATCGGTAGCATTCATAGGGTGCAATTTTATTTTTGATATCATAAGTTTTTGTCTTGGCAAGGTTGCTTTTGCCCTTGTTTCAAGTGTTTGAAGACATGTTTGATCCTCTACTATTTGCAAACCTATCCAATTGCTGTTGAATTTGTGATTGAAATCAGACATTTTCACCCTCACATTCAGAAACTTAAAATTAGACCTTAAAAACTCAAAATTTTGCACAAATTGGTCAAGATCAACATCAGTATCACATTAGCCAAAGAGAAATATTGCATTAGAAGGTTGTTCTTGGTGAGAAAATTTATCTCTAGAATTGTGAGCTACATTATTGGAAAATTCTCGTACTCTTATTGTCCAAATAATTTTCATTTAATCTCAATTTCAATTATTTTTTGGCTTAGCCCAACCTCCTGGTTCAAAAGTGCAAGGGTAGTCACCCTTTGATTTGAAGCACCTCTTTGATAGTGTTGGTAAAGCCCCTTCTTCTATCTTTTCATTTCTCTTTGGACAATAGAGAACTTTGATTATCCTAGTTTGGTGTTGACATTTTGTGAGGTCATCCTATTACCAAGGGTCTTCTATTTTCAGTCTTCCTTGGTCAGTCCAGATCTTAGATCCTAGGTGTTGTTATGTTGCTCAACATCTCAATGAACATTATGGTATCAATTGCACAAGATGGCTCTTAGTCTTCTTATTTCTTCTCCATTTCCCATGTTCTTCTAAAGTCTTCTATTCCCATGGGAAATTCTTCTTCTTCTTCTTGATTCTTTTTCTCCTACTATCTAGTTTGCATTCCTCTATTTTTCTATCATTCCTATGCTTGATTTCTCCTCTTTTGGAACCATGAATCTTGACTATCTAGCTTTGGAACCTTTATTAAGAATAGATGATCTTGAGCTCATTGACATATTCAAAAAGTGTTGTTCCTCCAAAATTCTCATGAGTGATGAATTTATAGCAAAAATAAAAGAAAAGATGATTAAATCAGATGCCTTTGCTAGAATCATAAACATGATCATATCACGATCTTCTTCTTCCAAACATTCTTCATCATCTAAATCTTCTCATTCTTCTTCACCTTCCAAGTCTTATCATGACTCTTCCAGACATCATTCTCATTCTTCATCTTCTAAGTCTTATCATGATTCTTCTAAGCACTATTCACATTCTTCATCTTCCAAATCTTATTATGACTCTTCTAAACATCATTCAAATTCCTCATTATCCAAGTATTCTTCTTCCACTAGGTCTTCATTTTCTTCTTCCTCAAGATCTCGTTCTTCTTCTACTTCTCCCAAGAGTCTTACTTCTCTTCAGAAGACATACCATAAAGAGCAACATGATAGTCCTTGTGATGTCTCTTCCACAAAGAGTGATACACCCACCTATGATGACTATGATGACTATGATGATGGAAAATTTAGCCATACCTATGATGCTTCTATTCCTAAGAGTCCTCGTCATGTGCTTAGGCTTACTAAAGGGTCATCTTATTGGGTAGATTGTGATGGGGATCCATATGATTCTGATTTTGAGAGGAATTATGATATTTGTTGTGAACAATATGATACATCTACTTCTATTGAGGAAGAGAAAGCTTTTCATGCTGATTATAAACGTAGATACTATGAGCATCTCTCCTCTAAAAACTCTCATGCTGAAAATAAAGATCTCACTCTCAAGCAAGATCATGTTAATGTTGAACCTTTGTCTTGTGATGGTTCCCTTCCATCCTCTACTTCCTCCAATATCCACACATCTCCTAAAGCTGCTAAGTCTTCCAAATCTTTCACAAAGCCTTTAAGGAGCCTTAAGAGCACAAATCCTTCATCCAAAAAAGATCCTAATGCTTTCCATGCGGTTCCCTATAGTTATCCTCAAGGGACACCTCTTAAAGATACTCAAGATAACCTTCACTTGGCTGAAAATACTTTCAATAATGTCGAACCTAAAGAGCCTAAGCCTTCATCCGCTATAATGCCTATTTCAGCTAGTCCTTCACCACCTCTTCTAAAGTCTTCCATACAATCCCAACATGCTTCCTTGTCCTTAGAAGTGGCTCCATGTCAAGAGGACTCTAAAAATGATAAAGAAAAGAACATAAAGAAAGATCAAGATCAAGGACCCTCCATCTCATCCAATCCTGTTCATAATATCTCTCATTCGTTGCATGGTTATTTTGATCCTCTACGCTCTTCCGCATTCATTCCACCATCTAATAAGCAAGATCAAGCTACTACTTACACTATTGAGCTTATTGATAATCAAAATAACCTTACCACACTTGCGCTTTCCAAAGATGATACTTCTATTAAGGCTATTAAAAATGGTGTTGTTACTTCCGATGTTAAGCCTATTGAAAATCAAGAAAAAAATGATGCGCTTATGCTATCCAAAGATCCTTGTCAAGATCAAAGTCTTCCACCTTCTTGTTCTACCACTTCATGTTCACTTCCACTTTCTTCTCTTCCTAAGTCTTCGCAAGCTTTGAATGATCCTATCAAAGAAGGTGCTCCTATTCAAGATGTGCAGGATCCTGTTGAAAATTCTAATGCTCACTCTAAAGATGCTGATATCCTTGGTTGTGATATAGATGCCGATGAACTTATTGATTATCCTTTTGTGTCTTCCATGTCCATCCTTGGACCTCCTCCACCAATACTAAGGGCTTCACATTTTCCTTCCATCTTGGGCCCTTATGTCCCTTCACTTTCCCCTCCTAATTCTCCTAATTCCTCATCCATCTTAGGTCCTTACATCCCTCCATCTCCTATCTTTCCTCAAGATCAACATAGATGCATACCCTTGAATCATTTTCATCTATCCACCCATCTAAACCAGTCGTATTTCCCTTTTTCTTCCACAAGTCCCAAGTCTTTTGGAAGTAACTTGAATGGTCAATATAAGAAAAAGAAGCAATACAAGAATCCATCAAAAAAAGAAGATCACCATGTCTCCTCTAATCGACATGGGGGCATAAAGTCGAAAGAGATATCTAAGAAGAAAACTACAAGACAAGTATGGGTTCCAAAATCCATCATTGAAGATATTCTCTCCAACACATCAAAAGAAAATAAAAAGCTTAAAGCTATATGGATTCCAAAGTCTCTCTTGAAAGAGTCTTATGTTAAGCAAAAAGTGAAGTTGACATTCAAGCTTCCAAAGGCTTCCACTTCATCTTTTTTCCAAAAATATTCTTCCATTCCATGCGCCTGAACCACAACCTCTGCTATTTGAGAATTATAACAAGCACACCAATCCTCTCTTCGAGGAGTCACATAGCAATAATGAACCAGAATATGGTTCGCACTTGGACTAGAATATGGTTTACGTTTCCTCCATTTTTTTCGTCACCCTTCAAGGTGTGTATTGACGTTGATCTTACCTTTCTTTCCATCTACCTTTTCACATTCCTTCCATTCATTATCCTTCTACCTTCTATCATTTTTCCTCATTTGCCTATTCCTCATGCGTCTTCCTTTCCCCTTCAGCATCTTTGAGCATATCATTTTGAATCCTTGGCATATCATGGTTTATCCTTTCAAGGAGCATTATCTAAAAAGCTTGCCTTCTTCCAAAAAATTTAAAAAAATAGAAAAAATATTCAAAAAAAAGAAAAAGAAAAAAGAAAAAAAGAAAGAGATGAAAAAAAAATTGAAAATGTGCCATGGTGAAAACTTGGAAACAAGCACCTTGGTAGCAAAAGTAAAGAGAAATTAATTCATCCTATGGTGAAAACCACTCCCTTGTGGCACCTTGGATAAGTACCGTGATGAAAATCTGGTAATCAGACATCATGCGTAGTTCTTCTACATATTTCATTCATTTCATCTTCTCTCTTTGATCTTGAAAATGCTGAGCTATACACGAACATTTGGCTATTTTGTGAGCTATCTTATGATGGTCTTGCTTTCATTCCATTCATGTTTAGCCTTCATATTCATTTTCCTTCATTTATTCTAGCCTTTCGCTATCCTTTTCCCCCTTGGTCTTGATCTAATAAAAAAAGTAAAACACGATGATATGAAGCCTCTTGACATGTCTACTCCTTTGGACTGCATCCTTCCTTCTTTTGCAATGTGCTTTTGTGACTTATCCTATGCTAGCCTCTCATTGCTTGTCCAAATGTGCTTTGCATGACAATTTATTTCCCTAGCTTGGGTACTCTTGAGGAGTTTGCCTTTGAGGATTTCTTCCCTTCACTCTCCTTCATTCTCATGTCTTCCATCTTTTCCACCAGCTTGCTTATCCATCTTGTCCTCCACATTGCTAGACATTGGGACTGCATGATGTGATCTTGCTTGGGAGTTTGATGCCCATTTCTATCTGGGGGCATCCTTTGTACATACTTATTGATCTTGAAAAAATACCAAAACAATTTGATATATGATGCTGAAAAAATTTTAAAAAGTATAAAAAGTCATGAAAAAAATACAAAAAAATCAAAAAATGCAAAAATTTCAAAAAAATAGAAAAAGTGCCTTGGTGAAAACTTGGAAACAGGTGCCTTGGTAGCACAAAATCCAAAAAAGAAAAAAAATGAAAAAAAGAGAAAAAATTGCAATAAATCCAAGTGGTGAAAACCTGGAAATAGGCGCTACTTGAGGCCTTTGCACCCCTATTTGTTAGCATGCGCTCTCGACACTTAGCCTTTGTCCATCATGCCTTAACCTTGTTGCCTTAGTCTAGAATTGGTCTTTATCTTTGTCTAAGGGGCATACCTGTTAGCATTGGTCCTTTAGGTGCATTTGTCTCTTAGGGCATTTCATAACAGGTGTTTTTCAACACCACCCCAAAAGTGTTTTTCAACACTACCCTTGCGTCGAGTGTTTCTTAACACTTATCAGATGTCTTACCCAATAGTCTAAGTATGATGCGATATTTCTCATTTGCAGATGTGATAACCAGAGTTTGACTCTATGACCAACACACACACACACTTAAACAATCAATTCGCTTGAGATATGGTGACTTTACTTTTCTTTGTGTGCTGTCTATGCGGATTTCTTTGATGAGTGGTCTCTCCCTGAGAAGTTTTTGATGATGCATAGCTAGAAGACTGAGGGTATGAGAACATATTTTCTTTCTTTATCTGCTTGTGGGTATATTTTATTGGTCCTAACTGTCATGAGCATTTATGCTGGTCTTACTTGACCCTATGGATTGACAAGGTATTATCCTTGACTGTTTTGCGAGTGCATGCTTCTAGTTATCCTGACTTTCATGTGTCTTGATACAAGCATAATCTTGCCATATCAAATTTAGGTAATCTCATTGCATTAGTCATCTTGACCTACATGTCTTTGATGCCTAGGTGGGATTTTCACATTTCTATCTGATAAAGATCATATTCATATCCACATAGTTATGCTAGTGTGCATTGTATGATCTTACGACGCTACCAATAACACTCAATGATGATAATTAGATGTCTATAAGCGTTGTGACCTTGCAAGTCAACCACTTTCATAGTAGCTTGCATTTTTAGGGTCATGATAGTCTAGTTTTTGCATCTTGCATATGGAGAGAGCTCTCCTTTTTATCATCTACGGACTAGTTGGTCAACTATGCTCATTTTCTGATTCTTCTTGATCATATCTTTCATTTCTGGTCTTTTATATCACATCATTTTCTATCCATTTTCGGACTCGAAATTGAAATCCGATTCGTGTTTCAAATTTTTCCTTTCTTCTAAGCAGTTGACTGACTTTTTGAGGCATAATTTGATTTTCAATGGACTTTCTTCCTTCCATGTCTCTCAAATTTTCTAGTCTTTCATTCGCTCTATTTCTAGTCTTCTATTTCTATTCTTCTACTTCCTCACTGGGGCATGCTTTAATGGTTAGCCTATTGACCTTTATATTTGATTATGATTTCATTAAAATTTGATCAAATCCTTATCAATTCACTGTTCTCCTCTCTATGATTTCGATTTCGACTCTGAGGGGGCAGTACTTATGGGATTCTCATCCCTGATTCCTTGATTCTCTTGATTCAGACATCTTTTGTGAGCTTTTGCTCAAATTTGAGATTCTTATCTCTTACTTTGAATGTGATCCCGAATCGACCTCATGTTCAAAGACCTTTGTTTATGCTTTGTCCGGATATGATCCCAAATTGACCTCACATCTGAGTTGTCTTGTGATCCCAGATCGATCTCACATTTCAATTCTTCTTTGACTGCATGTGTTCCCAGATCGATCACACATTAGTCAAAGAGGGGCAAATGTATGCACCCTAAAATGGTCGCCTAGACTTTGGGCCCCATTTATTCAATTTATCAATCCTGAATCATTTTTATCAATAATCAATATTTTCAACAATATCAATCTCTTGATCAAATCCTAATTTCGATCATATATTGGATTTTATCCTATGGGCTAACCATTTATCCTAAGTCCTTATTTGATTAAAAGGAATATTTCCTCCCCTTTTAATTAAATAAAAAGCCCCCACTTTCCTCTTATCCTAAGTTGCACAAATAAAGCATTATTCCTATTTTATAAAAAGGAAAAAAGCACCTTTTGTCTCACATGAGGCTCAAAAGTCAACACTTCACTCTCATTGGAGGATACTTGTGCACATGGATTGCTCCTCTTTCAAGCTCCACCGCTAATTAAGACTTTTTGCCTCTTAATCTCCATGGTCCATTTCACCTCATTTCTTATAAAAGGAGAGCTCTCTCCTTCATTTGGATATACCATATTTTTATGCTAATGTTATGCTGCAGGTTTTAGGTGCATTTGGAGCTTTTGAGGATTTTGAAGACTTGTTGCTTTCATTGTAGTTGCATATTTGCTTTCATAGTTGCATGATAATGGCATTCTTAGTGTAGATTTCCTTTTATGCAATAGAATAAGCTCACATAGTCTAAATAGGAGGCATTGTAATCCATTGCTATTTCCTTTCATAGATTAGTTGCATTGTACTTTCCTTTCATAGCATAGTTTGTAGTTTCCTTTCATAGTTTAGATTGCATCATCATATAGCTTGCATTGCATTGCATATTTGATTCTTGGAGATATTGGCATTGTTGCCCTTGTCTTCACTTGAATTTCTCATTGTGTGGTTGACTAGCAAGGTCACAAGCTTGTAGCTCTAGCTGAGAGCAAATTTATCATAGTCCCTTGCAACTCCATGCATAGAGAGCTATGAGCCACTTTGTGAGGCCTCATTCTTGAGAAACCTTGCATGTAATGGTTCATAGAAGTGCACCTTTTTAGTGTGTACAGGTTCAACCGCATTAAGATATTGGTTTGCTGCTTGGTCGTTTGGAAAGTAAAGTAAGTCATTTGGCTCAGTTTGGTCCCAATCAATGAGATTCGGATGTATCAAAAGTAAGGATTGATTGGGTAAATTTTCATCAATAGGGTTTATGGACATGACTTCATTTGAGGGTTCATACATTGTATCATTTAGATCTATGATGTGAGTTTCCTCAAGATGGTCCATGGAAGAAGGGTCAAAATCCCCTTCACTTGAGTCCTTTTCAACTTCTACGGGAAACAACGTGAGAAAAACCACGAGCAGATTAAACCTAACATTTGAATCTCCCTCCTCCAAAGGCATCCAAAATGTCTCTATCCATGCTTGATTGGTAGGTGCATGCCCTATGTTAATATCTTGGATATTAGGTTCTTCATTGATTTGAACTTCTTGCCTTGAGATTTTTGCATAAGTATGTATTGCAATCAACTCCTTATCTTGACATGATTCATTCGATAGGGTATCCCATTCATAATCTTGAGAGTCATCACTATCTCCATCAGATTCTAAGGCATTTATTTGAGGATAAAAATCTTGCATTGGGCTGGAACTTTCGCCTTTGTATTTGTATCCTACTCCAAATTTTTCTTGTTTTGCCCTCCAAGTAGGTTCAATGGGTTCTAATAACCCTCTACTCCTTTGACCTAAGGGTCCTCTTCCCTTGTATCCCATCTTCTACATAATCTCAAAACCTTTCCCATATTGCTCGGTTCATATATTAACATGTTGAATTCATTCCATGGGAGTGTTTGAGGTATCTTCTTCATCGTGATAGAGCCATTGAAGTACTTCATTTTATTCCTTGTCAAATGTTTCTTTATCACTTTCTCTTACGAAGTAAGAGTTGTACTTGTGAGGCAAGTGCTCTTTAGATGGTTTTCCATGTGTCCTTGGAGACATGGGCATGTCAAATAGGAAAACGGAGTATTCCCCTACTCCTTTTGAACTAATTTTGCACTGTTTGTCAAATGCCTCCATCATCTTATCCATTTTCTTATAATTTTCCTTTTTAGCTTCATCTTTTTCTTCTCTAGTAGGTTTATAGCATACTATCTCTGACTTAGGAGTTTGATATGAACCCTCATTAATAATTGGACCCTCGTAGCTCACCTTTTCCTTTCCCTTAGTTGATGTCGTTGAGCCAACTTGAGGAGGATTTTGAGTAGCATTTAATGTTATGATCGGATCATCCATTTTTGTATCTTCAATGATGGCTCTTTGAATGATTCCTTCCCGGTTATGTGGAATAAATAGCTCATGAAGGGGTTTGAGTGCATTACAACATTGGAATGGGTTTGAGTCCCCTCCCATTGTGATTTCTTCACCCATGTACGAAAATTTGATGCATTGGTGGTATGTGGATGGGACTGCTTGCATCTCGTGAATCCATGGTCTCCCCAACAAAATATTATAAGTTAACTTCATGTCCAATACTTGGCAATTGGTGTCTTTCTTGACTGGTCCTACTTGGATGGGCAACATGATCATGCCTTTAGAGGCCCTTTCAGCTTCATCATAAGCTTTAATGGTGATTTTTTTTTTAGGGTCAATGCAAGACTCGGACAACCCTAAGGATTTGACTAGACTTAGTGTACAAATATTAAGGCCAGCTCCTCCATCAATGAGGGCTCTTTTGACTTTATGCCTTTCTATTAGGACCTCTATATGCAATGGTAGATTTTGAGGATGGGTTATAGACATGTCATCTTGATCGGAAAATGAGAGACAATGAGGTGCCACAAGATGACCTACCATATTTTGGAACTTTTCTTCTTCTAAGTTAGTAGGAACATTTGTCACTACTAGAGCTTTTTCCAAAATATCCTTATGATTCAGGGATAACTTCAACAATTCTAAGATAGATATTTGTGCTAGAGTTCTTTGCAACTGATCAACCAAGCTATAAGGTTTTGCTACTGTAGAAGGTTGCTTAACCACGATGTTGGACTGTGGAGTGCTAAGGACTTTAGGAGCAACTCCTTGTAGAGTCATTCTAGAATTCCGCCCTCTTGTAATGACATTTGATGCCTCTTTTCATGGCTGCTCATTAATTATTATAGCATTCACAATGTTATCATAAGGTGGCGCAAATTTAAGATTATTGGCACTTTATTTCTTGCCATTAGATGACTCCCCTTGATCATGTTTGTAGAAAGGTTGTTTGAATGTTGTATGATCTTTATTGTTTGGAGGTCTGTCAATGGTGATCGTGCCATTATCAATTAAATCTTGCACTACATTCTTTAGTTGCAGACATTCATTTGTTGTGTGTCCTCGAATTCTGTGGTACTCACAATGGCTATCGACACTCCACCAACTAGGCTTATTATTTGGCTCGTAAGGCTGAATTCTGGGTAAAGTAATGACATTATTAGCCATGAGAGTCTTTAATGCCTTTTCAAGGGGTTCACCCAAGGGTGTGAAGTTCTTTTGAGGGGTTGGCCTTAAATATTTATCAAATTTAGTGCTCCTTGAATTATCTCCTTGATTTCCATTATTGGTATGGTTGTTGTTGGATGGCGCATTGGGAAGTTGATTGGTATTATTCCCCTGATTAGGTGTCCTTGTAAGAGAAAATGGGGCCACCTTCAAGTTGCTAGATTCAACTACTCCATCATTCACAATTCCCTTATTGTTGTTCTTATAGCGACTATTACTATTGAACCAATTATTCTTTTGATTGTTGCCATTGTTACCATTGTTGCCATTGTTGGAGTTGTTCTTGTAATCTTTGTACAGTTTGAGTTCTCCACTTTTGACTAGCACTTCCTCCGTTGTTACTCCGTTTTCAATTAGATCTTGAAAGGTCTTTGGACATTGCATTCGTAATCAATAGTTCAAATCATTGCTTAAACTGTTTATGAAGATATCCATCTTCTCTTTTTCAGGCACACTTCTAGGATATCTTGCAAAAACTGTCCTCCACCTTTGTAGAAAAGTGAGGAATGCCTCCCCATCCTTTTGTTTAGTGTTGCATAATGTTATCATTGTGACCTCATGTTTAATATTATATGAGTAATGGGCCACGAATTTCGAAGCTAGCTCCTCAAAGGTCTTAATGCTAGAGGGTAACTTAGAAAACCACTCCATAGCCATGCCTCCTAAGCTCCGCAGAAATAATCTCATTAAATATGTTGTATCATGCATGAACTCTAAGCTCAATGCACAAAACTCCTGTAAGTGATCTTGGGGATCTGTCGTTCCTTCATACTTATCATACTTGGGGAACACAACATTGATTGGGAATGGCATCATAACCAAGCTTTTATCAAACGGGAACGGACACAATGCTTCTATGGAAAAAGGCTTAGGAGCCTCGCTTTGCTTAGTGTTGTCCAATTGCATTTGAAACATCTTGAATTGCTTGTTCATGATGTCTAAGGTACTTTCCTCAACTTCCGGTGCTTTGAGTTGGTTGACATCGTAGTCACGGGGTAGTTTGAGACCTTTTTGTGCTAAGTCCATGAAGTGTTTTTCTCTATCTCTATCCATTGCCTTTTCCATGAGCTTTCAGAAATAAGGACATTGGATAGCCTCACTAACTTTTTCATTCGTGGCATCTTCTGTCGTTGCTTCGATGTGAGTTCTAGTGTGAGTTTGGTCAATACCTTGAGCATTTTGATCTCCTCCTCCATTGTTGGTATTGCCTTGGTTAGTAGTGTTGCCCTAGTTATTCATATCATTACCCCCGTTATTGGCATCACCCTGGTTAGTAAGATCAATACCACTATTATCTTTGCCACCCAAACCACCATAGTACATCATGTTGTCTTCTACTTCTTGTTCGGGTGACTTTTGTGGTATTCTAGGAGTGGTAGATTCTTCTCCTGGGTAAGGGATTTTTTGGCTTAAGTACGTTCCGTCAGCTTGCAAGATTTTCTTGATATAATAAGATCTGGTAAGTGCAAGCATGAACCTTGAAGAATGAAAGTAAAAACTACCCGGAGTCTAATCCTTTGCAAAATTTTGAAAAATGTGTAGAATAGGATTTTTGACCAAATTGAAAGCCTGAGCAGTAAGAACACGGAAAAGGGTACTCGAATATGTTCTTAAAATTTTTTGACTCCCCTTGTAAGTACTCTTTGTTTGCCCTTTTAGGTTTTTGGGCGTCACTGAACTGAGCATAGGCGTGACTAAAACTTCTGTAGGCGTGCACTGGTTTCTTGTTAAGCGATACTTTGTAGGTTACCAGGCGAGACTTTGTTATTTCCAGGTGGGTTTTCAAATTTTCCAGGCGTGTTTGGAATTTTTCTAAGCGTGACTTCAGTATGTCTACGCATGTTTAAACAAGTCACAAGCGTGACTGAACCTCTGATAGGCGAGTGTGTTTTGTGCATAGGCAGCACTTCTCTGACCAGGGTATAATATTTTGAATTTTTAAAATGTGTAAGATCAGTTTTTGAAAATTTATGTGTTTGAAAATAGAAAAACAAGCGCAACACACACATCACTTTGTCATCATGTCCCTAAAAACATTCTAATGTGTATGTTCTCCGATGTTTTTCACAAGTATATCACAATAAAGAATTCCAAATAGCCTACCTAAAGTCAATTTTGGCTTGTAAACATGGCTCTACAAGGTGGCTTTTGCTATTTTACCAAGTTTTAATAAATATTTCATTCAAATAGACTTTAATCTCTCAATCCTCCAAAGAGGCTTCCCACACGCACCAAAGTACGATTTTACACAATCCGTTAAGACTACTAGAGGAAAGTTGAAAAATCAAAATCCGTTTGTCATGCACCCCATTAAGGATACAAGCGTTTCATTTTATAGTGGGTCGGATTCCCGCAGCAAAAGCGAGTGTATCCCACTTCGGGCTATCCCTCTCACCGGCCTCATTAAGGCAAACTCAGGAGGCGAGCCCACTAAATCTCTATTTTAAATAACATGTTCATGGAAAGCAATGAAATGGAATCAAGGTTAAGTGTTTGAGAATTTGGTTCACCTAAAAGGTGATGAGCATATCCCTAACTTTCCCTTTTCTTCCCAAACACTTTAGGCAATTTATTGTTCTTTTTCAACCTCTTGACAAGGAAGTTCTTAAAATTGAAATCTTTGGATAAATTCCCTCCTTATTAAAGCTAGATTCAAATGAAATGCCGCAATTTAAGGGAATGCAAGCTTGATCGAGTAAAATACCTTTCCTCGTAGCTAGCAAAAAAAAGCTAGGGGCATTTTTGAATCATTGATTTTTATCTTATTTCCACTCACCTAGTGGCGATCATTCTAGCTCCCTCCTCCAACAAATTAGTCCAACACAACCAATTCACAATGAGGGGAAACCAAAATTTGAATTTTAACAACACAAAGATTTTAAGTAAATGAAACTTTGAAGCACTTTGTTTGTATTTTTAACAATTTGAGCTTAAGGATCAAAAATCCAATTTAATGAAACAAATTTATGTTTGTAAGCTTCAATCACAGCAATGTATTTTTCATGTACCTTAACATCTTCGTCCAATGTTGATTCAAGAACGGCCTTGGTATGTGCTTGATTTTCCTTCTTGATTTTTTTAGCCAACGCTTTTCCCTCTTTGTTGAACCTAGTTTCTGGCTTTTTCACTTTCGGATGCCTGCTCATTTACTGTTAAAAAGTATAAACAGAGAGTTATATATTGAAATTTATCAATTTAAACACCAAAACAAGCAGCAGACACCGGGCGACATCATCCAGCTAATAGGCATGATTAAACTATTTACCAATGTAACTTTGATAATAGCGAGCGTCACTTTGTAGTGGCTCAAGCATTACTCAAAGTTATATAGGCGTGAACAGTTTATTCAGAGGCGTGAACAAAGCTTAAAATTGCGCAAAATATTTAATGCTAAGTGAGATGTTAACAGTTTTAAGTGATAAATTTCATTGCAAAAGCGTGACTAAAACTATAACATGCGAAGCAAAGCGTCAACTTAAGCGATAACAAATTAAAGCAAGGCGATACTCCCTAAGTCACAGGCATGACTGAGCTGTAAAGGCTGAAGGCTTTGTCGTCGGAAGCACAGATCTCCAGCTAGTAGGCATTAATACAGAGCTCTTAGGCAACAGAGAACTAACTGTAAGCGTGATTCAAACTCCTGTAAGCGTGACTTTTCCAGTTTCCTGCAAGTAATTCATGGAAAACAGAATATCCAATCATGCAAATAAAGATGAAAATGATGAAGTGAGGCTTAGGGCCCCACGGTGGGTGCCATTTGTGTGATGAAGTTACTCACCTGCATGGAATTAAGATCTACTAACATCAATCTAATCAAATACAATGCAAATTTAACTAGAATTGAAATTATAACTTATATTATCCCATGAATCTCTAGATAGAAGTGGTAAGTGAAGCTCTCAGCTACAATCCTCACTAGTAACACCTCTAAAATGAGAAATGATGCTGCTACTATGCTTATGCTATGCTTATATGATGATTCTAGCTCAAAAATGATGAAATTATGATACTAAATGCTTAAAAATGCTCAAATTGCTCAAGTTGCTCTTAAAAATGATCTCAATCGCCTATAGTAACAATGTTATGCAAATGAAATTCCAAGATGGAAATGCTCTCCAAAATGCCTCATACTTATAGTAAATGTCCAAGGGTAGGGGGTGGAGTGAAGTAATCATGGTTATCCCTTGGTTGAGTCAAAAACTTTGCATTGTCCATAAATGGGGGGACAAATGAGAGGACAAGCCTTTAAATGATTTCAAAATTTTGGACAATTTAAATGTTTGAGTGATTTATGTCCTTTTGTTCTCAATTCTCATTGGTTGATCACTTTGTTGAAAGAAAATAAGAATATTAATTCGATTAATTAATTAATTTTAGCCATGGAAGAGTAATAGGTTCATTTTGATTTTTGATTAAACAACTATACACTTAATTGATTAAAATCAATTATATATTATTTTTTACCCTTTTAAGCTTCAATTTAATCATTTAACATCATTATTTAATAATTCTTTTATTTTAATTGATTTTGTTCAACTTTATTTAATTATGTCCATTTTATTGATTTTATTGCATTTTGAAAAATACTTGTCCAATTTTACATGTCTACACGCGCAGCTGGCATAACAAACACAAACGTATATACAGACTACCTTAGCTTATCTACACACGAGTTCAGAAAGCGTGCAAATCATATGGCCCTATTCTTCCATTGTGCAGCTACAGCCACCAGAGCATCCACAGAACTTCCCCGCGCCGCCACTGCCTTCCTCGCGCTTTCCTTCAATTCTGCCACTCTCATCCTCAACTTTCCCCCTTTCTCTCCCTCCATCAATTCCCTCACCACTCTCTCCACCTCCTCTTTTCCCACCCACCAATTTGGCCCCCACTCCGCCTCCATGCCCAATCTGATTTCGTTGACCAGAAAGAAGGTGTTTGTCTTCTGCTCTGCATGAACCGGCCACCTAACAATCGGGACTCCTCACGTGACACTCTCCAGCGTAGAATTCCACCCGCAGTGGCTCACGAACCCCGCAGTCGCCGAGTGCGACAAAACGGATATCTGCAGTGCCCACGAAGTCCAAACGAGCCCACGATCCCCAGTCCGCATTTCGAAACCAGGCGGAAGCAGCGCAGAGACGTCGTCGTCACTTCTGAGCACCCACAAAAATCAGTGGCCGCTAGCCTCTAGCCCCAACGCCAGTTCCCTTGTCTGATCCGGCGATAAAAACCAGTTCATGCTCTTGAACGACACATAAACCACCGACGCATCCGGTTGTCCGTCAAGCCACTCCAGGCACCCACTCTATTTGTCCCCTGCATCGGGGCACCGTATCAGCGGACCAATTGGGTAAAACTAAGGCCCTTTCTCGATCCCTCGAGGGAGAAGCTCGTGCTTCCTTTCGAATTAGAGCTCGAATATTGCCGCTCTCCAGATCATGAAAAGTATTCATCAGAATCCCGTCGGCGCTGCAAAGACGACGTGAATTACGGAGGAAGAGATGGTAAGTTGGGTGCGTTCTGTCCTGCATGCCAGATGGGAAATAGCGAGCGGGCATGGGCGGCAGGCCCGGAACATGCGGCGGAGAGTCCATGTCTTTGAGGGATTCCATGGTCTGAGAGTTGAGTGTGTCGAAGAACAACTTGAGGCAGAGAGTGGAGGTAGAAATGGTTGATAAAACGTAGGTGGGGATGTTAAGGGCGGCGCTGCCTTCGATTAGGGCGGCACAGAAGAAATCGATGACAAAGGTGCTGAGGTCATCTTTGAGCGATCCGAGAACATCCTTCACGGGACCTTTGTACTCTTCCAAAGCTGTGAACTTGCCTAGGAGATCGGCCTTCACAAGAGAATCCATCTCTGGCACACAAACCTCCATGTAGCGGATGCTCGGAAGTGAGGATGTCAAGGTCTGGATATCTTGTGGTTCGGCAGGAGGAGTGATGAATGTAAGGGCGAAGCCGTGGTCGACTGACATACGCCTGGCAAACTTGACGAAGGGTAAGAAATGGCCCATCCCCCAAGACGGGAACACGGCTATGTGAGGCCTTCGGCTTCCCATTTTCTCCTCCTTTCCTCAACTGGAGATATCTCGTCATAGAAAACAAGTAGCAAACCTTGGTTATATAAGAAAGAATGGGAAGGGAAAAAATATTGGTGGATTTTTGTCTTTAGGGGAAGTTAATAGTGAAATGATTCCATTCATTTGTACAATCTGTGTTGGTCTGCTCCTTTCATTCATATGCCACTATTCAAATATAGATTTGCAAGGACATGGCTAAGTTCTATCTAAAATGTATCATTGATTAATTTTTTTAAAAATAGAATATTTTGCAAAAAAAAATTAATGTATTTTTTTGTAAATCTGAAAAAAAAAGTTTGACTTTTTTTTTTTACATGTTTGGTAGATTTTGGATGGAGTTTAGCTGCGGCCCATTTGCAATGGATGGTTTCAAATTGCATTATTTTATTTTATTTTTGCTGCTAGCTTGGTTTCTAGAGGACCCCCTTGGTTTCTAGAATGTATTTTTGAGTTGTGGAAAAGATCAAGAGAAGACGTTTCCTTTGAAAGTGGAATATATTGTTTTTATTTATCATATGTACGAGTCTCTCTTTTTTAAAGAGAATGATAGATACATTTTATATAAACCATTCTTTTATTTGATTAGGAGAGATTTATTTGTAAATATAAAAAAAAATACATCATGACAAAACATTGTTATTTTTATTCTTATAGGATTAAAACAATCATTTGTAGTTGTACTTACAACAAGAAAAAGAGAAAAAAAAGGTTTTTAAAAATGTTTTTCTATCTTATTGCATTGATCATTATGTATGTATATAAACTAATAAAAACACACACATATTAATGTTACATTCTTATTCATTTATTATGTTTTCAAATAGTTAGATATATGTTCCTAGTTTATCTAAATTATTTTTCTATATAAGCTTAATTGTTGTATTTAAAAATAATTACCTCTATCCATTATTCCTGAATCTCATCCTATTTCTCTTGAACCTCTTTCCATTTCAATTAAACCTCAAAAAGGATATGCTCCCATCACCAACAATTTCAATTTACCCTATAGCTTTTAGAAAGATCACGATTTGATACCACTTTACTATCTCTAATGAAATATCATGTTAATTTAAATAAATTAGTAAATCATACCTCAAGATTGGATGCAAATTATGATATTCAACATATATGCAATTTATTTTTAATGTAAACCAAACCATCCACAAGTTTCATCAATTTCACCAATGTTTAGAAAACTAGTTTGACATGAAGCTTGCATCAATTAAACTTCACAAGTTCCATATAGCTTAGAAAAATTGCAACATAACTAGTAAATAGTTAGTATCAAACTACACCAAATGAACCTAAAATAATTTTAACTAAATGTAATGATATATAAATATGAATTTGACGTAGATAATAGGACTATTACGATATAGTCATTACAATATCATGGATCGACAACAAATCCTATAATAAACTAGTGACAAAAACATAAATTTTAAATTTACAAACATATATTAAATGTACCAAAGGGGTTTCTTCTTTTGATACCTATAACCAATGTGTTTTCATTTGTTGACTGCAACATCTTAAAGGTTTTCATCCACACAAGTGACATGAATACAAAGTTCTCTAGCAAATAAATTGATATACAATGATATAATTTTCCAAATAGAATGTTACATTTTTATATGTTGCAACCCAATCTTGATGACCCAAAACCACCTCTATAGTACCTCTCAACAACCTTTGAGTAGAGATATTAAGTATATCACATCTGAAGCGTATCGCAAGTAATTAGTTTCTACTGCCAAAAATTCAAAAAATAATTCCACAAGAACATGAAACAATGATACATTTTGTTAAATCTAAGATCATTAAAATCAATAATCTCCAAATTTTGTGACCTTTAAGGACATGTTGTACATAATGTAATTCTATTTTTTTCATTAATGTGCCTTCACAAGTTCAAAATATACATATTTTTGGGGGTTACTTGGTTCATAGCTACATTGCTAGAAACACAATAGGGAGAGTTCTTTTGTGTTTCAATAGATGAAATTTTTTTCCCCATCATAGATGACCATTTCCCCACTATTTGGTTGTTTCAAACCCGTTGGAGAAATTTCAAAGTTTTTGATTAAGTTAAAAGCAGGTTTTACATGGACCCGAAACTAGAGTATAGAACATCATAAAGATAGAGCATTAAAGTTAACAAAATGAAACACCCACTGGAAAACAACAGCAGGGACCAACAGTCGAACAGTTCAAAAGTAGATACTAAAGAAAAAACCAATAGCAAAACATCTACAAGCAAGAACTAGCTAATTATCTATTATCATCCCCTCAGCCTTCTTCTGGAGGTCTTCCATCTTCTGGGTAGTTTCTTATAGCTCTTTCAACTCTTTAGGTTTTTTAGGGACCTTTCTTTGGGTGCACCCTCTAGTTCTCATCCTCGGCCTAGTGTTGCCAACATCCTCATTGATGGTGATAGTGGTTCTTTCCAACATGTTCCTTTCCAGGTAGTTATGCAACATTTTTAGATTCATAATGGTCACCTTCATACCCTCGTTGCTGTGGTTTAGAACACCTTTTATCATACTGTCATGGTTGCTATTTTGGCTTCTAATTCTTTCATCTTGTCTTTAACCTTCTTACTCATCTCAGCAGTTCCATCCTCATTAGTATTTTTATTTTTAACCTTATCAAAAACCTTACTTTCCATTTTTCCTAGCTTAGTAGTCATGTTTTTCATAGTTTTTTTCCATATCTTGGATGTGGATTTTCATTTCCTACATTTCCTTTTTCCAGTCCATGTTCTTATCCTGAATCTCCATATTGTTCTTCTCCTCCTGCAAAGAATCTTCCCTCAGGAGGATAACAGGTTCCTCTTTGTTGTTGTTGATCTCCAGCATGGTCGTCTCATCCTTACCTTCCTTCCCTCTTTTCAAGGTGTCCTCACCAGTATCACTAGAAGGAGTTTTACCAGCCTCCTTACCTTCATTCTCTTGTCCATCCATAATTCCCTCAGAAAATCCTTCTTCATCTTTATTTTCCTCCTCTCTGGTTTTACCATCCCCCATATCTGACATAACATTGATGATTTTTTCTTCCACATGGGCATTCTGAGAAGAAATATCAGCCTCCATGGATAACATATGAGTGCCTTCATCCTCGTTCTCAACACCCTCATTATAATCAGGGGAATCTTTCATAACTTCATTAGAAGAGTAATCCTAGGTTCCTTCCTCTTCCTCTTCCACTTCCTCCTTTTCTTCTCCGTCTTCATGGCTAATCTCCTCTTTATCATCATTTCCCTCATCTAACCAATCATTCATTTCCTCTTCTTGATCTTTTCCATGCTCTTCCTCTTTCTCATTGTTTATCTCTTCTTCATCGAAATCCTTCTCATTGTCTTCCTCAAGAATACCCTTTCCTCTAGTTTGATGCTTATTCTCTAACTCCTCATCTCTGATATCTTTTTCACCAGTAGCAACAAGAGGTTTTCCCTTATTTTTCTTTCTCTTCTTACTAGTCTTAGGTTCCGTCTCCCCCTCAATCTTCACCATTCTTTTTCCCGTGATCCTTTTAGGGATAGGGTCCTGAATGTTGTCCCAGATGTGCTAAAAAATAAGAAGGATCAAGCCCTCATGTAGCACGGGGTTAGAAGCCTTTTCCCTGTGTCTTGTAATGCTGTTGTTCAGAGAACTCAAAAGATAGTAAGGGAAAGAAATTCTCCTTTTATGCCTGAAGTGGTTAGCAAACACAAAATAGAAATTGTAGATTTTGGAATACCGCTCATCTAGAGTAAAATATTCTATCATGGCCTTCAAAATTTTAGCCTAGAATTCATCAATATTAGTAATATCCACATAGTCACCTTTCCCCTTAGTCAAAAGGGCTTTCTCATCATTAGTTTTGGGGAAAATAGTAAAGGCTTCAGTTCCTAGCCTATGATTGCCTCTATGAAAATGGGTTCCTTCGACAGGTAAACCAGTAATATCAGCTAAGCTAGAAATAGTACGAGTGAAGGACTTGCCCCAAAGAAGCACCTTACCATTATTCTAGCCATCTACAAACAAAGACGTGATATGTTTGTTTTGCCCATGAAGCTTCTTCATAAACTAAGTAACCCCCCATTTCTTCAGCTTCTTCCAAACTTTTCTATCTTGTCTCCATTTCTCACAGTCAGAAGGTTCCTCCCTCTTCAAACCACCTCCCATAATTTTCTGGTTTTTCATGTGCTGGTTCAGCTTTTGACCAGTAATCTCCGCCTTACTTCTCTGGTTAACTGTGCTTTTTTGGTTATCGATAATAACCCATTGTCTGTGCCTTATTACCTGCAGAGAAATTCCAAAGTTATCATCATAGTTTCAAGCAATTAATTCATAAAATAAAACATGTTCTCTCTTTTAAATTAAAAACTGAAGATCCTAATTTTTACCTACATACTAACTAATTCATTAGAAGAGTTAATTATAGTTAAACTTCTAAGTTTTTTACAATTAAATTATAGACTAACAAAGCTATTAGTTTTTTAATGACTAAATTACATTTTAATATACTCTTAATTCATCATATATAGTTAACTATTGAATTCATTTTTTAAAGAGTTTTAATTTTTAAAATATTAAATTATTTTAAATATATTTTTATAAAATTAGTATGTATTTGTAAAATTATTTGTTGATTAAATTATTTCTGAAACATATTATGTGATGCCCCGCTAGGGAACCCAGGAGAATTAACCGAAAACATGTTGCTATGTTTACAAAATAAAAACTTTTCTTAAGAGTTTACAAAATAATTATGATAACAATGTGGAAGCAATACAATCATAAGATATAAACAAGTACATTAATACAACTCAATTACATTTAACAATTCTCAAAGGTTCCATGACGTAGAGTTACGTATAACTAATTAAATATTTTAGATTAAGTATAATTATAAATATCTCATGTACAAATGAATAACAAGTACATCCAATACCACAAGGTATACATAATGAATCAACATCCATTGCACAAGTCACAGGGTATGACACAATAACCAAATAGAAAGTATAGTACAATATCTTAACATAATCACATCTAATACATTGATACAAGGTACAAATATAAACACCATAAGATAGATATGAGCAAGTCTCTAATGAAGAACAAGAAGAAGATAACAACAACAAGCATCATCTAGCACCACTACAGGAACATCAGAATCTCAAATGGTAAAAGAAAACACTACCACCTGACCTTGTGGAACTAAAGGTCCACTCCCACTATGCTGAGGAGATAGCAACAAACCCCACTCGGATAACAGACCCAACACAACAAAAAAACTAAGAAATAGATCCTGAAGGCTTTCTATCTCAAAAGGTACCGCCAACTAGTGATAAAGAACATATAATAAATATCAAAATGTCAACACATACCAAAACACCAACCAAGAATTATTGAACCTTGTGTTGGTTGTCCCCCCAATATTTAGAAGTTAATTTTTGTGATCTACAGTTTAGATTGTCCAAATATGTAATGTAATATGCTTCAAATAGTTTGACCCCTCAGATTTTTCTATTTTATTTCATGGGCAAAACACTCTCTGGAATATGTAATGTAATATGCTTCAAATATGTAATGTTCTTGAACAACCTCATCTCATCTCTGAACAAGAAAAAATATTCAAAAATCAAACTACGCACAGATGTTTATCCATAGAGATAAAACAAAATGTATATTTGTTAATGACAGGGAAGCAACACGGAATCATAGAGTAAGCCATATAGAAGTTCATCCCTATTTACTTATGCTATCCACCTCCTCTTTTGCCAATTGGTGGGTAGGAAAAGAGGAGGTGGAGAGAGCGGTGAGGGAGTTGATGGAGGGAGAGAAAGGGAGGAGGTTGAGGATGAGAGCGGCAGAGTTGAAGGAGAGTGCGAGGAAGGCAGTGGCGGCGGGGGGAAGTTCTGTGGATGCTCTCGCGGCTGTGGCTGCACAATGGAAGAACACGGCCCCCTGATTTGCTCGCTTTCTGGACTCCTGTGTAGCTTATAAGCTATGGCAGTCCGTATCTGCTCTGCGCTTGTGTTTAAGCTTACTTACTAGCACTTGGACTCGTGTGTAGCTAAGTTTTGTGTTTGTGTGGGTTTAATGTATCAAGATAGATTACTTACTAGCACTTGCACCCGAAGGAGGTGCCTACTTGATAGGGAAAAATTGATAAGTTTAAGTTTATACAAGATGTTTGTATATTATTTATTTTTCTTTAAAATTATAAATATTGTACAAGTGAGAATTTTGTAGACATATTATAGCATTTAAAAAAAATTTCAATTAAAACAAAAAATATTGCACAATTTGCCAACAATCCATATAGTGTTTGTTCACACTTCACAAATTTAACAATTGAAGACACGTGAAGGGAAAAAATGAAAGGAAATTTATTCTACAACTTAAATTCTTTCATTATTTGCTTGTTTTAAGCTAAAGGCTAGCTTTGGAATGTAACATCAAGGTTCACCAATTTTGAAGAATTGACATAAATCTATGGGATGTCCAAAGAAATAGATAGGGAAAAGGGCTATGTAGTCAGTAGGAATCTACCATGGGCCTATCATGTCCAAGGCTGAAATGAAATAGGTGTATGCATTGATGGAGGAGCTGAAGATGAATGCAAAACTCATGCTATTACCTAGGCCAATACAAATATCATCATGGTAATTCATCTGATGAAGGTTTTGGGAATACCACTGAGTTAGCTAGTAGTTTTATCCAATAGGCTCCTAAATACTCAATGTCTAGCTTAAATTTGTTTATGGTATTCTAAGATTTGTATAAATATCAAGTTCTCTTGAATTTTTAGTTAAATGTTCATAGGGTCTTTCCTAATAATTTGTAGTTGTATGTGAGTTTACAAGTAGGGATATATAATGCCATAATGACTATAAAACTGGGATTCTAGGTGCTCCCCAACCCTCCATTTATTACTTGTAATTGGCATTGTGACCCTTGTAATCCAGTCCCTCATCTTTTCTTTCTCAGTTGGGCACCTAGTAAACCCTTTTGTCTCAAGAAAACAAATGCATATTGGATGAATTGATCTGTAAATATCACAACAACTTGGAAAGGTGCAGACTAAAAAGTGGTTGAGTAGAATTATAAAGATTGTGACTCTAATGCAAATCACTGAATGTATTTTGTTAGCTAGATGTTGGGTGTCGAAGAAATTTGTGAGACAAATGTAAAGAATTAAGCAAATTTGGTGAATCAGATTATTACAAGGTAGAAAATGTCACCAAACAAATGGTGAAGTGAAGAGAGGGACATCATGATTGAAAGAAACCCTAGCTCATTGAAGGGATTGATAAGAGAATGACAATTAAATTGTTGGTCTAAATGATAGAAACAAAATTGAGGGTGAGAATAAAATTTGCATTTCCAAATTGTAAAATGAATATTTGAATCGGATTACTTAGTTACGATTCTAGTCTGAGAGGAAGATGAATCATGATTCTTGAAAGAAGGCATTTCAAGAAGCAACCTTGGAGGTACATTGATTATTTTGATTTGCCTAATGAAGCATCATGGTGAGCTCCCCATGAATGGGATGTTGGCAAACACCAAAAGAATTCCTTTTAATTATAGATAATTGTGTTGTGTTGAAGGTTTTAGAGGACGGTGACTAGGAATTGTGCCAAGGGAAGAGCCAATGACCATCAAAAGATTTTGGCATAGAGGCCAAACAAATACATAAGAAGATGTTGTCGATATATATAGTTTTATACAATTATTTAAATTTATATACATTGTCTAAATTTTAAATAAAAAATAATTTAGTGATCTTTTATAAAGATAGAGTTTGCTATTATTAGAGATTGAAAATAAGTTCTGAATAAATGGAAACACTAAAAATATATAGATGTCACATAATGAAAATTACACAAAACAATTTCACACATTTCCTTCCTTTCTAACAATTTCCTCAAAATTTTGTACTTCTGAAATTTATACAATTTATTGTTACTTTGATTTATAAGAAGAAAAACTTAGAAAATATACTACCTCAAACAAAAAAAATATAACGTCAGTAGACCATTGATTCCTTAAAAAATTGAACAATGATTATTAAACAATAAACAACTAACTTATAGAGAGAGTTGTTGTAGAATCCTGAGAAAAACAAAGTTTTTTCTCGAAACCTCAGACACCTTTCCCCAATAAGCCTGGCCATAATTGTCCTCATCTAGTGTTCAAATGATTCAGTCTTTATCCCCAATAATTGGATTCATCAAATCCCAAAGCACTGGGAAGCATTTGAATTTTCATTAAAAACAGGGCAGTCATAATTTGTTATACTAGACTAAGTTGGCACTAAAGATAAAGAAATTGCATTTGGGAGGAGGATTGGTGAAAAGCTTGTAGTTGAAGGGAAGGGAAGCTATATATAGTTCAAGATAAACATGTTTGAAGAAAGCCATGAAGAAAGGTAGCACCAAAATGTACATACAGATAAAGAAAATCTTGAATGAAGCAGATCGACCAAAACCCAAGCCAACTCTGAAGATTAGGTTGTGCAGAGTGGGCATAAATGTGGATCATTTTATTTTTAGCAGATTCGTAATGAAGTCATGAATTTGAACAACCTTTGGGATGACAATTTATTTGATTTTGGAGTTAATATGTAGGTCATCAGTTGTTCCAACACTCACAATTGGATGAAAAAACATATCATTTCTCATCATCCTTGTGATTGCCATCTTCACTTAATTTATTTGGAGATTCTATTCCTACTCAGTTATCTTTGTAACTATGATATGTTCTTCAAAACCTACATAAATTTTTCCCCTGTTATACTTGAATATGTAATGGTAACCACTAGAGCGACATAAAGTGATTGAAAATCATCACTCTTCGACTGGGAAATCAATTCCAATTCCCTCTTTGGACAAATCTTTTGAGATTGATTCATGCAAGTACTTGCCTTCAGGAATTACTATGGTGGAGACTGAAAATGCTAAAAATTGTTCCAATCATCATCTTCTACATTCTCTAGACCGTCAGCAGATTGCTCATGACTGCACAACCACTTTTGGAGTAGTTTCCAAACTTGACATGGTATCCTTCCTGCACAATAAGAACAACTATTAAATGCAGCTTGTGGCTACCAACATTAAAAATAATTAGAAAAAAAGCATTTGGTTCATGGTCTGCAAGTCTAAAATTTGTCATATAGATAATTTACAGTTAACTCCTTTGGAAAAAACCAATAGTCACATTGGATATTGAAGTTTCTTTGCACAAATGTTTTACCACAACGTGAATCCCAGATTTAGCTGGGAATAAATTACAATTTAAACTTACTAAAATATAAGAGTCAACTCCTGAAAACATGAATATATTGGAATTATGAGTTAATTTGAATGTATTAGAATTATGAGTTAACTCAGAATATATCTAATAACAAATTTAAGTTCTATTAAAACAACGAACCTAAAACATCAACTACAATTTAAATTTGATCAAATTAAAACATAAATTATAATTTAAACTTGACTAAAATATGGCAGTTTTAAATTACAATTTAATTTTGACTAAAATATGGGAGTTTTAAATTACAATTTAAACTTGATTAAAATATGGGAGTGTATGGAATTATGAGTTAATTTGAATGTATTAGAATTATGAGCATGAGTTCCAACTTGAACTGATCATACCCAGATCAGAATTACAATTTAAACAGATCAAAATATTGAGACTAAAAACATTGGATCCAAATAAGAGTTCATTTAAATGGTCATATCAGAGTTATAATTTAAATAGAGTTACAAGTGAAATAGATCAAAATATTGACCGGCTAAAAACATCAAATCTAGATCAGAGTTAAATTTAAATTGATCAAATTTTCTTACATAAACCATGAGTTTCCAAGTTGGACTAATAAAAACATCATACGAAATCAGAGTTTACAATTTAATGTGGTCAAAATATAAGCTCCAACTTGACGTGATAAAAACATCAGACTAAAAGAGAATTATAATTTTTATTTAAATTTGATTAATCAAAGAAAAAAATACATTACAACTTGAATTGAAAAATACATGAAACCCAAAACTTGAACGAATGAAAACGTCAGACGCAGCATGAATTATGACTTGAACATATCAAACGTCAAACTTGAAGGGATAAAAATTGTTATCTCTATTGAGCATTTAAGGTTCTCATTAGTACCAAAGGTTTGTAAAGATATCGGTCGGTCACTTACATTGAGCTAATTGGTAACATGAAGCAGAACAGACTAGTCGGTAAAGCTTATATATCGAGCAGCAAATAGTTTACCGAGCTCCAGCAAACACCGACACCGACAGACAGTAAACACCGAGCATCACAGCATACACCGAGCAGTTTACACAGTGTTTACTGAGGATCATAGGAAATGACATAGTAATCAGAAAAGGCACATTCTTCTATGCACACGATTACAACGGTTTATAAAATGTTTTACCAAGATTAAGGAACATTTAATGTGATGATATTCATTAAATACAATGTATATCTTTTGTAATAGTTGATCTAGGTTATTATTGTACACCGTAGATCTTAGGGTTATGACTATATTGTGTAACCTAATTTTGTTAAAGCGGCAAAAATAGAACACTATATATTTGTGTGTTCGCATCATTTTTGGTGTGAGATGATATATGAATCACAGAGCACTTGAAGCAATTGCCTAACTTCAAGTCTATCAGTTAATAGAGCAAAACCGAGTACAGAGGAATTTAGATTGAGCAGAATCAACAGAGGCTACTGAGTAGTTCAGAGCAGAGATTCATCACAAGTAAGGTGATATTTTATCAGAGCTTACAGATCTGTATCAGAAAATTGAGTTATCAAATAGCAGATAATTGCCTATTGCTTTCTGACAATTGTAATAGAGTTTTGGATAAAATCTCTTAACATAGTAGACTTAATAGTCTTATGTAAATCTCTTAACCGAGTGCACACTTCTTTAGTGTTGTTAAAATCCTATAACTAGGTAGATCTAGCTGATCTAACATGTCACTCCTAACAGGGTGAGATCACAAGAAGTGATCAAAACTTGTAGCCCTAACAGGCAAACCTTTTCTATTTACAGTAGTGAAGAATTTGTGGACGTCATCCCCACCGCAGTTTTTACCTTCTAACAATGGTTTCTACGTTACCAAAATATTTGTGTTATGTGATTGTCATATTGATGTCATGTTGTTTACTTAAGTTAAATGGATGATTGATTCATGCAATTAGATTCAAGTTATTTTGGTCGGTTATCACTGTTTACAGTTATAGATCTAAAAGGTTTACAAGTGAAGTTTTGAAGGCACTGATTCACCCCTCCCCTCTCAGTACCTATCTCTCCCAATTCCAACAATTGGTATCAGAGCACAGTTCTCTTATTGAACAGTTTAACCACTGAAGGGTAAAGATCTAAGTCATGGAGAGATACAAGCTTGACAAGACTATTGAGAATCAAAAGATACAAATGTAAATGTTTGTGGAATAGTATAAGCAAGCCAAGGAAGGACTAAATAAATTATTGGTTGAAAGGAAGAACCTAGCTATTCTACAAAATGAGATCGGTTACCATGAAGAACCTATTGATGAAATGTTCGAGCATATTGGATCTAGTTCTGGAAGCATCTCTGATGGATCTGAAAGCATAATCACTGATCTATCTAAAAAGAATCAATATTTAACTGATCAAGTGAAAGCACTACAAATCGGTCAAGAATCTCAGATGGTGAGAATGGTAGAAACAATGAACAAAGCAAAACAAGTTGAGCAAGAAAAGAATCTGGCAATCGATGACTGAAGATAGATGACTGAACAACTTCAAACTAAAGAGAGTGAGATACAAAGACTCATTGACCGACATTTCCAAGTAACTAATCAAATGATGACTGTGAATCAAGAGGTAAATCGAGTGAATGTAGAATTGTCAAGAAGACTAGAAGATGTTGCAAGACTCAAAGAAGAGAAAGAGAGAATGCTCTCTAGTTCGGGTAGCCTCACATTTAAGCTTTGGAGAAGTTAGTGAATACTTGACCAAATACCAAGCAAAATTTATGATCAAGAATAGAGCCTTGATGATCATGGATGAAAATGTAGCAGATATGGATACCACAACCAATTCTGTGTGGACATCAATTTTGAAGGCCAAAGAAAAAGCTAAGCAAGAAGTATTCTTGAACTTGTCTAAGAAGAGACACAATTCCAAAGGAAAAGGTATTTGCATTGATGAGGGAACAACAAAGAAATCAAAGAATATTGGTATATCAGTTATCGAGGCAATTGATATCACCAAGGACAAGGAAGAAATAAGTATTTCACAGGATGCATCGGATAAAGTTGAAGTTCAACTGGAGAAGAAAACCGATGATGATGTACTCATTGAGGACATCACAAATGGTGATCCTGATGACCAAGATGATGAAGATGTAAATATTGCACCAAATAAAGATGAAGCACTAGACACTGAATGTCTATTTACATCACTACCAGGTGAACTTCCTGTACATGCAAAAGCAGTTGAAATTATTTCCCAAGTACAACCCGATGGCTCAGATCCTGAGAAAAACAAAGACATCACAGGGGATCAAGACATAGAAACCTACAGAAACAAACGAGCCTACACATACAGAGGCACCTTCCACCGAAGCAAAGGAAACAAAAGAAACAAAGGAAATAGAGGTGATCCCACTTGACACCACATCTGAGACTCCCACTATATCAACCGAGACCACAACTATCGAGGAGCAGAAGAAGGAAGAACGTGTGTTAACCGGGAAGGATACTCTGAAATCTGGAGATAAAACTATTGCTATTATTGAGAAGAAATCACCTATAGCACTAGAGAAGAAGAAGAAGAAGAAAGGAAAAGGGTCGATCACCCTAGATGAAGTGATCATTATCCCTGAGTGTGACCCGAGGACCGTAAGCCCCGAAGACTTGAGTAAATATGGGGAATTATGTACAAGAAAGGCAACGCAAGAAAAGTTGAAGCAAGAACACAAATGAAAAGGAATCTTAACAGATGTGTGAGATATCCTCTAACAAGTAGTACCTGAGGTGAATATAGATGAGGATACGCCTATCATAGATCAACATGCTACACTTGCTGAGAAGATCAATGACCCGGATATTGATGCAAACAAAAGGATTGAAGAAAGGGCAGAATCGAGGATTCAAAACAAATTAGCTGAGAAAATAAGCCTAGAAGTGGCATTGAAGAAGGTCAAATTATCTGAGGTAATCATCGAGATCAAAACCATCACCCAGTTAATTTGTCAATATTTATGGAAGCTTTGTACTACATACACCTTCATTGTTGAAGTCAGTGAAAAGATCAAAGGATTGGAAGCAAAAATACAGTTGAGTACAAATGCAGCTATAATCGAGCCTCATGCTTTCTTAAAGCACATTCACCAAATTTAGGAACTCCAATGGTTGATAGTAGATTTGAAGAAACAAGAAGAGCACATAACAGATCAAGTTACTGAGTTGCAAATCGAACTCATTCCATACTTGAAATTTTTTGAAGCACATATTGTCAAAGCCAAGCTACTAGTTGCAACACCAGAAATTTCAGTGTTAGATAACATCTTTGACATGCATGCACAAGTCGGTCTTGAGCACATCGCTCTCACCAACTTGAAAGAGGAATGGGAAAACCTCTTGGAGTCAGTGAAGAAAACCCATCAGCATATTTTTGACAAGATGTGAGTATACTACTTAATTTTTGTATTTGGCATTACTATCAAAAAGGGGGAAAACAATGTATAAGCTGCTATGCCAAATATGTACATAAATGCTACGTATACTACATATTACTGGGAGCATGCACCAAGGGAGAGTACTTAGTACTTAGAAATTTTTTTGATGTGTATATGTATATGGCGGAGATATAAGTTATATAGAAAATTTTGTCTATATACATTCGAGTTTCGATACTAATGCCAAAGGGGGAGATTGTTATCTCTATTGAGCATTTAAGGTTGTCATTAGTACCAAAGGTTTGTAAAGATATCTGTCGATCACTTACATTGAGCTAATTGGTAACATGAAGCAGAATAGACTGGTTGGTAAAGCTTATATACCGAGCACCAGCAGACACCAACACCGACAGACAGTAGACACTGAGCATCGCAGTATACACTAAGCAGTTTACACAATGTTTACCAAGGATCACAGGAAATGACATAGTAATCAGAAAAGGCACATTCTTCTATGCAAATGGTTACAATGGTTTATAAAATGTTTTACCAAGATCGAGGAACATTTAATGTGATGATATTCATTAAATACAATGTATATCTTTTGTAATAGTTGATCTAGGTTATTATTGTACACTGTAGATCTTAGGGTTATGATTATATTATGTAACCTAATTTTGTTAAAGCGGCAAAAACATAACACTATATATTTGTGTGTTCACATCATTTTTGGTGTGAGTTGGTATATGAATCACGGAGCACTTGAAGCAATTGCCTAACTTCAAGTCTATCAGTTAACAGAGCAGAACAGAGTATAGAGGAATTTAGATTGATTAGAATCGACAGAGGCTACCGAGCAGTTCAGAGCAGAGATTCATCACAAGTAAGGTGATATTTTATCAGAGCTTATAGAACTGTATTAGAAAATTGAGTTGTCAAATAGTAGATAATTGCCTATTGCTTTCTGACAATTGTAATAGAGTTTTGGATAAAATCTCTTAACATAGTAGACTTAATAATCTTATGTAAATCTCTTAACCAAGTGCACACTTCTTTAGTGTTGTTAAAATTGTATAACTCGGTAGATCTAGCCGATCTAACATTTCACTCCTAATAGGGTGAGATCACCAGAAGTGATCAAAACTTGTAGCCCTAACAGGCAAACCTTTTCTATCTGTAGTAGTGAAGAATTTGTGGGTGTCATCCCCACCATAGTTTTTACCTTCTAACAAGGGTTTCTGCATTACCAAAATACTTGTGTTATGTGATTGTCATATTGATGTCATGTTGTTACTTACTTAAGTTAAATGGATGATTGATTCATGCAATTAGATTCAAGTTATTTTGGTCGGTTATCACTATTTACAATTATAGATCTGAAAGGTTTACAAGTGAAGTTTTGAAGGCACTGATTCACCCCTCCCCTCTCAGTACCTATCTCTCCTACTTCCAACAAAAAACATCAGACCCAAATCATGAATTATCAGACATAAAACATAAATAATAGCTTGAACTAATTAAAAAACATCAAAACCACATCTTTTTCTAGAATTCCATTCAAGAACATTGATTTCACATCCATTTGATAGACTTTTAATTTCTTGAATGCAACATAAGCAAGTAGTATCCTGACACCTTCCAATCTTGCTACAAGAGAAAATGTCTCACCATAATCCAAACCTTCTTCTTGTGCATACCCCTTACACACAAGTCTTTCTTTGTTTCTAATTACTTCACCATCCTCATTTAATTTATTTCTAAAGACCCATTTTGTAACTATCACATTTTTGTCTTCAGGTCTTTGTACAAGAGTCCAAGTTTCATTATGCATAATTTTATTGAATTCTTCTTGCAAATCTCTCACCTAATCATCATCATTTTTAATTGCTTCTTTTGTTGGTTTGGGCTCAAATTGTGATATCAGACATGATTTCTCTAGCCTCACTTCTTGTCAACACACCTGCATTATTATCACCAATTATTTGATTAGAAGAATGATTTTTTTTCACATACCTTGGAATTACCAGTTCAGACCTAGGAACTTCTTATTCTTTTGGTTGAACTACTTCTTCCTCATTGTTCTGCTCTATCGATCTAGGCTCTTTTGATTCAGTAAAATCTATTCCCCAATCATCTTCTATTTCCTTTTTGATAGTTTCCTCAATTTTTTTAGGAAATTCATTAATCTTCACATTAGAACTTTCAATAATTTTATTAGTCCTTTTATTAAACATTTGTAAGCCTTTCTCTTAGTTGAATAACCCAAAAATATGCCTTCATCACTTTTCAGATCAAATTTTCTAGAAAAGTTATCTCTTTTAATATAACATTTACCTCCAATTTTTTTGAAATACTTTACACTTGAAGAATGACCATACCATAATTCATAGGGTGTTTTATTGGTTCCCTTCTTCACTTGCACTTGGTTTAGAGGATAAATAGTAGTGTTGGTTGCTTCTCTCCAGTAAATCTTTGGTGCATCTCATTGTATCAACATAGTCCTTGCAGTATCAATAATTGTTCCTTTCTTCCTTTCTGCAACACCATTTTGTTGAGGAGTTTTTAGAGAAGACATATATATATTTTATACATTGTATTCACAATATTTCATGAACTCATCTGATGTGAACTCACCTCCTCTATCTGATCTTAAGCACTTAAAACTTTTTCTTGATTCCTTCTCCACCAGTGCTTTGAAAGCCTTGAACTTACTAAATGCATATGATTTCTCCTTAAGAAATGTAACCCACATCATTCTTGAGTAATCATCAGTAAATAGGATAAAATACTTATCACCAGTATAACTCCTTTGTCTTATAGGACCACACAAATCAGTATGTCACTAGTACATTTGACCCACTTTTTAGACCAACATTTCCGACCAAGCTATAAAATGATTTTCCATGGTTGATTTATACAAGAAAAAAATGATTTTTTAACTTCTATTCCCATGTTGGTCAAAATTACGACCCTAAATATTAGTCATAATTCTGACCAACACGGGAATAGAAGTGAAAAAAAAACTCAAATTTTATACATATATCCCGCCTACTGACACATTTCATTTTATTTCATTTTGGCATAGTCTGCGACCAAAGGAGTGTTGAAGGAGGCGGTATAAGGTGGGAAGCTGCACTACATCGACATCGTGCGCGTATATGCAAGTAAGTTTGAACCAGTGGTTGAAGGTGGGAAGCTGCACTACATCGACACCGCGCATGTATATGCAAGTAAGTTCAAACCAATGGTTGAATATCATGGAAGTGAAAACTGGTGAGAAATAAAATCTTCATTTTCTGCTATTTCATTGCTTGGTTTGGTGTCTTAATGAGTTAGCAAGTTTTACTTGTGTTTATTCTTTGAAAATCTACTTTGCTTTGAAAATCTATACGCATTGTGTTAATTCTTGTGTTTATCCGGTTGTAATAGTCTTAAGTTTTTGTTAATATATGGCAATACCATGAACTCTAAGGGCCCAATTCATCCAATAAATTGATCCCACATGGTTTTTGTTTTCTACTACAGTCGAGTTTCAACTTGTTTGGTTGAATACATACAAAATATTCAACCTAGGGCATCATTGTTCAAAAAGAAAACTAACCTTCCCAACTCTGAGCTTTTGAACTCTTATAAAGCATTTCCTTAACTCACCTTTCACACAGTGGCATTGAATTCCAATGGTGAAAATGTGGGTTAGGGCCACATCTTCCAACAAAGATTGTTTGCACGCCAAGCACTGTACAGGAACAATCAATAAAATGACTGAAATTCTTTGATTTTAAGACTTCAAAATAATATAATCAGTACATGGAATGATCAAAACTTATAATACCAATCAATGAATGCTTTTCTTATCAATGTTGTATTGAATAGAGAGTTTAATAATATAAACACCATACTGTGTCTTCACGAGTAGAAAAGTGACTATTTGTAAAGAATTAAAAGTTTATTGCTTACTAGTTCATTACATTGTCTTCTTTGACCATACACACCTCCACATAAGAAGGATTAAAACCAAACCATAGGATGGTCTAGGAATTTAGAAGACATCCTTTATTACAAAGCAAAACAAAATATAGAACTCAAGTCCCAAAGAAAAATTGAATGGCCTAGGTGCCCTGCACCAATACACCCCCCATGTAGGTCAATATTCTAAAGTCCTTGAATCCAAGAAAATGTAACTCAATAACACCAAATATATCACTTAGAAGTCTTGTGAAGAGTCTTGGTGAGTTTAAGCCTTTTGAAGCACTTTAGAAATATTGAATACATCATTGCTTGCCAACTATTTGACAGAGCCTAGGAAATCATTGGTTCTTCAAGACAAAGATTGTTTGCATGCCAAGCATTGTACAAGAACAGTCAATAAAAGGACCAAAATTCTTTGATTTTAAGACTTAAAAACAATATAATCAATACATGGAATGATCAAAACTTATAATACCAATCAATGAATGTTTTTCCTATCAATGTTGCATTGAATAGAGAGTTTAATAATATAAACACCAAACTGTGTCTTCACGAGCAAATCACATTGACCAATACACCCCCATCCCACCATCCACACCCATCCACTCATGTCAAGATCTTGTCCAAAATCATGTTGAAATATCCATTGACCTAAATCAAGATCCTTCCCTCTCACTTCATTTGTTACATAAGCACTTTTGGAGTATATTCTAAAGTCCTTGAATCCAAGCAAATGTAAGTCAATAACACCAAATATATCACTTAGAAGTCTTGTGAAGAGTCTTGGTGAGTTTAAGTGATATATTTGGTGTTATTGACTTATATTTTCTTGGATTCAAGGACTTTAGAATATACTCCAAAAGTGATTATGTAACGAAGGAAGTGAGAGGGAAGGATCTTGATTTAGGTAAATGGATATTTCAACATGATTTTGGACAAGATCTTGACATGCGTGGATGGGTGTGGATGGTGAGATGGGGGGTGTATTGGTAAAGAGTCTTGGTGAGTTTAAGCCTTTTGAAGCACTTTAGAAATATTGAATACATCATTTCTTGCCAACTATTTGACAAAGCAATGATGTATTGTAAAGAATTAAAAGTTTATTGCTTGGTAGTGATTGTTTGTAAAGAATTAAAAGTTTATTGCTTGGTAGTTCATTACATTGTCTTCTTCAATCATACACACCTCCCCACAACTTCTAAGACTCCTCTCCCATAAAACTCACGTACAAAACCGACCAAAATCTCCTTACAAACTGATTTTCAACTTCTTCTTAACCTACACAGTTAGTTATTCATTTGCATTGTTGTCTAGTTGACAACTAATTGTCAACTTTGACCACTTTAATCTTTCTTGCATCATATTTAACCTTTCAAAAGGTTTTAGGTTCCTATCCTAATCCCCTAAACTCCCTAAACCTCTACTAAACCCTCATTTAGCCCTTTAGGCCATAATTGCATAAAAATGCAATCTTACATCTTTTGGCATCTTTGCACTTTGAAGTGCAATTACATGATAATAATGGCATCAATGGCCATATAACAAACTTAGATATACCTATAGGTCCTTGACCCTTACGTAAATCCTTGGATCACTCAAGTGACCCCATAAATCTATACCATGTCATAAATCTCCCATTTTGACATAGGATAAGAGCATAGTGATAGAAGATAGATCCATTTTGTGCATAACCTGAAGTCATCATATTCCATGAGAGCGCATCTTTTGAGAATTTTTTTTTGAACGTTTCAAGGGACCAGTAGTTCTACAATTAAATCATCATAACTTTCCCATTACTTAACCATCACACATGGCACAAACTATCTTCCACTAGTACATTTGACATCATTTTTCTACGAAAATTATCGACCATTAATTAAAAAGGTTTAGGTTGGTCGGATTATTGAAGGAAAAATTTGTTTTTTTCAAATCCATGCCCGTGTTGATTGAAATTTTGACCAATACCATGTCGGTCAAAATTTTGACCAACATGGCCATATAACTTAAAAAAAACATTTCAATTCTCATTTCATTTTTACGGCCAAATTATATGAATGGTTGCAACACGCGAATTAGGATTTCCATCTTCTAAGCTACACACCAAGGGATAGAGGAACAAAGCTTATTCTAGATCGTGAAGAGCCAGCCCCTATGCTAGCAGCATATCCAGCACCTGAGGTTAATAGCACATTTCATCATTTATATAGAATTTTCTGTAATAAATTTGGAGTTTGAGGTATCTTCTATGTTTCCTATTATTCATTACGTGGATTGTCATTTTCTTCTAGTCATCTCTATTAGTAATATGCAGGTAGGTGATTGAATCAATAACCAAATGCGGGTAGTCTAACCTTGTCTGAAGGTTCTCTGCGCAAGCCATCTAAATATTTGTGGTTACCAATCTAGAACCTAAACTGTAAGATCAGTCCTCAAAAATTCCATGTGTCTTACATTCCCGCCAATAAACTTGAACAAACCTATGCGGGATGTAAGCTTATGTTAAGTAGTTTGAATGCAATGTTCCAAGCCGGTGACTGTGCACCCGCGCAATGCAATTTGATGCCATAGGCTAATTTCCATATACGGATTTAGCTGGTAAGGAAGGGAATCAGGTAACAGAGCCCGCAAATAGATTGATGGTATTGGATAAGTGATGGATCCACAACTTTTGGATTTAGAGAAGATCTTCCAAGACCTGTTCTGATCACATGAACCCGTTCTTGATCCTTTACATTTAACCCTAGTCTAAACCGGCCATTTAGGCTAGAGAGTCTGGTGTGGGATTGAGGGTGCTGGAGTATGGATTGAGCATATCCTTATTCTCAAGAATGAGTTAGGAACAATGAAGATTCATACTCCGTATTTGGTGGATTGCAGGGGAATTTGAAATTTGGGATGTTGAGTGGTCTAGGTTGCATAGACACTCATTTGGAGATTCAAGATCTTGTTGAGTAAAATTTGTTGTAGGGCTGAAGATACCTCACTACAACAAACATCTTCACTCATTGTAAAACACTAGGTTCACTTGTTTGAAGATCAGATATTACTTGGAGTGTCCCATTTACTTGAATAAGCAGTGGGCTCACCCACACGCACATCTTTGAGGCTTCTTGCTGCGAAGTAGAGTCACAAGTAGAGTCAATAGTCATGTATATGAATTCAGATTTATCTCTTTGTGCCCCATTTGTTAGAAATAAATCACATCCCCATCTATGATTCAAAATTAATTCAGTTCCACCAAGCAAGCTAGGCTTGCTAAAGATCAAAAGATGAAGAACATAAAGGATGATAAATTAGCTACTTCAATGTCAAGTTCTCTCTTTGATGAGAAAAGCAAATAGTTCATCATGGTTTCCTAAATTCCAAATAGAAGAAACAAGCTTTAGGGATATATGCTTCCTGAAAATGATGATACCTATGCAGTTGGTATTGAACTCAAGTTGGCTAAACCTCATGACAGGGTGGAACTGATGGGAGAGTATCAAAAGGAAGTGACTCATGATTATTTTAAACCCTCTCTTAAGATGGAAAAGAAAGAAAAAGATTTATAGGATGCTAGAGCCATAATGGATAGATTCAGGTCTCAATCCAAGTCCTATGAGTTAGAACGTGCTCGTCTTACAAAGGAAATGGATGACAACTCTTCCATAGTTCTATAATTAGAAAGAGAAAATATTGCTCAAATTCAAACCAGATTTAAGAACTCTTTATCATATTTGAATGAAGAGAAAGAAGGCCTTGATAAACAACTACAATCAAAAGAACAACTTCTACAGACCCAAAAGTGTCTTGAAGATTCCTTAAGGAGTATAAAGATTTTAGAGAAAAAGGTAGGGCTTGAAAAGAATAAGCTCATTCAATGGATATTAGACATCCAAACATAGTTTTAAAAGAGGATGTAAAATAAAAGGAGATATTAGAGAAGAAACTATAGGGAACAATACAAGATTTTGATAAAATAGATAAGGAGCTTGTTTCTAATATAGTTCTGTAAGTGTTGATTTAACAAAAAATGCAAGATAAAGAAGTTTAGTTAGAGAGAGAAATACAAGTGGCCAAAACAAAACTAGAGCTAGAGAAATGGAATTATCAAATGAAAAAATATGCATTACAAGATAGGGAATAGAAATTGATGAAAATCAAACAAGATATATCAGATATCCTAGCAGAAATAAAAGAGCTATAGGAAGCTAGTAAAGAAAAGGATGTGCAAGTACAATAATTGCAAGTCTCTATTGTTTTCCTTATCAAGTTGCATTAATTTGGTCCAAATTTACAGTGTACCATGACATAATACTTTCATACTTGAAACCAACATCAAGTGTACTGCTAAAAATAGTACACAAGAGAGCTTAGAAATTTTAGGGGTTTAGGCACTATAACCTACCCAAACCCTTAAGTGACTTGAAGGCTTCACTTCTCAAACTTATCCCCTAGACTTCTAAGTGATGTTTTGGGCTTTATATGTTCCAATCCACTTGGATTTCAAGAATTTTAGAGTTCTAGGTCAATTCCAAACTCCCATCCTACACAATCTTCTTCAATCTGCCAGAGACCTAATCCACCAAGCTAGTAGCCCTATAGCAGACTAAAAATAGGAATACATTTGTCTTTTCTCAAAGCACTTGATAAAATATTATCATTTATAGATACCCTTTTCAAAGTACTTCAACATATCAAAAAATTCCTTGTGGTTGTTTTGGACCAATGTCCTTGTCTATGATTGATGCACTATTTCACTATATGAAAATGATTGATTTAACAAAGGAAGTATTAGCCAAACCTCATCTAATGACCCCAACTCTTGGAAAGTACTTATTTATGTCTTAAATTGGCCAAATACAAAATGAATTAGTCCCCAACACTCTGCAACATCAAAACCCCCAATTTGGGACTCCAAACCCTTGCTACTTAGGGCTTTCTCAATGTCACATCTCCATACACTCCTGCGACAAATTGATGAATGATTCACCATTCATTAAACATACTAAAATTTTCCCAAGCATAAAATATGTGCCTTATGTGGATGGATCAACCATTGCTACACTGTGGCATCCATTTTCACTACTTTTCCACTGTTCTTGACTGTGATCACCTTTTCTCCACTCAACTCTGCATATGCATGGTTAATAACTTAACAATACAAGTTAGAATTAACATTCCATGAATATTAGGCCTTTATATTCATGGAATGATTCTCATTCCTCCTAAAACCCTACTGTAACAACCAAAATAGATAAAAGAAGATCCCTGCTCTACAACTGGCGCAACAATGAATTAATACAATATGAAACTCATCAAATAAGTAATTAAAATGGTTAATAAACCTTTTCAAATCATGAGAATATCATTCCAATCAATTTGAGACTTAAAAGATCAGGGAAATTGCAAAATTTGATAAGTTTTATTTCTTACTGTTTCGCCCAATCTGCATACACACAAGTTCTCTTCTATGGCCCGTAATAGAGACTTCCTCCACATATATAACTTCACCAATAACCATTTCAATCAACTATCATCGTTGAGTTGAAAGGTTAAGTCATAAAACATAACAAACTATTAGTTCCCTCTAAAATCTTAGAATAGTCGTTACTTAAATAAATATTAGAATTTTGGCTTATAAAAAGGATTTATTTAATTGAAAAATCCCTTGGTAAAGACACCTAAAGACTCAAACTTTTTTAATAACCTATTCTAGACTTTGAGAAATAAATATTGATGCTTGGACACTTTTGGTCCCCCATACAATCAATATTTTGTCCATTTAGGACTTTTTTTTAACAATTTCTAGGATTTGTTCCTATTACATAGAATCAAAAGCCATTATAGGATTAAGTATTTCCCAATTGATTTTACTTAGCCTTTGATTATCTTGTTGAATCTTCTAATCCTCCTTGAATACCTTTTAGGTCTTCTTAGTCTTTGTCCTTGGATTGATTGTGTGTGGTGCTCCTGCACCATACTCCCCACCATGCAAAGAACTCTTGTCCCAAGAGTTGTCTTTCTTGTATCCAATGTGACTATTTGGATGAATGAGACACTCCCCTAGGGTGGCCTTCCTCTATCCCAAACTCCCTACATTCATACACAAAAGGTTAGAGAAAAACTCATTTGGTTTTGACTGTCTTTCTACATGATAGTACTACTGCTGCACATTAGACCCCTGCACAAAATCCATTGGATCTTCCTCTGCCAGCACTGCAACTTCATCTACATGTTCTCCAATAGGACACTTGACTATCCCAATCACCACAAACATGGGTGTCAACAATCCACCTTTCTTAAGACTGTCCTGCCCTACCTCAACTCTCAACCTGTTATCTTGTTTCCAATCGGTATCAACTTGGTTATTCTGGCCTTGCACCAAGACATCCTTACCAAAACACATAACTACATGATGCATTTCACCTTTAAGAAGTGGAGTTAGTTTGTAGGTTATGTTTCCTTTTTGCACTAAGTAGGTATTGGTGAAACCATCATGCACAGTCCTTCTAGACCATTGCCAAGGTCTACCCAAGATAACATGTCCACAACTCATTTCCATTACATCACACAAAATACTATCAGAATATTGCCCAATTGAAAAATTCAGGATAAGTTGCTCATGCACAAGTAGATTTTGATCCTTACTCACCCAAGTAGCATAGTATGGATTGGGATGTGGAGAGGTTTGTAAATGCAACTTGTTGATGACCTCCTTTGAAACCAAATTATGTGAAGCCCCTGAATCAATAAGAAAACTACAAAACCTTATAATATAAATAATATAACATTAATTCATTAAAATGAGCAGCACATGACTATTGAAAATAATAAAATTAAATTCAGTGAAGACTCATAAGGTTGAGGCACCTTAATCCCAACAATCTAGACACTAAATTGAACTCTCTTGTACAAAATATTTCAACAACCCATATATCAATAGTGTAATCATTTTAGATTATGTATTTTGTTAAATTGAATATACAAAATTATATATAAAAACTATCAACTTTTATAATTTAAGAAAGTACAATACAAAATTCATAGAACCGCCCAATTTATAAGAGAATCACATTCACAATTGAACTACATTTCTAATATTTAAAATTCTGGAAAGATTATTTTCTAGAGAATGGAGCATCTAGAAAAAGTTGCATGATAAAAATAATCACGCAGGTCATACATACAAAAAAAGCCACTTACCAATACTTATCTATCTAATGTCTGATTTTGTTCATACTCTTTCCTAATTTTTCAGCGAGGCGATGCAAAAATTCCAGTACAAGTTTCAGTAGATATAAACATACTCATTCTCAACATAGCATTTAGAAAAGAAAGAGCTTTAAGAAATGGATGTATTCATGAACATAACATTTTTTACGATGTCTATTATTGTAGTAGGAGCAACCACACTTGTTCTTGCAACAATTCTACTAAAACAGCATAGAAATTATAGAAGCCATCTTCCTCTAGGCCTTAGAGCTATTCCTGTGTTTGGCCACCTTCATCTTTTCATAGATAAAAGTAGGCCAATTCATCAAATAAAGATTTTATATCTCGCAGGCAGAGGAGAATGGTGAAGAAATACCTGATAAAGATGCATTTATTAAGGTGACTGCTATTGTAAGTTGTTTTCACCTTGCCAGTTTTGGTATTTAATAGTTGTAGGTGTATCAGAACTTGGGTTTTAGAGATATTGATTTAATTATAGATTTCTGACTTAGATTGTGTATTATTTTTGAGTCATCATTTCAGATAATAGTTTGTGATCCATCATCAAAATAGTGATCCAAATAACTGTTGGAAGTGAAGTATCACAAATTCCAACATGCAAATAGTAGGTATCTATCTCCTTCAGATTATTATAACGCCATATAGCTGTAGAATTTTAGGTAGGAGCCTTTCATGCATATTGAGATCCTTCTAATTTCCAAACTAAATAGATTTTGATGATGTTGTTTTAGATGACATTAGATGATGTAGGGGATTGGTTATTGCATGGCTAACAAGTATACTGCAAAATAGGCAAGTATTCTTAAATTGTATCTTTCTGAATTGGTTTTGTTTAGCATTCAAACATGATGGTTTTCTAGTTTATAGTTTTTTTTTAATCTAAGTTATTATTAGAGAGCCCTTAATTTTAAATGCCATGTATTAGGTAGACATAGTAGACATACACTATCAAGCAAGGAAGAGGTTGCGATCAAGGACATAGTAGACATACACTATCAAGTCAGTGGTATTAACTGAAATTTCTCTTTGCCTTTGTGAAATGAAATGATTATAGTGGTATTTTTATGCTGATCTTTTAAAGGATTATAGTGGTATTTTTATATTTTTTCTCTTTGCCATTATTCTGGCATATTCTCATCTTTGTAACCATTTTTTTTATATTAAGCCACTCTTTCAAGTAACAATTAGAGCTATTTCATATGCACAAGTAATGAACATGCATATTTGTATAAGCACTACTGGGAGCTTACCCTGCAACATATGTACTATTGTGAAATATCATCACAAGTCCATTTGTTGCAGGGTCAAGCTCCCAGTATTGCTTGGTCGATAAATCTGCATGTTTTTCACCTGTGCATATACCTTCTCTGATCGACTCTTATATGCACATGTAGTATTGTGAACATGCAGATTTTCTATAGTCGTAATAATTTTTCTTATTTCTTGTCTTTTGTCCCTTTTTTATTTCCTATGTCTGTACTTGGTGAAATCCATGTGAAATCTAAGTGTAAGGTTATCTCTTCTTATTTGAATATTTTTGAATTGGATGTGGTAGTTTATCTAAGTTATTATTAGAGAACCCTTAATTTTAAATGCCATGTATTAGGTAGACATAGTAGACATACACTATCAAGCAAGGAAGAGGTTGTGATCAAGGACATAGTAGACATACACTATCAAGTCAGTGGTATTAACTGAAATTTCTCTTTGCCTTTGTGAAATGAAATGATTATAGTGGTATTTTTATATTTTTTCTCTTTGCCATTATTCTAACGACATATTCTCATCTTTGTAACCATTTTGTTTATATTAAGCCACTCTTTCAAGTAACCATTAGAGCTATTTCATATGCACAGTTAATGAACATGCATATTTGTATAAGCACTACTGGGAGCTTACCCTGCAACACATATACTATTGTGAAATATCATCACAAGTCCATTTGTTGCAGGGTCGAGCTCCCAGTAATGCTTGGTCACAATTTTATTTATGGTTTTGGCATTTTTATGATATTTTTACTGATATTCCTGTAACAATTTGATGTTCAGGATAGGGGAAAAGCACCTGTAGTAACAAAGGCAATAGCTACCCCATCTGATGATGATATCACAGAAATGCCTAATGTAACAATTATGTTGAGGAAAAAATTTAAAAAAATCAATTTAGAAATAATGAGAATTTTGGATGAAGCAAATATTCCAACCGAGGAGATGCTGAAGAGGCTATCTGAATTGAAAGCGCGAGCACGTCATTATGAAGTAAGCAGTAATAAATCTTTAGTTATAACAAAAGTTCAATAAAGGTTTATATTTTATACTCTTTTATGTTGTGAAGTAAAATATGTAATATGTGTTCTTGTTATAGGAATTTTTGGCAACTGATCTAGAACCTGGTCAAGGACAACACGGTGAGGCTGGTATTAGCAGAGCTCCAACCGCCTCAGGTAAAATAATCCTTTAGTTGACAAGTTACAAGGAATTTTTTCTTTGGAACATTCAAAAACTTCTTAAGTTAACTCTTACTTTTATTATTTCAGAATGTCTTTGCTAACAACATATTGTTCAGGTCATCAAGTGCAGGAGACTCCTCCTAGGAGGTCGACAAACATCCATTTGAGATTGCTGAGTGCAATGTCGACAACAAGAGGCATGCAAACATCGACGCCTTCACGGTCTATGCCAGCTGGTAAATCCTTGTTTTTCTATATTTGGTTTTGTGTTAATTGTGATTTGATAATTTGTACTTTAATCTTGGGTGCATCACATAGTGGATTATTTTTTTGGAGTAGGAGATACACCAGTGGCACCATCTGGTATGCCAGATACAGATCAGAGTACATGTATTGGTGATAATTCACCATCATTTCCTAGATCTACCCATGTTTCTAGCACGGGAGTTATGTAGATGTCATTGTTGATTGACGATAATGAATTGATGCCTTTAAAATGTCCTAAGCTTCCAGGTACTTTAAATAATTATTTTTTATATTGTACTATGCATTTACCTATTCATAACAAGTTTTGGATTGATTATCCCATGACATTTTTTGCAGGAAATGATTCATTTTATAAGACACTTTATGACCTCGCATTGCATATATTCGGGCCCACCATACGTACAAGATGGAAAATCATAAGTGAACTAACTTTATCCCACTATTTTTTTTTCATATCATTAATTGGTACAGTATTTTTCCTTTCATTTGGGTTTTTTCTTTTACTATATCTAACAATTTTGTGTTTTTTCTTAAAAGGTGGAACTTGCAAGACAAAAAATTAAAAGATCAGCTCATTAAAGATTTAGAGCATGAGTTTGGTAATAATATTTTTGATGAGAAGAAAATTTAAGAAAGAGTTTGCAAACATCTTAAGACTGTGAGGGACTCATATAGAAAGAGTCTCGTCCAGAACCCAAAGTACGAGCGTCCTTCCTTTATTCCAGTGAGGGATTGGAATGAGTTCATTTTGGATACAAAGGAGAAAGGGGATGCTCAAAGAGGAATTACACCAACAAATGAGAGAAGAAGGTATGCAATAGTATTAACTACTAGTACAATGTAATAATGCACTAATTAGTGATCTTTATATCTATATCATCTAACATATTTCAAACTTTTCATAGGTTGCAGGACACATCAAAGGCAACAAAGGCTAGGATGCAAAAGATTGGGTAGCACAGACTTGGCTCTAGTGGATATTCCAAAATTAAAGCATGAATTGTAAGTAGCAGTAAATGAATTGTAGAGAAAAATTATTTATAAAATGCAAATAATTTTGTTTAATCAAAAAATGCAAGGCTCTGAATTTAATTTAGAGGCCACGACAGAACACAAAAAAATTGCCTTCAAGGAAGGATATCAAGTCGTCACTAAACGCCTATGGAAAGCTTCCACTGGCCCAATCGAAGAGTCTCCTGCATCATGTGCACAGGTAAATATGCCAAAAAATATATTAGAAATTGAATACTTGAGCAACAATCTATTTGATAATAATGTGCATGACATTGCAATGCAACCTCTTAATCGTGACACAGATCATACGCCGCATGATGAAGCCCTTGATGTGCATCATACTGTCAATGGAGGTGCTCATTTTCTATTTAAAACTAATTATGTAATTATTAATACAATTTAACATCTTAAATTGAACTTGGTGTAACCTTTTTGTGTATATTTTAGAGGATACATAATCATGTCATGTTGAACAAGTGCCAGAGGATGTTCAGATTGATCACCATGTAGATCATGTGGCACATTCAGGTAAAGAAAATCTATGTTTTGTTCTTTTAAATTAATTTTTTGATTTATAGTTCTTTTACTTAAATAAATACTTGTAATTCACTAATATAAAATGGTCTGAATTTAACTCATGAAGTAGTTGTTATTGCAGCGGACCCCGCTTTGGCGCAGCGGCCTCATGTTCCTGAACAGATGAGGAAGAGACATGCATTGGAATTAGAATCAATAGAGGAGGGGAATGACGAGAACATTGATCTTCCTCTTAGAAATTACATGATTAAAAAAAATAGCAAGAAACCCAAAAAGAAATGATTATAATTAACATTTTTTGCTAATGAAAGAACTTTGTCTTAATGGATGTAATTTTGTACTAGTAATGTTGATGAATGATGTGTTAATGAATTCTTCATGAATGTTGTGTGTTAATGAATTTTATGTGTTAATGAATTATTCATGAATGTTGTGTGTTAATGAATTTTATGTGTTAATGAATGTTATCATGTGATTATAATGATTGAATGTTATATTTCAAAAATGGATGAATGAATGAAGGAATTAATGTTATTAAATGTTAATGGGGAATTTAGAGGGATGTTAGGGGGGGGGGGGGGGGAGGAGCCAAATGAGCTTCCACCTTCACATGGTTGGCCTTGTTTAGTAGAGAATATTAAACTATTCTTGAAACCAAGTGAAGCTCAAACTTTAAAGATAAGCTTAGAGTTAATAGTGACAACCAATTAGCAAGTCGAAATGATGTTCTTCGTTACAGGTACCTTTTTAGTTTTTAAAGCACAATGTCATGTTTTAATATTGTGTAGTTTTTTTCTTATGTCAAAGTAATCTTTTACTATAAGAACATAATTTATGACCATTTTAGTAACTATTCTAACATCGCTTTATGACAAATCCTATTTTGGCAAAGATGGCGATAAGTGGTGTTGTCTATTCCTTGGGAGATTGGATTGCACAAGTTTGCATCTCAAAATCATTTGCATGTGGCAGAAATGGATACTTACAACCATTTCATTCTACATTTAAAAACATTGATGACACTCTAGACACAAAATAATGCTCATGCTGTCGACTTGATAGTGCTATGAAGGAAAACCAATTTTGAATTTGATCAAACCCAGATGTTCAGATCTAGTCTCCTTGGATTTAGTCTTCATGGTTCTTTGTCTCATTATTACTATCATCCTAGTGAGGTAACACCTTTGACTTCTTTCTTAGTCTCTTATAGTTCATACTTGTTTAATTTGAATAATTTTTGAGTTCCTTGCAAAAAGGGTATGGCAAACAAATATGGGTATACAAGCTCTATTTCCTTTCCAAGATTGGTGGGTGGTGCCTACAAAAGTGGCCTTTGATCAAACTATCAAAATTAACGCCATATGTTGCTTACATTTGATTAATTTTCCATATTAATTACTCTCTTCAGTTGTATTAGAAACTTTTGCCTTAAGCATGTGTGATGCAAACCTGTAACACCTCTTTTTTCCATATGTAATCATGATGCTCTATTTCTTGGTAGTTGTGACTCTTAATGATTAAACCATCTCTTGATCATGTTATTGCACTTGATATATGACAATTTCATGTAGATGCCTTGGTTTATCTCTTATCTCTAGTTGAACATACTATAATTATTTATTATCCTTGTATGCATGTCATGGTCTGATCTATGTTCCCTCTTAAGCTGGTCTCTTTGTATGTGACTGCCCTACTAGCATTGTTTCCTCATCATTGTGATGTGCACTATCCACATCTATTTGCATGATTAAACTATTTAATTTACTAGATACCCAATTAGCATTATCATTTTCTTCTTTTATTCATTCATTTGGAGTTGTATTTAGAGGTAGATATTTGTTGTTGATTTCATGTTTATCTGTTATGTATGCTATTTACTACAGAAAAATAGAATCATCCATGAATTTAGAAAGAAAGAAGAAGATTCGCTAACTAATTCTGAGGATTAATAAAAACAAATTTCTATAACAAGGCTTCAGAATACAAATAAATACCTGTGATGTCTTATCTAAAATACCAAAAGCTTTTCAGTGGCCTAATAAGAACTTATCTTGCTTTTCTTTTTGTACTTTCTTGAATTGTGATTTGTCTCTTATGTTTTTTATTGGCTTTTCAACTTATATTTGCTATTCTATACCTCAAAATCAGAGAGCGTATGATTGTCTACTTTTCTTTCATCATTATATTTGTATATATTCAATATTCAAACTGAAATGGTGCTTTTGTTTTTAGGGATGGACCCTCTATGAGATTGTCAGATATGCTCCTGTGCATAATTGGACTGCGTATGAAGAGGCCTTGAAGAAAAATCCTATTGTGGCATAGATGGCGATAAGTGGTGTTGTCTATTCCTTGGGAGATTGGATTGCACAGGTCTGTATCTCAAAATCATTTGTCTATATCCTTGTATGCATGTCACGGTTTGATCTATGTTCCCTCTTAATTGCTAATATCATTGTGTGATGGTTAAATTGTGGTAGTGTGATTCTTTCCATCATGTTCAAACCCCCACTCCTTGATCTTGACTTTTGGCTTGACTTATCTTTGCAACATGAACACCTGCTTCTCTTTGTTGGCCATCGACAACTTCCTCTTCCTATTTTGAACCTCTACTTTTGCATACATCTAAAACTTCAATAAATCTACTTTCCAAAGACACTCCTCTTCCTTGACACCATCAAAATACCATGCCTCCATGCTTGGAGAGTAAACAATCTTTTGATCCATTTCATGGCCCATCATCATAGCTAACTCATCCTTAGTCTCTTCCCTTGAGACCAACTCAACCCTCACCAACTAATCCTCACTCTCATGTCATTCCTCTTTGCATACCTCACAATCATAAACCTCCATGGCCACATCATTACCCTCACTATGTGATGTCATAGGAGTAACTTTCATACTACCCTTATCTTCCTCCAAAGGAAACAACATAGTGCCTACCACAACTAACTCATCACTCTCAAGCCCTTCAAGACTTGCTTCTTTGCTATCTTCAGTAGCATCTTACATCTCTGAATCAACATCAAGAACATTTTCATTGCTTGATTCCTTGTCTTTCTCATCCACCAACTTTCCTCTTTCTACTAGCCTTTGCACAGACCATTGTACCTTCTTCTTGACACTCAAATGCCAACTTTTAACTACCTTTAATGACCTTTCTCTTAAGTGCCTACATTTTTCTGCAAACCTATCAGTATTCCTCCTATCCTTCTCCATGAGTTCTTTCAAATTCCTTTGCCTTTCTGTACTTTCCTAAAATGCTTTCCTTAAGCTTCTTATCTCCTCTTGTCTCCTTTCCTATTCTCTTTTCTTGTCTTTATCTCTTTTCTTTGTTCCATTCTTTAGGTGATTTTTCAACACATTTACCATGTCTGTCTCTATCTTTTTCAATTTCATCTTCACCTTTTCTAAGATTCTTCTCAATATTTAACTTACAAATATTTAACTTTAGGAAATGAGGCTAAGGGTTACCAATAGCTTATGCTTGAGAAGGGAACATTACAAACACCATCAAAAGTTAATTACAAATAACATGACCAAATCAGAATATGTAGAATAAGCAAATCAATATTGAGAATAAACATCACTTAGAAAAATAGCAAAATAAAATCTATTTTAAAAAACCTTTTAATAGAATTCCTTTATTAAGGTTATCTAATTAAAACTACCTGAACATATCTCTCCATAATCTCTGACAATGAACCACCCAATTACTATCTCATTCACTGATGGGTACTACAACTAGGTTCAGTCAATGGTACTTAGGTCCACCATTGGTGGTGACTAACTAAAACTAACTAGGTATCTAACTGAAACAAACAAACAATGCTAATTGAGAGATAGTTTTCCATATTCAATCTGAATACTGAAGACTTTGTCCTAAATTTGACTTAATAGATAGGACCTTCATTCCCTAACTACTTGTTGGAAAAAATTCCATTCAGTTATCAGATTAAAAAGAAAAATTACAAGTCCTCCCTCCTAGAATTTTCTTGCCTTAAAGCAAACACAACTGAGTAATCTAGATGTCAGCCACTTCCCAAGCAAAATCATACAACACTTTGTACTATGCCTATTGGTGTTATCTCATCTTTAGCCTGACAGCTTTTGTTCGTCATTGAATCAAGGATTCCTTCCACTGAATCAATGAATTCAACATGTTTGCCCAAAATGCTCAAGCACAATCCATCAAGTGGATGAGTTGAAGTCTTGGTTTAAAGTTTTTATCTTGTGAAAGTGCCCATTAATTGGAGAAGCAAATTTCCCACTGCCAACAAGCTTTTCCTTCTGCTACACTATAGTTGCTTTTTTCTCTACCACAGGCTTCCAAAGCCATACACATGCATTTGCGGGCCAATTAGAAATCTAACTTCTAATAATCCTGTCTACCTTGATTGCATAATTTTATCAAGATGTTTAAGATACGGATGAAGAAAATGTTCAAATAACCATGCTTGAAAGTCAAAAATTGATTGCTCTAGCAGGCCTCTTTGCAGTCTCTCTGCATGTTGTTGAATCATACCAAGTTGTTGAAGAGCTCATTACAGTTGCAATTGCTGATCCATTAACTGTAGATTTAATGTTTGACATTTTATGTGACTTGCTTGGGCCTAGTGTACCTAGTTGATATGAACTCTGAAACACTGTCAACTAGCACTTGCCTCTTTTTTGGAGATCATGTTGGGATTTTATTGTATACTTTTCACTAGTGTGCTCCCACTATGAATGCTTGCATTGTAATGACATGGTGTGAGACCGATGCAAAAAGTCTTTACTAATATCTTTCTTATTCTCTGAATGGTAATCCAAAGGGCAATCAAAACGTTCACCTTCCATTGCTGACTTGGAAATCTTCAAATGCTTTGTAGTAGCACCCAAATTCTTAAGATAAAAATTATTAATAGAATAGGATTCAACTAAAGCATCCTTCATAGATCTATGCCCATCAACAAGGCTACCTTGTTTACTATTCTCACATGGCAACTGTTCCATCTTTTCAATGGTTGAAATCTTGACAAAGGTTTCCTGAACACTACTAGTAAACATTACAGTATATCTTTCAAATAGTGAATCTTTTCATTCAACATGCAGTACATATTTCTTTTGTTTCAATTCTCTTATTTTGTTATTCTAGCCTCTTTCATTTTGAGACCTCTTTCCAAATATCTCCGAATAATTGTTAAAAGTTATTGCAGCCATGAAGTCTTTTGAATTCCTTCGATATTTCATATGAAGTATTTTTAACTACTCTGACCGATCTGTATTTTGCATGCTACTCTTTTGCTGCAACTAGCATTCCCATAGCTCAATTATTTTATATTGGCTTCTCCAAATTTCCATTAGTGTATAGAACAATCTGTCCTCTTTGCTTTTGTCAAACTACTCAAAATACCCTCCATGATTCACCGGCTAGTAGGATCACAACTCTAATATAACTGAAATAATTACATAGAAAGGTAAATCTATAGAAGATTCTCATAATAATTAGTTCACCTTTGTATTAATTATTGTAGTGTACTATAACAAAAATAAAAAAGATATTTTCTAGGTTTACCTTGAGTGTGATTAGTACTATTATAGTCACCCATCTCTCTGCATATTCCTTGACATTGCCTAATACTATTAAGTACCCAATCCCTGAGTAAAGCCTCCTGACAAACTAAATGCTATATTGTTGTAGTACCAAAAATTGGCACATTTCATAATTCCACCCATTACCTTCAAATAAAGGTCATACACCAGAAGTGTTACAAGAGGGGAAAAAAACTTGAACTATAGCTTCCTAGAATTTGAGATTCACATCCATTGCCCAATCCAATATAAAAAACTCCTAAATCTCTCTGTGACCCTAACTCGAGATAGCTACCAATGCCTCTACCATCCTCTTTTTCTCTGCTTTCCTCAGAATCTCAAATCATAAAATGGAAGGAGAGCCATTACCTCTCAGTGGACTTCATCAAATGTAGCATTACATATCGCAACATCTCATTTAATCGGTTGTGCAAGGTGATATTTAAGGCAATCTATGCCTCCTCTCACATAGTTGCATATAACCATTCCTAGCCATGTACTTGATGCATCATAATTTCAAGGAGATTCCTTAGGCTTCACTTCTCTTGCTATTGCAATGAGTTGACAATGTTATTGCATCTCATTCTCCTTCTATGGCACTATATTTTACTCACTGCATTCGGTGTATTCCTGATGAATGGAACCGTGTCCTATTGATTAGATCTTTACTTTGTTGATGTGAGCATGTATATGGCATTATGTTTATTTGTGGCCCATGAGCTATGAGTTTAGACATCATTGTATTGCATACTTTGTTCATCATTTGATTTACCATGCCATGCTATGCTCTACCTTGGGTACTTATGCTTTTACAGGTCTTCATGTTGTTTGGCATTCATTGAATGATACAATGATATTGTTGTTTGTATTCGATGTAATGTTGATTTTCCATTGCTGCTCCATGATTATTGATGCTTGTTATTCTATTATGCCATCATGATGTCATGTTATTCTTAAGAGGCATCCTTCCATTACTTTTCCAATTGTGGCTTCTTTTAGTGTATACGCCCATGTCATTTGGACACCATTACACACCCAAATGCATGACAATGACTAACACAGGGCTGATTTTGTCAAACTCAATGTGTAAGTTAATTAATAAACATTATATTACCTGGTAGAATATTCAAAATTTTGAGGTGCTTAATCTAATACTTGTAACAGTAACATGCCTCTATGTTCACTTATTTGATTTTGATGTGCATAACTAAAATATGTGGGGAAATACATTGTACAATCTTTTCATTCATACATGGGTTTTATTTCTTTTGAAATATCTATCATAAATATCTTGGTAGTTGAGATTGATTATCATTTAAGCGAGTAATATTCTTCAAGAATCAAAAGGAAAAGATGGATATGTCAGAATTATTTAAGTGTAAGAAAATAAGAAAATGAATGTCAAGAGCTTCAAACCATATCAATTTTGAATATTCTTGAGTGCCACACAACTATTGACAGGGCTTGTTAGAATGATTTTTAACCGTCACATTTCTGGTCACATTTTTTTTAACCAAAAGTTAGTATTGGTCTATTTTTTGACCTTTCCATATTGCTATGTTTGACGAGAATGCTATGCATTCGACGGCCCTTTTGAGGAACTTTGGTGGACATTTCGACAAATGGTTGGTCTCAATTTTGACCTTTACACTAGTAGAATCGATGAGAATGCTATGCATTCAACGTCAATTTTGATGAATTTTGGTGGAAAGTTGGTCTCAATTTCGATGACAATGCCGACCAAAGTTTGTCTTAATTTTTCCAATTCCAAGCGATTGATTCAGTTGATAATTCGACCACTTGTAGGGTCAAAATTTTGAGGATGATTTTCCTTGTAGAATAAGCGACAAAAATTTTTTGACCACAGTTTTAGTCGTCTGTTCGACCAATTGGAGTAAAAAATTTGACTAATCCTCATCGAAAATTAAGGTAAAATTTACTAGTGTTCAAACTGACAACACGTTACATGTGTACTACAAAACTATTAGTAATTGGTAGATTAAATGCAGATAATTACTAATAGATTAAGCATATTATTACTAATAGATTAAGCATATTATTTCTATGCTTAATGTTCCATTTAAATGCTAGTATATAAAGAAGACAATGAAGATTTGTTTGACCAATAGTCTACAGAATTAGACCTTTATTTTAAATGCATTTAACACAAAAAAAATAAATTACAAAACTAAACCAATGGCATGTTTACAACAAAGAAATAGAATGATAATAATATGCTGAAAATTCTATTCTATTTAATACACGCCAAAGGACCAGTCCCAACAATTCTTAAACATACTTTATCCGATATGATGAATTCTTTAATAATTGTTTAAGAATTCATCATATCGAATAAAGTATGTTTAACAATTGTTGGGAGTTCTATTAGACCTTTGTTATAATCATGCCATTGGTTCAGTTTTGTAATTTTGTTTTTTGTGTTAAATGCATTTAAATGGAACATTAAGTATAGTAATAATTTGCTTAATCTATTACTTAAGATTTAAAATGAAGATTTTATTGCTCATTGGTCCGCACTTTCATGATATTCAACCACTGGTTTGAACTTACTTGCATATAGGCGTGCAGTGTCGACCTAGTGCAGCCTCCCACCTTATACCGCCTCCTTCAACACTCCTTTGCTCGCAGACTATGCCAAAATGAAATAAAATGAAATGTGTCGGTAGGCGGGATATATGTATAAAATTTGACCTTTTTTTTTAACTTCTATTCCCGTGTTGGTCGGAATTACTTTATCTGATATGATGAATTCTTAATAAAGGTCTAATTCTATAGACTGCTAGCACGAAGGAAGATTTGACCTAGCCAAATCTTCCTTGTACCACACAAAAAACTGTATGATAACTATGTCTAATCCAACCTTAATTGTTTAAGAATTCATCATATCAGATAAAGTATGTTTAAGAATTGTTGGGAGTTCTATTAGACTAAGACTATATGACAAAGCATTGATGTATTCAATATTTCTAAAGTGCTTCAAAAGGGTGCTTAAACTCACCAAGACTCTTCACAAGACTTCTAATGTTTGTAAGCTATACTTAAAAAAAATTACAAGTTTGTTGTAATATCTTGGTAGTGATGTTGTAGTTACTATTTTACCTTGTTAACACCAAATTACAAACTTGGAATGAAGGTTTCATATTCAACAACATTAGTAGTGCAATAGAAATGTAATTTAAAAGTTGGAAGACAGTCACTGTTCCTTGCCTCCTTTCACCTTCCCTGCATAAACACTTATAGGCCCAGGTAATACAAGGCACGGCTTCTACCACAAGTCACATTAAACACAAAAATTGGGAGAGCCTAGGAAATCATTGGTTCTTCAAGACAGAGATTGTTTGCACGCCAAGCACTGTACAAGAACAATCAATAAAAGAACTGAAATTCTTTGATTTTAAGACTTCAAAATAATATAATCAGTACATGGAATGATCAAAACTTATAATACCAATAAATGAATGATTTTCCTATCAATGTTGCATTTAATAGAGAGTTTAATAATATAAACACCAGACTATGTCTTCACGAGCAAAGAAGTGACTGTTTGTAAAGAATTAAAAGTTTATTGCTTGGTAGTTCATTACATTGTCTTCTTTGACCATACACACCTCCCCACAACTTCTAAGACTCCTCTTCCATAAAAATCACATACAAAACTGACCAAAATCCCCTTACAATCTGATTTTCAACTTCTTCTTAACCTGCACAGTTAGTTATATGACTATTACAGTTAGTTATTCATTTGTATTATTGTCTAGTTGACAACTAGTTGTCAACTTAGACCACTTTAATCTTTCTTGTATCATCTTTAACCTTTCAAAAGGTTTTAGGTTCCTATCCTAATCCCCTAAACTCCCTAAACCTCTACTAAAACCTCATTTATCCCTTTAGGCCATAATTGCATAAAAATGCAGTTTTACATCTTTTTGGCATCTTTGCACTTTGAAGTGCAATTGATAATAATGGAATCAATGGCCATATAACAAACTTAGATATACCTATAGGTCCTTGACCCTTACATAAATGCTTGGTCAAATCTGCATGTTTGTCAAATGTAAATGGAATACTTTGTGCCTGACATACTTAAATGGAATACACCAAGAAGTACCAAATGATGAATGCTCAATTGTTGTAATGGCAAAGCATCAGAACCGTCCATTTCTAGAACTTGATTTTTATAGTCCTAATGATTTTTCTTATTTTTTGTCTTTTGTCCCTTTTTGATTTTCTATGTCTATGCTTGGTGACAGGATTTTGAACATTGTTGACATACTTAAATGGAATACACAATACCAAATGATGAATGCTCAATTGTTGTAATGGCAAAGCATCAGAACCGTCCATTTCTAAAATTTGATTTTCTATAGTCTTAATTATTTTTTTATAGTCATAATGATTTTGAACATTGTTGACAAAGAGTGTTTCTTTTTGTGATTATAGTCTCAATGATTTTTTTATAGTCGTAATGATTTTTCTTATTTCTTGTCTTTTGTCCCTTTTTTATTTCCTATGTCTGTGCTTTGTGACAAGATTTTGTCACCTTCTTTTGATGGTATATTTCATTCACTCTATGTGGAATACTATTTTGTTCACTATTTTATTTCAACTTGATATTTCTTTCATTTTTCATATACACAGAGACTACACATGCTGATAAAAAAATGAGTTATTTGATTTAGGTTTACTTTTCATGATTGTAAATGGTTAATATTTCTGATGGTACTCCTTGGTGTATTCCATATAAAAATAATCAAGTTTCTATGGTATGATAAATGTCCCTTTGCGTTGAGAAAATTAGAGTTGAGGAAATGGTTGTTCAGTGATGATTTGTATATGCAAGTTGCAAATAAATCATCCTTCTTCCGCCAACGAGTCATTCCATTCAAGAAAGACCATGTCTGACGATATCAATGCACAACAAAATAAGGAGACAATTGCTAGATTGTGATCTAACTTTAAAAGAAAAGGTGATGGAAAATGTTATTGTCCCTGCAAAATTTGTAAGGGCTTAAAGACTTGAAGATATCTAATCAAAACAGCCGAGGAACATTGTAGGCAGCATGGTCACATTGAAGAGGGAAATGAATTTCGTCCATTGGTATGTATTTTAATAATTTATAAAATACATAAGACATGATTTGATGATGACATCATGGTCATGGTTAATTTAAGGTCATCATTTTGATATAGGTTAACCACCCTGGGTTTCATGTTATGGACCATGACAATCCGGAGAATGTGGATTTCCAATTGAGGGAACATGGAGGTGTGAATATAGAAGTAGAAGGTAATGATCCCATGGAAGAATATCATGATGATCAAGATGATGATGATGATGATGATGTTGATGCAAATGACCTTGATGCACCTATACTTGAGAAGGCATACGAGCCCCTATACAAAGGCTCCCAAACAACTCTTCTTACCACTATATTGTTGTTGGTGAACTTGAAGGTTATGAATGGTTTATCCAACGTAGCAATGACACGTATGTTAAGGTATGTCATCTTTTTTTATTTTTTAATCGTAATTCCCTTACAGTTAACAAAGGGTGAATCATGTAGCAATTAATATTCTTTATATTAACAAATTATAATTTTGGTCATAGGTTGATAGGTGAGTGTTTGTTACCACCATCAAACATTCTACCTCGCTCGTATCAAGAATTAAATGTCATTATGAAAGATATTGGAGTGGAGTATCAAACAATACATGCATGTCTAAATGATCATATTATATATCATAAACAACATGAATTTGTAATAGAATGCCCTGATTGTCATATGAGTAGATATCGATCAGATAGAATAACAAAAAAGGTGCCTCACAAGCTTCTTCAGTATATTCCCATTATTCCATGTCTACAATGATTATTCAGGTGCAATAGCTTGACACAATTTATGGATTACCATACACGCAATAGAAGTCGAGATGATATTATATGAATGTCTGTGGATGGTTCAACATTTAAGGAAATAAAGGAAACTTGGCCACACTTTAAAGAAGAACCTCGTAATCTCAAGCTTTCATTGGCAGCGGACGGTGTCAATCCGTTTGGAGAGATAAGATATGTTTACTCGATGTGACCTATTTTTGTTATCAACAATAACATTCCTCCTTGGATGTCCATAAAGAGGGAGCACATAATGTTGGAAATGATTTTTCTAGGTATTTTTTCATTTAATAGTCATCTAAATTAATTTATTATAAATAATCCATCAAAATGGTCATAATAATTATGTAATATTTTATTTCATTCAACTAGGTAAGTACCAAGTTAAAGATATCAATGTATATATTGAGCCCTTTATTGATGAGTTGATGGTGTTATGAAATGGGGTCACTATGTATGACATCTATAGACCAATAAGACAAAGATAATTTCAATTCCATGCAATGCTTGTATGGACAATACATGATGCCCCTGGGCTAACACATTTTTGTGATATGTTCTCTTCTTAACACCTCTTTTTTGGTATGTTATAGTGCTAACACAAAATTAACATATTTAATCCAATTATACACAATCTTGTAGGTCTTCAGACAAAGGGAAAATTTGCATGTCTAGTTTGTGGTCCAAAGATGAAATATCGTCATTCAAAAAGTTTAGGAAAGCAGGTGTTTGATGAGCATAGACACTTTCTCCATAGAAATCATAAGTACTGAATTATCGAAAAATATCTTTTCAATGGGAAAGAAGAGACTACATCAAAACCACAGAGAATGACACCTCGCCTATGGAAGTTGGAATATAATAAAAATAAATCGTCAAGGTAATGTCATTCCATCTAATGGTTTTTGTTTGAAATTTATATTTTGATATTGTGTTTTATTTATTGATGATGTAATTGATGCTTGTGAAGGTCATCAAAGCATTAATAACCAACTTCCAAAATGACTAAAAAGTTATCCTATGCAATTTAGTAGGTTGTCGTACTATGAGCAACTCCCAATCGTGCATTTGTTTGATGCTATGCATATTGGAAAGAATGTAACAAAGACATTATGGAAAATATTGGATGGAAGGCGTGACAAAGATAAAATTGTCAAAATTTGTAGTGACATTGAAGAATCCAACCATGCAATGAAAAATGTCATTCGATCAAATAATAAAGGAGACCAGATTGATACAAGTTCCCTTACTTGGTTATTGTCGGAGTAGCAGAGCAATGCTATAAAAGAAATAAAAAAATATGATTTCCCACAGGATTTGCTATGAACATAAACAATCTCATATCAAAGAAAAGTGAATTTGGGCTGGGGATGAAAATACACAATTGACATACATTTATTAAGGTAATTTATGTTATTTTATATTCACTATATATTTGTATACTGCATGTAGTTTTCATTGCATTCTTTTATAAAATATTGATATATAAGATCATTTTAGAAATATTGTAGTACGTTCTACCTCTATCTCTCCCACACCACTTTGACAATAGTGTCAAACAAGTTATATATGATCTTGGAAAATACATGAGGTGGTTGTCATAAAAAAAAATCAATAAAAAAGATATAAAGTATTGGAAGAAAAAAATTTCTCATCTTATGTGTAAAATGCAAAAGTGTCTACCTTCAACTTTTTTCAGTGCACAAGAACACTACCTCATACATCAAGTTGAGGAGATTGAATTGTGTGGACCTATACAAACTAGGTCAATTTGGATAGTTGAGAGACACTTGCAATTTTTGAAAGGCTTGATTCGATAAAGAGCACATCCCGAGGGTTCTATGGTGGAGGGATATATGGTATACTAGACCATGGTGTACATTAGTGAATATCTTCCTAAGTTTGCAGCAAAGATCCATGTAGATCGTATTTGGGATCCCAACTCCATTAACAAATTCGAAGGGGAGTACTTGATGGGAAAAGGTAGATTGAGGAAAGAGAGAGGTAAATATAAGATGTTATTGTAGTTACTTAATTCTTATAAATCTTCAATATAAGTTATTTGTAATTGGTGTATTTTTTTTATACAGTTAGTCGAGAGTGGGATGCAATACATTTGTATATTGTGAACAATCTTGATTGGATGATGGTATGGATTGAACGATGTCAACAAAATGGTTTCTCATTAACATGGGAAGGTGTTGCTTCATTGGTTAGAGAAGCTCATCATAATGGAGATTCCAATGTTACGCCAATGGTAATTGATCTAACATATGGTTTAAAAGGTAGAGAGGTACGTAAAAATTTATTAATGATCATGACCCATATGTTTCATATCAACTCAAGATGTAAATAATTTTCACACGCTTGAAAAATTGTAGGTCAAGCACCACAAAGCTATGTACTATCATGACCACAAATTTCGTATAAAAAAGTTGGATGACATGAAGAAAAGTTGTGATTTTAGGATAACTGTAGTTTTTGAGGTCACTAATATATCATCTAGAAATGACATACATCCTCAACAATCTCAAAATCAATACTATGGCATCTTGGATGATATAATTGACTGCGACTTTAACTCCTTAAAATTAGTTCTATTCATCGTCAAATGGTACATGCTATGACTGAATCAAAATGATCCTAATAGAACTGTTATTCAACATGATAATAGATTTACAATGATTAATACAAAGTCATTTGAGTCAGTTGGAGATGAGCCCTATGTTCTTCCAAGCCAATGTGAGCAAGTGTTTTACTTAGAGGTTCCACATAAACAGGGTTGGTCATTTTTTGTTAGACATGATCAAAGAGGAAGGCCGATAAAGTATAATGTTATGGAAGAAGAAGATATTGAAGATGATGAAGAAGAAGAAGATGATGAAGAAGATGATGGTGATGATGATGATGATGATGATGATGCTGATGTTGATGATAGCGATGATGATAGTGGCGGTGATGATGATGATGATAATGATGATGATGATGATGATGGTGATGATGAGATGGATGAAGAAGATGATCAATGACATGATTGAAATGTACAAGGTATGTGATTTAATTATTTATATATATTCATATTGATTAGTATATATATTTAATATTGATTTATTGATTTCAATTCTAATGATTACATATTTATTGTGTTCAATTCAAATGATTACAACATATGTGATTTATAATTACCAATGTTTTGCTTATGGTGCTCAATTAATTGCTGCCAATATATGTATATATTTTGTTTGATTGTCACCCTTTCTGCAAATAGGCAATTGAACACAGACATTGTCACCCCTTCTGTTGACGATCTTGCATTCCATATATAAGGTAAAGGTAATTTATTCATGTTTACGATCTTTCATATTGTTCATGTTGTCTTCTACATTATTTGTAGCATACGTATCATGTAATTTTTAGCTAACTTAAGATAAATGATTAACATTTGCAAGAAATTTAACCCCTTTGGTGAGGATCCTGCACAGTGACATGGATCGGCAGGTATAAGTCAATAAATAGACATAATTTTCTTATATTGTTCTTGTTTATCACTGAGCACATATGTTATAAATAGACATTTTATATAATCATATAATGTGTCAAATAATCGACACAAAAAGTTTGACATGTTATATTCTTCTTGTTTATCCTTTCATATGATTCCTATTTTTGTGTCTTTCCTTCACTTTCAACTTACATTTTATATCTCCCACGTATAGACAAAGAAGAACCGTATGGGTCGCGACTTGATTATTCTATATATATATTATTTAATTATTATCAAAATTCTATTTGAAGCGGGGACATGACAATATCTCATTTGATGGATTGTAGGACCCACCAAATAGGTACTTGTCAGATCTTTTTACATCGAATGAGGGAAATGAAGGAATGGTAGATGAAATTTCTATATGTAGTACGGCTAAAATAGGGAGATCAACTAGAGGTCAAAAGATTAGAAAAAAATTCAATAAACGCATGCAATTTTTCCTTGCTAAAGGGTGTCATGTTCTTATGATGATGAGACCAAAGGCAACATCAAGGTGCCCTTTTGGTACACACATCTTGAGAAAGAATGAGTACCCAATGAGCTACCTCCAATTAACATTGATTTTTGTGTTAATGAGAGGATATATCGCATAGCTCCATCCTCATTACATGGTTTGGGCCTATTTTCCATGGATGGGATAAATGTATGTTACAACAAAGTTGTTGAATTGATGGAGTATGTCAGTCGTTGTTACAATTACAATGATTGGATGTAGATTGTTCAATATAAAAAAAGTATGTGTAGGTATGCACTATCAGCAAATTATATACAATGGAAAGAAAATGATCAAAGTAAAAGATTTGCTATATACATTGATGGGAGACCAAAAGCAATAGGAAATATTATGGGTTTTATAAATAGTACGTGACCTTTCTCAACTAATAAGCAACCCAATTGCATATTTGAGGCGCGTGAGGGGAATCAAGTTTTTATATGTGCGATAAAATCAATAAGTGCAAGGGAAGAATTGCTAATAGATTACCATTTAAATCTCATAGATACAAACAAATTTATTATCATGAGGGTGGTAAGTACTATATACCATTTAAACTAACCTCAACTTTACGACTCCAATATACCATTTTATTAATCATTTTTTTTGCTAAGTCTATTGCTTTCAGTTCACTGAAGTTTTTATATTTAATCTTTGTCATATGACGACATGGATCCCCCACATGATAGAGGTTGTAGGGATGCTTCTCCCACCCATTCTTCAACAACGGTAAACCTTATTGAAATTGTACAAATTAGATAATTGAAAAATGTTATATTATTATGTTATTTTATGTAGGGTTTTGGAGTTATTATGATAGTTTTATTGATATTCCTGTCACAATTTAATGTTTAGGATAGGGGAAAAACACCTACAACAACATAGGCAATAGTTGTAGATATAGATGAGGATATCCCAAAAATCCCTAATATAATAAATACGGTGAAGAAAAAACTAAAAAGAGTCAATGCATAAATTATTAGCATTTTGGAAGATGCAAATCCAAAAGAGGAGATGCTGAAGAGGACAGATGAACTGATGGCATAAGCACGTCATTTTGAAGTAAGCAGTAATGAATCTTTAGTTATAACAAAAGCTCAATAAAGGTTTATATTTTATACTCTTTTATGTCGTGAACTAAAATATGTATATGTTCCTGTTACAGGATTTTTTGCTTGCTCAAGTACCTAGTCATGGACATTGTGGTGAGGTCGGTACTAGCAGAGCTCCGACCACCTTAGGTAAAATAACCCTTAAGTTGACAAGTTATAAGGAATTTTTTTGTTTGGAACATTCAAAAACTTCTTAAGTTAACTCTTACTTTTATTATTTCAGAATGTCTTTGCTAACAATGTATTGTTCAGGTGATCAAGTGCAAGCGACTCCTCCTAGGAGGTCGACCGACGTCCATCTGAGATTTCCAAGTGCAATGTCAGAAACAAGGGGCATGAAAACATCGACACCTTCACGGTCTATGCTTGGTAAATCCTTGTTTTGCTATATTTGATTTTGTGTTAATTATGATTTGATAATTTGTACTTTAATCTTGGGTGCATCTCATAGTGGATTAATTTTGTGGATTAGGAGATACATCATCACCGTCTGCTACGCCAAATACAGATCAGAGTACCTATATTGGTGATAATTCACCATCATTTCCTGGATCTACCTGTGTTTCTAGCACGGGAGTTATGCATACGTCATTGTTGATTGACGATAAATAATTGATGCCTTTAAAATGTCCTAAGCTTCCAAGTATTTTGAAATTATTATTATTTATATTGTAATATGCATTTACTTATTCATAACAAGTTTTGGATTGATGATCCCATGACATTTTTGCAGGAAATGATTCTTTTTATAAGACGCTTTATGACTTCACATTGAAGATATTCATGCCCACCATACGTACAAGGTGGAACATCACAAGTGAACTAACCCTATCCCACTATTTTTATTTCATATCATTAATTGGTACAATATTTTTTCTTTCATTCAAGCCTTTTCTTTTACTATATTCAAGGTACACAACTTTCATTAATTTTTATATCTAACAATTTTGTGTTTTTTCTTAAAAGGTGGAACTTGCAAGAGAAAAAATTAAAAGATCAACTCATTAAAGATTTAGAGCATGAGTTTGGTAGTAATATTTTTTAGGAGAAGAAAATTTTAGAAAAAGCTGCCAAACATCTTAAGACTGTGAGGTACTCATATAGAAAGAGTCTCGTCCAGAACCCAAAGTATGAGTGTCCTCCCATTATTCCAGTGAGGGATTGGAATGAGTTCATTTTGGATGCAAAGGAGAAAGGGGATGCTCAAAGAGGAATTACACTAGCAAATGAGAGAAGAAGGTATGCAATAGTATTAACTACTAGTAGAATGTAATAATGCACTAATTAGTGATCTTTATATCTATATCATGTAACATATTTCAAATTTTTCATAGGTTGCAGGACACATCAAAGGCAACAAAGGCTAGACTGTAAAAGATTGGGAAGCACAAACTTGGCTCTGGTGGATATTCAAAAATTAAAGCATGAATTGTAAGTAGCAGTAAATGAATTCCAAAGCAAAATTATTAATAAAATGCAAATAATTGTGTTTAATAAAAAAATGCAAGGCTCAAAATTTAATTTAGAGGCCACAACAAAACACAAAAAAATTGCCTTCAAGGAAGGCTATCAAGTCGTGGCTAAACACCTATGCCAAGCTTCCACTGGCCCAACCCAAGAGTCTCCTACATCATGTGAACAAGTAAATTGTTAGAATAACTGAGAGGGGGGGGGGGGGGTGAATCAGTTATCCAGTGTCCCAAATCAAAATGTATAATTCAAAACAACTTCTTTAATTTCTGCTCATCGGTAAGCAATAACTACTTTCACTGTCTGTGCTTTTACCGATTACCAGTCAAATACTATAATAGTTACCGATCAAATCTAACATGTAACATGTAAAGAATGATAACAAACAAATATCACTATCAACACATAACACAAGAGATTTAACATGAAAACCCTGTAAAGGGAAAAACCAGCTGGGACCGGCAACCCAAAATTATTCACTCTTCTAAAGTGAGGTCGGTTAAGACCCAACCCTGTTAAAGGTTTATAAACACATTGTCATATGTGACCTTGTTAAAGGATTTTAGACTAGAAGTTATCGTCCAACCAGCATTCACTATGGGGTTGACAGGATAACAATGTTCATTCTAAGAATGATACATCATAAGACTTTCAGAGTCCACTCGGTTAAGAGATTTTGACTGTATACAATGGTTAAATATGTAATAGTAAATGACCTGCCTTAATACAACTTCAATTGTAGATTACAAATCAATATTTAGTCCAAACAAATCCTTTTGATCAATATTTCACTTCAGATTCAATACTGTATCAACTTACTGTCCGTTGGTAATTTCTCTCTGTAGCTCAATAATTGTTCTGTAGCTTGGTTCTTACTAACCAATATGATCATAATGCATGAAAACCTTGTTCACGCGATAATCCTACAGCTTCTTCTCCCAACATTTTACTAAAGAAATTATGTTCTCTTATATGGACGAGTAAATCATTTTCTTCTCCACCATCAGATTTTGCCACTTAACCACATTCATAGATTTTGCCACTTTAAACTTTCTCGGTACTTGTGTCAATAACATGTTTGATTCTCATCCTTTAGATCTTTCCTAAATTTTGTTAGCCGTCAATCTGTGTAACAAACATTATTTGTTACCTCGATGTTATACTCTTGCCAGCTCATCAATCTTATCAGCTAAACTAATCATTTAATTCATTATGTTCCACTCGGTTAACAATGAAATGCATCGGTGAACACTACTCGGTTAATACTACAATCGGTATACACTACACTCCGTCAGTGTATACTAGAAATGCTTCATTTACCGACAACACTTATTTGTGTCTTTCAGCTCTATACTTCATCATAGATGAATGCAACATAATAAAGTCAATATCATCAAGTCATGGAATCATCAACAAGTTACTTAATGTGTTCCTTATCCTCATCTATCATGTACATCTTTCCTCATGTAAATTTCTCTGTTCTTCATCTTTTTCTCCTTTCTTCAGATGTCTCGGTATAGTAACTTACAAGATAAGTGTTGTCAAACTAGTTGACATTAATGACAACATAATACTGATTTAATCATATTACATATCTAATCAGCAACTCCTCAGTGATCTTCAATCACAGATTCTTCAATCAGACTCCAAATCAGTTGTAGTTCAACATAAATATGCCAAAAAATATATATTTGAAATTGAATACTTGAGCAACAATCTATTTGATAATAATGTGCATGACATTGCAATGCAACCTCCTAATCGTAACACAGATCCTATGATGTATGATGAAGCCCCTGATGTGCATCGTAGTGTCGATGGAGGTGTTCATTTTCTACTTAAAATTAATTTTGTAATTATTAATACAATTTAACATCTCAAATTGAAATTGGTGTAACCTTTTTTGTGTATATTTTAGAGCATATAGAATGTCATGCTGAACGAGTGGAGGATGTTCAGAGTGATCACCATGTAGATCATGTGGCACATTTAGGTATAGAAAATCTATGTTTTGTTCTTTTAAATTTCTTTTTTGATTCATAGTTCTTTTACTTAATTAAATACTTGTAACACTAATATAAAATGGTGTGAATTTAACCCATGATGTAGTTGTTATTGTAGTGAACCCCCCTTTGGCGCAGTAGCCTCCTGTTCCTGAATAGATGAGGAGGAGACATGTGTTGGCATTAGAATTAGTAGAAGAGGGGAATGCCGAGGATATTGATGCTGCACTTAGTTGTTACCTTAGAAAAATGAGCAAGAAACCAAAAAAGAAATGATTGTAATTAACATTTTTTGCTAATGAAAGAACGTTGTCTTAATGGATGTAATTTTGTACTAGTAAATGTTGATGAATGATGTGTTAATGAATTATTCATGAATGTTGTGTGTTAATGAATTTTATGTGTTAATGAATGTTATCATGTGATTATAATGATTGAATGTTATATTTCAAAAATGGATGAATGAATGAATGAATGTTATTAGATGTTAATGGGGAATTTAGAGTGATGTTAGGGGGGGGGGAGGGGCCAAATGAGCTTCCACCTTCACGTGGTTGGCCTTGTTAAGTAGAGACTATTAAACTATTCTTGAAACCAAGTGAAGCTCAAACCAAACCAATGACGTAGATTCAATGGTCAAAAACACCTACTTCTAATTGACTTCCATACACGCATATTTTAGTCATATGCATACAGACAAATCTAGAAAGGCCAACTAAACATAATCTTGATAATAATCAGTCATACTCTATTAATTTTACTCTTTTTATTCAGAAGCATCATTTTCAATGTTTTTAGATGAATACCCTCTTGAGAACATTCAATCATCCTTCTGGAAAAGTGATATGTTATCCCTTATCAAATGTGGTTGTATGTAGTTCCTTGGTTTATGCCTAACTCAAGCTTCTTGTATCAAATGCCAAGATGTACTTTTTTTAATCAATTATGTAGTCTTTTTCTATCGTTTATTAATTATGTAGTCTTTTTCTATCGTTGATAAGTGTTTTAACTATAATTATGATTGCTTCATAATTGTTCTTTATGACTGCATGTATGACAACTTTGTCATATGACCATACCCGTGACTGCCCCAATGTTCTAGTTTACCTTCATTTTTACCCTATAGTATCACTTGAAATTAGATAATATGCACATGTATTGTAGTAAAATGGGCATTGATTCATGGTATTAATGATTGTTCATGTCGTATCCTTTGATACCTTGAATGCAAGTTTTGAAAACTTACCTTTGTTTAGATACCACTATCTCATGTTCATGCTATAACACTTCTTTATGCATTTCATTTGTAGTTGTACCAAATGACTATGAACTAAAAACATGTGTCTAGTAACCTACTCACTTAGTTAATATATGCAAATGTAACTTTTTATGTGCTATATCTATCAATGCATCATTTCTTTGTCCATATTTGAATCTATTACCTTTCAGAAGTCTCTATTCTCACTTTACTTGGTCAGTCTATTTACCATTGATTTGATCCTTTGCCATGTTGGACCTCATGTCTTTGTAACACATCATAACTTCATATCTCTATATTGGTTGTCCTTGATTTCACTAGATTTTATATATTGCGGTGATTATATTATCTTCTTGATTTCTCCTTAGGCTCTTTGACTATTCACTTATAGAATGATGTTTTGATGAGAAAAGACTCTGATTACTGTCATGATTGCTACAACACTGACCTTGAAAATATGTCTTTACATGAATGATGACTCTTATTTTTTTAAAAACAATGCAACTTTGAATCTATATTTAGCATCAATAAGTTTGTCTTAATCTTATACCTTTTAAAAGTTAAGGCTAGACTGAGTTCTACTAAAGAATGGTTTTAAAAATTAGAATTTTGACAAAGTTCCAATTATTTCATGTTGGGAACAAGTTTATCTTTATTATGCTACATTACTATTGAAGTGCCAGTTATAGCTAAGAAAGGAATCAATTTCCTTTTATTCCTTTCAGGCTGAAAATAGGTTATCGAGTTTTCTTGAATAACTTATTTCCATTTCTGCCCATCCCAAGTCAGTTACTCTAAGTCTATGCATCTTGATCTGTCTATCACATACTTTTGGAGAAATAATTGCTTGATTAGTTAATAAGAACAACTTAATTGACTCAATTTCTATTATAAATTTATATCCTTTTGCTTCGCAGTCTCTGCATTTGCAAGGATTGGCAAGGATTAGAGGTTTTCTTTGTTTTCTCATATCCACCTTTATATCTGAAGATTCTGAACCATTTTATGCTTCAAGCCTCTTTGCAAATATAAAGTTTCCTTTAGTGTACATGACAAACTGTCATTTGTGGCATTGTATTCACTATAGATGTGTAAATGAAAAAAACCATGCATTAGATGAGTATCATGATTGGATTGGACTTGAATATAAAAAATAAAGGCTATGAGCCCTAAATTGGTAGAAATTATCAGTTTTGACATAAAATTGAAATTGGTTGGAGACATCAGTGAGGCTTCTCACTTCATGGAAACTTCCCTTAAATTCAAAATCTGTTCTCTCTCAACTTCAACTGAAACGTACATTCCAAGTACAAATTTTAAAAATGAAGTTTTGGGACATCTTACTATAAGAATGGTACTAGGTAGAGAGCATTATATGGTATGTCATGCATGCTTATTAGCTATCAGTGATCATTTAGAAGCCCATATTTTTGGTACTGTTGTCCCGTTTGAATGTACGAATTTATGCTTATGCTCAAACTCATAATTTAATGATCTTCTTTGATACAGATAAAGCTAGGTTCTATTAAGCTAGCAAAGAGATACATGAGACGAATATCTATAGAGCTGGAGTTGATGGGAAAATCAGAAAAGGAGCCTGCACAGGAATTCTTGCTGCTTCAGGGTGTGCGTTTTTCTTTCAGAGCTCATCAGGTAAATATTCACTTCATGTGACATGTGGATAAATGGCCTCAATTGTTATTATATTTCTTTGAGTAATGTTTTCTTTTTCCATTTATTTTCCTACCATATTTCCAATTTGTAGGAGGGTTTGATGTAGAAACCATGTGTGCTTTTGAGGAATTGTGTCATCTTGTTCATATTGATGATAAGGAGTCACAAGATCTAAATTATTCCAGTTTCCCAACTTAGTATCATTGCTAAGTAAATACCTTATTTTTATGGAGGCATAATGATAGGTACAATAAACTATGTAATGGTACCTTGAATGTGAAAAAATAAATTCCACCTCGAGTTAAGTTGGTTGGTTTGCTACTGTGCCATTTGAGGTTATTGAGGCCAACGCACTTTGAATGAACTATTTTTCATTCATGGACATGCTTTGTACTTCTAAAAATATTAACAATAAGATTTTGGATATATTGTTCCCTAGGTACCTTCAGTGTATTGGGTCATCCTCCTCCATCTCCAAATATTTGAATATTTATATTTAATTCAATCAAATGACATTAAAGACTTGGTTAGCTCTTGTTTCAGTTAAATTGATGATTCATTTTCATTCAAACATATTTTTTTGTAATTTCAGATGTTGAAGTCCCTTATATTGCCAAATCAAGTGCCTGCAATGATAAGTTTTTTTTGTTTTTGCTTGTCAGAATTTTAGCATAATGGACAATATTTGAAAGTAGTTTGTCTCTAGATTTTGGAAGCAGTGTGAACTATATGATTCTATTTTTATCAATTTGATAAATCTCAACAAGGTGACTGATTCTTTCAATAAGGAATATTGTGTTTGTTTCTGTATGTAGTTATGCATAACTGAATTTCATAAGATGTTTTTGCTAAGGTTCTAGTCAATGTTTTTTCTAACAACATTAGATGACTTGAACATGTGTCCTCTTTACAATTCTATGCATATTGATTTTAATAGATGGAAATCCCATGAACTCTAAGGGCCAAATAGTTGCCAGTAACTTGATCCCACGCGATTTTTGTCTATTGCTGTAGTCAAGTTTCAACTTGTCTAGTTGAATACATATGAAATATTCAACCTAGGGCATCATTGTTAAAAAAGAAAACTAACCTTCCCAACTCTGAGCTTTTGAACTCTTATAAAGAATTTCCTTAACTCACCTTTCACATAGTGGCTTTGAATCCCAATAGTGAAAATGTGAATTAGGGCCACATCTTCCAAGAAAGATTGTTTGCACGCCAAGCACTGTACATGAATAGTCAATAAAAGGACTGAAATTATTTAATTTTAAGACTTCAAAATAATATAATTAGTACATGGAATGATAAAAACTTATAGTACCAATCAATGAATTCTTTTCCTATCAATTTTGCATTGAATAGAGAGTTTAATAATATAAACACCAAACTATGTCTTCACGAGCAGAAAAGTGATTGTTTGTAAAGAATTAAAAGTTTATTGCTTGGTAGTTCATTACATTGTCTTCTTCGACCATACAAACCTCCACACAAGAAGGACTAAAACAAAACCATAGGATGGTCTAGGAATTTAGAAGACATCCTTTATTACAAAGCAAAACAAAATATAGAACTCAAGTCCCAAAGCAAAACTGAATGGCCTAGGTGCCCTGCACCAATACACCCCCCATGTAAGTCAATATTCTAAAGTCCTTGAATCCAAGAAAATGTAACTCAATAACACCAAATATATCACTTAGAAGTCTTGTGAAGAGTCTTGGTGATTTTAAGCCTTTTGAAGCACTTTAGAAATACTGAATACATCATTGCACTGTATAGGAACAATCAATAAAAGGACTGAAATTCTTTGATTTTAAGACTTCAAAACAATATGATCAGTACATGGAATGATCAAAACTTATAATACCAATCAATGAATGCTTTTCCTATCAATGTTGCATTGAATAGAGAGTTTAATAATATAAACACCAGATAGTGTCTTCACGAGCAGAGAAGTGACTATTTGTAAAAAATTAAAAGTTTATTGCTTGGTAGTTCATTACATTGTCTTCTTCAACCATACACACCTCCCCACATCTTCTAAGAATCCTCTCCCATAAAACTCATGTACAAAACCGACCAAAATCCCCTTACAAACTGATTTTCAATTTCTTCTTAACTTGCACAATCAATTATATGACTGTTACAGTTAGTTATTCATTTGCATTGTTGTCTAGTTGACAACTAGTTGTCAACTTCGACCACTTTAATCTTTCTTGCATCATATTTAACCTTTAAAAAGGTTTTAGGTTCCCATCCTAATCCGCTAAACTCCCTAAACCTCTACTAAACCCTCATTTAGCCCTTTAGGCCATAACTGCATAAAAATGCAATCTTACATCTTTTTGGCATATTTGCACTTTGAAGTGTAATTACATGATAATAATAGCATCAATGGACATATAAAAAACTTAGATATACCTATAGGTCCTTGACCGTTACATAAATCCTTGGATCACTCAAGTGACCCCATAAATCTATACTGTGTCATAAATCTCCCATTTTAAAATAGGATATATAAGAGCATAGTGATAGAAGATAGATCTATTTTGTGCATAACCTGAAGTCATCGTATTCCATGAGAGTGCATCTTTTGAGATTTTTTTTTAATGTTTCAAGGGACCAGTAGTTCTACAATTAAACCATCACAACTTTCCCATTACTTAACCATCACACATGGCACAAACTATCTTCAAACTGACAATACGTTGCATGTGTAGTACAAAACTATTAGTAATTGGCAGATTAAATGCATATAATTACTAATAGATTAAGCATATTATTGCTATGCTTAATTTGATAATATATATATATATATATATATAAATTAAATTAAATTTGTTGTCGCTTTTTCGACAGTTGAAAGAATATACTTATCGACAAGAATGCTATATACTCAACAACTATTCTGACCACCCCTCATCACAATTTCGACCAACATTATTTTGTCATTTCAAAGAGAATGCTATACAGTCCACGACTATTCTAACTATAAGTCCTCACAATTTCGACCAACATTGGTCATATAGATGAAAGGTATGGTTGATAATTCTTCCAGGTTGAAGTGATTATTTCAACGATAGTTCTGTTGATAGTTCAACAGCTAGATACGTCACAATTTTGATGACATTTTATGTGTCGAATAATCAATGAAAAAACTTTGACAACAGTTATGGTCATTTGGTAGACCAATTGGCATCTAAAAATTGACTAATCCTCATCGAAAAACAAGCTAAAATTTACTAGTGTGTACTAAATCAAGTATATTCTCCGATGAATAAGATTTGCTTTTGAAAGATGTACTAGTTCACTTACCAAGATGACATTCTTTACACATCAAATTGTCTAGTTTCACAATTTGTGGAACTCCTCTTACTGCATTAGTCTTTCTTACCTTCATCAAGCTACCAAAGTTACATGGAAAAACCTTCTATGTCATAACCAACTATCTTCAATCTTAGCAACCAAACAACTACTAACTGTATTGCTCAACTAAAATAAGTTATCTATAGTTTTCCTTGTAGTAGCAATATCATCACTTGAACTTCCAATGATCCTGCACATTCCTCCTTTAAATTCAATTTAGTATCATGTGTCATTAAGTTGAACCACACTAAAAAAATTATGTGTTAGACCTTCGACATAATAGACACCATATGCATTATTTTTTTCCCTTAAAGGAAATAGTATCTTTACCTTTTACTAAGTAGGGTGAATTGCTTCCAAACATCACAACACCACAAATTTATTGAGTTTAATAAACTTACTTTTATCACCGGTCATGTGATGTGAACACCCACTATCTATGATCCATTCATCATTCTGTCGAATATGTGAAACAAGTTCCTTTTCACCTTCTTTTTCTTCTGTAGGATGATCTTACTTTATAGAAACAAAGACAATTTCCTCTCCATTATTATCATCAGATTCATCATCAATTGTACACCTTCATCCAAAACCATATAACATTGTTTCTTTGGATTTCCTTTGTAATTCTTAGATTTGTCCTTATCCTTGTTTTCTTCTCCATTAGGGCACCTAGTAGCAATGTGACCAATCTTGTTACAAGAGAAACATTTTAAGGGTAATTTTCCCTTTTACTTATCGGTTCCTCTAGGTAACCTTCTTGTTATCAATGCTTCAAGTTATCCTTGTCTTTTGTCATCTTTCAAAATAGAATCTATATCTCTAGTGAAACTAGACAAGCTATCAAATTTAGTCATCATCTCTTTACCTTTTCTTGTAGGGACACTTACCATAGAAGCCTTGAAAGTAGTTTCAACCTTTGGAATACTATTATTAAAATTATTAAGCTCAAAAGTAATAAGCTTACCGATCATTCCATCAACCATCACTTTATCAAATGTTCTTAGCTCATTAATTACAGACACTCTAATAGCATAGGAAGGTAACAAGGTTCTTAGCATCTTACTTACCACAACTTCTTCTTCCATAATACCACCTGCACTTCTGATTGCAACAACATCTTTGATTCTTGCACCATATTGAGCAATGTTCTCACCTTCTACTATTTACAAGTCATCATATTTTCCTCTGAGACTATCTTCTCTTGATTTTTGCAAATGCTTGTCACCTCCATAGACTTTTTCAAGTTTCTTCCAAACCTCATAAGTTGTTCTAAGTCCTTTTACATCAATATATTCAGTATAAAAAAGGGTACTTACTATGGATTCTTGTGTGTGTGTGTTCTCTTGCTTCTCCTTCAACTGATCTGCAATTAGAGTTCCTTGAGGCACAACATACTAACTTTCAACATGCCTCTAGTAGTGGTCACCCATACCTCTTATGTATAACTTCGTCATGTTTGACCATACTAGGTAGTTATCGTTTGTGAACTTGGGAGCCTCCTTTCTAAACATCTTGTCAATCGAATCTTTACCTCAAGTGGTTAAGCTTATCACCAAGAGAACCTATTATTTGATACTAATTGTTATAATGATCAGGCCCTAAGATTACTAAGAGGGGGGGGGGTGAATCAGTAATCTACCAATAATCTCAAATTAGATATGATAAAATTATCCTTCAAATCCTTATTTTAGCATAAAATAAGTAACCTTTGCTTGTAGTAAAACATACATCAAGAAATAAGCATCCACACAAATTCAACACATAACAAAAATATTTTTATCACAAAAACCAAACTTGGGAAAAACTATGGCGGGGATGACACCTAATAAGAAAAATGCACTCTTTTGGAGCATGCCTGGTTAAGAGCTTAGCCCTGTTAAAAGATTAATGTAGGCCTGATTAAGAGAAGACCCTATTAAGAGTCACCTAGTCAAGGGATTTACCTTTAGCCCTATTAAGAGTATCCTTGTGAGAGGACTTCAAACACTACCTAGAGTGCCACCCTGTTAGAGGATTTTACAAAGCGATCTATTAGGATCTACCCGATTAAGGGATTTTGACCTACTACAACTGTTAGGGAACAAAAATAAGGTTGACTTGGTAATTATTGTCAATGCCTTTCTTGTACATATCCAATTAGGTCCACACTTCTTCCTTTCTTGTAGATTAATCTCTCCTCTGAGTCACACCTCTTGATTCATTATCTATCTCTTCCACACACACGATCTATGTTGCTTCTTTTTCCATTGACTTTTTTTTTAAATACATTAAAAAATGATATAAATACATTTACAATATTTAGGGCATAGAACCACTTGAATATTACATTTGAAATTCAAATTTCCCTCCATAGAAGTCCACCAAACTAATTGGAAACATCTTCTTGCTAGCACCGACATCAGGATCCAATCGCACTTTTCTTTGACATCAAAAGGTCAAATGTATTACGCTTCCCTAGTTCATGCACCTCTTCATGAATTATCAATCAAATTGACCAATAAGAATCATACCTAAAATTACACATCATCTTAGACATGTCATCACATATTCTAGAATACTTAACTATCTTCACAAATTGATTTGCCTTCATCGATCAAGGATATAACTGATTGTTCTTCATAGTTCTTTCCTTCCTTACTGTCATAACTTCAGAATCCTATAACTCTGTCTACCAATCACCTATCTAGATGTGATTGCAACATCAATCTAATAATATCATCAAGATCATACACTTCCGATCACAACACCCGATTCCATTTTTGTGGGACATATCGATTAAATATTTTCGTCTTTGTTCCTTCGCTGCTAAACCAATTTCCCGTCTTCACCAAAATGACTGTAGCTTTCATAAAAATTATTTTACACGTACGCGATCATAGATATATCCTTAGACACACCTATAGAACCTATGTGAAAAATCACACACCATAATTCACAACACAACTCTCACTTTGATTTTCTACATCATAACTTGGTGCACCAAGAACATAGTCATGAACCTAGGAAAACCTAAGTTGACATCATTGACAACAATATAACTAATAAAACACACCATCAAGTCATCAACATACTTACTCATCTCATCTACATCAGTTATGCCAACAAGGATGATGCTTCCCAAGCCCAGCCATAACAAAAATAATTAATGATGGTTGTTGTTTGGTGGTTTTTTGGGTTTCCTGGCGACCTTCATGACCTTAGTAGTTTTGTTTATGTGTTTATTCTTAGTTGGTTTATTCTAGACTATGCTTATCATAGCCCTGTGTGGCATAACATGGTTTTTATTAAGACTCTCATAAACTCTGGTAGTTTTGAGGCTTATAGTTTTAATATGGTTAGTAGTTTTATGGTTTTTGATAGAGGAAAGTTTAGGTGGTTGTTATTTTGCTGACAATGGTTATTCTGTTAATGATACTCTAATGGTTTTTAATGGATCAACCCCCTAGTTTTGGCTACTTTTAATAAAAAAACAAAAGCTATAAAATGACCACACAAGAAACCTCAACAAAAAAGAAAATCCAAAGAAAAATGAAACAAAAATAGCCAAAATAAAACAAAAACACTACAATAAAAAGAATTAAATATCTAAAATAAAAATCTAATAAAAAGTAAAGGTAAAAGAAATATATACCAAAAACTAAATATATGAGAAGAAAAATAAAGAACAATGGAATGGGTGAATGTTGAAAGTTGGGTACCAATTCCGTGGAAGTCCACTTCCAAAAATTTTGCAATTAGAAACGAGCAACTGATTTTTACGAATCGGGTGCCCATTTAGGTTCGGGAGCCCGATCCATATTAAAAAATCAAGCACCCGTTTCGGATCAGGCACCCAAAGCAAAACGGGCACCCGATTTGTAAAAATTGGGCGCCTATTTCACAAGTCTATTTATTTTTTATTTTTAACCATTTTCGTTGTCATTTTCATTGTTTGGAGAATGGGATCACGTTTTGCAAAGCTCAGGTGCCCATTTTAGCTTCTCATGTCGACCCCCTCTGCCATTTTTTTCATGTTCCAAGTATGTACTATTGTTTTTTATTATTATTTTATGATTTTTCTCATAAAAATTTGTAGTTTCAAGTTTTTTTAATTAAAAAACGTAGTTTAATATTGTTTTCAAAATTATTGTATAAATTTAATTATATTTTATGTTTCAATTAGTTCTTTTTAATTTTATTTTACTTTGTAATTATCGTACCAAAGTAGAAAATTGTTAAAACTTTTAATTTAACCCTAGGTAGTAAAACAAAAACGTAGACCTAGACACAATTAAATTACGAAACCCTAAATAGAAAACCAAAACATAAATTTAGACATGTGTAAATAAAATAAGAAACCGTAGGTAGAAACAAAATATTTACCTAAACAAAACTATTTCTCTCTCCTCTCTCTCTCTCTCTCTCTCTCTTTTCTCTTTTCTCTTTCCTCTCTCCCTCTCTCTCCCTCCCTCTCTCCTCTCTCTCTAAAAAATGTTAAAACATGTTCCTTGAATCAAATTCTTTCAAAACATAGAGTTTTAAAAACATCAAAAACCTTGGAATCTTTTTTCAACCAAGTAGGTGTACATTCTTTAAAAAAAACATTTGAACATTTGTCTTGATTGTCTTTGTAACCTGTAAAATGTAAATAGCTTATATGTTAATTTTTAAATTATGACATGTAATTAAATTTTTATTTAAGTCTCTCTCTCTCTCTCTCTCTCTCTCTCTCTCTCTCTCTCTCCTCTCTTCTCTCTCTCTCTCTCTCTCTAAAAAATGTTAAAACATGTTCCTTAAATCAAAACCTTTCAAAACATAGAATTTTAAAAATATCAAAAACCTTGGAATCTCTCTCTCTCTCTCTGTAAGGTAAAATGTTTAGATTATTTGTTTTACGTTTTAATTATTCAAGTCATTCTTTGTAAGGTAAAATGTAATTTACAATATGTTAATTATAAATTTTCATGTTTTTATATGTATGTAGATTAAAAATATGGATGATTTTAATATTGATGAGCTTATAGGTCAACATGCACCACCACCTACAAAGTTGAGAGATAATATTAGGAGAAACGTAGAGGCAATAATGAGAGCTGTAAATATTATTAGGAATGATCCCCATCCATTGGCCCAACTACTACGCCTTGTAGATATCATTCAAGGCATAGTAGAGTCAGTTCACACATTAGACTTCGAGATTGATAGTTTCCAGTCATGGAGGGAGAGTATGTGTGGATATTATGCTGACGAACTCTCTTATAAAGAGGTTAATAATTTAAAAATTACAAAAACTAATATGGCACGTTATTTTTTGAACCCTAAAATGGGTGAGGAGATTCTTGGCAAGAAGCCACGTATTTCTATTAGATGGTGTAGAAACCCTGGTATAACATAGCATTTTTAGGAGCAGTGGTGGATGGTATTTGACCATCCACCACACGCTAATCATGAGGTCCCACTTTATTTTAAAAAAAAATTATGGGCTGAATTTGAATTGGGTAGGAAACCTAATTATTTTGACATGAGAGCATTCTAAGGGGTTGGTCGAGGCATGCCATAGGAAAGGCCAGGGGCCAAATTGAGGGATAGAACTAGAAATCGTGTGCGCAATGAGCCCCTTGTTCCTCTTCCTTCTCCTGTAGTTCTTGCACCTGTCCATCATTGAGCAATACAGTCATCTCTTGGTTCATTGAGTGCCCTTACGGGCAATTTGTTACAGCACTTGACCCAGGCGAGGGGTGCCCCCAGCATAGCACATGTTTGCACTAGTTGTGAGGATATATGTAGGGGTCCCCAGATTGATCCTGCTCCTGCCCGTGTTGCCCATGGTGGATATGTTAATGATGATGGTGGTGCACATGGTGGATATGCTGATGATGATGGTGGTGCACATGGTGATGTCAGAGGTGATGTCGGAGATGATATCACATCATATGTTGATTTTCTCAATGCAGACAATGATCATCCCGCACAGATAAATTTAATTATAATTTATATATAGTGCAATATTAAATTTCATATTTATACAATTATGAACCATAACATGTGGATTTTTTGGTGAACAAAGGAGGGTTGACCCTCCATCATTCATTAGTCGTCATCATATGACCTCGACATCTCAATGCTCCGTTCACAGTATGCACTTTGATCTTGATACATTTAAACTTTAAATGATAATGTGTTTGACATATTTTTTGTGATTTTGTAGGGTCTCTCATGTAACACTGAGATTGGCAGTCCTTCATTATCTGCCCCACCAATCACCGAGAGTCAGCTGCAGATACTTGTAGTATGTTTTTCATTTATTAATTTTAAGTGTTTATATCTTACTAATTGATGTACAACTTTGATTCACACTTATTTTTTTGCAATTGTAGGTCTTTGGATTGTCTCATGTTGCACAATCACATTTACGTCCTGACTCATCAGTGACATTAGCTACGTGTCACACATAGGTAATGTACATGTGCTTTTATTCCATAAATTTATAGTCAAGTTATATATACTTTATAATTTATGTATATGTACTATAAGTTTGATTCATGCTTTATATATGTTGTTCAGGTTGACACCACCATGAGTCTTGGCATGGCTATAGGATTAAGCCAAATGTAGCCATCAACACTATCCTTTGAGGTCATGATTAAAAGTAATTTTTCAATGTCCATTGTGTATCTAGATCTTTTACACGTAATTATTAAAAATTTGTACTTTAATGTTTTTACATGACTTGGCTGCATCCACTTTTGATGTAGTTGAGGGAGGACCTTCATGTCCCACTAAGGACATTACCGAGCATGGACACATGGTAAAATATTAAATGTTCAAATTTATACTAATTATTTTTTAAGTGAATTTTTTAATGGTCTTTTGATGACAACTTTTAAAAATTTACAGGAGGATGAGGGTACTCGGGACCAGACACAACATGTTGGTGCATCGCAGTCCTCTTCACATGGAGTGAAGAGGACTGCAGATCAGCTAGATGAGTAGAGTTAGAGTATACTATTCACATACATTATTTTCACTTTTTATATGATGGCACATGTTATATAGATATGTTCTCGATCTACTTGTTATCATGTTATTTGGACTTGTGTTATGATGACTTCTTGTCATATTATTTTTACTTGTTATTAGAGTAGGACTTGTATTGCATATTAGTCCACTTGTAATCATATATTGTACTTGGACTTGTTTTTAGAGTAGGACTTTGTTTTGTGATTGTATATATCATGAGTTGATATGATGGACATTATGATACATGTATTACTCCAGGACTTGTTATGTTATTTATCTTATTCATGGACTTTTAATCCTATTTCATGATTTTTTCAAATAGTGGTTTGAATGTAGATATATATAATGAGCTTATGTAATATGATCATTTTTAATATCAATTGTAATTAAATTTATCAATATCCTAAAAAAACCATCTATCTAACAATGAGATCTATTAATTCATGTGTAATTGAGAAGAACAATATCTAGATACATTACAAGTAATATGAAGTACACCTTGATTAACTATAAAAAAAACTATCTATCTAACAATGAGATCTATTAATACATGTAATTGACAAGAACAATATTGATGTTACAAACTTAATATTGACTTTGATAATTAACTATTAAAAACCATCTATAGATAGTTTAATGAGATCTATTAAAAACCATCTATCTAACAATGAGATCTATTAATTTGAACAATGAATATGGATGCACAAATAAATCTATCATAATCTATTAAGTGAACATAATCTAACCAATGTGCATAGTTTAATATTTAGAACAAAATTAGGTGAATACAACTATGAGATCTACTAATTTGAGCAATAAATATGGATGCACAAATAAATCTATCATAATCTATTAAGTGAACATAATCTGACCAATGTGCATAGTTTAATATTTAGAACAAAATTAGGTTCATGAACTTAAATTACAAAACCAAAATTGGATGAATACAAGAGTGCATTAAACTGTATAAATAGTTCATGTCTATGTTCTTCCAGACATCCTGCATCATAAAAATAAATGTTGAAATGTTAGAATTTATACAAGTTCATTTAAAGTCAATTTTAATTTATTTCAAATCTATATATCTCTAGATTATAAATTATATGACACTTGAAAGAAGACATAGATATTTATATATAGAAAAAAATATAAAAATAAGACAAATTGAACAAAAAATTACATGTATAAATTTGATTCAACCTAATGTACCATCAACATCCCCTCTTTTCTGCAATGCGTCTATGATTGCCTCATGCTCTTCCATTGAAAGTGTCCGTAATATTTTATTAGCAGGTCTCCCTTTGTATCTTTCCAATTTGATATTTGTTGCCACTACCAAATGGGCATAGTGCATAATCTTCTTTTCTAATTGGTAGTCTTCAAAAGTTGGTAAACCATTCCTTCTTGTTAGGTATTTGCGTAGCCATGTACCAACTACCACAACAGACCCAATTGGATACTGAAAATCATCATCATCTACTTGATGACATATCAACTTTTTCTTAGGTTCTACACATCGAGCTAACCAATACTTTATTTTCTCTTCATTATCCTCATGCGCAACAACAACATACACATGTCCTGCAAAACAAAATTAAGTACATGCACAAATAAAACTTGTTTAAAGGTTTATAATTCAAATATAATCATAAATTATATGACATACACATGTAACTAATATAATTTAAAGTTTTACAATAAATTGAATTAAATTACCAGGTTGTATGAGATCTGAAACATGATCATAATCTTCTAATACAAAGGAATGATCCATGTCTTCATTTATTATATCATCTTCATCTTGTGTCTCACTAGGTGTTAAGGATTTTTGTTGCTATTCTTCAACCCATTATGTATTCTTGCATTCTTTGCATTCACATGCAACACAAAATTGACAAAAACATGCAAGCTCCCTAGTCCATATAGTCCAAGTGTTAGAAGTAGAACTCCCAAATGAATTCCATTTAGCCGATCCGCTGATTGTATTACAATCATATCTTGAAAGGATATTCTTCTCTTCAACTAGCCTGAAAAAACATCTGATTGTAGAGCTCTGACTTGATCCTGTAGACAAACTTGTTTTACACCATTCAACAATTGCACGTGCATCTTTAAATTTTGATTTTTCCTCAAATTTGAGTTTCTCTCTACAAAGGGCTCTCTTAACACATGCACCGACACCATCATGTTATCCCTTCCCATGTCTAGCCTAAAAAAAATTCTAGATATGTTGAATATTTATTTTCTTATGTGTCCTACTCAACCAATAAAACATTCTAGCATTCTTGAATTGCCTTGTGCAATTATCTGACCATATTAGATGTTGCGTTATATAAATTTCTCTCTCCCTTAAATTTTCATAAAAGGTCTTAAAGAAATATTGGACAAACTCTGATGTGTGTAACTTATTATCACTCATATAGAAATGGTACTCTCAATATTTTTTGATCATCTTCTGTACTATCAGGTGCATGCCTATAAACAATATGAACAAAATTGTTACTTGCATTGAATTATAATATTGTGGTTGGATCTCATCTTGTGGTGCAAGTGTGTAGTTCTCTGCAAAGTCAACGACTGAAATTATACTACCAATTGGAAATGTATTTTTGCATATGCGAAATTGTCCATCAATCTGTATAGAATTTTGAGAGTGTTTCACATATTTAGGTATGACCTTACTCTTGAATTCATTCATAAAAGCATTAACACTAAGTTTTTTAGTTATTAGATTGCACCATTTTCCAAATTTTCCATCCTTCAATGGATACTCAACAGTTTTAAATCTTTGTACATCAACTAATTATTGTCCAAAATCAAATGAAATATTTTCATGCAAACATTGATCTAATAATGTAAGATTGCCACATACATCACATACACCAGAAACACATGCATTCAAAAGATAAAATTGCTCATTAGGTGGGTTACAAAACAAATTTGATATAAACTCCTTTACAGTTTGAGGTGGTATATTTATACCACATTCCTGCAACATTTCATTAGTATGCATAGTAGAATGTATAGATAAAAAAATATCATAATGATAATGAAATTGAACATGAGTTTTGCAACAACATGTGATTCTTTCTTTGTTAATCCTTACATACCATGATTTACATTTTTCAAAAGATCTTTGACTAATACTAATAGTTAACACCTTATTATCCACAAATTTTTAATACAATTATGTTTGAGTCATATCTAAAAGGTGTTTTGGATGTGGATCATGAATTTTTGAATCGACTCTTAATTTAAGAACATCTCTGGCACTAGGGGATACTCTCTTATTATCGTGCCAAAATTTTTCAATAAAAGTTTTGACTTCACCAGTAAGTTTCATGTCAGACCTCGGGAGTCTACCACTGAAGGTCCATAAATGGTTTGATGGATCACTTTTAAAGTTAACTCTTCTTTTTACAGCTCTTGTTAAAGTTTTACGATGAATATTAAGATATCCACTTATGTTTGAAATCATTCTTTTATCAGTAGTAGTTTTGTTTACTAAAGCTATTGTTATTGCTCGTCGTGTCACATTACTATCCTTAGAATGACTTTTCTTTCCAATTGTGTCAAAGACACTAGAAAAAGTTGATACAACTTGTTTTAGAGACTCATCATTCTTCTTGGATTTCACATAAATGCCTAACCTCTTCATCACTTTTTGCATTTTAGAAATTTTAATTAATTGTAACATTAATTGACATTGAAATACAAATTTATTATTATAACAAAATTGTCTAAACAATTTGCTCACGTGTGTCCTAATCTATCTCCATGAAACCAAACCACGTAGATTGTCTAGCACATCATTTTTTATTTGAAATTGTTCATTTATTTCATTATCATTCAAAGGAGTTTCTTTCTCAATTGATGTTTCTATGTCTACATCCACATTGTTGATTTCAATTTGAATTGGTGTTTGATTTTCAGTTTCATTCAGGGTTTGACTTTCAGTTCCTTTATCACTATGATTAACATTACTAATTTGTGGAATTTGATGTGTAATTAAATTTGTTAATATATTTTTAGGAATAAAATTTAAATCATTTAAATTGTAACCTGCTTCTAGCAATTGATGAACTTCTTTATCAGAATAAGTTACATTTGGATGTGAAGACATACCTGTATAAAATAATGGATTAGAAGATGCACCTGAATTTTCTTCTTCAACCTCTACATTTATTATGGTGTCTTCATTGTCCTCCTCTTCTGAAATCATTGTTGAACTCGATGCTCCAACATTATTCAGTTTTTGAAGTCTTTCTCTTCTTTCTCGTTGTCGTTTTGCCTCCTCTCTATTTGCTACAACCTCCTCAGCTGTCAGAACCTTCCTTAGCCTATTTCTGCATTGGTTTGATCCCATTTTTGCACCAAGATTCAAGTTCAAATGATTCTTTTTGAATGTCAGATCCAAAACAAGACAAAGGAAGAGAATGTTGATCCAAATATTTTGTTTGCCTGGTACGAATGTAAAAAAAATGATTGAAAATTCATCAATCAATGAGATCAGGTCCACAGTCCTATTTTTTTGGTTGCAACGACTCTTTATGAAATGGGCACTTGTTATTTAAATGAAACGGGCACTCAATATTTAAATGAAACGAGTGTCCATTTTTTGAGTTTAAAAAATGGGCGCCCATTTTGTAAAACTATGAGTGGGAACCATACCTGTTGGCTTGGTTTTTGGTTTAGGACAAGCTTGTTGGGACCAAGCCTATACTTGGCCCTGCAAAAATATGGCTAAGACATTACAGTATAAAATTTCTACCTTGCCATAATTTTTTCAACACCTTCCCGAATGAATTTTTTGATAAAATGAAAACCCATTTTAGCTCTTATTGTGCAAATTATAAAAATATAAATTTTATAGTAATATGATAAATTTTAATATTTTTACAATATTTATTAAGCCAACGTGGTACCTAAGCTTGAAATAGTAAGGTTAACTAAAACTGTAATAACTTTTTTAATTTTACGTTTTTTGAAAAATAAGTTATGTGACATCAATCTACATAGAATTTCCTTCAAATTAAAAAAAATTGAAAAAAAGTGAAGTTATCATCAAATTATGGTGGACGTACACGAGAGGTTTCAAAAATGTACTTTATAGTCAATTAAAAATTAATTAAAAAAATATTCAATAAAAAATAAGATAAAATATTCTCATCAATCTTCAGTGTGTTAGGTACATTTTCCCAAAAGGATTCACAAAAATGCATTCATTTACTTCAAAAAAGGGTGGTCGTACACGTGTGAGGTGTGGTCCTGAAACAAACATTTTGAAAAAGTGGTTTTTAAACATGCATACTAAAATTCAATTTATACCATGTGGGTATTGAAATAAATTACATATTTGAAAACTAGACTCCGAGCACTAAATTTTATATTACTGAAGTTTTTCAAGATTCAATTTTTAATTGCCTCAAATTTTGACATCAATTGATAGAAATTTTAAAAAATAGAGAAAACACTTCCACGTTTTGGCCAAAAGTGGGACTCAACTTCTTGCATCCACCCGAATAACTAGTGAAAATTAGAAAAATAAATCAAAATTATAAGAAATAAAGATCTAAAAAGTTTATATATAAACATGAAAAGAAAAATTAACAAATTTTTATTTTTATCAATATGAGGCTATAGCTAGTAAAGATTATATTACTATTATAAATTTCAAGATATATAGAGAGATAATATCAATTATCCATGTCTCAAATTCATAAGCTATTTCTAAGGAAAAAAACAAAACCAAAGAGCTTGAAAGATCCTAAATCTAATGCCTTGAACTTCTACTAAAATTAACAATCACTCTCAAAACAAAATTGAGTGATCTCAATAGTCCGAGTAGATATAAACGAAACAATTGTATCAAGTTTTAACAACTATAAAAGTTATCTTCTAATACTACCCAAAACATAACCAAAATACTATCATCTTGATGGAAATGCTTGTTATTTGGAAGGCCTTGATGATGATCCTAGTGCAGGAGTACCCAAGCCCCCTATTGAAGAAAAGCATACCTTGAAGACATATGGAGGCATGAAGGAACCTAATCCAATCAATTGGAGCATACTAAGACCAATTATGGCCTTTGGAGGCAATAATGTGAATGTAAAGGTTAATGGTCCTAAGTGTCCTAATAAGGACCCTATGACTAATTGATGATGTAAGGGGGGTCAATAGTACCTAATGGGTCTAGATTAGTTTAGAGTGTTTAGGATAAGACTATAAAGTCATCCCATGAAGTTGGATGAATCAGATAGCGCAAATAGTTAATAATTTGTAAGTTACAAATTCAAATTTTTGAATTGTAATAGTTACTTGGATTTAGGAGGGAAAGTCTATTTTTCATTTGTTATGCATTGGAATAACCTCTAAGCACTTGGAGTTGGTTAAGGAGGTTAAAATACATCTATTTAAATCCATGTACGGATGCAAGACTTAGAGAAATGTAATTGCACGTGTGACTGTACGGCTGGAAGTAGAGTTTTTGCAATCAAATTCAAGGTTACTTAGAATTTATGTTTTTCTTTTGATTGATCTCTATCATTGGATGAGTTTATCACATTAATACAGTCATATTCTAAGTATTTGCATGGTTTAATGAGCTATTTGTATTATAATCACTAATTTATATTGACTGGTGTAAGGGATTTAAGTTTTCCAACATCACAGTTTTGGGTTTTGTTGATTAACTTCATCCATTCCTTGAATGGTTGTCTAATTCTCAAGGGATGGATACATATTAACATGTACCATTATGATCTAACACCAAATATGCAGGAAATTTGGTGGTTGTAGGGGTAGCCTATGAGATTGGTGGAGTAAGTTGGATGAAATTGGTGGCTAGCCTATAGTAGTAGAGGATCTACTTGAATAAGTGTGTGTTTTTATGATTGGAGAAGTGTTAAATGGATGAATACATGGTGTATGATCCATCAATTGATCTTGGAATTGTCAGTGGTGAGTGGAATCAAGAAATCCTCATTTTAGGACCTTTGTGAGTAGGATTTTGGGGATTTTATATCAAATGAGCACATAGACTCAAATTGACTTGGGAATATTCATTTGGCATTATTTCAGAACACTGTCCAGAGTTAGGTAGTTTGGGGTTAAGTATATAACATACTTCCTTTGTTAAACTGACCAATTTCTAGGCCAAAAATAGTGAATAGTCAAGAGACAACATATATCGTCCAAAACAAGTCTACCTAAGATTTTGGTATGTTAAAAGAGAGAAAAATGTGTATTTGAAACTACCATTAGTTTACCTTGTGTTTTCTCTATGGTTCCTTTCACCAAGTGGTTTTGATGTTCTACTCAGTGGTGTTCTTCACCGAGTGGGTTTAGTGTTCTATGTTGCTCGGTGGCCTAGGTACTTGCAAGGCTACCTTAACCAAGGGTTCTTTTCCTTTTCCCAAAACCTTTTGAATCACTCATAACTAAGTGTCTTGATGTCATCTATGCCATTGGGAATATTAGGGAAAGATAAGGCTGAGTTTTGAGTCATTTTAGCCATTTTAACCCATTTTAACCATTGTTAACACCTTCAAGGTGTAATTGCATTTGCCTTAGTTGTTTTGTGGGCCCTCACCTACCTCTGCATCAGATCCTCTATAAGACTTCCCCCAACACCTTGACACCGACATCTTGTTCTATATCTACCCTTTTCAACGTCACTTGCCCTTTGATTGTTGATTGAGAATTGTCCCCTTGCTCTTCAATTCTCCTTAACTCCTCTAACCATCTTATTGCCACCTCTTCCGCTAGCCAATCTTCAATATCATGTGGAGGTGGTCCCTATATTTTGAATTTTTTTTTCTAAACCAACTTCCATATTACGTATTCTCATCTCCTCCTCTGCTTTAAAAACCACGTTTTCTTGTTTAAGGGAGTCTCTGATCCAAGATGGTCCTTCATTGTGCCTAAGTTTGTAGAGCTTCATCATAAAATCTATCTTCTTTCTTATCCCAAATCTTCTTCTTTTGCAAATTCTCTAGTTTTCAATGTCCATAATTGGGTATCTTTTCAAGGGTTGTCCATTTATAATAGCTATGACATAATCCCTCTGTCTTAGAATCATTAAATTTTCATCTATGTTTCTCAAAATCCTTGCCATATCCTTAAGAAATTCTTTATGAAAAACCTTCCTACAAAGTCTTTGTCGTTTCTTAGCTCAAACCTACATGCAATAATATAGCAAGGAAAACCGTCAGGATTTCAGTGTTTACTCTATATTTCTAATATTTCTTGCATTCTCTGCTCCGAGAAAAATGAACTAATTATCATTATAAGAACATGACAACTTTAATTCCTAGAAAGTTAATGCATGGAACAAATTAACAAAAGGAGAAAAGAAAAATACTAACGTACAATACAAACCAAAAACAACAAAAAAATAGACCACACAACAAGAAACATAAACAACCCGAATCTATTAAAAAAAGAGGGATTAACTAGAAAGCAAACCATTTCAACTATTATTTCACTTTAATTTGTCCTATCTATTCGCTTCATTCACAATTTAATTCTAGATAAAAATTACACTCTAAAAATTATTATTATTAAATACGAATCTACTATTTGAAACTAAAAATATTAACACTTTGAAATAATAAAAAATAATATCTACAAGAATAATTAAGAATGTCCATATCATTAAATCAAACAATACTTATCATTCTATAAATATAAAACAATCAGAATAATTATATAATTTAATTAAATCCAAATTAAATATAATTTAAATTAAGTCCAAATAATGAAATATTCAATTAATATAAAATATTTCCCACATATATTTTCAACAATCAATGTTAACCATTTTCCCATCTTGAATCTTGAATCTTTAATTTTTTTACTTTGAATCTTTAATCTTAATCTTGAATCTTTGATTTCTTTATCTGAGTCTTGGATCTTTAATTTTCCCATCGTGAATCTTGAATCTTTAATTTTTTAATCGGAATCTTTAATCTTTAATTTCTTTATCAGAATCTTGATTTTAAATCTTTAATCTTCACTTGAATCTTGAATATTTTTTTAATCTGAATCTTGAATCTTGAATCTTTTTTTGATCTCGTTCTTCTACATCATAACTTGGTACACCAAGAACATAGTCATCAACCTAGGAACACCTAAGTTGACATCAATGAAAACAACATAACTAATAAAACACACCATCAAGTCATCAACATACTTACTCATCTCATTTGCATCAGTTATGCCAACAAGGATGATGGTTTCCAAGCCCAACCATAGCAAAAAGAATTAATGATGGTTGTTTTTGGTGGTTTTTTTGGTTTCTTGGTGGCCTTCATGACCTTAGTAGTTTTGTTTATGTGTTTACTCTTAGTTGGTTTATTCTAGACTATGTTTATTATATTCTTGCATGGCATAGCATAGTTTTTATTACAACTCTCATAAACTCTGGTAGTTTTGAGGCTTGTAGTTTTAATATGGTTAGTAGTTTTATGGTTTTTGATAGAGGAAAGTTTAAGTGGTTTCTATTTTGCTGACAATGGTTATTCTGTTGATGATGCTCTGATGGTTTGTACTGGGTCATCCCCCTAGTTTTGACTTCTTTTAATATAAAAAACAAAAGCTATAAAATGACCATAGAAGAAACCTCAACAAAAAAGAAAACTCAAATATTTAAATGAAACAAAAATAGCCAAAATAAAACAAAAACACTACAATAAAAAGAATTAAATATCTAAAATAAAAATCTAATCAAAAGTAAAAGTAAAAGAAATATATACCAAACCTAAATATATGAGAAGAAAAATAAAGAACAATGGAATAACTAATGAATTTTTTAAAAAAAATTACAAGAAATAAAGATCTAAAAAGTCTATAAATAAAAATAAAAAGAAAAATGAACAAATTTTTATTTTTATCAATACGAGGTTGTAGCTAGTAAAGATTATATTACTACTATAAATTTCAAGATATACAAATATTTAGAGAGATAATATCAATTATCCATGTCTCAGATTCATAAGCTATTTCTAAGAAAAAAAATAAAGAGCCTAAAAGATCCTAAATCTACTGCCTTGAACTTCTACTAAAATTAACAATCACTCTCAAAACAAAATTGAGTGATCTCAATAGTCTGAGTAGATATAAACCAAACAATTGTATCAAGTTTTAACAACCATAAAAGTTATCTTCTAATACTACCCAAAACATAACCAAAATACATTATCTCGATGGAAGTGCTTCTTTTTTGGAAGGCCTTGATGATGATCCCAGTGCAGGAGCATTCAAGCCCCCTATTGAATCTAGAAGCAGACCTTGAAGACATGAAGGAACCTAATACAATCAATTGGAGCATACTAAGAACAATTATGGCCTTTGGAGGCAATAATGTGAATGTAAAGGTTAATGGTCCTAAGGGTCTTGATAAGGACTCTAGGACTAATTGATGATGTAAGGGGGGTCAATAGTACCTAAGGGGTCTAGATTAGTTTAGAGAGTTTAGAATAAGACTATAAAGTCATCCCATGAAGTTGGATAAATCAGATGCTGCAAATAGTTAATAATTTGTAAGTTACAAATTCAAATTTTTGAATTGTAATGGTTACTTGGATTTAGGAGGTTGAAATACATCTATTTAATTCCATTTATGAATGCAAGACTTAGAGAAATGTAATTGCACATGTGACTATATGACTGGAAGCAGAGTTTTTGCAATCAAATTCAAGGTTACTTATAATTTATGGTTTTCTTTTGATTGATCTCTTTCATTGGATGATTTGATCACATTAATACAATAATATTCTAAGTATTTGAATGGTTTATTGATCCATTTGTATTATAATCACTGATTTATATTGACTGGTGTAAGGGATTTGAGTTTTCCAACATCACAGTTTTGGGCTTTGTTGAATAAATTCATCCTTTCCTTGAATGGTTGTTTTATTCTCAAGGGATGGATGTATATTAACATGTAACATTATGTTCTAACACCAAATATGCAAGAAAGTTGGTGGTTGCAAGGGTACCGTATGAGATTGGTGGAGTAAGTTGGATGAAATCGGTGGCTAGCCTATAACAGTAGATGATCTTCTTGAATAAGTGTGTGTTGTTATGATTGGAGAAGTGTTATATGGATGAATACATGGTGTAGGATCCATAAATTGATCTTGGAAGCGTCGATGGTGAGTGGAATCAAGAAATCCTCATTTTAGGACCTTTGTGAGTAGGGTTTTGGGGCTTTTATATCAAATGAGCACATAGACTCAAATTGACTTGGGAAATATTCATTTGGTATCATTTTAGAACACTGTCCAGAGTTAGGAAGTTTGGGGTTAAGTATATAACATACTTCCTTTGTTAAAGTGACCAATTTCTAGGCCAAAAATAGTGAACAATCAAGAGACAATATATATCATCCAAAACAAGTCTACCTAAGCTTTTGGTATGTTAAAAGAGAGACAAATGGGTATTTGAAAATCCCATTAGTTTACCTTGTATTCACTCGATGGTGCCTTTCACCGAGTGGTTTTGTTATTCTACTTGGTAGTGTTCTTCATCGAGTGGGTTCGGTGTTATGTGTTTCTCGATGGCCTAGGTACTTGAAAGGCTACCTTAACCAAGGTTTCCTTTCATTTTCCCAAAACCTTTTGAATCACTCATAACTAATTGTCTTGAAGTCATCTATGCCATTGGGAACATTAGGGAAAGATAAGGTTGAGTTTTGAGTCATAATTTTAGCCATTCCATTTTGTGCCATTATAGCCATTGTTGACACCTTGGTGTAATTGCATTTTCCTCAGCTATTTTGTGGGCCCTCACCTACCTCTGCATCAGATCCTCTGTTAAACTTCCCCCAACATCTTAACACCCACATCCTCTTCTATATCTACCTTTTTCAGTGTCACTTGCCCTCTGATTGTTGATTGAGAATTGTCCTCTTGCTCTTCAATTCTCCTTAACTCCTCTAACCATCTTATTGCTACCTCTTTTGTTGGCCAATCTTCAATATCCTATGGAGGTGTTCCCTACATTTTAAATTTTTTTTCTAAACCAACTTCCATATTACATATTCTCATCTCCTCCTCTGCTTTAGAAACCGTGTTTTCTTGTTTAAGGAAGTCTCTGAGCCAAGATGGTCCTTCATTGTGCCTAAGTTTGTTGAGCTTCATCATAAAATCTATCTTCTTTCTTATCTCAAATCTTCTTCTTTTAAAAATTCTCTAGTTTTCAATGTCCAGAATTGGGTATCTCTTCGAGGGTTGTCCATTTTATAATAGCTATGACATAATCCCTCCATCTTAGAATCGTTAAATTCTCATCTATGTTTCTCAAAATCCTTGCCATATCCTTAAGAAAACCTTTATGAAAAACCTTCCTACAAAGTCTTTGTTATTTCTTTGCTCATACCTACATGCAATAATATAACAAGGAAAACCGTCAGGATTTCAGTGTTTCCTCTATATTTCTAGTATTTCTTGCATTCTTTGCTCTAAGAAAAATGAACTAATTATCATTATAAGATCTATCCTAGAGCTTCAGTGGGGTTCCAAGGTGGTAGATTTCTTTTCATTGATTCCTTCGCAGGATGGGTTGCAGGCAGTTTGGAAAGATGTTTCTCGGCTAAATATTTTGGATGATCAGAAGGACATTCTTCTCTCTATTTTTTATCAGAGATTGCTTATTATCAACCGTAAGGATGACATGCTCATCTGGTCTCGTGCCCCAAATGGGAATTACTCGGTCAAGCATGGTTACATTTCTCTTTCCGAGAATCAGAGGGTCCTCAATAAATACATTTTTAGTTTTTTGTTGGCATTCAACTGTCCTTCCGAAAGCAGGTTCTTTTTTATGGTTAGCCTTACAAAATAGAAATCTTACGAGTGACCGGCTTGTCAGATTGGGAATTGCAGAGCCCTTTAACTGTGTCTTCTGTGGCCTTCATCTAGAAACTTTCAATCATCTTTTTCTTTCATGTGACTTCGCTCAGCAGATCTGGTCAAATGTCCAACAGAGACTTCTTTGGCAAGGTCCCTTACCGGCTCATCTGCCACAACTTTTGGAGCAGTGGCTCCTTCTACATATTGATTCTTTCTTTAGCCACATCTGGAGAGTGATTCTGACTGTTGTTATATGGAGTATATGGTGGGAATGAAATAAGAGAATTTTCAGAAAGGATGGGTCTACGATTGATCAAGTTTGGGTTATTATTGATAAATTAATTTTAGAGATGGTGAATGCACACTCATTGAGGACTAAATCTCTCTCTTCTCTTTTCTCCTCGGAGGATTCTAGAATTGTAAACTCTTGGCCTCACATTTCTATACCATTTAAAGGGGCTCTGGTTGGTAAGAAATCTAAGATAGAAGTTAGAAAGGATGTCAAATGGATACCTCCGGATCATCATTTTGTTAAGCTGAACTTCAATGGGGCTTCAAAGGGAAATCCGAGTATCTCAGGGGCAAGTTTTTTGTTGAGAAATAGCTCTTTCCATCTGATACATGCGGGGTGTAGTAAGATCCCCATTGGCTCTAAGAATATTGTTGAGGCTAGAGCCCTTAAGTTGGGTGTGGAAATGGCTGTGACTTGTGGGATTAGGAAGCTCCACATCGAGGGGGACTCTCAAATCATAACATCTGCCCTCATGTCACGTTCCTCATGCCATTGGGAAATTCAGTACATTCTTGATGAGGTGAGTCAACTTCTAGCTTTTTTCGATGAATTTAAAATTTCACACTGTTATAGAGAGGCCAATGGTATGGCAGATTGGCTAGCAAATGTTGGGGCTGCACTTGTGAAGGGATCCAAATTTTGGGATCACAATGAGCTAAGAGGAGCCGTAGGTATTGATAAGGGAGATGTTTGGCTCAGGTTCGAACTAGCATATCTTGTAAGTTTGGACTAGGATTGGTCTTTTGTATTTGGGCAAGGACAGGGGGTTTCTTCGCCGCTTCTTCCCCGTGGAGCCCCTCTGAAGCAGTTTTTTAATTTTAATATATTTATAATGGCACTGCCATTTTTACCAAAAAAAAAAAAGAACATGACAACTTTAATTCCTAGAAAGTTAATGCATGGAACAAATTAACAAAAGGAGAAAAGAAAAATACTAACATATGATACAAACCGAAAACAACAAAAGTATAGACCACACAACAAGAAACAAAATCAAACCGAATCTATGAAAAAAAGAGGGATTAACTAGAAAGCAAACCATTTCAACTATTCTTTCACTTTAATTTGTCCTTTCTATTCTTGTGATAATTAATCACATCATTCACAATCTAATTCTAGATAAAAATTACAATCTAAACATTATTATTATTATTTAATACCAATCTACTATTTGAAACTAAAATTATTAACACTTTGAAATAATAAAAAATAATATCTACAAGAATAATTAAGAATGTCCATATCATTAAATCAAACAATACTTATCATTTTATAAATATAAAGCAATCAGAAATTATATAATTTAATTAAATCTAAATTAAATATAATTTAAATTAAGTTCAAATGACCAAATATTCAATTGATATAAAATATTTCCCACATATATTTTCAACAATCAATGTTAACCATTTTCCCATCTTGAATCTTGAATCTTTAATTTTTCTAATCTGAATCTTGAATCTTTTATTTCTTTATCTGAATCTTGGATCTTTACTTTTCCCATCTTAAATCTTGAATTTTTAATCTGAATCTGTAATCTTTAATCTTTAATTTCTTTATCTGAATCTCAATTTTTAATCTTTAATTTCTTTACATGAATCTCGATTTTTAATTTTTAATCTTTAATCTTTAATCTTTAATCTTTAATCTTGAATCTTGAATTTTTTAAATCTGAATCTTGAATCTTGAATCCTTTTCCGATCTCGTTCCTCTTCGGAATTCCCTATATAAGGACTCCCGCGCTCTGTTCAAATCCCCAAAATTATTTGACATTTAAAAAGTTATTGAAAGCGATTTGAAAGCAATTAAAAGTTACTGAAAACAATGAGGTTTGATAGTTGTTCAGCAGGCAAGTTGGTGTTGCTATTGTCTGCAGCCATAATTACAATGTCTGTGGCTGCCTGGTTGGGCATTGCTATTTTCCACAATGGCGGGAGAGTGGATCTCATCCACTCCACCTGCAAGAAGACACCGTACCCAGAGATCTGCATTTCGACATTGCAATCCTATCGGGGCGGCAAAGGAGGGAACACTAAGAATTTAGCTCACATTACTCTGAATGCGAGCTTGGATCGAGCTCAAGAAACGTACAGCGTGACTTTGAAAGCAGCCCCCCAGTTTCAAGAACTCGGGGCTTTCGAAGATTGCGTTGTGCTTTTTTTCGAAGCTGTGGGACACGTCAACCGGTCAATGGGAGAAGCGGGCGGCTTGGACATGAAGCTCTCCAAGGCCCAGATTTCAAATGTGAAGACATGGCTGAGCGCAGCTCTGACGGATGTGGAGACATGCCTGGACGGTTTCAGAGAGACGATGGGGGAAGTGATGGCCTTTGTGGAGGATCATTGTCAGTCACTGTCAAAAAGTGTCAGCAATGCTCTGGCTACGTTCCAGCTCTTCTTCCCTGATAATGATAGGCTTCGCCCCCGGCGTCCTCTGTTAACTAACCCTAGTTTTCACCCTGGCGCTCCTTTTCCTCCATGGATGTCCCGGACCGATCGGAGGCTGTTACAAGTGCCTGCTTTGGCATTGCAGGTGAATGCAACTGTGGCTCGGGACGGCAGCGGGCAGTACCAGACCATTAGAGAGGCTCTTAAGCACGTACCCTCTCATAGCAGTGAGCGGTATGTTGTTTATGTCAAAGCTGGAGTCTATGAAGAAAATGTGCTTCTCCACAGGGAGAAGACGAATGTGATGTTGCTTGGTGATGGGCAAGAGCGAACCATTGTTGCATCCAGCAAAAATGTCAAGGACGGCTCCACAACCTTCTCCTCTGCAACCTTTGGTATATTTTTAACTCTCTCTTTTCTAATCTAACTGTAAGAAAGATTATTGTATAGGTCTGAATTATTTTGGTCTTTCTTTTTCGGGGGCTCGCTTCAACTCTTCAAATTTGTTAAATCTGAGTTTTCCCAATAAAATAAAGCATTCTTTTCATTTTCTGGACCATGGGGTATTCATCTTCCATAGATACTGTTCTGCACTCATTCTAGAATATTTTCAGATCCATGTTCTATAAACAGCAACATGCATATCAATTCTAAAAGCTTGTTATAGAATTGGACAGTAAGTGTTAATTAATGATCAGGATACCTCTTGATCTCTATAAAGATTACTTTCTTCTATCTTCTTGTTGAAGCAATTAGCAAAGATGAGACAGATACTTAAGAAATTGCACTCAATGCTGCCAAAAGCCAGTAATAGTAGTCTAAGGGAGCTCTGTTTTGGTTTATTTTTAAATCTTTCTTTCCTAATTTAGCCGTCTGAAAGATTGTTGTAGGTTTCATTCCTGTTTCATAGACCATAGAAGGTGTGATTAATTCATGAAATGTAGGTCTGTACTTTTGTGGGCTTTCTTTTTGGGGAGTTCGCTTCAACTATTCAAATTTGTTAAATCGGAGTTTCCAAATAAAATAAAGCATTTTCTTCACTTTCTGGACTGTAGGATATTCATCTTCCATAGATATTGTTCTGCACACATTCTTGAATATTTTCAGATCCATGTTCTATAATAGCAACATGCATATCAATTCTAAAAGATTGTTAATGAAGCAATTGGCAAAGATGAGATAGATACCTAAAAATAGTGCACTCAATGCAGCCAGAAGCCAGTAATAATAGTTGTCCAAGAGAGCTTTGTTTTGGTATTTTTTTAACTCTCTTTCCTAATTTAGCTGTAGGAAAGGTTATTGTGGGTTTCATTCCTGTTTCCTAAACCACAGAAAGTGTGATTAATTCATGAGATGTAGGTCTGAACTATTGTGGTCTTTCTTTCTGGGGGCTCGCTACAACTCTTCAAATTTGTTAAATCGGAGATTCCAAATAAAATAAACCATTTTCTCCATTTCTGGACTCTGGAGTTTTCTTCTTTCATAGATACTGTTATGCACTCATTCTAGAATATGTTCAGATCCTGTTCTATAAACAGCAACATGCATATCAGTTCTAAAATCTCGTTAGAATATTGGACATGAAGCATTGTTTAATAATCCGGATACCTCTTGATCTCTATAAACATTACTCCTCCTTTCTTATAGATGAAGCAGTTGGCAAAGATTTGATAGATACATAAAAATAGTGCACTCAATGTAGCCAGAAGCCAGTTATAGCAGTCCAAGAGAGCTTCGTTTAGGTTGTGTACAAACCAGTTTTGCCCCCCACCTCTACTGGTTCAAGGAGGCCTTGTTGGTAAAGTTGTAACTGTCTCACGGGTCACACCATTAGAGCATGGATCTAGCACTATCCTATATGGAACCAAGGAATGCAAGTGTGCTCCATATGGTGTTATTGAGGATACTGGTTGTCATTTGATTTAAAGAGGACCTTTCAACATAATTGGAGACCCACAGGACAGGCGATTTGCTAGGAAATCTCTCTTTTGGAGACAATTACTCATTTCATGACACACGGGGAAGATTTATTTAAAACAGTATAGCTTATTAACCTTGGGATATGGACAACAAAAAATCATGAGCTTGATTGTTTTCTTAAGATTGAAAATATAGGCTCCTTGAAAAAGCTTTCATTCCTCAGAAACTAATACCTTCAAACTAATGTCTCATTGAGTAGGGTAAGCACTCTTGCCAGGCATTTGCAATTAGAATGCTGGTTACCATTTTCAGAGCTGGAGTTATTCCTCCCGTGATCAGGAATAGTCTCCAGGGCATAGGGATCACCTATGCCTCAAAACACTAGTGCCTATTCCTTACTAAAGAATTTATTCACAGCTAAACTCAGACTTTGTCATATTAATCTGTGTGAGGTAGCAATCGATCTTTGGAAAAACAGAAATTTATAGAGGAATCCTGTGATCCCATGCTGGTCCTCTCTTCATGTCCTTGGCCTCACTCTCTATAGCAGGTTTCCAGATTTCTTTTCACAGCACTTGCTTTGGCTCTCCCGCGAATACTCAGACGTTGACTCATCCACCTCTTTAACCATCTGTCGACATCTATCTAATGATTCCTTTTCATCCAAGCCTCGTGCCAAAGATGAATACCCGAATTGGGCGTCTTCTCCTTTGTAATTATTCCCTTCAACAAAGTAGACTAATTGTATCAAATCCATTCTTACGCGAGTGAGAACTTTTTACTTGGAATATCTTCCCACTGAACCTTGTCATGCTCTCGTTTATAAAATGGTTTATGAGGATAGAAGGTACATGAGAGAAACATGGACTACACAACTTTCACGAGGCTTCTTTTAAAAGAGTAATGGTAGAATTTTTCACCAAGAGACTGACTGTTCTTTGTGAACCAGTTTACGAGTTATTTGCATGCATGCACTTTAAGTTCAAAATCTCAATAAACTAAAGGGAATCATGCATGCACTTTAATGAATCGAAACACTAAACCTGCAAAAGAAGTAGTAGTCGGGAAGGTCAGTAAGAAGAGAGCTGGTTTACTATAGTTTAGCAGATTGAAAATCTCAGGCAGTGGGCAGTACGAGACCTTTGTATCTATTGTGCATTATTGCACAGTTTTCCGTTTACGATATTTTTTCCCTGTTTGGAAAGATCATTTCTTTAATAAGTTTGACTCACTTTTGTATTTTTTATGCTCGATTCCATACAGTTTTTAGATCATTTCTTCAATAAGTCCGATTTCATTTTGTACTTATTGTGCTTGATTATGCGGAGCTTTTGGATCATTTCTTATTAAGTTTAGTTCTCTCTTGTATTGCTTGTGCTCGATTACACGTCTGATATTCGAGTCTGTGAGTAGCAAGAAGTGAAGAATTTATTATGTTTTTGTTGTATTCCCAATATGCTGGAGCATTTCCATGATTGTACGCACACGCAAAAATGTAATGGTAGATTGATAAGCTCCAGTGTTGTGCAGTACATGTTTGAGGTTTCTATTATAATTATAATTTATATTCTTCATCATTGATTCAAGAGTTTTCTGAATTATGGTTTATGGTTGGAGATTCGAAAGTGGTTGGAGTTTTCTATTCCTTACCTTTGATTTACGAGTTTCCTGCATTATGGTTTGAGATTTGAATGTGATTTAGCCTATTCCTGAGTAATGCAAGAAGTGCAAATTTACCATTTCTTTCACGTATAACACAAGATTATGGATAACAAATAGCTTTGTTTTCATATGATAATTTCTGATTAATTTTCTATAGAATAAAAGTAACACAAACCATGTTGAACTCCAAATTGTTTTTGTTTAATACAGATAGGTACTAACAGACTTTAATTTGGTGGCAAATGCAGCTGCATCTGGCGAAGGATTTATTGCCCGAGATATGACCTTCGCCAACTTTGCAGGAGGGCACAAGAATCAAGCTGTAGCTCTCCGTGTGGGAGCTGATCTTTCAGCCTTTTACCGCTGCAGCTTTGTCGGCTTCCAGAACACCTTATATGTTCACTCCCTACGCCAGTTTTACAGAGAATGTAATATCTATGGCTCTGTAGACTTCATCTTGGGCAATGCAGCTGCCATTTTCCAGAATTGCAATATTATTGTAAGGCCACCCATGGCCAATCAGACCAACACCATTACTGCTCAGGGTAGAAATGACCCCAACCAGAACACCGGCATTTCCATTCAAAAGTGCAACATTGTGGCCTCAACAAATCTTGTTCCAGTCAGATCCACTTATCTAGGAAAGCCATGGAAATTGTTCTCACGGACTGTTTTCATTCAAAGTTTCTTAGGCGACATGATCCACCCAGCGGGCTGGCTGGAGTGGTCGGAAGATTATGGGCTGGAAAGGGTGTATTTTGGGGAATATATGAACAGTGGAACCAGCTCAAATGTGGATAGCCGAGTTGGATGGGGGGGTGTTCGAGTTCTTAAAAGGGCAGAGGAGGCCAGTTTTTTCACTGTTGATAATTTTATTTCCGGATCTGATTGGTTGCCTTCTAGTGGAATTCCTTTTGATCAAGACTTGATCACATAGGGCTGAATTGCTGTATATCTGTAAAAGCAGTTCCATTTAGGTTTATTTTGTTTTTATAATGTTAGCTTTTACAAGAGGATTTTATCATTGTAATTTAAAATGTACTGAACTGAATAGACAGAGCATACATGCTTCTGATCTATACCATATGTTTTATACTTCACGTTTATGTATCTTGATGGAAGAAACTTGTAAGTTAATCTTGCTGCTACTTCTTCACTTTTGAATACCATCTGTTTTATACTTTACAGTTATGTGTCACGGTGGAAGAAACTTTAAGTTAAATGCTGCTACTTCTTCACTTTTGATTACCTCATTGAACAGTGAAGTAGAGTTATTGCCATTAATGCTTTTCTAAATCCTCTTACGAAGAGATACACTGTAATTAGTTGGAACTGAATGTTTAGTTAATCATTTTAGCGGGACAATCAGATTCACATTCTTCAATTTATTGTCTTAAAAATTTAATGGTACAACTTTTCATCAAGTAACGGGTCCTTGTGAACTAGTTTATTGGTTATTTGGATGCATGCACTTCAAGTTAAAAATCACGATAAGCTTAAGGGAATAAAAAATCTAAATTTAATAAACCTGCAAAAGATATAGTCAGCAAGGTCCCTAAGAAGAGACAGCTGGTTTACTATAGTTGTGCTATGGTTCAGCAGATTGTAAATCCCAAATGTAGAAGAAAACTTATGATTGTTGTTGCTGTTGATTATGTAAGGTCATGAGGGAAGCTTTGTATGTCACGATGACCTCTTCCTATGAAGAAAACTTCAAATTTCTGTTACTGTTGAAGATGGCAGCAGGGCAGACGACAATGATGAGAGTCAGATGCTAAAGAAGGTAATGGGTTTTATGAGGTGTAAATTTAGAAAGAAGCAGAGAAATGAAATTAAACATAACAAAGAAGACAAACATAATATTTATCATGGTTTGGCAATATGTCTACGTCCACACTTGAAGCAAGGAATCATTCTATTAATGTAACCCACAATATGCTACAATCCGAATGAATTCAATACATGACTACACACAATCATTTATAGAGAGCTCCTCAAATACGAAGAAACAAGGGAAAAAGAACGGTCTTGTGACCGTTGGGCTTTACATCCCAACAATCTCCCCCGTGAAGTACTGCGGCATCCCTGCTCTCTGTTTGAAATCTCAGAGGGCAACAATAGCTTGAGAAGATTTTAATTTTACCAGACTCTGTTCACATACTGTCCGAATGAGTCTTCTCCAAATTAAATCAGAGTCAAAAATATCTTCTGCTACAAAAAACTCAGGCCCATCCTGGCCCATCAGCCTATAATAAAATTTACTACTTTCTGCACACTCAAAATACTTTCCTCCATCCAGAGAGTAGTCCTTCAAACAACTCTCCCTTGTGCTCCTTTCCAATACAACCATAAGTAGATCATGAGTGAAGTTTCCTGATGGTGAAGTCTCCTCACATTCATCAGGCTCCATGTCCGTCAAAAAACAAGGTGGATTTAGCGGTAGAACAGTTTCTAATGCCTTGAGCTGCTCGGCTGCCAGTGATCCAAATTCCGGAAAATCTACACTAAAGTGAATGTACAGTAGACCTCTCATAGATGGCCTATGATATTCGGGCATGCCTTCATCATTTATGGCTTTATATTGACCAGGTTTGACAATCTCCCCAGGACTAGCCTTGAGTAGCAATTGCCTGCCATCAAGTGCGGATATGCTGCCAACACTCTTCACAGAAGCCCTGCCTTCTGCCTTCTCAGAAGCCGCTTGCAACTCAACAATCCCATTTTCTGGAAGTCCAAGAGCCTCTGCATCGAGCTTGCAAAGAGGCTCATAAAATGCCACTTTGGTAGTTCTGTTATCTCCAAAAATAACACCGAGCTTCTGAGGTCGTTTAAAACTATTCATAGCATCCATATGAGTACAAATTACTAGGAAGGCAGGCCCACAACTTGATCTTTCATTCTGAGTAATATCCTTACGAAGCTTAACTTCCCCAAAATCCCTTTCTAAGGGATTAACATTTCATGTGTGCTGCTCCACGTCACAAACCACACTGTTAGATGAGTTTTCTTTATTTTGCTGCTCTACGTCACCTTTCATGGCCACTACAGGCAGATAATGATCTTTGTTACTCTCCACATTCATGGATTCCAAGTCATCCCCAAACTGGACCGATTCATCCACAGCAGTTTGTATCTGTGTGGCAGAGAGATCATTGAGAGATCCCATGTTTGGTAGGGATATTTGTGACCCAACGTGAGCCACATACTTTCCAATGCGTTGCATACTACTTTTCTCCCCCTTTAGCGAATTATCCCCTTTGTCATATGCATACTCTCTTATAGCAGCATTTCCCTGCCATAGGGCTTCAAGTCCTAGCTTATGCCAATGTTCCTTCTCATGAATCTCTTTTGTAGAATCAAATCCCCTGGAGTTTCTCTTGTGAATGAACCCACCATACACACTCCTCTCATTCAACAATTCCAACGGATCACCAAGAGGGAAGAAGGGCTCACATTCAGCCTCAAATGCCTTCAAACCTTTCACAATTGTCTTCAGCAGATGCTGCAAGGGAGCCATGGGTTGACGTGCTCTGGTAGACCTCCTGATTTGAGGTTCTGAACTGTGTTGAAGATGCTGGATTCTGCCCGCGTCCTCCCAATTTGGTGTTCCACGTAGGGGAGTAAGACCAGAAACGCAGGCCCCATAAACATCATCGGGCCGGCCTTGAGCAGTCTGAGATTGCTGCAGAGTAATATCGAGATGTGACATAGCTGTTGTGGGGTGAGCCTGTCTGTTTCTACCAAACACCGAATCACTAGAATCGCGTTGCTTGCTGTGACCTGAACATGCCGTAACTGAAATCCCCAAATTATGAGACATACCTGTTATTGGGTGTTGCTCTGTGTTCATACCACAGACTGTGGCATCAAAACTGCCACCAGAATTGTTGGGGAAATCTTGCTTATCAAAATCGTCATGCAACAGAGAAGAGGGAGCATCTCCGCTTATGCAATAACGCACTAAACGCCCAACAACAACCACATCCGGACCAATACTCTCATCTCTAGAGGGTCGTTTCCTGCTGCTGCTAACCTCTACCGACTGAGAAGGCCCATCGACTTGAGTATCAGGCTCAATGACCTTCACGCTTAACATTTCAAAGTCCTTGTTACTACTGTTAAAAATCCCCAATTTTGGGGTCACGTCTCCCTCTATCTTATTGCATGAAACTCCAAATCTAGAGCACCCATCCTCCGCACTCTCACTAGACTTTGGGAAGATCATGGGCAGGTGAGATTGGTGAATAAACAAATCCCCTTTAGCAATCACAGAGCAATCTTCAGGCTTCGTTCTCTGCTCCTCAGTCATAGCCTTTCTCTTCTGCTCCTCTTCTACAGACCGAGAAATAACTTGGGCTTTTTGACCCTCTTCTTGGCCAATACATAAGCCTTTTCTCTCAACCGTGTCTTCCATCATGCCAGTCACGTCTTCTGCCCCTTCATCGGTTGTCCCTTTATCTTCTTTCACAACAAACTTCTCATCTGTCCGTTCATCTTCTTCCACTGGGAACTTCGCATGCTCTGCAGAGTAATCTAGCTGCAGCATCCTAAGAACTCTGCAAGCAAAATTATTTAGATCATTGAGGCTGAAGCCAGAACTAAGAGAAGCCATTTCATAAATGACCAGGCCAAGTCTTTTTCAGTCTTTCCAGTCTTGTCCTCTTTTACCCTCTTCCGTAATTCTTCCATTACGACTTTCTTATATTGTGCATCGCCCGTGCACTCAAGAATTGCATTAAGCTCAGATTTAAGAGCTTTTAAATCTTCTGGTTCAGCTTTAGGCTTATTTTCCCAGCCATCCCACCAGTGCACATAGCGGAGTCTTTTGCTCTTTGCAGGCACAACCTCAATTTCTACTGAGCCCAAATTTCCAAGAAATTCGTTGATAATAAAATCGACTTCACCTTCTTCCATCTCTGCTCTAGCCTCACCTTGGCTCTGATACCAATTGTAAATTTAGAAAGAAGCAGAGAAACGAAATTAAACATAACAAAGAAGACAAACACAATATTTATCGTGGTTCGGCAATATGCCTACGTCCACACTTGAAGCAAGGAATCATTCTATTAATGTAACCCACAATATGCTACAATCCGAATGAATTCAATACATGACTACACAGTCATTTATAGAAAGCCCCTTGAATACGAAGAGACAAAGGAAAAAGAATGGTCTTATGACCGTTGGGCTTCACATCCCAACATGTGGAGATTTATTTTCTTCTGTTCAGAGTGTTTAGTTGTCTCTACTTGGCTTTTAATGATTTCTGATCGACTCAAGTAGGATGAAAGATGATTAGACAGCCTCGCATTGGTGTACAGACAACAAGTGATGTAGACTTTCTGGATGATGGACAGAAAGGCCTTTCGGTGATGAAAAATATATGCTTGCTTCCCTTTGTTATCATTAGCACTCAGAAAAGAAGAAGAATTAATTATGTATTGATTAAAAATTTAAAAGATTAGGCATAATAAGACACAAGTCATAGGTTCAATTTAATCAAAGACTTATTAGAGGAAACATCTGTGAGAGACAGTGCTTGCCATATAGATCAAACACTTGTGAAAATATGAAAACCAAACAGCAGCATGGCTCTTTCAATGATTTTAAACTGAATATGCGTTTATATAGTGTTCTAAACAATGACGGAGTGAGTACGAAATGTAAAGCTGCACTTTAATACTCAATAACCTGTTAAGTTTATTAATTTTTTGGGCTTTGATTACAACTGATTAGCAATAACCACAGCATTACTTGAAAACTCCTCCTGACTCAGAGTCCCTGCTCTCCCGTGCAGACAGGATTGAAGCTTCAAAAAATTCTAAAATAGATGGTAGGTCGTGGTAAAATTCTGTGCCTCTCTAAACTGGTGCAAATTCTGTAATTCTCAATTCTCAACAGTCCTTTTTCTCCCTCATCTGTAAAGGGCTAACGTCGGAAATATATTAATAAAAATCTATAAAGTAAACATACAATCCAAGACAAAAGATTATGAGTTTTGATAACCCAGACGGGCTACCAAAAACTGGCCAAAAGCTGGCCAAAGTCTAAAAAGTCTTATGCTCTTACAGCAGAAAGAGATTTGCCAATTATAATCCAGAACTGCTCCCCTAGTGCAAATACAGAATCCAAAAAACTAAACTAATATCTAACATGTTGATCTTTGGCATGTTTGTCATTGATGAAAAAAAAACAAAAAAACAATGGAGGTAATGAAGTCTAACATGAAGTTTAACAGATAATGTTACAAGATCTATCATTCAGTCAACTAATAAGGTATGGTGTTTCATGTCTTCATTTGATGCTAGAAGAATCAAAATTATTTTTTGTTACTTGGGCGACAGGAACTTTGTCTTAGAATCTGAACTGCCACAGGAACTCTGTTTTAATAATAAACAGCAGTAACAGAAATTCTGAACAGCTACAGTAACTCTGTCTAAAAACAGAACAGCTACAGATAATGGTAATTCAACCAAGAATAAATTTTTATCAATATTTGATACTTTATCATTAACCATCATTTATGGCTTCCAAAGAGCACTAAAGATTATCAGAATTGGACTAATCAGTAAGTTTGTCTTATGGATTGATAATTGATTTGTTCTCTTAACAAATCATTCTTTCCCAGTTTGATTAGTATCAGTTTTGAACTAATCTCATTATGGAATATGGTGTTCACGGTTATTGGTTAAACTCAGAAAATGATAAATCTATAACCGATCTGATTAACAAGTTTCAGTTACTTCAAAATAAGTAGATCGGTTTTCTGTTTGGGAAAATAAAAATATGATTACATTAGATGAAATAACCGATCAATATAAATGATGATTTAATTGTTGATTACTCATTTTTTGTGTAACTGATTGTGGAAGATAATCGGTTCTAAAAGTTATGAAATTATTCATGTTTTTAAGAATATAGGTTTGGCTGAAAACAGATTTGTCTTAATCAATTAAGAAAAATGATGTTCCACTACAAATCTTTATTTATGGGAACCGATATTACTTGGAAATTGATTATTTAAAAATAAAAAAGGGAGCGTAAGTAATAGTTATCGGTTTTTATTATGAATCTTCATTAATGACAAACCAATTTTAGGAAGATATCGGTTTTGATGAAGTTGCAGCCACACTACTTAGTGAAGACATGCGAAGGAAGCATCAAGAACCCTCTTCCAGTGATGCTCTAACAGCTGTGAGAACAAGCAATAGCGGTAGAAGTCGTGAGAGAGGGAGAAACAATAATAACAATGGAAGAGGTAGATCGAATCATCACTCGAAATCGAGAGGAAGAAATGGCACTTGCTGATTTTGTGGAAAACCAAGGCACACAAAGAAGCAATGTTGGAATTACAAGAAGGCTATGTTGGAATTACAAGAAGGCTATGTTGGAAGTGGTGACAGTTTTGAGAGGGGAGGGGGGGGGGGGGGTGAATCAGAACATAACAATTTAACAAGATTAATGCAGAGCTTAACTTCAAAACTTGTGAAATGACAAAGTTATAAGCAATAGAAAACAAGCAGAACAGAAAGTAATTCAATCATAGAGACAAGACAAGATTTTTGCTGAGTGGGAAACCCTCAAAACCTCACGGTTTTGTCACAGGGAGAAAAACCACTCCTATCTAACCTATAATTTTATTGAGCAATAACCCTTGTTACACAGTAGCAGCTACAACTACATCTTATATATCAAATTATTTAAGATATTCTTTCAATACTATTCATATCAGAGTACTCTCAAAAAAATTTCACACTTTTACAACCATATCTTCCTCTTAAATAGGAAGTATCCAAAATACATTTTCCAAAGAGAATTTACAGGAACAGTTACTTCAGATGTTGCAACTGATAGCAATATTGGTTCAACATAAAACTAATTTTAATAACCAAAAATAAGAACTGCTTTAGACTTGTTTTCAAAAAACCCTCCATCGAAGAATCTTGGTGAGAACCAAAGATCATCTCTCAAGAACTGATTTTAACTGAAGGATCATAATTGATTTGTTACACAAAAACCATGTAATTGCCAACCGAACCACAAACTCATTCAAAAATGCAGCAATGAATACCTAGGTCTATTTAATGTTGTCGTGAAAACCCAAATTCATAAAAACAATGTTGCCGTGAATATCCAAATTCACAAACTAATTACACTCAAACTGTTGTCGAATACTCAAGTGTCAAAAAGACACCAATCTCCATTTTAAACAAACAACAAATTGCTGAACCAAAATAATGCTGAAAAGCAGATAAGCTATTTTCAATTCCTTTCAAGAATATGCACAAAAGAGAAAATATCAGTTTTCCAAACCTTGACTGAAGATGCATACCTTGATAGTAAACGATTTGACAAGGAGCCATAAAAACATTGTCAGTGTGACATCTGGGCATAACCACTGAAGACAAAAATGCTCGGAGAGTTTCCAACATAGCAAACAAAACATGTATCAGCCTTTGAATAAAAAATAGAAGAAGATAGAACAAAATTATCTCAGTTCCATAACACTGTAAGCTAGAGCGAGATTAACCTTCTGAAACTAGTTAACAAATACATGTAGAAGATGCAAAGATACCATAAAAATGGTATTGACCTGTTCCTTTCATGAAGATGAAAAACATAGTAAAAACCCACAACCACAAGGTCAACACAGAATCTCCAAACCTTCACTGTAGTAATCATGGCGGCGCCCTTCATTAGGGTTTGATAAAAAATCAAATGAATCATGTATACCGTTCGAGTGCAAAAGACTTTTCAAATGAATCAAAAAACATAATCATTTCAAATCCACCGTAAGAGAGAACCATGTGGAGCAAAAGAAACCAAGTGTCAATAACCCGGAGTCAATGAAAGTAATGATAACTAACCACAGTAAGTCATTTACAATCATGTGACGACAGATAGTAAATGAACTCACAGCAAGCCTTTATATTAAGGACAAAAACAAAGACCAACAGGCTCAAAATAATGTTATCAATGACGGTGTCAATGCTGCAACTAATGGAGCTTTGGTACTTGCAGCCGGTGACATAGATTCAAACTCGTGGGTTCTCGATTCTGGTGCATCATTCCATGCTACTCCATGTCGAAGTGCTTTCACAAATTACCACGAAGGTATGTTTGCTAAAGTTTTTCTTGGGGATAACAAAAAGTGTGATATAGTCGGCAAAGGGGATATTTTATTGTTGCTGAAAAATGGAAGTAAATGGTTTCTAAAAGATGTTAGGCATGTTCCTACACTTAAGCATAATCTGAATTCAGCCAGTCAGTTATATACACAAGGTTGTAATGTCAATTTTGATCTCGCTTCTTGGAAAGTGTCCAAAGGTCAATTAATTTTAGCTAAAGGGCAGAAAACTAGAAGTTTATACACATTAGAGTGCAAAGGTGAAGTGGGAGCAGCCATGACAGTTGTAGATAGCAATGCTGAACTTTGGCATAAGAGGCTCGGTCATATGAGCAAAACGGGTCTTGAAGTTATGCTTCAACGAGATCAATTTTTGGGTCTTAAATCAATTGATTTGGAGATATGTGCACATTGTCTTTATGGCAAACAAAATTGAACCAATTTTGTGCGGACGGGTCATGAGAAGAAATCTTCTCCATTAGAGCTCTGATACCAATTGTTGAAAGTAATTGCAGACAAAACAATTAAAAAAGAATAGAAAATAAAAGATTAAAATACATAGAGACAAAGACACACAGATTATAGTAGTTCGTTCATAATGAACTACATCCACTCTTAAGGAGGGGCATATCAAATTTATTATATCAGAACAATATCTGTTACAGCAGCTCCGTATGATATATCTTTTACATGCACAAAATAAACTATATTAAGCATTGCAGTCAGAGTAGAAGAGGAAACAGTTTTAGAATCTTGAGGATGCAGCAGAGTGGAAGGATTGGCCTTCACAGACTCAGGCAGACTGGAAGGATTGGCCTTCACAGACTCTGACATTCTCGTAAGGAGGCAAAGCCGTTACAGGTTTTCTACGAGATGGTAATTTGTCTAAACATGTATTAAAAGGAAACCACCAATTTTGATGATGGGTTGTATATACAAACAAAGGAGAACTGATTTTAAATCGGTTGGAAGTTATTGATTAACAAGAACCAGTTCTGTATCGAGCGTGTTCAAAGTTGGTTACCAAACAGATTTTTTTAGAATATAGAAGTTGATAGGCAGAGACTGAAATAGAGATTGAAAGTGTAGACAATTTGAAGACATCAAACATATGTAAGAATACTATCAATTTGACTGTTGATTGGAAAGAAGGCATTCAATTAACAATGAAGATATTTGATAGATGCCGATTTGAAGACAAATTGAAAACTTGAATGTTGACATTTAGAAAATGTTGACATAGTTATAACCGTGAGATTCAAAAGGAAGAAGGTGTGTTATACAGAAAATCTCAAACAACGACAGTAAGAAGTAATGAAGAATTGATTGTCCAAGACATCAAGGTATATCTAGTTTGTTTTCTATTATTTGCAAATGTTTATATTGTACCTGGATTACATTTGGTTCTCCTTCAGATGCATTTAAAGCTTCAGTGACATTGTTAAGGTGCTGAATGATTAAAATATACATGAGTTAGTTATACGAATAAGATATATTCAGATTGTGAACACTGATTACATTCATTTGCTGAGAAATAAATTGATTATAAATCAGATTGTAACGTGATACATTGTTTGATCAAATTTGAGACCATAAAATTGTACATTGTTTGATCGGATTTGAGTCAGTATTATGGATCATTATGTAATCAGTTTTTGTGTAGTGACATGAATCTTCTATTAATCAAATTTGAAATGTATATGCAGATTGAAAAATACTAATGGTTGTGTACTTGCAGAGATCATGAATTGTGACGGATTTTGATAACATTATGATTTATCATTGCAAGTCTGATTTATGTTGCAATATTGTGTCAATTAGTATTGTTGCAAGGGTCCATTCGAAATGGATGAATGTTGCAGATTGTAGATAAAGATTTGGAATTGATCATATTTTGAAATACAAATTTTGGAATTGATAATGTTTATTACTGTAGATAGTCTGCTATAGGAACTTCGGTTGCTACAGGAACTTCAAAGACATCATATGCAAAAGGTTATGATATCATTGTTTTAAAATTGAAGATACATATTTGAATACTCATGTTATGAGCAGACGTTTGACATGGTTGTGAATATAGACTTGAATATATGATTTGTCCTCTTTAAGCTCTTCCTTTCTGGCTGATCAATACACACACTTCATCTCATCACTTCATTCATATATTCTTTCAACCATGTTATGCTCGGTACCCTTCTTTTCCAATTTGGCTATCTACTCTAGATATCAATAGTTCAGCAACAACAACAATATCAGTATCAACAACGTGATCATTGTGATCATCCTTTATAAAGATAATTTTTGCCGGTTAATCCTATCACTACTTAATATCATTCATTCGATCAAATTTGTAGCTCGGTAAAATGTTTTATGATTCTTGCTAGTTGTACCTTCACCTTGGAACTTGAACTTTTCTTGAATCTCAAACTAGTCATTAAATCTTCACCATTTATCTGTACCTAACAATTCTAATATGTTGATTTCATTAACTGACTTTGTTCCTTCCTTAGAATCTTCTAGATCAATCCATATTTTCACACGATGTCGTATTTTACTTGATTCCTTGATTAACCGACCAACTTCATCTACTCGGTTAAGTCTTTCTACTCGGTTAACTGTGATTGACCAATATTTTTACTTACCGACAACTGTTTCCAGCTTGGTAGAACACACTGTTTCCTTATCTTTTCACTTTGCAACTTCAATCCTTTGTTACCGACAGACATAATTGACTTGTACATCATTTTAATACTTTATTAAATCATGTAAAACAATCAAATCAGTATTACCTTTTCATAGATCGATTCAATAATTGCCCAATTAAGCTCACATACTTGGCATCACTTTTTTATTTCATCTTCTATCTTTACCAATCATTTCTTTCCTCAACATCACATATTTCAAATTGATATGGCAACTTGAAATCAGTAAGTCAACATGCTTGACATCAATGACAACATAATAAATGATCCAATCCTTCTACACACCTTTCATTGCTTCGTTGACCTTGTTCATTCTCAACATCACAATGCCAGTTGAATAACAATCTTATCAGTGTAACAATCTCATCAGTTGGGATAACAATCTCCCCCTTTGGTATTGATGGAAACACAATTTATATATCTCATCTCATATCTGAAATATACCATCGAATACCAGTAATTTTCATTCTTTACAATCTCCCCCTTTGTCATATCTCTCCCCCTTTGGGTCACTTGAATTCCTTCAATAGTTCTTCTCCCAATTCATTTGCTTCCGGATCATTCTATTCTCTCCCCCTTTGACAACAATGCCAAAGGTACTCGCAAAACCTTAACTCTTTTAGTTGTACCTTGTACCTTGCTTGTACCAATTACTTCTATTTCCTCACATCTTTCTCACAATCTTTAGGCTGGTCCTAAAAAGTGAACATTTGCGTCAACTCACAAATAAATAATCTGATAAAGCATGAATTGATGCAACCTACATCTTTTTCTAATGAACATTAGAGAGAGGAATGATCCCTAGTTTACCTCTTAGGTACTCAAAAGTATCCTTAGGCAATGACTTTGGGAATATGTCAACAAGTTGTTCCTTAGATTTCACATATTCTAGCTTTACTTATTTGTCTTGTATTTGTTCTCTCAAAAAGTGATACTTGATTGATATGTTCTTTGTCTTGGAGTGCATCACCGAATTCTTTGAAATGTTTATAACACTAGTATTATCACAATAGATTGTAATAGGACCATCTATCTCATCTTGTATCCCTTCAAGTAATTATTTTATCCACACAATATTAAAACAATTGATTGCAACAACAACATATTCTACCTCAATAGTTGATTATGAAATGCAACTTTGTTTTTTTCTTATCCATGTCACTAATCTTTCTCCTAAGAATAAAGCTCCTCCACTTGTGCTTTTCCTGACCAATCAGCATTAGTATACACTTTCAATTTAAATTCTCCATTCTTTTTGTACCATAAACCATAGTCCTCGGTTGCTTTCAGATATCTAAAGATTCTCTTCACAACAATCATATGTGTTTCTTTAGGATTATAATAAAATTTAGCCACAATTCCAACATCATGAGAAATATCTGGCCTACTATGAACAACATATTGTAGCTTACCGATCATGGATCTATACAGAGTTTCATTTACCTCGGTAGAGTCATCTTTCTTTGACAATTTGCATCCGGTAATCATCGGTGTACCAACTGACTTTGAGTCTTCCATCCCAAAAGTTTTCAAAATCTCTGATATATTTTGACTATGTTATGTATATGTCATCCATGATCTGTTGAATTTTCAAACCAATGAAGAATTTGATCTCTCCAATCATCATCAAAAACTTTAGTGGCGATTATTCACCATTTGGCGAATGTCGCATGTTGACATCTCGCAATTTGGTGAATATATTTCACAAATGAGATTGACCCTATCGCCACAAGTTTATTAAAATTGGGTCCAAAGCCCGGGCCCATCACCCATCATTTTATTTAATTTTGTCCATTTCTTGGACATTATCACCAATGACATATATTTTTAGGATGACATTTTTTAAAACATTCGCCTATATTTTTAAAGCAGCCCCAAATGGACGGCCTATATTTGCCAATAGTTAGTTATATATATATATATATATATATATATATATATATATATATATATATATATATATATATATGCGGCCCCAACTTCGCCAGCCATTTTACGGATGCGTGTCTCAAGCCGATGCATTTTCGTCAATTTTATTAATCATACCAAGGTATTGGATAACCCATAATCACCTAGGAAATAACACAAGATGTGTTATAATTATAAGGGCTTTGCCAAATATTTGGACACCGACCTAATACCTCCCGCCCAATTCGCCAAAAAAGATTAGTATAAATACATTCATAGATCAGTGTTATTGTACACAATTTGGATCGGTTCAATTTGATCGATAGCGAAATTCAGACTGTTGAGTCTTGACTGCTTTGGCGAGTCGGGACTGCAATTGAATTTGAGGCAAAGGTAAGTGATTATTTTTCTGCGACTATGTAAACAATGTATATTATAGTTTTATTGTCATTTATCACTTCTTCAACAAGTAAACATTTTTTTTCACTGGTAGGCTAGTAGCCTTTATTTTGTTGAAGAATTGAGATGTTGAACAAGAATAAGGGTAAGGCTCCTGCATATGGGGAAAGCCAAGAGAGGCCAGCAAGATGCAGAACCTTATCATCGTACTTTGGTCATGGTGTTGGAAATGTTTCTGGCCAAAATCAGGAAGCTACTTCATCACAAGAAGATTTTCAAGATTCACAACCTGAACCTACATGACCTATTGAAGAAGTCAGCGAACCTGGTGTCTCAGATCACAATGAACTTGAAGAAGATTTTTAGTTAAATACCCAGAGTAGCCATAATGATACAATTGGCTTGGATGAGACTGAGAATGTCAGAGAAGATGATGGTGCAGGGAAGAATAAAATAAAATACAAATCAAAGAATGATAGGATGTGAGATATGTCAAGGAATTTTCAAGTAGAATGGGTGTCAAAGTATCCATTCATTGAACTAGTGGACAATCCAATTGAAGGGGAGCCTCCGGTAGAATGCAAATGTAAGATTTGCAACCAGATAAATAAGAAGGAAAAGAGGTTGCAGCTAAAAATTGACACCATAGAGAAGCATATGGGTAAAGTTTACGAAAATAAAACTATAGATGGAGTTCAAAAATCAGTGATAAGATGGAAAACAAAGGAGGAATCTCAGCATGTTAGGAATGCAGAATTATATGAATTTTAGTATAATATAAAGATGAAGCTTGGTGAAGTTAAAGGCTCTATTGAAGCTTGTTTTGGAAAAGCATTAGATGTAGAACTAATGGGAAAAGCTGTTTAGTTAAGTGTTGTGTTTAATATTTTGAGCAGAGGGCATCCTATGATAGACTACCCATCATTGAGTGCTTTATTACACTTTCTGAAAGTTTGTAACTATCCTAACAATCATTGGTCAGTAAACAGTGGATGGGAATGGGCAAGTTGTCTTGCCGAGGTTTTAAAAGAGAATATGAAGACAAAAATTAAAGAGTCAAAATTTATTGCATTGTCTTTAGATGAGGTTACAGCAGTAGACAATACTTCCTGGGTATGCATGCATGTTTATACTGTACAAAATTTTGTTCGCCAACCTCATCTACTAATTGTTTCTAAAATGAAGGATATTGCGACAACGGAAAATTTATTTGAACTAGTAAAGAGTTCTCTAATTGAATATGGAGGTATAGATGACATGACGATTGCCAAAAAGCTGGTGTGTGTTGGAGAGGATGGAGCTTCAGTAATGCAAGGCCACATGGGTGATCTTTGCACAAAGATACAATCTTCTTGTGCACCCTACATTACTCCCATTCACAGCATGGCCCACAGAATGAATCTAGCTTTTCGAGTTGTTAGCAAGCATGCTCCAGTCCAAAAAATTGAAGTTTTAATCAAAGAGCTCTACCAATACTTTTGTCGAAGTCTGAAACGATTGAGGGAATTTCAACACTTTGTCGAAGGACTAACCGACGGGAACAAGCATCTTAAGGATAATGATACCAGATGGATCTCTTTGGATCGACCAACACATTGATTTTTTTCAGAATATCAATCGTTGCTTGGTCTAATGAACTCAATTCATGACGAAGCAGGGAAACCAAAATTTCCTACACTATTGCCAATGTTAAGTAATGTAGAGACACTCTTAACGTTAGCAGGTCTTCTCCCCATGCTTGAGAAAATGAGAAATTTAATGAAAAAGGCCCAGCAAAGAGCTATGTATATTGCAGAATATTGTAATGCCTCAAAAATGGGCTATAGGTTCATTAACCTCTTACATCTACAAATCGATCGAAATCGACATCAAAGTCCTAACCTAAGACACATTTGCACATTAGTTTATCAAAAATTGATTTTATTCTTAATTTTGCATCAGGGAATATTCTTTGAATATTCCTAATTTATCATAATTATCTTTAATTGAATATTATTTGGCGATAAATGTCATTATTTATCCTAAAGTTGATTAATTGAATATGATGAATATTTGATTAATTAATTTAATTCTGCCACTTAATTATGTAATTAGATTTAATTCATTTTATTCCTAAATTGTATTATTTAATTCTGATAATAAATAAAAAATCTCATGACTAATTGATTAAATTCTTATTTAATTAATTAATATCAGTTGTCAATATTTAATAATATAGTTTTTGAATAAAAGTTTGATTAAATAATTGATTAACCCATAAATCAATTGTTTTAATTTAAAATCAGTTAAGTTGAAGATAAATCACTTTATTTTTAAATTAATTCATAATTATCTATGCACATCTGAAAGAGCAGTTAAATTTTAAATCAGAAAATCAATTCAAGTTGTTATCTTTTGGAAATTCAACATCTATTTTGAGTTGAAAATTGATCTAAACTTCTGATTTGAGTTAAAAAACTATTTTTTACATGATTTTGTGAGTTAATCTGTTTCTAATTTCTTGTTAACTCAAAAATCAACCTGAGTTTATCAAGAGTGATTTATGGCTTTTCTCAATGCATCCTCAAGCCCTAGATTTCTATAAAATCAAAGCTTAGCTCTTCACAATGAACAACCCTCGAATTTGCACAATTACTCTGGAAAATTTGTAGCTGAAGAATCGAGCACTTGCGACAAGCGAGTTGTGAGATTTTTCATTGTTGGTCATAAGCATTCATAGATTTTCATATCAATTCATATTATTCTTAGATTAAATCTGCATATCATTTCATTCATTTTAGACTAGTTTCATATCTAGTTTTTCATCTTATTGCATACAAAATCCAAAAATATAGATTAATCTGCATTTATACAGTTTTTCATTCTTTTGCATTAAATCCTTCGTTTAGGTGTTGCATTGTCATTGATCTCGATTTTAATTTGAGAACATCATACTCGCACCTACTAGAATGTAGTAAATTGCCTGGTTAGCTTAATTTCAGTTATTTTCAGATTTTGATTTTGCTAACCTCTAATGTTTTACTAAAGTGTTGTATCCACAGCTAGGTACAATTTTCACACACACATTTTTGGCGCCCACCGTGGGGACCTGAAATGGGTTTCCATTTCTTTTCTATCAATTTTTATCTATTTTCTGATCAATTTTGTGATTTTATCCTTTGTCCGTACAAATTTCGTATGAGTTTTGTTAGAAACTTGTGCTAGGACCCTCTAGGTATCGTACAACATTCAACATTTTTGAGGCTCGTACCAACAACTACAGATTATCATTTGGAGACTTCTTTGTTGTGCAGGTAGTTACCCACTGTCGTATGATTTTCAAGAAAGTCATGCCCAAGGTGACCCACTGTCGTATGAGGTCTGGATTGTTGTATGTGAGGTAACCTAGTGTCATACGAGATTTGATACCAGGATTCAATTGTCATTTCAAATTTTTAGGCAGTTTGTCAGATTTGATTTTCAGATTTGGACTAACGGCTAACCCTAACAATTGAACTCTGTTGTTTCTGATTGATATTTCTTGATTCTGATTGGGAAAGCGCAACTAAATTGCTAAAACAGGTAAAATCTACTAAGCACATTGTGAGGAATTTAGGTATTCTTCTACAACTGATAACACTTCGATTTGGACATTTAAAACAAACTCTCTTGTGTCAAGCTTGTGTGACTTTTTCTATTTTCATAACATAGACTTCAGTTTTTGGGCTATAAAATGAACATAGATTTGTTTTCTACATATCTGTTACACATAGTAAATAGGCCCTATGAACACTATTTGTGGATGATCTTGAGAGAGTGGGCTTCTTTTGCTTGTTCACGCATGCACAACTCTTCTTGACGAAGGATCCCCTTGTAGGTGGAGGATACTGGGATTATCTTGTGTTCTACTGGGTTTTTGAGTCTTCAGCTTTTGATCGATACATTCTCTCTCCGGAGAGATTGATAGAGCATAAGTTGTTGACATCACAAATCTTGGTGAGGTAATTTCAGTCTTAGTGTGTCAGATTGATCTGTCTACTTTGTTTTGGTGAAGTGAAGAGGTTAGAGGATTATGCTCTACTTCCTTTTTGGATGGTACCAGAAACCTAGATCCTTGAATCTGATCTAGTCCCCCTATGGTATCTTTTGTGAGTCACCTTTAGAGAGGGTTAATCGTAGTGGACATTCTCTTAATTGGGTCAACCACGTGAATAGAACCTCAAGCGGTAATAGCCATTTTCATCGTGGTAGCAACAACGGCTATATAAATGTCCTTGTGGAGGAAATCTTCATAGGTGTGGTCTCTTGTTGGGCTGTCAGATCTTCCTAGTAGCTCTTGATTAATTAAATTTTTGGATTGTGTCAAAACCTCGGTGTGCTTGGATTGGAGTTCGGCCTCTTGAGATCATAAAAGTTGCAAAGTCAGACCATTACTACAAACCCTAGTGAGACCAATTTTTCATTTTCTAGGACTATGTGCGTTATTGAAAAACTTTTTGGAACATACACAACTAGCATTCCTAGGGATTAGCACATTAAGTCGCTTGATTGTTCATGCATAGGGTTGCTTTGTCCCCTGTTCATTATTTTCAGATGTGCTTGGAATCACTTGCCTGTTGTTCTGTTTGCTTGTTTACTTACTCGGTTATTGAAAATGAACGATCCCGAAACAAACTTCAAATCTGGATAGAAAACCTTGCAAAACACACTGATTCTGAAAACTAAAAAATTACAAAATCTGACACAAAATTCCTTTATGGAGTCAAAAGTCATCCCACAAGATTAGAAAGTCATACGAGTTTTGAGCATTTGTCATATTAGAACCCCCAGTTTGTTGTATGGTAGCTTGTATATTATCGTACGAGTTTTGTCAAAAATCACAAGCAAAAAGTCAAAATCTGCTATCAATTGTCATGCGAGCTTTGCAATTGTCATATGAGTCTTGTCAATTGTCGTGCCAAAGCTTACCCACTATCGTACGAGCTTGTAGAAAGTCGTATGAGAATTTTTGAAAAATTGCCAGAAACTTGCCAAAATTGCCAGAAATCCAGTTTTTACAGCCTATTCCCAGATTATGTCAAACAAATCACTGTGTTAGGAACATAGCAGTAATTAGAAAGAATTCAATCATTTTTCTAAAGTGGTCTCTTGAGTTTGATTTAGCCTTCTGATGTATCAATTTGAATCTTTTTCATCTTTTGTCAAAACCTTGTCAAAATTATCTTCAATTCAATCTTTGTCTAAAAATGACTAAGTGTTGCGAGCTCGTGTCCGCCATCTTTTGGGCATCTACCCATACTACTAGGGCACAATATCCTTCATTTATGTCCAATCTAATCTTCAATCAATCCAATCTTGACAAGGTTGCGTCATTCGATCTTCTTGAATCAATCCATTCTTCAGTTGTCTTAATCTTTCTCTCTTGCTTCACCCAAGGTTAATGGTGGAAACTAGAGCTTCATCATGAAAACTAAGAGAACAACTTGAAATCTCTTCAGAGACATCTTCTGTGATTTGTCAAACCATTCATCAATCCTATGACACTAATAAATTTGGAGAAGATGCTCTTGGTAATTTATTCTTGAAAGGTGGTTACGTCACCCCTCCTACATTGATTCACACAGGTAATCAACCAACTCCTCCTGTATCAATTCACAGAAGCTATCAGACAACTCCACATCAATCTATCCCTGGTAGCTCTCATAACAACAATATGTCTCAAGGAGGGATGAACCAAGGGTCTCAAGGACATCACTCTCAACATGGTGCGGATCAAGAACCCACACCTTTTGAAATTGCTCGATATCAAAATGACGATGACTTCAAGAAAATGATGAGGCATTTCTGGAAAGAAGACAAAGAAACATACTTCCTAGAGTTATCTCGTCAAGGGGCTAAACTTCCTCCCAACTTTAATATTGAAGATATCATTACGCATGAGGAAGAAAATCCACTCACCGCTATGATGAAACAAATGCATGCCATGCAAGTCAAACTCAACAAACTCGAAAAAGAGAAGGAACCTAAGGAGTTCTCCATGGAAGCTCTATGCCCTTTTCCATTTGATAAAGACTTGTACATGCCTCCATTCCCTAAGAGAGTGGAGATGCCTAAATATGGTAAGTATGATGGAAACTCTGATCCTCAAGATCATATCAGAGAATTCTATACTCAATCTATGTAGTTCATGCACGAACCAACCTACCTAATGCATATTTTCCCTCGATCTTTGGGAGGGTCAGCTATTCATTGGTTCTCAAAAATGCCTCCAACAATCAAAACTTTTGAGGAGTTAATCAAACTGTTCTATCAACAATACTCCTACAACATCCAACATCCGGTCACTATGATCGACATTTGCAATCTAAAACAGAACTCAGGAGAACCATTCTTGACTTTTCTCAAAAGATAGAGGAATAAATTTTCTCTATATGCTAGACCTATTCCAAAAACTAAGAAGCTGGAAATTTTTATCAACAATCTTGTTCCAGAAATCAACTACCATTTGCAAATGCAAAATCATACATCCTTTGATAAAATGGTAGAAAATGCAATCAAAATTGAGAAAGTACTTGTACAAAAAGGAGACATATCACTTCAAAAGGACAAGTATGAATCTGGATCTAATTCTAAAGACAAAGGCAAAAACTAGAACAAGAATAAAGGCATTGTCACTAACGGCATTGTTGATACTATCCCTACCCCATCTAAGGCACCCGCTTTTAATCTCACTGTTGGCACCCAAGCTATCAAAGCCTCAGAAGAAAAAGAAACAAAATCAAACAAGAAGTCATTTGACTATAAACCTTGGGCTATAGATCCTAAATGCAAGTTTACTCCTCTTGGAGAGTCCTTGGAATCTGCCATGAAAACTCTGTTAGCCAAAAACATCATCACCTTGCCTGAGATAAAAGTCTTTGATCCTGAACCTAAACCAAAATGGTGGAGAGAGAATGATTTCTATGACTTCCATCGCAATAAGGGTCATAAAACTAATAACTGTATCCACTTGAAACACATCATACAAGACAAAATTGAGAATGGAGAAATCGTAATTGACAATCATAAAAGCAATAATGATCATACAGCCTTCACGGAGCCATTTTCAAAACATGGTCAAGGAGATTCATCTTCTCAGCCTAATGTGGGTGCTAAAGTCAATTATGCTTACTCTGGAAACAATGCTGTCATAAATATGGTTGAACCATGCCTATCTGAGCATTGCAATGTCATCACAATTGTAAGAAAAGATAGAGATAATCAATCAACAAATGCAGTTACTCGATCACAAGCTCAGGAGCATTTGCAAGGACAAATCCCAGATTCATCAAATGTCCCTAAGATGCCTTTCAATCTCTCATCTGCTTCTAAACATAAGGCTGCCTCTAAATCAAATCCTAAAGACATGAGGCCAACATCATATAGTATTGTCCAACAACTCCAACATACAAATGCAAAAATCTCCATGTTTGAGTTGCTTCAGATATCTCCAGCTCATAGAGCCATTCTAGACAAAGTTTTTCTCAGATCCAATGTTCCTGACAACCTTGATTTAGATATATTCTAGACTATGGTTGATCATCTAATGTCTCCATAGTATATCTCCTTTTCAGAGGAAGATGATCTAACTCCTTGAGTCATCCACATAACTAGCCCTTGCACATTGAAGTCTTGATCCAAAACCATCATGTCAAACATGTGTTGATAGATGGGGGCACTGACCTAAACATTTGTTCTTACAGCTTGATCACACACTTGGGATTATCTGAAACTTCCATTGATCCTAAGAAGAAGATAACTATCAAAGCATATGAAGAGCAAGAAAGATCTTCCAAAGGAACTATTGTCTTACCTATCAAAATAGGACCCATTATCAGAGACACCATATGTCAAGTTCTTGATCTACCTTTGGCTTACAACATCCTTCTAGGGAGACCCTGGATACATGAAATGAGAGCTATTCCTTCCACATACCATCAATGTGTGAAATTCCCTTATGAAGGAGTAGAGGTGACAATTTCAGTTGATCTATATACAACTTGCAATGCATTGAAAGAAAGTGCTGATAAACTTGTTCCTAATAATAGAGAATCTTCCACTAAGCACCTAGACATTGCTTCAACCTCCAAAATGGAAGACATTGCTAAAGAATTCAAAATCAAAGATAATGGCATGGGAGAATACACAATGGAACCTATTTTATCTCTCACGTCTCTTCCATTATCTCCAAAATCTTATGGACAACCTTCTGACAAAGTGAAACCTACAACTAAAGAATCTGGAGTCATATTCAATGAAAGTTTTGTCACAGAGAAAGTATCTAAACAAGAGTTTGAGGAAGATGAAGCCGTGCTTACATGGTTATACAAGGATGAGCCTCAATCCCAATTAGTCCACTAGACATGTGACTCCACTTCAAGAAAAATTCCTCATAAGTCATATGGACTAGGAAACAAATTGATCACAAAAATGGGATATACTAGAAAAGGACCTCTAGGACTACAAGGTAAAGGTCTTCTATCACCTCTTGATCATCATGGCCGAACAAACAAGAATACAATAGGTCTAGGATATAAGAAGAAGCCTTTCTATCTTAGCAAGAACTCCCCACATGTCTTAGAACATATTGAACTAATGGAGGAAACAACACAACAATCTGATAGTGATGATTCAGACACCACTGATGAGCTCATTCCTTATGAGTGTTTGCCTAAAGAAATAAAAGACCTCCTCGAAGCTGAAGATGATCTAGTAAAAAGAATTAATGTAGTAGAAACACAAGAACCTACTATAGAACATAAGACAGTTGTACCACAAGAACCAATTGATCTTAAAGAAGAACACATAGACAAAGAGGAAGGTGGCAGCTATTCTGAGATAGATTCTCATGATTATGACTTCAAATCAGAATCTGAGGGTAACCCTTCTTGGGGTATCCATCCCAACTTTACACATGTTCTTAGATTTCCTAGAGGTCTAGAATCAGAAGATGAATCCAATGACTATGAATGGGGAGTCATTCCAGAGGAAGATGAGCTTATTACAGAGAAACATGTTGATGTTATTCACCAATATAAACCTAAACCCAATGTAAATCTAGAGCGAAATGACAAATTTAACGAGGCTGATCCACCGATGGCTAAATTGGACTCCCACAATGACATTGAGCCTATTCATGAATTGAACGTTTTGAATTGTAATATCACCTTTGAACTCGAGAGTCGGGTTAGGACCAATGATGATAGATCCATATTCGTGAACACTATTTCCCAATCTTTCACCACTTTGACTATCCAACATCTTGAACTTCTTGACCAAACCACCATGAATCCGAGCCAAGGTATCTATACCTTTCCAAATGACTATGCCCTTGCTTGCTACTTCAATGCAGTTGAACCTATGATGACTTCCATCAGTGAACTGAGTGTTAGCATGATGGAGTTGAATATCAAGTATATTAGTCAAAAGAATAAGAATAAAAATTAAAAGAAAAAGAGTTCTAAGGGTGAAAACCACTTTGTGGCAGTCTCAGAACCTACAAAAGTAAAAATAAAAGATGTATCCAAGGTGAAAACCTCTCCGAGGTGCCCAAGGATGAGATATTTGATGTCCTTCTAAGTCATTTATAAGATAGATCTCTAGTTCTAATTGAGCCCACTCAATCCATCAACTTGGGAACAACAGAAGAACCACAGTTGATCCATGTAGCACAATCCTTATTAGAAGAAGAAAAGAAAAAATTTACAACATTCCTAATAGAAAAGAAGATCAAATTTGCATGGAAATATTCAGATATGCCAGGGTTGGATCCTGATCTTATAATGCACCATTTATCTATAGCTCCAGGCGTCAAACCCGTTAAGCAAAAATTGAGAAAGATGCATCCACATGTTGCACTCTTGGTCAAAGCTGAATTAGAGAAACTACTAAAAGTCAGATTCATCTGTGTTATTGATTATGTTGAATGGATCTCTAACATAGTTCCAGTATCAAAACTAGACAAGTCTATAAGAGTATGCATAGATTTTAGAGATGTAAACAAAGCATGCCCTGAGGATGATTTTCCACTACCTAACATTGATATGATAGTGGACATGATTGCGGGCTTTGAGATGTATTCTTTAATGGATGGTTTTTATGGATATAATCAAATCAAAATTGCTCCAGAGGATCAAGAGAAAACTACTTTCACATGTGTGTGGGGTACCTTCTGTTGGAATATCATGCCATTTGGGCTTAAGAATGCTGGTGCTACATATCAAAGAGCTATGACATCTATTTTTCATGACATGATGCATCAAACTACGAAGGATTATGTTGATGATACTTTAGAAAAATCTATGATAAGATCTAAACATCTAAATGATTTGAGAAAAATACTAGATTGAATGGAGAATTTTAGTCTCAGACTGAACCCTAAGAAGTGTGCTTTTGGTGTTACTTCAGGAAAACTCTTAGGCTACATTGTTTCAAAGAAAGGAATTGAAGTAGATCCAAAAAAAGTTAAAGCTATCATGGAGATGCAACCCCCCAAGAATATCAGTTAAATGAGAACATTACAAGGGAGAGTACAATCTATCAGATGCTTCATATCTCAGCTAGCGGACATATCACAACCTTTCATAAAGACATTACATAAATGTGTGACTTTTGCATGGAATGAGGAATGTGACAAGAACTTTAATCATATCAAGAAATATCTATCAAATCCTCTTATTTTGATGCCTCCTATTCAAGGGAAGCCATTGATCTTATATGTCTCCGCTACAGATACATCACTGGGGGCATTGCTTGCACATCATGATGAGAATAAGAAGGAAAGAGCTATATACTATATCAGTAGAACATTGGTAGCCTATCAGAAGAAATATTCCATGATTGATAAAGCTTGTCTAGCTATGATCTTTGCATCATAGAAACTGAGACATTATATGTTGTCTCATACCACACATTTGGTAGCTAAGATTGATCCACTAAAGTACCTACTAAGCAAAGCTGCCCTCACGGGTAGACTAGCTAAATGGGTGATGTTATTAAGTGAATTTGACATTGAATATGTTGAATGAAAAGCTATCAAAGGCCAAGTTATTTCTGATCAACTGGCTGACACACCTTTGTTTGATGATACACCAATGCAAATGGAATTCCTAGATTCCTCTATCATGAATCTTTCTTCTAGAGAATGGAAGTTATTCTTTGAAAACTCCTATACACAGAATGGATCTGGAGTAGGCATATTGTTCATCACTCCTCAAGGATACTCAATCCCTAAAGCATTCAAAATCAAGTTTCCTTGCACAAACAATATTTCTGAATATGAAGCCCTTCTTAATGGCATGAAAATAGCAATTGAGTGGAGAGTGACAGAACTACACATTCATGGAGACTCACAACTTGTAATACACCAAGTCAATGATGTGTATCAAATGAAAGATGGAAAGCTAATCCCATACAAAAGAATGGTAGATGATCTAAATAAATATTTCATATATATCACCTTTGAGAAAATACCTAGAATAAAGAATAAAGCTGCTGATGCTATAGCAACGCTATCTACTTTATTACAACAGCCCGAACATGAGCTACGCTACAAGTTCTTGGTGGAAGCACTATCTTATCATGCATATGATTCCCCCGAAACCCACATGATTTACACTATTGTTGGTCATGATTCATCCCGATACAAAAATTTTTTCTCCTATCTCCAAGACCAAATCATTCCCGATACCTTCAACCACCATGAGAAATGATACCTTATACGAAATGCATCCTGGTATGTCATCATTGGTCATGATCCATACAAATGAAGTCTAGATGGTACACTACTTAGATGTTTAGAACGGGAAGAGTCTCAACATGCATTAGAGGAAGTCCACGATGGTATTTGTGGATCACATTCCAATGGTTTAAAACTAGTTTGAAAACTTATTAAGGCTGGGTACTATTGGCCTGAAATGGAAAAAGAGGCTATCAAGTGTGCTAAGAACTGTCAAAAGTTCCAAGTACATGGTAACTTAATTCATGCACCAGGGAGAGATCTAATTCCCTTTACTACACAATGACCTTTTCACCAATGGGCATTTGATCTTATAGGAGCCATACATCCTCATTATTCTAATGGGCATACCCATATTATTACAACTACATATTATTTCACAAAATGGATAGAAGCAGTCCATTTGACTCAAGCAATCGGCAAGCAAATATCAATGTTCATCCTGAATTACATCATATGTTGGTATGGTATTCCACATTCTATAGTCACATATAATGGTGGACAATTCAAGAACAAAGACTTAGATGATCTACATGTCAAATTTAAGATTACACAACATTGGTCATCTATCTACTATCCTTAAGGGAATGGACAAGTAGAGGAATCTAACAAGAATCTCTTGAAAATCTTGCATCGCATAGTTAATAAAATAGGAAGAGATTGGCATCTCATGATCAATCCAGCTTTCTGGGCCTACAGAACAAGTATCAGAACACCCACTGGGCTACACCATTTTCTTTAGTTTATGGGTCTGAAGCGGTACTGCCTATTGAGGTTAAAATCCCATCACTAAGGATTAGAATTCATGGTCTAGTAACTGATGATGACTACAGAGTGTCTAGGTTGCAAGAACTTGAACTACTAGATTAGCGTAGACAAGCATCGTATGATCATCTCATATTCTATTAGAAGCAAATGTCTAGAGGCTACAACAAGAAAGTTAGACACAGAGAATTTCAGGTTGGCGATCTAGTCTTGAGAGAAAATCCTAAAAATCAATCACATAGAGAACACAAGGGGAAGTTTGAACCCAACTGGCTGGGTCTCTTTTTTATCACTACTAATTTTGGCTCTGGTGCCTATCAACTCTCAACGACTGAAGGAGAACAACTTTGAGAACCAATCAATGTTCTCCATCTAAAAAAATTCTACGCCTAAGGCATTCAACATTAAAAAATAACTGAAAAAATTATAAAAATCAGAAAAAGTCCTGAAAAAATGATCATCCTGGTGAAAACCTAGCAATAGGTGCCTTGATGATTTACAAAAAAATAAAAAAATATGAAAAGTACAAAAAAATTGAAAAAAATGAGAAAAAGAAAAAGTGCCTTGGTGAAAACCTGGAAACAGGCGCCTTGGTAGCAAAAATAGACTCTTTGCCAAGATGGTGAAAACTTGGCAAACGGGTGCCACTTGTTTCAAAATGCTCCATCTATCAGCGCAATCTTGGCATTTTCCAACTTTTAGTCTTGCTTTAGCTTGTATATACCTCCCGGTTTGTTTCTGCATTCCTGTTTTCAATAAGTCAATTTGTACACCATTCAGCTAAAGCGTCCATTTCCTATCAATGTTCAAACTTGGTGGCAATCAAAGTCATCTCCTATAGTCCTCAGTATCTCATAAGTGTCATATTCAGTCAAGGTCCTTTGAAGCTACATCTGTGGCAGTCAGTCAGTCTCCTCTCCAGAAAGGATTTTGCATCTACAACAATGCAATCAAACATCAACAACAAACTGAAAATAATCTATGCTTCACATGCTTTTATCTCCTTGTATGCTTACTGATTCACATTGAGATTTTTTCATATTGTGTCCTTTCGAGCTCTTCAATGATGTCCTTTATAGGATTTAGAGAGTGATGATTGGGGGCATAATCTTTTCTTTGTTTTCTGCTTTGAGTGAAAATTTAACAACTTTGGAAATTTTGGATTGAAATGGTGTCCATCTGTATGAGCCTCCATCATGTATTGGATGGCCATGAGTACCTCAACCATTGATACGTGGAAAATTCAAGGAAATTTGATCTAGCTTACATCTTTTTGAATGATTTCTCAATCCTACTGTGAACGGCTATTATCCAAGGATGTGAACGATAAAGGGTCACTGTGGGTAATTCACAATGGAGACAAGAATGAATTCTACAAACTGTTTGGGGTGTTTGTTTTGCAAGGCATATTCAAGTCATCACGATGTCTATGTCTTGATGCTTATACAAATTGCTATATCAAAATAGACATGATATTCAAGTCATCCTGACGTTTGTGCCTTGGTGCTTATATCTACTCCGACATTCTAAAAACAAAATCAATATTCATATGTCCATGGTTGTCTGACTAATGGGCGTTGTATTGATTCTTGTGCATACAAATCAATATTCATATGTCTATAGTTTCCTAACTAGTGGACATTGTATTGATTTATCTGGTTACCTAATAAAAAGTTCAATGATGAAAACAAATCGACATATGATCAGTGAGTAGGTCCTAGGTCTTAGGTTTGCATTTCATTCTGCATGTCATTTTGCACTTTGCATGATTGCATTTATCTCATGATTGCCTAAATTAGCTTGACACTCAAATGATTCTTCAAAACTATGCTAAACATGACACAAGGATTGCGCATAATATGAAGGTCCCTCAAACTAAACAACAAGTAAAATCCATTTTCGGGATCAAAATCAAAATATGAGATCATTTACTATGTCAAAATCGTGATTTAAAATTTTCGGACCCAGGACGGTTGATTGCTTGCATAATCAACCTTCAATCATCACATAAATCCAAAATTCAACTTGACTGTTTATCTTACATCAAACTATTTGAAATTTCAACTTGGTCAACCATGGTCAACTCATGGTCAAACCTAGTAAAACTTGGTCTTTAGGACCTCCAAACGATATAGAACGCATTCTCAAACGTGTATAACCACTTCTCAAATCAATTAACATGCTTCTAAACCATTCAATGTTGAATTTTCTTGTCAAATTTCAATTTTCATCTCGAAGGGGGCATGGTATTGCACATCAATCAAGTCTGTAAATCAAATATTTCCTCAGTGATCAAGACAACAACCACATCTAATTATTGATTCATCAAAAGTTCTCATCACTTGGGGCATATCAGATTCATCAAGATCCATATCAATCTGGTATCCTAATCTATCTTGTAAATTGTATTAGCTTTTTGTAACCATCAATTCATTAGCGTCATTTTCTTGGTTCTTTGTAACTAAAGGATTCAGATGTGATACCACTACGATTCCTCTGGACGTTCAGGTTTGGAATCAGGTCACTCACTTCTTCGTAATCATAAGGTTCCGAATCAGGCGTTTTGACACTTTTTTGTAATCACTGGTTCATTGTTGCTATAGTTAACATTATCTTTGGTCAATCAGGACCTAACATCTTTTAATCTTTCAATCGGTTTCTGTCTTAGAATCGGTTCATCTTTCAAATCAGTTTCATACATCTTTATCAAACATAGACTAATCTTTGAACCACTGTGCTTTGCACAGTAATTCAAAGAGGGGCAAGATGTAATACCCCAAAAATGGGCTATAGGTTCATTAACCTCTTACATCTACAAATCGATCAAAATTGACATCAAAGTCCTAACCTAAGGCACATCTGCACATCAGTTTATCAAAAAATAATTTTATTCTTAATTCTGCATCGGGGAATATTCCTTGAATATTCTTAATTTATCATAATTATCTTTAATTGAATATTATTTAGCGATAAATGTAATTATTTATCCTAAAGTTGATTAATTGAATATGATGAATATTTAGTTAATTAATTTAATTCTACTACTTAATTATGTAATTAGATTTAATTCAATTTATTCCTAAATTGTATTATTTAATTCTGACAATAAATCAAAAATCTCATGACTAATTGATTAAATTCTTATTTAATTAATTAATATCAATTGTCAATATTTAATAATATAGTTTTTGAATAAAAGTTTGATGAAATAATTGATTAACCCATAAATCAATTGGTTTAATTTAAAATCAGTTAAGTTGAAGATAAATCACTTTATTTTTAAATTAATTCATAATTATCTATGCACATTTGAAAGAGCAGTTAAACTTTAAATCAGAAAATCAATTCAAGTTGTTATCTTTTGGAAACTCAACATCTATTTTGAGTTGAAAATTGATCTAAACTTCTGATTTGAGTTAAAAAGCTATTTTTGCATGATTTGCATGATTTTGTGAGTTGATCTATTTCTAATTTCTTGTTAACTCAAAAATCAACCTAAGTTTATCAAGAGTGATTTATGGTTTTTCTCAATGCATCCTCAAGCCCTGGATTTCTATAAAGTCAAGGCTCAGTTCTTCACAATGAACAACCCTCAAATTTGCACAATTACTCTGGCGAATTTGTAGCTGAAGAATCGAGAACTTGCGACAGGCGATTTGTGAGATTTTTCATTGTTGGTCATAAGCATTCACAGATTTTCATATCAATTCATATCATTCTTAGATTAAATCTGCATATCATTTCATTCATTTTAGACTAGTTTCATATCCAGTTTTTCATCTTATTGCATATAAAATCCAAAAATAAAGATTAATCTGCATTCATACAGTTTTTCATTGTTTTGCATTAAATCCTTTGTTTAGGTGTTGCATTGTCACTGATCTTGATTTCAATCTGAGAACATCATAGTCACACCTACTAGAAGGTGGTAAATCGCCTGGTTAGCTTAGTTTCAATTATTTGCAGATTTCAATTTTGCTAACCTCTAATGTTTTCCTAAAGTGTTGTGTCCACAACTAGGTACAATTTTCACACACACAAATATGTTGCACTGTGTAAATTGACATGCGTGACGCTCGATAATCTCTATCGATTATGTGTCGATGATGTAAAATTTGCCATCTAACTTAAAATCACAGATTTGGACAATCCTGATAACTTTTTAAAAATTGGTGCAAATGGGGAGTTATGTGCAGAAGTTCATGGAGTTGAGATACCAATGCACTACTTTGCCAGGATCTAATATGAGGAACCAGGAAAGAACCCCAGGAGGTGAGTATCAAGTATTAAGAGGGAAGACTTTACCAAGATTGTTGAGTCTGTAACAACTTCTTTGAAGCACATTGCCTTTGATCTTTTTGCACAGATTAGAGTGAGATTCCCTCCAATCAAGCTACTTGAATCCATGGCTATTGTGTTTCCTTGATATTGGAGTCTGAACAGTCAGAAAGATTTTAAAACTAAGCTACTAACTTTGATAGATCATTTTTGCACAACCAAAGAGTTAAATGGAGTAACTCTAAATGGAATTTTAGATGCAAATCATTTGAGAGAGAAATCAGGTCATTTTTCAATAACAATGAGGGAACAATATAATATTATGCAGAACCCTCATGAAGATGGATTGGTATCAAGGGTTTGGACAAATCTAGCTGAGAGAAAAATGTTGATTGATTCAATATCAGAATATTTCAAGCTTGTTAATTTGTGTTTGACCATGATATTGGGTTTGCTGGAGGATGAGAGAGTTTTCAATGCTTTGGGATTCCTAAAGTCAAAGATAAGAAACAAACTAAACAAGATTCTGGAAAATTACTTGAGGCTGTATACATCCAAGTATGAAGTCAATACTTTTCCTTACGAAAGGGCACTGAAAATGTGGAGGAAGAAATGTTAGAGAAGAGGGTTGGGAAACATTTCAAACCAAAGTAGGACTAGGAATGCCATAGATAGTGATGTCATTGAATCATTTACTAGTACTGGTACTGCTAGCGGTGAGCATCCGTTAAGCGGAGGTATGCAGAGTGAAGAAAACATATCGAAGAACCAAGGAAGCTATGAAGTTGATGGTGATGAATTTGATGATCTCAATAATGATATGATGTGGCAGCTTGAAGTTGAACCACTGTAGAAGTAGCAGGTCCTAGGTATTTATTAAACTTTTCCTGAAGTCTAATATCAGTTTCTGTATCTCATCATCAATCATGCATAATAGCATATTCCAATGTCAAAAACATGAATGTGGTTGATAATGTCATCAAGATTCAAGATTTAATTCCATAATTAATAATGGTTTTCATTTGCATTACTCAGCTCATATGGTACAATTCTTGTAAATTTTTCATTATTTTTTTGACAACATAGCAATTCATATGTTACAATTCTTAGAGTTAGAAATATTGATTCTCATTAATTTAATTAAAAATATGATACAATGTAACAATTCATTCATTAAAATAAGGAAATCATGGAGCGGGAGCGGGAAGGAGGAGGAGAAAGAGTGGGAGAATTTTTTTTGAATTTGAAGCAAGATGGGAATCTGGATGCGCCTGGTTTTGTTGCAAATTTTGAGCCTGAACTTGGAAATGATGTGGTATCTGAGAATGTCTCAGACACTAATGTTAAAAGACCTTTGTCAAAAAAGGGGGAAAGTACTGGTGGGTCAAGCCTAGCCTAGCCTAGCAAGGACAGTGGTCCTGTCTTGGGACTAGAGGTGGAAAAGGCTGATTCCACAGAACAAGGCAAGGGGTCAACAAAACAACAAGAAGATTTCTCACATGGTGGGAACTTGAACCGAGGTAAGTAGAAATGGTCAGGCCTTTTTGGGGTCAAACCAACTAGAAAATCTTCTTTCCCTAAGGTTGATATTGTTTCAGATTCGCTAAAATGGGAATTAGGTATTAACATTCCTGACCAAATCATAGATCATACTGTTTCTATTATGGCTTCTACTTTGATTGGAAAGTTTATGGGTCCTAGACCGAATATTGATCTGGTGAGAGCCTTTACCTTCTAAAAGTGGAAACTCAAAGGATAGGTGGATGTAGTGGCCATGCCCAAAGGTTTCTTCTCCTTTGTGTTCTCCAATGGAGAAGATTTGTCTAAAGTTCTATGTGATGACCCATGGATGATGGGTAAATCCCCTTTATCACTACAAAAATGGTCAATGAACTTGGATTATAATGAAATTTCCTTTATCCCTGCTCCAGTATGGGTAAGACTACCTGGTTTACCTCTAGAATACTGGCATGAGGACATTCTAGTGGCCATTGCCAGTTTCTTTGGTGAACTGATAACAATAGATCCAATGATAGGGGCCTGTTCTAGATAGGTGTTTGCTAGGATTTGTGTCAACATCCAACAAGATACTGAACTACCTCAAGTTATCACCCTTAACTCAAAAGTTGGTAAGTGGAGACAAGAAATAGAATATGAGGCAACCCCTTTTGTCTGTGTTACCTGTAGAAAGGTTGATCACTGGGCCAAGCACTATCCTCTAAAGATTGTTGCAGAGAAAAAAGATTAGGAGTCAAAGACCTCAAAGAAATGGGAGTGGAGGAAGAAAGGAGAATCTCAAAAACCCCCTGCTCAACAAATCCCCAACCCTAACTCAGAGGAGATGCAAGAATTACCTCAAATGGAGAAAGAAGAAATAGAAATACAGAAGGAAACAATGGTTCCTTTTGTGAATATCAACATGCAGGATAATCAGACTATTTTTCCTGAGGAGACTTCTGATCTTTCAAATGAATCAGATTCCGAGCTGATATCAAGGGTGGAAGACAGTCTGGATTCCCCAAAAGGGAGAGACCCCCAGCCGAGCCTTCAAAAATCAAGAAAAGACATGAAAGAAAAAGAACATAATAGTAGCGAAGCTTCAAATGCTATACCTCCTAATTTTGGTGCAAGGCAGGAGTAGTTCAAAAGACTAAATGAAGACTCTGAAATAGTAGAAGTAGAGAAAAATAAGAGCCCTTGGATACAAGTCAAGAAGAAAAAATCTCTAGTAGGGAAAGGACATGGACCCCAAATGGAAACCAATAAAAACTAGACCCCCTTAGCTGGAAAAAACAACTCAAGGGATTCAATAGGATGCTCATCATCAAAATCTAGCAAGATGGGAGGACAAATCAAAATAGGAGTCCAGACTAGAGGACAAAAACAAAAGGCAGATACCGGAACACCCAAAAGAGAGAGGGGAAGAGCTTCTAAAAAAGAGCAGAGGGAGCTGGAAGCAAAACAAAACATAGCTAATGGAAGACAGCTCACCATCGATTAGGTCCTCCCTCCAAACTTTAAATGAAGATTCTATCTTGGAACATTTGAGGTTTTAATAGTCCTCATAAACAAGATATTATTAGGAACTTACTTAGAGATTCTAATCCTGACATTTTGTTAATTCAAGAAAAAAAATGGTTAAAGACAAGATAGCTAAAATCAATCTACTGAAGAATGGTGAGAAGCTAGGTAGTGATTCAAAAGGGGCTTTTGGTGGTTTGGCTACTTACTAGAATTCTAAGTGTTTTCACTGCTCCCTTCTTAGAGAGGATAAACACTTCTTGGCTATCAAAGTATGCAGTATTAAGGAAAACTTCACCTGGTCTTTGATAAATGTGTATGCCCCTAATACTAAATCAGGTATACTTAAACTTTGGAATTTAATTCATGAGCTCAGGAAAGAATTTCTAGATGATAACTTAATGATGATGGGAGAATTTAATACTCCTCTGAAAGAAATGGAAAAAAAAAATTGGAAACAACACTCAAGTGGAAAGTAGAGTGGACCTTATGGAATTTATAATTAATGAAGGCCTGCTGGATTTTGATCTTGAAGGTATTGATTACACTTGGTCTAACAAGAGAGTGGGAGCTGACTTGATCTAGGTTAATCTTGATAGGTTTTTTCTCTCTCATGAATGGTTTGCTAAGTTTTCTTTCTCTCTTTCCTCTCTTAACTGTATTGGTTCGGATCACTACCCCATTTCCTTTCTTGCTAGTTCCTTCAGTGGGAAAGGTCACCCCCCCTTTAGACTTGAAAAAATATGGCTGGCTCATCCAGACTTTGAAAACAAAATCAGGGAATGGTGGAACATTAAAGTGGAAGGGAAAGCTATGTACCAGGTGGCAAAAAAAATGGCGAACATCAAAGCTACAGTTAAACAATGGAATAATGATGTCTTTGGTGATATATTCCAATCTAAAAACAAGATCCAAATTGAATTAAAAGATGTTCAAGATAAAATTCAAACTTTTGGGATGACTGAAGAAAGTAGAAGAGAGGAAAACCTTGTTCTTGTTGACTATCACTATATCATCTTGAAAGAAGAAACTTTCTGGAGACATAGATCTAGATCCCTTTGGCTAAACGCGGGAGACAAGAACACTAGATTTTTCCACCTAACAGTGATGAAGCACAAAGCTATGAATAGAATCAATTCTCTTGTCACAACTAGAGGTACTATCACTAAAGAGGAGGATATAAGAAGAGAAATGATGGGTTATTTTGCTTCTCTTCTTTCCAAAGAGAAAGAGCTAAACCAAGAGAACCAACTATCCATGCTGAGCTCCATTCCTTCTCTTTTGGATTCTAAGGATAATGAGTATCTTAAATCAATCCCTAAGGATGATGAAATTAAAAGGGCTATTCTTTCTTTTGAAGGAGAAAAATCGCCTGGTCCGGATGGATTCCAAATGTTCTTCTTCCAAACCTTCCAGAATATCATTGGGAAAGATGTGTGTGAAGCAGTGAAAGAATTTTATGGAGCTAAATCTATTCTCAAAGAACTCAATTCTACATTTATAGCCCTTATTCTGAAAAGACAAGGAGCTAATGCAACAGACTTCTTTAGACCTATTAGCCTCTATAATTCTTTGTATAAGATTATGTCAAAGATCCTTACTTCTAGAATATTACAGATTCTCCCTCACCTCATCTCATATCAACAGAATGGCTTTATCCTAGGGAGACAAATCCTGGATTATATCATGGTGGTTCACGAGAATATTCACTCTCTAGAGAAATCAGGGAAACATGGCTTCCTGATGAAGCTTGATTTATCCAAAGCCTATGATAGAGTGGATTGGGAGCTGCTCTCCAAAATTCTTCAGGCTTTTGGTTTTGATGAAGGAGTGATTAAACTTATCATGCAACTGGTTACTACGGTGCCTTCTTCTATGATTGTGAATGGTGGCTCTTCTCCCTTCTTTAGACCTTCTAGGGGGTTGAGACAAGGAGATCCTATATCCCCAATCCTCTTCGCTATTATGGCTGAAAGTCTTGGGAGATACATTAAAAACCAAGTTAATCAAGGGCTGATCTCTATTCTGCAACCTTCTTCAATGGAGACAAAATGTTCTCATGAATAATTTGTTGATGACACGATTCTCATGGGGGAATCTACAGTTAAAGAGGTGAGGAACATCAAAAAAGCTCTAAATGTTTATTCAAACGTAATTGGTCAACTCATAAACTGGGATAAAAGATTTCTATATTTATTTAACACTCCTGAAGCTAGAATGAACAAAATCTCTTCCATCCTTGGTTGTAAGATAGGAAGGCTTCCTGCGCCCTATTTAGGGTTGTCGTTGTGTTCTAAACTGGAGGCTAATTTTTGGAACAAAATTATTGATAGATTCCATAATAAACTGGTGGGTTGGAAAGGGGTGATTCTTAGCCAAGCTGGAAAAGTTCAATTGTTAAAGGCCATTCTTCAAAATCTACCTGTGTATGCTCTTAGTCTTTTCAAAATTCCTCTGAAGTATAAGGACCTTATTGAAAAAATTAAAAAAAAATTCCTTTGGACTGGTGTGGAAGAGAAGAAGAGACTTAGCTTGGTGGCCTCGGAGAAGGTTTGTAAGCCAAAGAAGCTGGGGGGTCTGGGTATTAGAAATATCTCTATTACCAATAAGGCTCTTCTAGCTAAACAATGTTGGAGGATCTTTGAAGAAGGGAAAGAATGGAACACAATAATCAAAAGTAAATACCATCTCACTTCTTTGGAAAGCACCCTTCACTCCTTTAATGACATCCAGGGATCATTTATTTGGAACAATATAAGTAAGGGTAGGAAACTCATCAGTAAAGGGGCTAGATGGAAGCTGGGAAATTGTAGGAAAATCCTCTTCTGGGATGATAAATGGATCCTAGACAAACCCCTCATAGAGATTGAGGTGTGGAGCTCTATGATTTAGGAATGCAAAGATTCTATTGGGGTCCTTATGAGTGACTACTGGATAAATGAATAATGGATTGACTTGGGGTTGAGGGACATCAGACTTATAGAGGTTAATAAACAGCTGAATAACTAGTTTATTAGAGATAATGAGTGTGATGAATTGATATGGGGGCCTACTATCTTTGGCAAATTCTTAGTTTCTTCTACTTCGGCTCTTCTCATTCCCTCTAGAGATCCTGCTTTCTGTGCTCAGGTATGGAATAAAGATCTTACCCCTAAAATTAACATTTTTTTTGGCTACTTGTATAGAATAAAATCATTACTATGGATAACCTTATGAAAAGAGGCTTCCAAATGCCTAATAGATGTATCATGTGTTGTGAGGAAGCTGAGTCGTGCAACCACTTGATGATACATTGCCCCTTTGCTAGAGAAGTTTGGGACACCATTATTCTATTTCTAAATTTGAAGTGGGTCAAACCTCAAAATATCCATGACTTTTTCCAGCAATGGCAGAGCCCTTTTTATGATAAAAATGCTAAGAACCTCTGGAAACTTGTCTTTTCTCATTATACGTGGCAGATATGGAAGGAAAGGAACAACAAAATTTTCAGAGATAAAAAATCTACTCCCCTCCTAATAGCTAACTCTGTTACTAGAAGTTTAATGGAGAACTATAGAAGTAATGGTAGAAAGGATTGCAACTCTTGGAATCCTAGCCTTAAGAAGGATATATCCATTTCTTGGGAGAATTTGAAGAGTAGAAATGATCTGAATCCTAGAGAAAATGTTATGTGGTCCGCTCCTCCCTGGGGTTGGTTAAAAGGGAATTTTGATGGTTCTACTAGAGGAAACCCTAGAAGAGCTTGAGGGGGAGGCATCATAAGAGACTGGGCTAGAAATTGCCTTGGGGCTATAGTGGTTTCGCTGGGGACTCAAACTAACCATGTGGTGGAGGCTGAGGTGGCACTTTTTGTGGTTATTCTGGCCAAAGATATGGGTTACTCAAAACTTTGGCTTGAGGGTGACTCCCTCAATATTGTCAATTATATTAAAGGGAATGCAGAGTGTTCCTGGACTATAGCCCATATAATAAATAAAATCAAAATGTTGCTCATCACCTTTGAAGAGTGCTACGTCACCCATATTTACCGTGAAGGTAATAAGCCGGCGGATAGGCTAGCTAATGAAGGTACCCAAAGTGACGTCATCAAATCTCAAAGAGGGGAAGGAAATCTAAATTCTAAGATCATGAGTCTAATTAAATTTGATAAAATTAATCACAATGAAGGGCATGTCACTTAATGTTATGATGACAAGGACAAAAAAATTCTCGAGGAAGGTTGCATGTAATGTGAAGTGTGGGATAATTATTCTAGTTTTAATGATCTACGGAGCCTAGGTTAATTCAAATAATCATGAAAATATAAGAAAACATTGCAGTAAGAAGAAGATTAGTTGCAAGGAGCCAAGCCAGGATAGTAGCAGAAAACACAAAATGGGAGGTGGTCTGAGAAGAGAGGAGCCAGCTGACTGTGACAAATAGAGGCAAGATAGGAAAATTTGGAAGAAGCTAAAAAAGGGAGGGGTATCTCAATATATTGAGAAGCTCCATGACTATGACAAACATGTGGCTTCCTTGTTTTCTGATGGCTGGGTTAGAGGTAAAGAAAATTTACGAGGTAAATCTTTCCCCCTTACTCTTACTCTTATGGCTGAGATAACAGGCTTACCCCTCGAGGGAACCCATTTCCATAGAGGTAACCATAGGCTTGGTACTGAAGCTTTTAACCTATTTCCTAAAACTATTGATGAAAAGGCCCTCACGACTAAAGGGAAGGGGGATTATGTAGATATCACCAAAATTAAGGATTTTTGGGCTAAAATGTTTAAGGTAATGATCGAGTATTTCATGCTTGATGGGTGCTATTCCAAATTCTACAACTTGCATTTCATCATGGTTAACCACTTCAGGCATAACAAGAGGATTTCCTTCTCATATTTTCTTTTGAGCTCCCTGAGTAGTAGCATCACTGAGCATAGGAAGAAGAAGAATAACCCTGTGTTACATGAGGGGTTGATCCTCCTTATTTCTGACTATGCCAGAGATATTATCTTGGACCCTATTCCTAAAAGGGTCAAAGGTAAAACTTTAGAGATTATTGAGGGGGATAGAAAGGCCAAATCTAGCAAAAAGAGGAAGAAAAATAAGGAAAAAAGTTTCTGACTGCAGTGAAGAAGATGGTAAAAAGAGGAGGAAAAAGAAAGTAAAAAGTTCCGACAGCAACGAAGATGAAACTAAGGAAAAAAGCCCTATTTCTTTGCAAATAGGAAAAAATAAGGAAGCAAATGTGGAGATGGATCCAGGAAGCACTGAGGAGGAAGAGGACAGGATTGTCATAATTGAGGATGAGAAGGAGGAAGAGGAAGATGGGAAAGATGGGGACTACCATGATGATGAAAAAGATGAGGAAGGGGTTGAAGAGGAGAAAGAAGAGGTGGATGAAAATGATGAGGAAGGGGCAGAGGAGGAGGAAGAAGAGGCCCAAGTCTCCCCTACTGAGGATGATAAGAATGAAGCCCTAGACCTCCCAGCTGAAGAAGAAAAAATTGATGCCCACTTGGATAATGAGGAAGGTTTGGACCTAGCTAGTAAAGATGATGGGGAACCCCATAAGGAGGACTCTCTGGGCCTTCTGGAGCGGCAGGATGAAGAGGAAATTAAAACTGGTCAGAACTCCCTTGTCATTGATGAAAAAGAGGAACAAAAAGAAATAGGTCCTAGTACTGATCAGAATGCCACTGAGGAGGAAAAAAGTCAAAAAGATGATATCATCACTCCCATGGAGGTTGCTATGAATCTGGACAAGGTTAACAATGACGAAGGTCAGAGTATTCCTCATGACTGGATCAATCAGGAGATACAGGATATTAAGCTCCACCTTCATTCTCTGGAGAAAACTACGGAAACCCTGAATACGAAGCTAGAGAACAAGATTCTGGATAAGGTAAACAATAAAATTTGGAAGGAGGAGATAACTGCTGAAATCAACAAAATCATTGACAACAAGGTGAAGGAAATTAAGGTCAAAGTTAGCAACAATAGGAAAATGATTAACAAAGTCCTAAGCCACAACAATGAAGGACTCAATGCGGCTTTCATCAACCTGAATATGCTTCACAACTACCTAGAGAAAAACCAGTTGGAAAACACAACCATAACTATTGAAGATGATGCTAGGAGTGCAGGTCCAAGTATAGAACTAGAGGGCATACTCAGAGGAAGATCCCTGAGAAGCTGAAGGACCTGAAGGACCTGAAAAAAGCAATCCAAAAGATGGAGGAGCTGAAGATGAAGGCGGACAAAATGATAAGCAATTAGTTTTGTCATGTTTGTTACTGGGTGCTACTGGTAGTGTTGCTAGATTTGTTTTCTTTTCTTTTGTTGTTGTTTCTAGTGTTTTTTGGGTCTTGCTCTGTTCTTTCTAGCAGGTGTATCATTTTGGAAAACTTTAATGCTTTATCTTTTTGCTATGATGTAAATGGTTTTGGGTTCCATTCAAAACCTATTTTTACCTTATTCAAAAAAAAATTCATTCATTAATACTAGTAAGAACACAACTCTGTGATTTTGTTTACAAAAGTCAATGACTCAATACCCATTGGCAATTTTTCAATTTGCACATTGCCTAATTTCAATTTCATTACCCTAAGCCAATGACCCTGAATTCCCTTTTATAGAAACAAGGGAGCAACAACAGCTTCAGGTCAATTTGCCTAATGTGAAGTCTCAAAATCTAAATCAGTAAGACAACTACAAGTCTACAACATCTCTATAACTTTAGTTGTATATTTCTGCATTTGACATGCCGATTTAGTAAATTAGCATTGGCAATAGCATCTGCAAGACTGCAACATTGATCCTGTTCAAAAAACAAAGTTCAAACTTGTTACTTTAAACTCAATTCTAGAATCTAGTATTTAGGATAATATCAAAGATATATACTAAAGATATAGAGATGATTGAAACTAAAAGTACTTTCACATACTATGATTGATGAGATCAAGATGATTCTATCAATTTCTTTAGTATGTTCCATTCTTCATCAGTTGGAAGGGAAAAATTTGTGATGTTATAGTAAATGACTTGCAACCTCGTCAGCCATCCATACTTGGAAGAGTGAGTTGAAAGGATTGTTCCTTCCATTAATACATTCAAATTTGTGAATGTTTTGATGGACTTTGCAATGCCTTCTTGAGTTCTATCTTGAGGAAGGTTGCCTAAATCAAATGTCATTGTGTCCTCCAACTTTTTTTTGTAAGCTTCTCTTCCAATGAAACTCGTTGATGAGTAATCAAGACCAGGACTCGACAAACCAAGAGATATCAATTTGATTGTTTTACTATTCATCTTGTTGAGCTTTGGCTGAAATAAGGCAAGAGTTTCTTTTGCTTCTATTAGTTTCTGACATTTTTGAAAGACAGAGGTTGCCTTTATTGTTGCACCAACGTGGTCCTAAATTCCCTTGCTTGCCAAATGCCTGCCACTGGTTCTGTTGATTTCTTGCATAATCTGCTTTGCAGTTTTTTGTCTCTAACAAAAACTTTTGTTCTTCTCAATGTGCTCTTTCAACTTCCCAAAAACATCTGTAAGAGTTTCATTTAGTTCAAACCAATCCAACAACCTATCACCAAACATATTTACATGGTCATTCAAGATGTTTCCATAATTTTTAATTTTATTGTTTGATTTCTTTGGGTCTTCTCTCATTTCTTAGAACTGGTGTTCACTATGTTGTCTTATTTTCTCTGCTTTCTCTTCCCACTCTTTTGCTTTCTCTTCCCACTATTTTGTTTTTACCCTCTCATTCTCCAATTCTTTCTTTAAGTTATTGTTTGTCTATCCTACATTCTCTATGCTTTTGTATATACTTAATGAAGAGGCTTTCTCATCCTCAAGTTTTTTTTCACTTTGTTTCAATTTTTCCCTCATAGTTTTTAGTTCTGCATCCATATGTTCTTGTTGTCCAATTGCTTCTTTAGAGGATGAATTTTTTATCCTTCTCTCTAATTCTTTGCACCTATTTTCTGCTACTTTCTTAGTTGTCTTTACATTTTCCAGGTCTACCTTTAACTTATCTATTCTGCCCTGAAGCTTTCCTTTCTCTCTCTCCAACTTCATCAGTGAACTGTAGACCACTTGGTTGGTCATTTTTGACACATTTATCTTGTCCACATTTTTAATTTTGGATAAATCCATTTGAAGGGTGCTAACTTGAAAGTGAGATGGATCTAACTGACTCTCTGGTGGATTGTTATCTCTAGCTGGGGGCATAACAACCATGAATTCCATCATATCTTTATTTGGGTCATATGTCAGAAATAACCTATTGGATGTAGGTTCTGCATCACGAGCTGCAACAACTGCTTCCTTCTTCATTGTCTTACTATTTTGTCTATTCCTATTTTTGATTGTTCATAGTTAGTTACAAAATCATTGTAACACAAATCAGGGTTTTGTGACACAATTGAATGTTTGAATGGTGAAATAGCACTTGCACTTATGTATGAGCTTCCACCTATGTTTCCTGTGGTTCTACTAATTCCACCATGAGGATTAGCAACACCCTAACCCATTACAAGTGGAGTTTTTGGACTGTTCTGAGGGTTTTGTCGTAAAGATTGGGCAATTGTTGGACTCAGAGTCTCCATTAGCATTGTTGTACTAATACTTATCATAACCTTTTGCTTCTTTACACTCCCTTGATCTCTGGGAACCATTATTTTCATGTCTATATGTAATGTCCTTTTCGGATTGATATCCATAGCTGTGGGAGTGGCAATTGATTCAGATTGAATCTGAGTGCTTGGAATAGGTTGAATTGTATTTGAAGCTGGAACTAATGGAATTGACTGAGTTGATGAATACGATGATTGAACTTCAAGCCCAAGGCCTGGTTTCTCACCATGTTTTGGTGGAGCTAGTGGGTCAGGTGTAGACCAAACCCCTTGTCCACTAGGACCCAGACCACCAAAACCTTGGTAGCCCATTTTTTCTATAATATCTGCCCCTTTGGTATATTTATCTTTTGTGGACTCATCAACTCCTCTACTAATTGTGGGATTCACAGAATCCTGGTTATAGTCATCATCATCGATGACATATGCTTTAGCTGGATGCTCCTTATTCCACAAGTCATTAAACATTTTATCCTCTTTCACCTCATAAAGATCTTTAGAGGTCTTTGGCTCACCCAAATTCTTCCTCATTTCCCAAAAATCATGAATTTTGGTTTGAGTCCAATTATCATCCATACATTCATCCATTAGGTCATTTGGAATAGATTTTGTAGATGGTTGAGCAGCTTTCTGGTAGAAATTGTATGATGTGATGGCCTGCACTTTTCCTTTCTATTTGTGCAATGCCATAATTTGTGATGAGAATTCCTATATTGACATATTATTTTCAGCAGCATATTTCTCCATCTCTTTTTTGACCTCATCCCAAGAATCTATGTTTTTAAATTTTTCAATCAATGGCATACTTTCATGTTGACATTTTCTTGCAGAGTTGCCATTCTCTCTAAGCTTTGTTCCAATTATGTTGAGTGGATCATACTACCAGTGACTGTCAACATCAAATTGAAAAAATTGTAAAAAAGGCTTGTACCACTTTGAATCCTCTTCTCTCAAATGTGAACCCTCCAAATGAGAAAGGCAATGAAGGAAATATCATTTTCTTTTGCTAACCATTAAAGAGTACATCTGTGCTCTCCATATGTCGTACATATTCCAATGCAAATACCCTCTCTGTGACATGTATTGGAAGTTTGTAGGGTTCTACCATTGAACTGTAAAACCTTAGCATTGTGTACTCTTCCATGAAGTACCAATTAGTCAATTGTATTTTACTTCCAAGTTGAATTAAACCTCTACAAGTAGCAGGAAATCTAGGCATTGGAGTGCCTATAATTTTATTGTACATTGGTGCCAAAAATAAGTCTACAAAATTGTTGTAGTTCCTTGTATTATCAATCATCCTTATCTGAGGTGTCCACTCATATATTGGATTTTCGCCCTGATTGCAAAGCTTGTTTGTTTGAAATATTGCATGATTGTTTGCTAAGAGAAGATAGTACAAGTAGGTTGTGAATCTAAATGTCTTCTGTGAACCTGTTTTAATCATTAGTAATTGTTCTTTCATGTAACGAACAATGTGCTCAATAAAACAATATTTTACTAGTTCTTTTTCAAAATGAATATGAAAAAGCATTTCAAGAATGCTGGCACCCACTTCTTTGTTACTATCCAATCCCAAATAAAATGCTAGAAAGGAAATAATGTCTTGAACCCATGGCACAAAAATTTCATAATCATAAGGAGGCATATGATCTGGACTTAGGCTAGAACTATTTGGTATTCCTCTGATATAAGAATCTCTCTGTGTTGCATCTATTTTTTTCATAATCCTCTGCCATCTTTCTCAGGTCAATTTGCATGTTTGAGTTTTGTTGTTCAAACCCTAGGTTCAACAAACTAGAAAATTCACTCTCGGTTATGGATAAAATTTCCTCCTGAGTATTTTTATTCACAATTGCTTTTCTATTTTCATCATTATTTTTGGTGTAGACCATGACAATTTTTGGGCAAGGGAATACTTTAGGTAATGCCATATGTGCCGACCCAACATTCCACGATGCAATTTTATTTGTTGTTGCATTTACCATGGGGTTAAATGAAGACAATTTTGAACCCTTATTTGGATTGTTCCACTTGTTTTCAAGTGAAAATCTAATTTCCCTTATTCCCTTATTTCCATGAATAACAGGATCATAAATATCATGGAATCAATCAGTGAAACCTGGTGTTTTAAGTAGATTGTGGAATTCTATTATCTGACTTGGCTTTTTACTCATAGTCTTATTCTTGATATTTTTTTTCCCATCGTGGTAAGCTGGTAACCTAAACCGGTATCACTATTTACTTGTAGGAAAATTCAAATATTTATACACAGCTACAAGCCTACAATTTACAGGTGTGATTCAAAATTAAACCCTAACAAGTAACAGGCTAATTTTTTTTCTATAATATAAATAGTAAAGTTGTAAATCAAGAGATTTGAAAAATTTAAAATGCGGGACCTAGGTGTTCAAGATTTTAGTAGTTACCCGTTACCCTTAGTTTTAATTTTTGTAGACTATGACTGGGAAGAGACTTGAGAGCTGAGAGACTTTGTTGCTTTCCTCGCACCTCAATCCTTAACCTAGAAATTTATACTGCAGACTACTTAATAACTTATACTTATAAATGAAAAATTAGATTGGAAAATTAAAGCACAAAAAGTGTACAATCTACAATCATCACACTTGTCACTGACTGTGTGAGAGGAAACACGTCATGAATCTAGAATGGGTTTGCAAAGAAGCTGTATTTCTTTTCCCTTTTACCTCAAAATATAGCTTCAGTCGTTAATCTACAATCATCCAACGGTCATAATGTCAATGCAATGTTAGTCACTATCTGGTGTGGTGGCACCATGGGTCCCATTAACTCACCTTACCACCTAACAGCTGAGTCACCTCATGAGTCAGACATGTCACATCATCATCAAATGACATTGTTGGTAAGCCGTGCGAGACTATGAGTGGAACATGTTTAGTGACACGTGTCATGATTCCAGAATGGGTTTGAAAAGATGGGGTTTCTTTTTCCTTTCAGCCCAAAATACAACTTTGGTCGTTGATCTACAATCATCCAACGATCATTATGTCATTGTTAGTCACTATCTTGGGAGTACACCGAGTGGTGTGGTGGCCCCGTGGGTCCCATTAACTCACCTAGTCAGGTTGATTCACCTCACGAGTCAGACATGTCATGTCATCATCAAATTGAAATGACATTATTGGTAGACTGTGCAAGACTGCGAGTGGAACGTGTTTAGTGACACGTGTCATGATTCCAAAATGGGTTTGAAAAGATGGGGTTTCTTTTCCCTTTCATCTTGAAGTCCATTGTACATCGTCGATCTATGCTCATCCAATGATAGTTATTTGCAACGGACATTGTTAAATGTTAAACTGTTATTATTTCCTTTATAGATATTAATTAATAATGGATAATAAGTTAATAACATTTTAAGTTATTTAATTGAATAGTAACAATTCAAAATGTACTATTTTTTAAATAATATTACTTAAGTTAGTGTTTAGAGATTACAAGATTTTTCATTTCTATGGTTGCTGACTCGCTAGTTCTCCCAAACATGAGTTATCAGTTAAAATAATATTTTTGATTGATTATATAGTATACTTAAAGTTAAAATGATATTTTTTATTGATTATAACTTTAACGTTGATAATTATAATCACATATAATTCTCATACCTTATAATTAGAAAACCATAAATTCTTTCTCTAACCTTATTAATTCATTTGTCCTTCAAATTGATTATATAGTATACTTAATGTTAAAATGATATTTTTTATTGTTTATAACTTTAACGTTGATAATTATAATCACATATAATTCTCATACATTATAATTATAAAACCACAAATTCTTTCTCTAACCTTATTAATTTATTTGTCCTTCAAAATTCTGTAAATATTTGATGAAGGGTGCTCCCCTTAATACCACAAACACATAACAGAAATAGAGAAACAACAACAATATGCAAGAACAGAAAATTGGCTTCTTATTATCTCCACAAATGTGGAATTACAAACTTTCAGAATTACAATATGCAAAGCCACATGGGCATTCCCTTACAATATTCCGTAGGACAAAGCCTCGAACTATTACCCAGATCTACTACCCAGAACTATTCTGAACTACCTAAGACAATAATACAGCCTTCCTTATATAGGCAATTTTCCACCGCCTGGAAGGTTCCAGAATTTTAGCCAATAAGGCCGACCAAACTTAGAATTATTTTATTTTACATTTTATTACATCATAGTCGGCTCAAGATAACCTTTGAAACTCGAACAGAAATTTTGAAGAAAATTATTTTCCGCCATTTCGGGTGGCCCAACTTCCGAAGACCATAAGTCATCACCAGTTGACCCGATCGGCTATTATAACCCCATTTCAGAAACGCCACGAAGCGCTCAACAGGCTTGACTGGCGCAAGCGCCCGTAACCCAAATTTTTGACCTCATCTGGGGCCTCTAAAGCCTTCAAAACTGAGTTCAAAGTTTCTGTACCCTGCTACCAATACCGAAAATCTTCAATATCTTCCAATATACACTTGATCTGGCAATGAAACTTTACTGGCAGACTTATATGACCAAAATGAACCTCCAAGAAAGAAATCAGATCATTCTGAGCACATACGAAAATTACCAAAAATAGTAACTTTCCATAAATAGCAACTCTGCACAAAATAACCCTTATTGAATATAAAAATAGAAATATTTTTGGGTGATGCAAGATTGCTCTTACACCCAGGATGCTCCTGCATCAGACACCCGGGGTAATTTGAGAAGTGACCTTGTCACGACTCAGGTGTGCAGAGGAAAACCAAGATGGCTAACCTCCTCCTTTGTCAGCCATGATGAATCTTCAATAGGTCATCCTTTCCATTTGACCAAATACTCTTCATATGTCCTGTTCCTTGTGCTTCTGCCAACATGACTGTCCAATATGTCTTTGATCTCCTTGATATCTGAACTGGTTGCTGGAATACTCCACTGTGCTGCTACAACCTCATCTTCAACACCTCCTTCATGATACTCCGTCAAATCTGAAATGTTAAACACTGGTGAAATATTCAGCTCAGTAGGCAATTCTACCTCATATGCATTTCCTGAATCATGTTTCTTCAGTATCTTACATGGCCCAAACTTTTTCATTTTCAGCTTGTTATATGTACCAACTGGAAACCGCTCCTTCCGCAAATGAACCATGACTTCATCACCAACCTGAAATTCCTTATACCTCCTTTTCTCATCTGCCTTAGCCTTATACTATGCGTTCATCTCGGTAATATACTTCCTCACCTCTTCATGGATGTTCTTCAAGTGTTCTGCAAAATCTTCAGCTTCAGCACTACTTATTTCTCCTTTATCTATCTTCCTTAATTCAGATGCATTTCTTGGACTACTTCCATATACAATCTGGAATGGTGATTTACCAGTGCTCCTGTTGACAGAATTATTGTATGCAAATTCCGCCTTTGGTAAAATCAAATCCCATCCTATTGGTTTATCTCCAACCAAACATCTCAGCAAATTTCCCAAACTCCTATTCACCACCTTTGTCTGTCCATCAGTCTGTGGATGATGTGATGAACTGAACTTCAAATCTGTCTTCAACTTCTTCCACAACGTACGCCAGAAATACCCAACAAACTTAGTGTCCCGATCTGAAACTATGGTCTTTGGCAAACCATGAAGTCTCACTACTTCTCTGAAAAACAATTCTGCTACATGAACAACATCATTAGTCTTCTTGCAGGGAATGAAATGTGTCATCTTTGAAAATCTGTCAACCACCACAAAAATTGAATCATGTCCCCGCTGAGTCCTCGGTAAACCAAGAACAAAGTCCATGCTGATATCCTCCCAAGGCTTCTCTAGTACAGGTAATGGCTGATACAACCCTGTATTCTGCTTCACTCCCTTCGCCATCTGACATACTCTACAACTTTGTACAAACTTCTTCACATCTTGCTGCAACTGTGGCCAATAATAATTCTCACTAACCAAACCAAGGGTTTTATCACGACCAAAATGTCCAGCCAATCCTCCGCTATGCTTCTCCTTGATGAGATTCTCCCTCATAGAACTTCATGGAATGCACAACTGACTCCCTCTGAATAGCATATCATCCTCGATGATGAAATCCAACCATTTTGTCCTGTCTAGAGTAATAGGTTCTGCACAAGCTTTCCAAGCTTCACCAAAATTAGGATCCTCTGGATACAAATTCTTGAGTTCCTTGAACCCAACCACTTCAATCTGCATTTCTATCAGCAATAGTTGCCTTCTGCTAAGAGCATCTGCAACCCTATTAGACTTTCCACTCCTGTGTTTCAAAACAAATGTATAACTCTGCAAAAACTCAACCCATTTCAAATGCCTTTGATTCAATTTTCCTTGACTATTCAAATATTGCAAAGCTTGATGATCAGTATACAAAACAAACTCTTTAGGAAGCAGATAATGTCTCCACTTCTTTAATGCCTAAACTATAGCATAAAATTCCTGATCATAAACAGAATATTTTCTCTTGGCATCATTTAATTTCTCACTAAAATAAGCAACAGGTTTACCTTCTTGGCTCATAACAGCTCCTATTGCAGTACCACTAGCATCACAATCTACTTGAAACACCTTATTAAAATCTAGAAGTGCTAAAACGGGTTGTTCTGTAACTTTTTGTTTCAACAACCGAAAACTATTTTCTGCCCCATTAGTCCACTTAAACTCTTTTCTATCCCCTCTCATTGTTTCAGTCAAGGGTCCACAAATACTGCTAAAATTTCTGATAAACTTTCTGTAAAAGCTAGCTAGACCATGAAAAGATCTTACCTCAGTAGCACTCCTTGGAGTAGGCCATTCAAGGATAGCCTGTACCTTCTCTGGGTCCATTTTTAGACCTTCTGCTGAAACTACAAATCCCAAATACACTAACTCTTTCTTCACAAAACTGCACTTCTTCAAATTAATCAACAAGTTCTCTTCTCTCAACTTCTCAAATACTATACGAATATGCATCATATGCTCATCCAATGTCTTACTAAAGATCAAAATATCATCTAGGTAAACAATGACAAACTTACCCAGAAATTCTTTCAGAACCTCGTTCATGAGCCGCATGAAAGTGCTCGGTGCATTGGTTAGCCCAAAAGGCATGACTAACCACTCATACAGTCCTTCCTTTGTCTTGAAGGTAGTCTTCCATTCATCTCCTTCTCTAATCCGAATCTAATGATATCCACTCTTCAGATCTATCTTTGAGAACTACACAGCTCCACTCAAACAGTCCATAATATCATCCATTCGTGGCAATGGAAACCTGTACTTGATTGTGATCTTGTTTATTGCTCTGGAATCTGTACACATCCTCCACTCTCCATTCTTCTTTGGTGCTAATACCGCAGGTACAGCACAGGGACTCAGAATCTCTCGAATCAATCCTTTCTGTAACAACTCATGTACTTGTCTGTTCAACTCCTCACTTTCTGCAGGTGTCATTCTGTGTGCTACCTTATTTGGAAAACTCGCTCCTGGAATCAAGTCCATTTGATGACTAATCTTCCTGACTGGTGGTAATCCATCAGGCACGTTATCGGATACAATATCCTGAAACTCATTCAATAAATCTGCAACTTCTACAGGAACATCTTCTACTTCCTCTTTACCAGCTTTTGGAATTAAAGAAAAACATACATGCTCATGCCTCATACCATCTAGGAAATTTCTTCCATCAACAAAAGTTATCCTTGCATTACCACATACCTTTTCTTCAGTCTTCTTCAATGGTTTTAGCTTATGTCGCAGTCCATCCTTTGTCAGGGAATAGGTATTCGCACGACCATCATGTACAGCACATCTGTCAAACTGCCATGGTCTACCCAACAACATATGACATGCATCCATAGATATGATATCACACAATACCTCATCTTGGTATCCGCCAATCTTGAACTTTACTAGGCATTGATCATTGACCATGACCTTGTGGTCATCCTGTACCCAGGCAATTTGATATGGATGTGGGTGTTTCTATCTCTTGAGCTTCAACTTTGTCACCATCTCTTCTGACACCAAATTGTCAGTGCTTCTACTATCAATAATCACATCACAACATTTACCTTCACACTTGCACCTGGTGCAAAACAGGCTCCTCCTTTGCTCAGGTTCATTCTCACCACTCAACATGACTCTTCTGTTAATCAATGTTTCTCCTCTTTCAGCATCTTCAGAATTTGATGATCTGGCATCTTCATCTACATGTGCAACTCTGGCCTGGCCTTCATTTCTCCTGTCTGTTCTGCCTTGGCGCTGAGGACATTCAAATGCCCTATGACCTTCTTCTCCACAGTGAAAACATGTTCCACGGAAGCCACCTCTTCCAGATCCTTGTCCTCTTTGATCTCTATTATTCTAATCCTGGAAGCGATTGGAATTATTTCCTCGCTGATTCTGACTGCTACTAGTCTCATCCTTCTTTTTCGGATCTTCATTTCGGCCACCATATGACCGTCCACCAGATCGTCCACCGCGACCTCTTCCATTTTGTCTGCTCTCAAACTTCTTGTTCAGCTTTTCCTCTACTTTTAGGGCAAACTGGTATGCCTTTTCAATACTGTTCATTCGAACCAGATTCAGCTCCTCCTGAATGCTTGGCCTTAACCCATTAAGGTATCGGGCAACTTTCTCCTTATCAGCTTCTGCGTGGCCTGTTCTGATGAGAAGTCGATAAAACTCCTCTGTATACTCCTGAACAGATCTTCCTGCTTGCTTCAAACTCTGTATTTTCTTCAGTAGGTCAAGCTCATAATCAACAGGAATGAACTGTCACTTCAATTTATCCACCATCCGATCCCATCTCATGATTTTCTCCTTTCCCCTTTTATTTCGCTCCAACTGAATCTCTTGCCACCATATCTTCGCATGACCTTTCAGTCTGGCCTTCGCAAATTTGACCCTATCAAGATCCTCAACATCTTCATACTCAAAATATTCCTCACATTCGTTGATCCAGTCGATCAATTCTTCTGGGTTAAGATTTCTAGAAAATGTAGGAACCTCAATCTTAGGTCTTTTCCCAATCTTAGAAATGGCCCGAAAAAGTCTTTCTTCCTCCTGGTTCACAATTTCAACTTCTCCTTCTTGATATTCTTCTTCGGCTTCATCCTCGCTTTCATCTCTGACATTAAGATTCATTCCTCTGCGAATCTCTTCTTGCAATGCTCGCACTTGTCTCTGCAGCTCTCTAACCTCAGGTGTTACAACACTAGCTCTTCCGCCACGTTCCCTTCGTGGAGGCATTTTCGCGATGCGTGCTGAAACCCTAGCCACGGTCCTAGTGCAAACTGCCTCACGATCGGTGATCTATTTACACACTCAAGAACTCCTACTCTGATACCACCTGATGAAGGGTGCTCCCCTTAATACCACAAACACATAACAGAAATAGAGAAACAACAACAATATGCAAGAACAGAAAATTGGCTTCTTATTATCTCCACAAATGTGGAATTACAAACTTTCAGAATTACAATATGCAAAGCCACATGGGCATTTCCTTACAATATTCCGTAGGACAAAGCCTCGAACTATTACCCAGATCTACTACCCAGAACTATTCTGAACTACCTAAGACAATAATACAGCCTTCCTTATATAGGCAATTTTCCACCGCTTGGAAGGTTCCAGAATTTTAGCCAATAAGGCCGACCAAACTTAGAATTATTTTATTTTACATTTTATTACATCATAGTCGGCTCAAGATAACCTTTGAAACCCGAACAAAATTTTTGAAGAAAATTATTTTCTGCCATTTCGGGTGGCCCAACTTCCGAAGACCATAAGTCATCACCAATTGACCCGATCGGCTATTATAACCCCATTTCGGAAATGCCACGAAGTGCTCTACAGGCTTGACCAGTGCAAGCGCTTGTCACCCAAATTTTTGACCTCATCCGGGGCCTCTAAAGCCTTCAAAACTGAGTTCAAAGTTTCTGTACCCTGGTGCCAATACCAAAAATCTTCAATATCTTCCAATATACACTTGATCTGGCAATGAAACTTTACTGGCAGGCTTATATGACCAAAATGAACCTCCAAGAAAGAAATCAGATCATTCTGAGCACATACGAAAATTACCAAAAATAGTAACTTTCCATAAATAGCAGCTCTGCACAAAATAGCCCTTATTGAATATAAAAATAGAAATATTTTTGGGTGATGCAAGATTGCTCTTACACCCAAGATGCTCTTGCATCAATATTTCATATTAACTACAACTGTCTACATTGTACAACTGTGATACATTTTAAATATTCAAATTTAAAAATAGAAATACCATCCGCATTGTTTGAACATTTCCTTATTTCTACTGAAACATACTTACAAGTTACATCATACATGTCAAATACATAGATAAAGCAACTAATTAAAATATTGCAATCACAGTGACAGAGAAGTCTAAAAAATATTTTTTGTACCCATAAAACACAAATTGAAATGAGCTAAAGCTTGTGAAATTTTCATTGTACTTTTTCATAAAATATAATTACATTTTCCACTTCCAATACAATACTACAAAGAGAAACCTACTATTATACTATAAACAAAAAAAACCCAAAAATGAGGTATGTTTTTATAAGAAAAAACACTAGTAGTCCACTAGTGATTTTTCCCTTTAGCTCCATGTAAGTAGAATTATACATAGAGGATTAACTATGAGAATTCATCGACCCACCCATATTGCCCCACCCGAGCCTCCTCTTTGTCAAGCATAAACCACTTACGAAGAAAATCCCTAGCAATCAACGCCCATTTTCTATGGCACTTCAACTGCCCAACAGTCAGGCCCAACAGAAAAGGTTGCATGGCCACATTCTGGCCTGGGAGGAGAAGCTTGGGTATTTCGCTTGCCTAAGGGATCCCCACCCCTATTTCTGTGAACATGACAACATTAATGTTTTCCCCCAGGTATTCTTGTTTAAAAACCCTCCTCAGCAGCATTAACATGTCCACCTTCTCTCCTCTGAGGTTGAGAAGAGATGCCAAACTCTCAGCCCACCACCATTTTCACAACCTCTATTACGAAAGGCCCACCCTCCTTACAAATAGATTCTAAAGTTTCATCAGAAAAGGAACTCAAAAAATCCTTTTGGGCCTCCTCAGATGTGCATCTAAGCCTAATTGGAGTGTCCATCTAAAACAGTAAAACTTTAGCAAACTTTAAAACAAATTATTTGCAGAGTGCAGAGTGCAGACCCTAAACAAACAAATTATCTAGCAAAGATGAATCGATGAATAATGAAGCTAGATCATCTATAAATAGCCCTTGAATCCTTGATGGTTACTTAGTAATTTAAATTATTCTTTCTTCAATGGTATTAAATCCATTGTCCTTAGTATGCCTCTAAATATTTTATGTAAATCTTTCTCCTAAATGCATGCGTGTGAGAAATTAAAATTTTGTCCTTAATCTTTCATATCTTGTAGTAAATGTTTCCCATGAATGCAAAACTGTCAGAAATCAGTTAGATCATTTGTACAAATTTGGAAGTGGTGCATGATAGCTAAAGAATGTCACTTGTTATTGACAAGGCATTTATTTCTTACCAAATTAAGAGGTTACAAGTTGCACTATAGGACTGTGATTATCGATACCAACATGTGTACACTGTAGTGTGCAAACAACTTGACAACCCTAATTTGATACGTGTGATGAGGCATATTAATGTCTCAATGTTGACATAGTTTTTATAATTTGGACATACTCTTTGTGCTTTGTTAAGACATTTTTGAACATTTGTAGTAAATATCTTGTGAACTTATGCCAAAGTAAGCTAAAACATACTAAACCTATGGGTAGTGTGTATGACATGTTTTGCTTGATATTATACATAGAATGTAGTATTTCATATAATTGTTTTAAGCTATGCTCTAATATTTGAGTAAAAGCAGGAATGTTATCTTGCATGTATATTCTGGATGTTGCTAACTTTTCAGGAAAATGAGGAGTGACACGAAGAGTGGTGACTGATGCATTTAAGAAGAAGGATGATGGAGACAAGTCATGGCAAAGGAAGCGTAGAGCAATTCTGATGGATAAGCCGTGCTCGCGAAGGAGTTGTTGTTCCAGAGAATATAGGGGATACAACTTGGTATATTTCTTGCAAGTTGTTATTCTGTTGCTTGGCAATAAATGTATTATGTCATGGTTAATCTTCCACCTTCTTTTTTGGCGATGTTTGTTCAAAGACTTTTTATGTTCTGTTTGTAATAAGTGTCCAATCCACTATATAATGGATTTGGATCATCTTAGTAAGCTAATGAGAAAATAGATAGTGTTGATTTAGACTCAGAAGTTACTTTCCTGTTCTTCATGAATTGTTCAGTTTTTATGTAATCAAAGAAGGATTTTAATGGAAGAAGGATTTTGAAGCATTTGTTGTGTTCTTAGTTAATTGAAACTAACCAAGGGGGCCTACTTGGGAGGTGGAATAGATTTAGGTAGACTAGATTCATTTCCTATAGTTTCCTATTTTTAGATAGATTTATTGTATTAGTCCTGCAACATTGTTATTGTGAAGTTCCTGCAGCACTTGCAGAAAATGATCATAGTGGATGTTCTGAGTTGTTAATTAGTTTAAGTTCATTCTTGAAGCTTTATGCAATTATCTATTATTAGTCAAAGTGTGTTTATTGTTTTGTAGTAGCAGCATAGATTCTTCCAATGCATTTTTACTTTCCTACAGCATAAGTGTTATGACTCCTAAAGGAACTTAGTGCACATACTGTGCTGACCCATTTCAAGTCCTATGTCCCTGGGTTGACAATTCAAGTGTATTTCATGATGGAATAGGTAATCCTTAGAATAGATATATTATCCTTGAAGAGAGAGACAATGGCATGATTTTCTTCATCTATTTTGAAACCGTACATTTTTGGCATCGTTGCCAGGGATGGTGTCAAGCTAGGAACCTTCATGAGTCATTTATTTTTAGATTAGTTTGTTAATTAGGAACTGGAAAGTTGAAGACTTGCTTAACAAGCCACCAATTCCTTGCATGCATCAAAGAAGGAGAGATGTCCATGGTAGATCCCTTCCTAAGGAGCCTGTAAAGCCAAAAGAAGAATTTTAAGAACCTGAACTGCCATTTCTTGACGCAAGCCCAAAGTTTAATGCATCATCATCTTTAGCAGAAGATGACACCTAGAAGACATTTGACCTCCATCCATTTGAAGAAATATTGGCCAGCTTCCATACTAACCCCACTCCAGTACCGCCTGTTGTCCAAAATCCACCACAAGTTACCAACTTCCAGCCATAGTTTCAATATCCCATACCTCTAGCTATGGCAGCTCCCACATTTCCATTTCCAATACCAAGTCTCGTCAATAATCCCAATCTCAAAAATATACCTGCATCAGCCTTACCAAAGTTTTATGGTCTCGTCACAGACTATCTTGATACTTTCCTATTTGAATTTGATATACTGTGCTAGAGCTTTGACTATAATAATGATAGTCACAAGCTAAAATTATTCCCAGCTACACTAAAGGAGTCAACTTTAAAATGGTTTATGGGCTTGGGGTCAAATGCAGTAGCAAATTGGGATGATATGAGATGCTTGTTTCTTAACAAGTATAAGGAATACTACAGGGGAAATGATTCAAAAGGTGATGACATTTTTAGAATGTCACAACGGGAAGATGAAACATTAGAAGATTATATATCTCATTTCCTGTTCAACTTACAAAAGAACCCACAACACACCCTGCAAGAAGAGTCCCAGAAGCTGATTTTTCTTAGAGGAGTAAATGAGAACTGTCTTGAAGCATTGGATTTGATGGTAGGAGGAGATATATCCCAATCTTCATGGGATGATCTTCAGAAGATTTGCTAGAACTACTCTAGGTCAGCAGTAAAGAAAGGAAGGGGATTTCGCTCAGCAATAGCCAAAGGAAGTGGCTCTGGTATTTCAAAGATGGAGATTTCAAATAGGACATTATCAATGATGTCACCACACATTTGGATACAATGGCTGCTAGGAAGAAACATGCAGAAGTTGATGAGCAGTTAGTTGAATACTGTCCACACTGTCAAAAATAGAAGAAAGATTGTCAATGCAAATTGGTTGCTAATGTGGAAAACCAACATCTTCCAACTGAGTACATGAAGATAGAATGAGAGGATGAGAAAGTATTCTTTGTTGCTCAACGTTGGCCATGGGCCCCATGTCAAGTTATGCCTCAAGACCCTTTACAAAATTCAAATCCATATGGTAATCAATGGAAAAATCGTAGTGTCCAAGGTCCTCCACAATTTAGTCAACCTAATTGGAACAATGCTTGGAAAAATAATCCACAAAGTCAATGGTATCCTCCACAACAACCTCAATGGCCACAACTCCCAAACCAATGGCAACCACCCCAAGGGAATTGGCAGTCTACAAACCAATGGAGAGGACCTTAGCAATGGTCTAACAATGTTGGATACCCACCTTTACCACCTCCAGCAAATATGCCTGCTCTAATGCCACCATCTGCAAGTCCTAGACCTCAAAAATAGACTTAGTTGCTTGCACAACCCCAGCCAAATCCAAATAACCAACAACCACAATAGCCAATGTATGCTACTGATGCTCATCAATATCCTACTTATGCTCTAAATGTTGCAGATATACATTTGAGATCTGGTACAACCCTACCAACACCTGAACCACCTCTTATAACTGAAATGCCAGATCCTCCTGCAACATCAACACTAGCAACTTCTCTGCCACAAGCAGTTGACCCAGCAAATGTAACTAGTATAGTTCAAACTCAAACTGTAGTTGAACCTCCTTTTCCACAAAAGCTTATACAAAGTAAACTTGCACAAATAGAGGAGCAATCCTTTGACATTATTGACCAATTGAAGAATATGCATGTCCAGATTCCTTTGTTCCAAGCTATTAAAGATGTTCCTCTTTATGGAAAAGCAATTAGAGAAGCCTGTCTTAAAAAGCCAGGGAAGAAGAAAAAGGACCCAACCATAGTCCACGTTATAGGGCAATTGGTTGACATCATGTTAGGGAAATTGGTTATTCCTAAATATTCTGACCCAAGAAGTCCAGTTGTGAATGTGATTATAAATGGTTAGTTAGTTAAAAATGCCTTGATAGATCTTGGTGCTGCTATAAATGTAATGACAAAGGATACTATGAAAAATTTGAACATAGAAGGATTACGGGCTACCCCAACAATACTACAACTTGCAGATAGCTCTACTGTCACTCCTGATGGAATGATAGAGGACATAGTAGTAGCCCTAGATTCTCTAGAATACCTTGTAGATTTTATGATTCTATCCCAAAAAGTCAACTTGTCTAGTTACCCTGTCATTTTAGGATGCCCATGGTTAGCCACAAATGATGCAAATATAAGTTGTAGGTCAGGAAGTATGACAATATCAGATGGATAGGAAACAAAGCAATTTGTCTTGTATCCTCCAGCACAACCTCAACTAGATTTAAGCACACTTGTATGGCCAGATTTACGGGATGAAGAGGGAGAGTTAAACTCTGTGGTTCAGCTTATGATGTTGCATAGGCAGTCTTTTCTAAAGCTATAGGAAAAAGATTCAGTAATTCAGAGTATCCTTAATAATACTTGTGTGGTAGAAAAGGATGTATCTGACAACTCTGTGTTGGAACTAGTTACATATGAGGATTCTATAGAGAATTGTTTTCTGCCTAGAGAGCCAGAAATTATCCACCAGCTTTTACCATGTGAACTAGACACAAGTCCCATCTCTAAAGCTGCTATGGTTGATCTCACAACCACTGTTGAGTTGTCAAAGGGTCATAATCTGCATGTCAATAACAAACTGCCTCCAAAACAATTACAATAGTTAACATAACTTCTTCAAAAACATGAAAAGGCTTTTGCATGGGACTATGGAGATATGAAAGGGTTGAGTCCTACATTATGCACTCATAGAATATATATCAATGAAGGGTGCTTACCACTCCATTAACCCCAGAGGTGGATTAATCCAGCACTCAGGGAAATAGTCAAAATAGAACTCCAAAAATTGCTTGATGCTAGTTTTATATACCCTATATTTGATAGTCGATGGGTCTCATCTCTAGTCATAGTACCTAAAAAGGGGGGGAAATGGTGGATTTGTGTAGATTATAGAGAGTTGAATAAGGAAACAAAGAAGGATCATTTTCCTTTACCATTTATTGATCAGGTTCTGGACACTCTGGCTGGTAAGAAATATTTTTCTTTTCTTGATGGGTACAGTGGTTATAATCAAATAAGTATAGCTCCAGAAGATCAGGATAAAACCACATTTACATGCCCATGGGGTACTTTTGCATATTCTATATTTCCATTTGGCCTGTGTAATGCTCCAGCCACATTCCAAAGGGTTGTCATCAACATCTTTCCTGATATTTCACATGACTACATGGAAATCTATATGGATGATTTCACAGCCTTTGGAGTAAGCTTCGAGGAGGCTTTGATCAATCTTGAGAAGGTTCTTGTCTGATGTAAAGAACATAATTTGTCACTTAATAGTGAAAAATGTTTCATGCTTATGCAGGAAGGAGTAGTACTTGGTCATTTCATATCAGCAGTAGGAATACAAGTGGACCCAGCTAAGATAGAGGTAATTCTAACATTGCCCATACCTACTAAACCAAAGGATGTAAGATCTTTTCTAGGTCATGCTGGCTATTACAGACGTTTCATTAAAGATTTTAGTAAAATAGCTAGTCCCTTGTATACATTGTTGACTAACGAAATTGAATTCATTTGGACACCAAAATGTAATGACTCATTCTTGCAACTTAAGCAACTCCTCACCACAACACTAGTTCTTAGGGGACCAGATTGGTCTATTCCTTTTCATATTCATACTAATGCATCAGACTATGCCATAGGTGCTGTATTAGGACAAAAGCCTTCTAACCTTGAAAATTCCATCTACTATATTAGTAAAAGTCTTCATGGCCCTGAACTGAACTACATAGTAACTGAGAAGGAACTTTTAGCTGTAGTTTATGCATTGAACAAATTTAGACACTATGTAACTGGATATCCTATTTTTGTTCATACTGACCACTTAGCTATAAAGTACTTAATGAACAAACCTGTTGTAATTGGTATATTGGCAAGATGGCTCTTGTTATTGTAGGAGTTTGATATTACCATTGTAGACAAGCCAGACAAGGCCAATGTGGTTGCTGACTATTTGTCAAGACTTCAAATTGTTGATGAAGATTCAACTCCAATTGAAGATACATTTCTAGATGAGCATTTGTTTCACATAACAGCCCATACACCATGGTATGCAGATATAGCAAACTATCTTGCTGCAAATAGAATGCCACCACACTTCTCTTACAAAGATAGGAAGAAGCTTGTAGAGAAAATTTTTCATTACTCATGGATAAATAACAATCTCTACTACACTGGACCAGATCAAGTCATGAGGTGATGTGTCTAGGAGGATGAAATCTATGACATACTACATGCCTGTCATGATGAACCATGTGGAGGCCATTTTGCAAGAAAAAGAATAGCATTAAAGGTACTTACAACTGGATATTATTGGCCAACATTACATAAGGATGCAACAAATTATACAACCAAATGTGACAAATGCCAGAGAATGGGTAGGCCAACCAAATTAGATGAGATACCACTCAATCCACAAGTTGTTGTAACACCTTTTGAAAAATGGGGTATGGACTTCATAGGACCAATTGACCCACCATCAAATGGAAAATCTTACATCTTGGTATGTACAGATTATTTAACGAAATGGGTGGAAGTCAGGGCAATGAAAAATGCACGAGATGAGAAAGTAGCTAAATTCCTGTACGAGGAGATATTCACATGCTATGGAGTTCCTAGAGAATTTGTAATAGATCAAGGAGCCCAATTCACATCAAATTTGATCACTAAACTTATGAAAGAATACATCATAAGGCACCGGAAATCCAACCCTTATCACCCTTAGGAAAATGGACAAGCAGAGGTCATTAATAGAGAAATCGAGGCCATCCTGACAAAGACAGTGCAAATACATAGAATAGATTGGAGCAGCAGATTAAATGAAGTTGTATGGGCTTACAGAACTACATGGAAAACAACTACTAGATTCACCCCATTTGAGCTTGTGTATGGCAAAGCCGTAATGTTGCCTATTGAGTTTGAACATAAAACATTAAGAACTGCTCTAGAATTAAATATCAGTCTTCCTATAGCACAAGAAGAGAGATTTCTCCACTTTAACTCACTGGATGAAATGAGAAAAATAGCTTTGGAAAGGACCGAGATCATCCAAAAACAACGGAAGAAGTGGCATGACACACATATCAGGAACAAACAATTCCAAGTGGGGGATTGGGCTCTCCTATATGATTCTCATTTCAAAGAGAATCTAGGGAAATTGCAGACTTGGTGGCTAGGGCCTTATGAAATCTAGTATGTATTTGACAATGGAGTAGTTCAGCTGACAACCATTGCTCCTGTCCAGTTCAAATTGCTTGTAAATGGCCACCAATTGTGCCTATATCATAAACCACAAACCAAAGATGAGTTCTTGTAGTAGCTCCAATCAAGAAATTTACCAGCTCCTACGAACAAAGTTCCTGCAGCGGAGGGTGCAACCCTTCTTCCTACAGTCATGCCATAAATCACCTTCAACGAGCAATCATAATAAAACCTCATCTGAGGTCAATTCTTCCATTCATTTTTCTTTTTCTTCTAATCAACCCATCTCATTTCTTTGTCTACCATCCACTCACAATCCACGTCACCCACCATGTCTATTTTTACTACTTTCAACAAAACATGCCGTCAGCATCCCCTTTTTCAGCAGTTAGAAGACTTTGCCACCTCATCAATTTGCATGTGGATGTACGATCTCCAATTATAAGGTACAACATTATTAATTTTTGCTCATTTTTAGTGCATAGGTTTCAGTAATTATATTTAATACTGCATTAGATGTATCGTATGAGCCTAAAGCCAGTTTCCCTTTCCTTTACCAAATTTTTCAGTGTGGACACTTGTCAAAATTTAGTGGGGGGCAGGGAAAGTGTCTTTATTTCCAAGTGTCATCTCCATGTCACCCTATTCATGTCCACATTACATGTTATACTTTGGCAGCGGTCTGTGTTTAATTTTAAAATCTCTTTTTGTATATGTCATACCTTTTTATTGCAATTTTGGGAAAGATCTCCTGTGATTGACATGACTTAAGAGGACTGTGATTTATTACAAGAACACTTCCAGTTAAACCATAATGTCCTTCATAATTAATAACATCATCATTTTTCATGCCAAACACAATGGAGTCATGTTAAGGGAGTCCGGTATTGGCATTTTTTAAAACAAAATGATAGATTGAATTTTGAGAAGGTATTTACAGAGTGTTGAGGGGTAAACATTATCAGGGTGGTGAGAAGAGAAATTGGGGATTTTGAGGATGGGAGGACAGCTACAGAGGCATGAGCCTATCATTCATAGTATTCTACTTGCAGATGTGGAAGTTGTCTGGCGGTTTAATGCTTGTGGATGGATTGGTTACTTCTTGTAGTTAAATGAGTTCAATGAAGAAGTAACAATGGAGTTTATGAGGACATTTAATGAGGGGGAAGCCATAGTATGGGGATTATCAATGGTTGCAACTGAGGAGTAGATAGCAGAAGTCATAGGACTACCAGTGGTTGGAGACCATTACCCAAATGAACATGATGCCAGGTCGTCGCGGGCGTAGTTTTCTTGACTGGGTGACCCTCCATTGGAAATTTTAAAGCAAGGGTGTAAGAGACTCTCTCTCCCAGTGCTGTATCCAGAATTGGCAACTCATATCATCAGGTATTTGACCTGTGAGGGTAGATTTTCAAACTTACACGCTCACCATTTTAAATTGCTTAACTGTGTAAGACATAACATTCAGGTTAATGTTCCCAATTTCCTTTACAATATGTTGTGTATAAGTGCTGAGAAAACTCAAAAAGGAAATGAAAACTCTATTTCTCATCATGCCCTAGTTAAAATTTTAGTTGAAAGGTCTCTTTGGGATTCTTACCCTGTATCATGGGTAGAGTTTGTAGAATTTAAAACCTTGCAGCCTCAAGCCAATCCCATCCCGCAAAATTTAGGGATTGAGGAAGAAATTACAGAGCCTGGTCAAAATCTAGTTGAAACAGAAAAGGAACCAGCATTATCCCCTATTGATAAACCTGTTGAGTCTATTTTAGAAGGTGATATACCTAGTTCTTCTAGTGGAAAAGGCAAGCATAAGGTTGATGAGAGTAGCCCTAATCTTGAAAAGAAAGCCCAAAACCCTCCTGCTAAAGTAACAAAGAGAAAAAGGTCCACTCCTGTAGCAACTATTCCTACAGCATCTACCCCAGTGCCAACTAAACCAAAGTGAACCCGCAAGGTAACAGAAATTAATGAGGGTCCTGTATGTCGAAGCCCTCACATGCGAGGACAAGTATCCTCAGTTTCCTTTGAAAACCTAAACACTCTAAGAGCAAAACCTCAAGCAGAACCGATGGTTGAAAATATTCCAGATGACTCTTCTGCTGAGCAGTTGGAGCCCCAAAATGAGGAGACATGTGAAAATAAACCTGATAGTGAAATGCCACAGGGTGATCAAGAAAGGTGTGAGTCAAATCCTACTATGGCTACAGAAAATGTCCCTAAAAATGTTCAACCTACTTCTCCACCAGTCCCTGTGTATTCTAATGTTTTCTCATACCCTATAAATCTTCCTAGTATACTCATTATTTCTAGCAAGTTGCTAAGGACCCGAAGAAGAAAGCTATGGTCCAAGAGTTTCCTTCACCTACAATTCAGTTTGTATTATTTGGTCTATATAATTACTTCATTTTTCAAAAGGCCTTGTGGAAACAAGAGCAGAACCAAATGTAGAGAATGATAATTAACAAAGATGAAGAGATTGAGTCCCTTAAAGAGCAGCTTGAGAAGCAGAAACAACATATGAATAAAGCCCTAAAGTTAGTAGACCAAGTTATGGTGTGTAGGTCACCACCTAGGGTGTATTCTATTTTCCTAAAGGAATAGTTTATGTTGTTTCAATTAATGATGACAATAAAGGATGTTGATTGTGAATTTAAAATTGCACAAGATTTCTACAATGTGTATCAAACTTTGCCCTTATGGCAGAAAAAATTGTTGTGTGAAATCTATCTGCACAATTTCATAATTCCACATGAGACAGAGTGGAACCCTCTGCTTTACATAGGGGATGTTCACCTTAGGGCTTTAATGTCTTGGATACATAATGAAACCAACTATGACAAGTAGTTAAATGCCTACAAAGTTCTTGAGAAAATTGAACCATTACCACTATGGTCTGAATCACTCAGGCCTGATGACCTTTTGAGAGATTGGTTCAGATTAACCTATGGGAAACCAAAACCAAAGATCAGGGAAAAGGTATTTGTAGAAAGAGAAATTTTTTATAGAGAATATTAGACACTTCCAAATTTTACACATCAGAGATCCTTTGTAGGGCTTAGGAATAGATGGAACAGACTGCCAGAAGCTTTCAAGAAGGTAGAACCACATAGTCCTATTAATTTTGAGGCAGTTGTTCATAGGGTAGCCATATACATGCAACTAGGATGCCAAATTAGGAAGGAACTATGGATGCCATTATCTTTTTAGCCTCCTACACTTCTCTACCCTCTTTATGATAATGATGTTACTCGCATAGATCCATTGGTGGAAGAGCATAGAGGTGATCACTAGGAGCGCACTAGGGGATTCTACTACACCTTTAGGAGCAAGAAGAAAGGAAGGACCATAGTTGGTGATTTCAGGGAAATGGCAAGGAAATATAATGCTTGAGGACAAGCATTTCAATAGTGGGAGGTAGATGATGAGGCATATTAATGTCTCAATGTTGACATAATTTTTATAATTTGGACATACTCTTTGTGCTTTGTTAAGACATTTCTGAACATTTGTAGTAAATATCTTGTGAACTTATGCCAAAGTCAGCTAAAACCTACTAAACCTATGGGTAGTGTGTATGACATGTTTTGCTCGATATTATACATAGAATGTAGTATTTCATATAATTGTTTTAAGCTATGCTCTAATATTTGAGTAAAAGTAGGAATGTTATCTTGCATGTATATTCTGGATGTTGCTAACTTTTCAGGAAAATGAGGAGTGACGCGGAGAGTGGTGACTGATGCATTTAAGAAGAAGGATGATGGAGACCAGTCATGGAAAAGGAAGCATAGAGCAGTTATGATGGATAAGCCACATTCACAAAGGAGTTGCTATTCCAGAGAATATAGGGGATACAACTTGCTATATTTCTTGCAAGTTGTTATTCTGTTGCTTGGCAATAAATGTATTATGTCATGGTTAATCTTCCACCTTCTTTTCTGGTGATGTTTGTTCAAAGACTTTTTATGTTCTGTTTGTAATAAGTGTCCAATCCACTATATAATGGATTTGGATTGTCTTAGTAAGCTAATGAGAAAATAGATAGTGTTGATTTAAACTCAGAAGTTACTTTCCTATTCTTCATGGATTGTTCAGTTTCTATGTAATCAAAGAAGGATTTTAATGGAAGAAGGATTTTGAAGCATTTGTTGTGTTCTTAGTTAGTTGAAACTGACCAAGGCGGCCCACTTGGGAGGTGGAATAGATTTAGGTAGACTAGATTCATTTCCTATAGTTTCCTATTTTCAGATAGATTTACTGTATTAGTTCTGCAGCATTGTTACTGTGAAGTTCCTGCAGCACTTGCAGAAAATGATCATATTGGATGTTCTAAGTTGTTAATTAGTTTAAGTTCATTCTTGAAGCTTTCTACAATTATCTGTTGTTAGTCAAAGTGTGTTTACTATTCTGTAGTAGCAACATAGATTCTTCCAATGCATTTTTACTTTCCTACAGCATAAGTGTTATGACTCCTAAAGGAACTTAGTGCACATACTGTACTGACCCATTTCAAGTCCTACATCCCTAGGTTAACAATTCAAGTGTATTTCATGATGGAATAGGTAATCCTTAGAATAGATATATTATCCTTGAAGAGAGAGACAATGACATGATTATCTTCATCTATTGTGAAACCGTACAATGTGTCAACATTCTGGTGACTTCCTAGTGTTTATGTCTGAATGTTAACCTCTAATTCAACCATAGACACAACATAGTCATTGCTCAAATGAATGAATTATGATAATGAATATGAATTATTCATTTTACAATATCGATTGAATCGACCCGTCGCCTCCTATTTAGGTGGGGTGTTTGAATTACTCTCAGATTCGAGAGCCCAACAACCATAGACCAATCACTAAAATGGAGGATTTTCAAAGTTAAGCATGAATGCCATTGAATTTTAAGCTAATAAATGAGAATGCAAATTAAGCTATGAACTTGAAATAAATATGAGAATGCATATTTAATCTAAAGCTTGAAAAGTGCAATGAGAATTAGACTAAGAACTTGATAAGAAAACTATATTAAAGATGAGAATGCAATTATACTAGAAATGGAAATTAGTTTAAATATGCAATGAAAAAGATTGAAAACATGAGAAGATTGAGACAACAATTTGCTATAGTTTTGGTACTCTAAAATTGCCTCCTCAAGTGAGGAAAAAGAGGTTCATAATATAGAAGAGCCCGAGTGAAGGATGAAGAGTTTCTTGGAAAGAAACGGCCGACTCTTCATCTCCATGGAGGAAGGTGAGACCAATTGGAGAATATCTTTAATAAAATAAATGAAATATTGCCACATATGGGTGACTCTTCAAATAACTTTGAATAATTAAATTCAAGTGGGATATTTTATTTGGAGAATTAAAGAATTATTAATTCCTTTGATGTGTATTAGCTAAAGGGGTGAAATTAATTTAATTAAAAGCACTAGGACTTTAGAATTAAATTAATTAATCATAGGGATTATTTAGCCAATAAATGTCAAATATTTAGGAATTAAATATAGTGTATAATTAATGCAAATTTAAGGTTTTTTGCATTTGACACCAAGTCAAATAAAGTCAATTAATAGATAGAATTACCTAGTACAATAGGACTTTGATGATGTAAAAATTTGAAGAAATGCACCAAAATTGATTAGAATTTGAAGGTGCCAATTTTGGGGTATTACATTTTGCCCCTCTTTGAATTGATGTGCAAGCAATGCGTTGATTCAAAGAATAGTCCGATGTGACAAATGATGAGGTTTCAAGATTATCCCTAGAATAGAGTTTAACCCTCAGAAGTTGAGGTTAGAATGCCAAGACACCGATTAGATCGAGTTGCAAAACCATCTCCAGAATGAAGCTTGATTCTCTAAAGCCTAAGTTAGATTGCGAAGGCATCGGTCAGATTACCGCTTGAGAGAAGATTGTCCCCAGAATGAGGCTCAATCTTTAGGAATCAGGGTTAGATTGCCCCAATACCCATTGATTAAATGATAACTGATGCAGATTTAGGACTATCTCCAGAATGAAGCTTAGTCCTCTGAGACCTAGGTTAGATTTCCCAGATAACGATCAAAAAGAGATTTCGAGAGTCATCTTTAGAATGAAGCTTGACTTTCAGGAATTAGGGTTAGATTTCTCCAATACCTAATGAGATTTCGAGAGCCATCTCATGAACGAAGCTTGATCCTCGAGGATCTGAGTTAGATTGCTCAGATACCCAAAAGATAGATGACAAGATGCGATGCACAAAGATGCCCCTAGCGATTCAAGATCGTGGAAAACCCAATTTTGATCGTGAGGCATGAAAAACTGAATATTCCCCAAGTGATCATGAGAACTTTTGATTAAGATCAGACTGATTTGAGAATTGATTTGATAAGATTCAATGATACAATCATCTTGCTCCCTTGGGAGCGAAGTCGAAAGATGACATGCTATAATGATGATTGATAGCAAAATGTTGCAGATAAAGATAAAATCTAAGATCCAGAGGAACTCAGAATAGATTAAGCATTGAGAGGATGTAAAAGCAATTTGGAGTGATTTGGAGGTCATGTTGACCAAGTTTGACAATGGTTGACTAAGGTTGACCATAGTTGACTTTTGATGAAAACATTAAAGATCTCAAGAAAATGGTGATGAGACAAGATTTGGCAATAAAAATGACACCAGAAGAGCGACTGCACAAGCATTCGATCCTAATGATCCTAGAAATTTAAAATGCAATTTTGAGCTATCTAGAGATGTCAAATTTTGATTTCAATCTTGAAAATGGATTCAGAAAGGTCGATTTAGCCAAAGGTGAATTTTTCATGCAAAATGGAGTACTTTTGAAAATTAGGTCAAAAGCTATAAAAGGCCCGAAGGGGTCATTTTCAATTCATTATTCACTTTTTCTTCTAGTGAATTTGAGAGCTCAGAGTGAAATGGAGGGTGTGCCAGATTTAGCATAACAAGTTCTACCATTTTTAGAGTATGTTGGGGCATGAGCTGTTCCACAGGGATCACCTCCACAAGGACCTCCACCAAAGGGACCTCCACCTCCTCTAGGTGGTTAGGTCATGATTTGATATACTTTGTAGCTCCATTTTTGATAGATTGTGCTCAAGTAGCACCATTCTTTTGATTGTACACTGACATTCGATTGATCGATATATATATGTATCATCTTAAAATGGAAGCACTTCCATGATAAGATAATTTAGCCCTCCGAGTAAGTGTTCTAGGATCATGTTAAGTGCCTTGATCGGGTCTTTGCATGTATCTGGCTTTTCCCCCTATTCTACTTCCCTCTACACCCATTTTCCACCTCATATCTGCATTTCCTGGCAATCTGGGCTAGGGTCTTGAGGTTTTTGACCTCAAGGTCAAAGTCAACCTTGAGGGTCAAAGTTGACCTCGACCTTGATGACCTAGGGTAGAGTCAACCTCATCCCTGACCCCCAGTTCAAATTTCAAAATCCCATGATTTTCGGGTGTCGAGTTTTGGAGATATTTCTTTTCCCGCTTTCGAGTTGGCCATTTCAAGTTTTAGAATGGTAAATCCTTAAATTTCATTTAATATGGGTCCATTTCTAAGGGTTAAGGTTAATTGGGATTTAATTCCCCAATGTCAGCCTTCTCTAGAGGTTTGTGCCCTAGTTCACTATAAAAAGAGGTCTTCCTCTCTCATTTTCACATCCACTCTCACCAAGTAATCTCTCAAGCTCTCAAGTGCAATCAAGAAAGCAAGAAGGAGAAGGAAAGCAATCAAGCATTCATTCATCTTCAAGTCTAGCATCCATTCAAGCATACATCAAGGAGATCCATTGTTAGCCATTGAAGGATTCAATCTCTTTGGAAACCCCTTGAAGATCCATCCTTCTACATTCATCCAAGCCTCCTCATATGCAAAGATCTATTCAAGATTGGTGTTGGAGATCAAATGTCATTGATTTGAGACATCCTACATTCATTCTACATCCATTGAAGCATTCCTACTTGTGGATTTGAGGATTTGAATCTTCTACAAGGACTTCAACATAAGCGAGGTGAATTGTTTCAATTGCTTTGTTTATGCATACTACATTTCAATTCAATTTCAAGGTTAATTCCTAAATTTGGGTTTGACCAAGGCAAACCCCCCATACAAACAAAACCCCCCTTTTTCTTGCAGGTACAGGTGCAAAATTTTAGATCTGAGATCAGATTTGGATACCCTTTTCAGTGAACTTCTAAGATCTGTGAACAAATTCAGAATCAACCTTCAAATAAAGAATGTAGCCTTTGACATTTTAGGAGGGTCAAAGACTACCTACCATCGGAAAGACAAAAAATTTCTGGGTTTTCTTCGTCTCAACATTTCTGGTCTGAAACAGGTTGCAGAATTGCCCGAAAGTACACACAGACATCAAAAATTGGCATTTTCCAGATTTGCCCTATTTTGAGGTTAGTACTTGTATTTTAATTATTTTAGATTTCAAGCACAATTCCTTTATAGGGAAATATAAGGTTTTCTTCCTTTTTCATATTCTCCATAGATTGATTCGATTGTGCATTAACCTTTTGGTTGATCAAATTAGATCTTTCCCTTGGATATTTGGATTTAAAATTGGATCTCATATTTCCCCCATACATTACATTAAATAGAGGTGATTCCATTTTACATCTATTCATTTTGGTGAACCCGACAAGCTTACTCTCTTTCTTTTTGGTGTTAGATTTCCCTTTGTCTTATTGTGTGTGTTAAATCTTGCATGCTACTTAGATTTAAAAAATACAAAAATATTCATGCTTTATGTGTTCTTAGTTTAGTTCATTTTCATTGCATTAGTTTATGAGATTTACTACTACTAGTCCTACTTATAACATTCCGGTTAGAAGAAGTCATAGACTCATGGGTGCCTTTGATCCCGAATCTTCCTCTCCTTTCCTTAGGGTCCCAGATGATACTTTGATTCTTCATGATTCCAATCCTACAATGGAGAAAAAATCTTCTCACTCATCTCATGATGAGGATAACGCTTTAAGAGTTCCTCCTGAACAAGTCCAAAAAATTTCAATTGAACTTGATAAAATGGGTAATTGGTTTATTCAAGAGAACCATAATCAAGATTCTATTCAAGCTATAGAGGCTCTTAAGAAAGTTCTTCATGATAGTGATCAAGGTGTTAATCTCTTGCATGGTATTACTCACCTTGTGCATTCAAATGTTAAACCTTTAGCTCAAGAAGCTCAAGATTTAGGGTTGATTCCTCCTATCACTAGTGTTGAACCTCCTTCTAATCCTTTACCTAGTATTTCTACCTATAGTCCTTCTTTGGTGACTGTGATGGTTCCCTCTATTCCTATGAGTGTTCCACCTGTGTCCCTTCCTACATCACAACCTTCATATCATAATTTTCCTTTTACTTATTCCAATTTGCTTCCAACTGTAGTTCCTAGTGTTCCTCTAGTTGTGTCTTCTATTCTTGTAGCTTCTTACACTTTACCTAGTGTGTCTAATGTTTCTACTCCTATTTTCTCTAATGATTCAACAATCATCAGTTTGGCTCAAACTGTCTCATCCTTACAACAAAAACTCACTTCCTTAACTCAAAAAAAGTTTAGTATCCCTACATGTGACATGGGAAGTCCTTTGTCCTTGGATATTATTGATACTCATGTTCCTCAGCAAGGTGATATGCATCATCTTGAGAATTATAATGGAAAAGGAGATCTTGTTCATCATGTTAAAACATTCCAAATCCTTTGTAGTGATTACACTCATGACCATAGGATTTTAGCCAAACTATTTGCTAGAACCTTCCATGACAAGGCCTTACAATGGTATTGTTCCTTGCCTCCTTATTCTATTGATTCCTTTCCAAAACTTTCTAATGCCTTTATTCAACAATTTTAAAACAACATTGGCCCACAAGTGTCTTTGATTGATTTAATGCATTGTAAACAAAGTGCTAAAGAAAAATTGACTGAATTTATTGGTAGATTTAAGCATTTGCATGTTCAGATTTCCTATCCTGTTCCCGATATTGATATTCAATGTATGCTTATTTCAAATTTTCAAAAGGATATTAGAGATAAGATTCTACTTACTGAATTCACCTCTTTTCAACAACTTTGTGCAACGCTTCATCATTATCAATTACAAGTGAGCCAATTTTAGAGCAACACTCCAATGTCTCATGTTCTAGTTGATAAGAGTGACGCTGCTCCTAATCCAAACAAATTTCAAAAATTCAACAACTATGTCAAGATAAACAAACAAGCGAATGCAGTTGCTAATCAAGTTGTTGTTTCATCTCACAATGCCACTTCTGCATCCACTACTTTTTGATTAAATCGTACATTTATTCCTCTCTCTGAATCTTTACATACTATTATGAATAGGTTGTTAACTACTAATATGATTACTTTACCTCCTATTCGACCTCTTTTACTTGCTACGATTGCATCTAAATCTTTTGATCAAAATGCTTTTTGTCAATATCATCGTTAGAATGGTCATGATACTGAGAAGTGGTATTCTTTAAAAAATAAAGTTCAAGACTTAATTGACTCTAATGCCTTATCTGTTGATAATCTTGATGGTAGTGGGAACAAATATGTCTCTCCTCCTAATCAAAACCTTCAAATCTATACAAATCCTTTACCTACACATGATACTAATACCATTGCTCAACCATCTACTGTGGAAATTATGTATGATTCAAAGATGGATGATCTCAATCATGTTGTTAATCAAGTGGAGAATGTTGGTCAAACTGTATCTCCACCTCAACTTCAAATTCAACCTCAAGCTCAATCTCAACCTCAACAAAAACCTAAACCTAAATTGAAAACTCAACCTAAACCTCGACAACAACCTAAGAATAAAAGACCTCAGGAACTTTTGATTACCTTTGATGACTCTGAGACTATTAAAGCTCCTGATGGTCCCCTTTACATCTATACTAGGATTTCTCAGAAACCTACTCATGGTTGATTGTTGATCCTACATCCTTAGTCAATGTTATTACTGAAGAAAATCTTTTTATGAAAAGATTACAATGCGATTCTTATGATACATTGGATGTATGGATTCAAACTTGCAATGGTTTTCTTTATCCATCATTCGGTTCTATTACTTTACCAGTTGAACTCTATGGAAAAATTGTGAACACTACCTTTGTTGTGGTTCCTACTTCTAATCAATTTCAAGTTAAGCTAGGTTTGCCTTGGTTAAATGCCATGCATTCTGTTGCTTCACCTATCCATAAGTGTCTTAAGTTCATTCATAATGAAGAAGTGAAGATGGTTAATCATAGTATATATCAACCTTCCAGGCCTAGAGATTGTGTTGCTCTGGATTTCTTTTGGCCTTTGTTACCTAATTCATGTCCTCCTCGACTTGATAATCTTTTTCGTTCATATCAAGCCTATAAACATTGTAAGATTCTTGAGTTAAGCATTCCTCCCATGGATCTTAATCATGGTCTTTTGCCTACACCTTCTATACCTCCTTTAACTATGACTTCTAGTTCTGTTAATCAAGTTCCTTCTATCACCCTTCCTAAAGAACCTATCAAAGATCTTGTGATTGTTCCTCCTATTGTTGATAATCCTATTGATCTTCCTAAAGAACCTATGAAGGATCCTGTGATTGTTCCTCCTAGTTCTCAACCTATTTCAAATAAATCAAAATGTAATCGATCTGCTAATGAATGTTGTAAAAAGTGTCATGCTCATGATAAAGCTCATAATTATGTTCTTCAAAGATCTCTACCTTCTTCAAATAAATCTATACATGATGTGTTAGAAGAAGTTGTTATTAATAATGATGTTAAGATGCATGATTATGATGATTCTATTTGTATCTTAGATCCTATTTTGATTAATTTGGATGAAGAAGATACTCTTGATGATACTGATGATGTTAATGATGAATATGAGACTATTGACATTGACATTGATTTACCTAATATGCTTTCATCACAAGTAACTCTTACACCTAGTGTCAAACATTGTGATTCTCAAGAGGATCCTTGTTTGGAATTGGCTATCATTCCTACTATGTTGGATATAGTCCCTCTTGTGAGTTACCCACCTTTTCTAAATTATATACAATGAGATGGGGAGAGTAGGCGGTATGCTTGATCGGCTTGTCCTTCATAGTAGCTTTGTTGTGTGTTTTCCTATTGTACCGTGCTTCTCCCGTAATGTGTTTGCTAAATGTTGTTAGTTTATTTTATATGATCGTTGTTACTTAGTTGGTGTAAGGTGATAAAGGAATCAAAACTATTGTTCAAATTATTCTATATGTATCTCGATTCTTCTATGTGTTGTTCCATGTTATGTTGTAATTGTGCTATTGTTCGTAAATGTTTCCTTGTGTAATCTTCTTGGATTCAAGACGTGGTAGCACTAATTATTTTTGATCTCCATGTCATGGTCTGAAAAGATTCTCCTTCATATATCTTATGTGATCTTTCCTCCTTTGTGATCGTAGTTCTACTTTCTTTGGGGAATAATGTCAATTCATTTACAATAATATCATATATATATATTATCTTATGACCATACTCACCCCACAGTAGGTAGATCCCTTCTGTGTTCTCTGTATGTTTATGTGATATTTCTCTTGATTTGTCTTTATCTGGGGGCATCTCGATGTGGAAACGTAATCAGTGGAGTTGTTTATGTTTCCATTAAAGGTATTACTCCTGTTAAAGTGTCAAAAATGACTTTAACATGGGGGCATATGCTCTGCTCACCTATTGCACACATGCACTTTTTGATACGCACATATTTTTCAAAATACCTTTTCTCCCTTTTTGGATTAGTAACTAATCCTTAAAGCATGGATTTATATTTTAGGATCTCTTGATCCCTCCAGTTTCAAGTATACATATATTTTGATCCCTTAAGGTCAAAGGTGTCCTTAAGACTAGATCTCTTTTCTTTTTGGTTTTATTCTTACGGAATAGAATATTTCTAAGGGTAGATCCTTGATGGGTTGACTAGTGAGTAGCCACATTCACTAGGTAGTTCAATTCCATCTTTCCAGTAGCGTCATTTCCTTGTGTGGTTCACAATGGGACATAAGTTCTCATTGGACAAGGTAATCACACCCTTTTTCTCTCTCTAGAGATGTCTCTCTTATTGTGATCTGGGAGTTGATGAATACTTGAGTCCCTGGGGGGTTAAGGTTTCTCTTTGTCCCTTGGATTACGATAAGATTATTCTTTTCATTCCGATCTTCTTTACCAAGAGTTTGCATCAAGTCCATGCTCTTGCTAAAGTGGGGGCTTAATGTATCATCTTAAAATGGAAGCACTTACATGATAAGAGCATTTATCCCTCCGAGTAAGTGGTCTGGGGTCATGTTAAGCGCCTTGATCAATTCTTTGCATGTATCTGGCTTTTCCCCCTATTCTGCTTCCCTCTACACCCATTTTCCACTTCATATCTACATTTCCTGGCAATCTGGCCTAGGGTCTTGAGGTTTTTGACCTCAACCCTGACCTAGGTCAGGGTTGACCTCAACCCTGACCTAGGGTAGAGTCAACCTCATCCTTGACCCCTAGTTCAAATTTCAAACTCCCATGATTTTCGGGTGTCGGGTTTTGGAGATATTTCTTTTCCCACTTCTGGGTCGGCCATTTTAGGTTTCAGAATGGTAAATCCTTAAATTTCATTTAATATGGGTCCATTTCTAAGGGTTAAGGTTAATTGGAATTTAATTCCCCAATGTCGGCCTTCTCTAGAGGTTTGTGCCCTAGTTCACTATAAAAAGAGGCCTTCCTCTCTCATTTTCACATCCACTCTCACCAAGTAATCTCTCAAGCTCTCAAGTGCAACCAAGCAAGCAAGAAGGAGAAGGAAAGCAAGAAAGCATTCATTCATCTTCAAGCCTAGCATCCATTCAAGCATTCATCAAGGAGATCCATTGTTGGCCATTGAAGGATTCAATCTCTTTGGAGCCCCCTTGAGGATCCATCTTTCTACATTCATCCAAGCCTCCTCATATGCAAAGATCTATTCAAGATTGGTGTTGAAGATCAAATCCATTGATTTGAGACATCCTACATTCATTCTACATCCATTGAAGTATTCCTACTTGTGGATTTGAGGAGTCGAATCCTCTACAAGGACTTCATCATAAGCGAGGTGAATTATTTAAATTTCTTTGTTTATGCATACTACACTTCAATTCAATTTCAAGGTTAATTCCTAAATTGGGGTTTGACCAAGGCAAACCCCCCATACAAACAAAACCCCCCTTTTTCTTGTAGGTACAGGTGCAGAATTTTGGATTTGAGATCGGATTTGGATACCCTTTTCGGTGAACTTCTGAGATTTGCGAACAAAATCAGAATCGACCTTCAAATAAAGAATATAGCCTTTGACCTTTTATTAGGGTCAAAGACTACTTTTAATTGGAAAGACAAAATATTTCTGGGTTTTCTTCATCTCTGCATTTCCAGCTTGAAATAGGTTGCAAAATTGCCTGAAAGTACACACAGACATGAAAAATTGGCATTTTCCAGATTTTCCCTATTTTGAGGTTAGTACTTGTATTTCAATTATTTTAGATTTCAAGCACAATTCCTTTATAGGGAAATATAAGGTTTTCTTCCTTTTTCATATTCTCCATAGATTGATTAGATTGTGCATTAACCTTTTGGTTGATCAAATTGGATCTTTCCCTTGGGAATTTGGATTTAGAAGTGGATCTCATATTTCCCCCATACATTACTTTAAATAGAGGTGATTCCATTTTACTTCTATTCAATATATATGAGCTTGACTTTTGGCATCATTATACTTGTGTATATATTGTTGTTATGTTGATGTTTATGAGATGTTTCCTATATGATTAGATGGATAGATATGAGATGCACATGATTCCTTTATGTATATGCCAATCAATATGCACGTGTTTTATTGATTTATGAGTATGCGATGTGAAATGCAATGATATATGATAGATGAATAAATGCAATGTATGATTTGATTTATGCTTATAATGGATGCACATGTATATGAACATGTAGATGTAGGATGTATGCATGTGAGTTTATGGATGCAAATGGAAATGCAATGTATATGGTACTAATCATCTCATGCAGGATATTGCAATACATGATAGGTACTAACCAAAAGAGAGTTTGAAGATTGAGAATGAGGACCGAACACTTGTCCAGCCAAGATGAACCTGGGACTGAAGATGAGAACCTTCGATGAATAGATCCAAAAGAGAACAATGAAAATAGCACCAAAACACTACCTCAATGAAAGCCTAAAATGAAAATACAAACCTAAACTAGATGCAAACCCTAGGACTTGGTTGTTAGAATCATTTTATTATCATCATAGAGTTTTTAGTAATGGACAGTCATAGGATGCCATACAACTAATGAAGGGTGTTCCCCTTAATACCACAAACACATAACAAAAAAAGAGAAACAACAATAATTTGCAAGAACATAAAATGGGCTTCTTCTTATCTCCACAAATGTGGAATTACAAACTTTCAGAATTACAATATGCAAAGCCACATGGGCATTTCCCTTACAATATTCTGTAGGACAAAGTCTCAAATCATTACCCAAATCTACTACCTAGAACTGTCTCGAACTGCCTAAGACAACACTACAGCGTTCCTTATATAGGCAATTTTCCACCGCTGGGAAGGTTCCAAAATTTTAGCTAGTAAGGCTGACCAAACTTAGAATTATTTTATTTTTCATTTTATTACATCATAATAAGCTCAAAACAACTTTTGAAACCCAAATAGAACTTTTGAAGAAAGATTATTTTCTGCCATTTCAAGTGGCCCAACTTCTAGAGACCATAAGTCATCAGTTGACCCGATTTACTATTATGACCCCATTTCAGAAAGGGCATGAAGCACTCTACAACACCTAAATTAAGCAAGCTTCATTCTATTGAAGTTTCAACCTCATCTGGGGCCTCTAAAGCCTTCAAAATTGAGTTTGAAGTTTCTGTACCCTACTGCCAATATCAAAAATTTTAAATATCCTTCAAAACTAGACCTAATCTGGCAATGAAACTTTACTGGTAGGCTGATATAACCAAAATGAACCTCCAGGGAAGAAAATAGATCATTCTAAGCTCGAACGAAAAACTTACTAAAAATAGTAACTTTCCAAAAATAGCAGCTCTGCACAAGATAGCCCTTATTGAAAAGAAACCAAAAATATTTTTGGGTGATGCAAGATTGCTCTTACACCCAAGATGCTCTTGCATCAGACACCCGGGGTAATTTGAGAACTGACCCTGTCACAACTCAGGTGTGAAGAGGAAAACTAAGGCGGTCAACCTCCTCCCTTGTCAGCCATGATGAATCTTCAATAGGCCATAGTTTCCATTTGACTAGATATTCTTCATATGTCCCATTCCTTGTTCTTCTACCAACATGACTATCTAGTATGTCCTCAATCTCCTTGGTAGCTGAAATAGTTGCTGGAATACTCCAATGTGCTACTGTGATCTCATCTTCAACACCTCCTTCATGATACTCTATCAAATCTAAAATGTTAAACACTAGTGAAATATTCAGCTCAGTAGGCAATTCTACCTCTTAGGCATTTCCTAAATCATGCTTCTTCAGTATCTTATATGGCCCAAATTTTTTCATTTTCAGCTTGTTATATGTACCAACTAGAAATCTCTCCTTTTGCAAATGAATGGTGACTTCATCTCCAACCTGAAATTCCTTATACCTTCTTTTCTCATCTGCCTTAGCCTTATATTGTGCATTCATCTTGGTAATGTGCTTCCTCACCTCCTCATGGATGTTCTTCAAGTGTTTTGCAAAATCCCCAGCTTCAACACTACTTATCTCTCCTTTATCTATCTTCCTCAACTCTGAAACATTCCAGGGACTACTTCCATATACAATCTGGAATGGTGATTTACTAGTGCTCCTCTTGACAAAATTGTTGTATGCAAATTCTGCCTGTGCTAAAATCAAATCCCATCCTGTTGGCTTATCTCCAACCAAACATCTCAGCAAATTTTCCAAAATCCTATTCACCACCTCTGTCTGTCCATCAGTCTGTGGATGATGTGATGAACTAAACTTCAAATCTATCTTTAATTTCTTCCACAATGTGCGCCAAAAATACCCAACGAACTTAGTGTCCTGATTTGAAACTATACTCTTTGGAAAACCATGTAGTCTCACCACTTCTTTGAAAAACAATTCTGCCACATGAACCGCATCATTAGTCTTGTTGCAGGGAATGAAATGTGTCATCTTTGAAAATATATCAACTACCATAAAAATTGAATCATGTCCTCACTGAGTCCTTGATAAACCAAGAACAAAGTCCATACTGATATCCTCCCAAGGTTTCTCTAGTACAGGCAATGACTGATATAACTTTGTATTCTACTTTACTCCCTTCACCATCTGACATAATCTGCAACTCTGTACAAACTTCTTGACATCTTGTTGCAACTTTGGCCAATAATAATTCTCACTAACCAAAGCAAGGGTTTTATCTCGACCAAAATGTCCAACCAATCCTCCACTATGCTTCTCCTTGATGAGATTCTCCCTCATAGAACTTTGTGGAATGCACAACTGACTTCTCCTGAATAGCATATCATCCTAAATGATGAAATCCAACCACTTCGTTCTGTCTAGAGTAACAGGTTCTTTACAAGCTTTCCAAGCTTCACCAAAATTAGGATCCTCTGCATACAAATTCTTGAGTTCCTTGAACCCAACCACCTCAATTTGCATCTCCGTCAACAATAATTGCCTTCTGCTAAGAGCATCTGCAACCCTATTAGACTTTCCACTCTTGTGTTTCAAAATAAATGTATAACTCTGGAAAAACTCAAACCATTTCAAATGCCTTTGATTCATCTTTCCTTGACTATTCAAATATTATAAAGTGTGATGATCAGTATACAAAACAAAATCTTTAGGAAGCAGATAGTGTCTCCACTTCTTCAATGCCTGAACTATAGCATAAAATTCCTAATCATAAACATAATATTTTCTCTAGGCATTATTTAACTTCTCACTAAAATAAGCAACAGGTTTACCTTCTTGGCTCATAACAGCTCCTATTGCAGTACCACTAGCATCACAGTCTACTTGAAACACCTTATTAAAATTTGGAAGTGCTAAAACAGGTTGTTCTGTAACTTTCTATTTCAACAAATTAAAACTTCTTATCTTCCCCATTAGTCCACTTGAACTCTTTTCTATCCCCTCTCATTGTTTCAGTCAAGGGTCCACAAATACTGCTAAAATTTCTTATAATTTTTTTTATAAAAGCTAGCCAAACCATGAAAAGATCTTACCCTAGTAGCACTCCTTGGAGTAGGCCATTCGAGGATAGCCTACACTTTCTCTGGGTCCATTTTCAGACCTTTTGATGAAACTACAAATCCCAGATACACTACCTCCTTCACAAAACTGCACTTCTTCAAATTTATTAACAATTTCTCTTCTCTTAACTTCTCAAACACCATACGAATATGCATCATATGCTCCTCCAATGTCTTACTAAAGATCAAAATATCATTCAAGTAAACAATGACAAACTTACCCATAAATTCTTTTAGAACCTCATTCATGAGCTATATGAAAGTGCTCGGTGCATTGGTTAGCCCAAAAGGCATAACTAACCACTTATACAGTCCTTCCTTTGTTTTGAAGGTAGTCTTCCACTCATCTCCTTCTCTGATCCAAATTTGGTGATATCCACTCTTCAGGTCTATCTTTGAGAAATACACATCTCCACTCAAACAGTCCATAATATCATCCATTCATGGCAATGGAAACCTGTACTTGATTATGATCTTATTTATTTCCCTGGAGTCTATACACATCCTCCACTCTCCATTCTTCTTTGGTGCTAATACTGCTAGTACAACATAGGGACTCAGACTCTCTAGAATCAACCCTTTCTACAATAACTCATGTACTTGTCTGTTCAACTCCTCACTTTCTGCTAGTGTCATTTTGTGAGCTTCCTTATTTGGAAAATTGGCTCTTGGAATCAGGTCCATTTTATGAATGATCTTCCTTACTGGTGGTAATACATTAGGAACATTATCAGATATAATATCCTAAAACTCATTCAACAAATCTATAACTTCTACATGTACATCTTCTACTTCCTCTTTACTAGCTTTTGGAATTAAAGAAAAATACACATGCTCATGCCTCATACCATCTAGGAGCTTTCTTCCATCAACAAAAGTTATTCTTGCACTACCACATACCTTTTCTTCTATGTGATTCAATGGCTTTAGCTTATGTCACACTCCATCCTTCATCAGGGAATAGGTATTTGCATGACCATCATGTACAACACACCTATCAAACTGCCACGATCTATCCAACAACATATGACATGCATCTATAGATATGATATCACATGTTATCTCATCATGGTATCCGCCAATATTGAATTTCACTAGGCATTGTTCATTGACCATGACCTTGTGGTCATCCTGCACCCAAGTGATCCGGTATGGATGTGGGTGTTTCTATCTCTTGAGCTTCAACTTTGTGACCATCTCTTCTAACACCAAATTTTTAGTACTTCCACTATCGATAATCACATCACAACACTTACCCTCACACTTGCATCTGGTGTGGAACAAGCTCCTCCTTTTCTCAGGTTCATTCTCACCACTCAACATGACTCTTCTGTTAATCAATGTTTCTCCTCTTTCTGCATCTTTAGAATGTGATGATCTAGCATCTTCATCTACATGTGCAACTCTAGCCTGGCCTTCAGTTCTCCTATCTATCCTTCCTTGGCATTGAGGACATTCATATGCCCTATGACCTTCTTCACCATAGTGAAAACATGTTCCACAGAAGCCTCCCCTTCTGGATCCTTGTCCTCTGCCTCTTCCTCTCTGATCTCTATTATTCTGATCATGGAAATGATTGGAATTGTTTCCTCTCTAAGTTTGATTTCTACTGGCCTCATCCTTCTTTTTTAGATCTTCATTTCGGCCTCCATATGACCGTCCACCAGATCATCCACCATGACCTCTTCCATTTTGTCTGCTCTCAAACTTCTTGTTTAGATTTTCCTCTACTTTTAGGGAAAACTAGTATGCCTCTTCAATATTGTTCATTCGAACCAAATTCAACTCCTCTTGAATACTCAGCCTCAACCCATTAAGGTAATGGGAAACTTTCTCCTTATTAGCTTCTGCATGGCCTGTTCTGATGAGGATTCGATAGAACTCCTTTGTATACTCCTGAACAGATCTTCCTGCTTGCTTCAAACTTTTCATTTTCTTCAGTAGGTCAAGCTCATAATCAATAGGAATGAAATTTCACTTCAATTTATCCACCATCCAATCCCATCTTGTGATTTTATCCTTTCCTCTTCTATTTCACTCCAATTGAATCTCTTGCCACCAGATCTTCGCATGGCCCTTCAATTTGGCCTTTGCAAACTTGACCCGATCAGGATCCTTGATATCTTCATACTCAAAATATTCTTCTAATTCATTGATCCAGTCAATCAACTCCTATGGGTTAAGGTTTCTTGAAAATGCAGGAACCTCAATCTTAGGTCTTTTCCCGATCTTGGAAATGGCTTGGAAAAGTGTTTCTTCTTCCTGATTCACAATTTTGACTTCTTGATCTTCTTCTTCAACTTCATCCTCGCTCTCATCTCTGACATTAAGATTCATTCCTCTGTGAATCTCTTCTTACAGTGCTCACACTTGTCTTTGTAGTGCTCTAACCTTAGGTGTCACACCACCATCTCTTCCACCACGTTCCCTTTGTGGAGGCATTTTTCATGCTACTCATTGAAACCCTAAATCATAGTCCTAATGCAAACTACCTCACATTCAGTGATCTATTTACACACTCAGGAACTCCTGCTCTGATACCACTTGATGAAGGGTGCTCCCCTTAATACCACAAACACATACTAGAAACAAAGAAACAACAACAATTTTCAAGAACAGAGAATGGGCTTCTTATTATCACCACAAATGTGAAATTACAAACTTTCAGAATTACAATATGCAAAGCCACATGGGAATGTCCCTTACAATATACTGTAGGACAAAGCCTCGAATCATTACTCAAATCTACTACCCAGAACTATCCCGAACTGCCTAAGACAACACTACAGCCTTCCTTATATAGGCAATTTTCCACCGCCTAGGAAGGTTCCAAAATTTTAGCCAATAAGGATGACCAAACTTAGAATTATTTTATTTTTCATTTTATTACATCATAGTCAGCTCAAAACAACTTTTGAAACCCAAACAAAATTTTTGAAGATTATTTTCTGCCATTTCAGGTGGCCCAACTTCCGAAGACCATAAGTCATCACCCGTTGACCCGATTGACTATTATGACCCCATTTCAGAAAGGGCATGAAGCGCTCTAAAATGTTTCAATGAGAAAGCTTCATTTAGATGAAGTTTTGACCTCATCTGGGGCCTCTAAAACCTTCAAAATTGAGTTCAAAGTTTTTGTACCCTACTGCCAATACCAAAAATTTTCAATATCTTCAAAACTAGACCTGATCTGGCAATGAAACTATACTGGTAGGTTGATATAACCAAAATGAACCTCTAGGGAAGAAAATAGACTATTCTAAGCTTGAACAGAAAAATTACTAAAAATAGTAACTTTCCAAAAATAGCAGCTCTACACAAGATAGCCCTTATTGAAAAGAAACTAGAAATATTTTTGGGTGATGCAAGATTGCTCTTACACCCAGGATGCTCCTACATCAACAACCCTCACTAACATTGCAATCATGAGAATATGAATATGACATTAATCTTATATTTGTCAGAATGAGGTGTAAGAATTAAGACACAAGAAGCCAGAATGACCTGAACACCTATTATTTTTGATTTAGCAAGTTAACATAAGCATCAAAGCATAGCTGCTAGAATGACTTAAATGTTGCTTGCATAAAAATAGGCCAGACACGTGAGAGTTTCTTCCTTTTGTTAAGTGTATGATAAGCATATCAAAGGTGTTCACAGTGACCCTTACGTTCACTTTGCAAGATGAGCATTTGCAATTTCACTTATAACAAAAAGAAGTCACTCAAAAGACAAGGACAAGAACCAACCTCACCAAAGTTTCCATATAAAAGGAGTCAAGGTACACATGGCCATCCAACACGAGATGAAGGCTCTCATAGTGGATACCCCTCTTATATGGATTAATTGGATCATTGGAACTAAACCAGCAAACAAAAAGTAGAGGAAAGATCATGCCCCAAATCTTTGCTTCTCTCAATCAAGACAGACATCTTAGAGTTGCTCGAGGAGGAATGATGAAGCGAAAAGACAAACACACCAAAGAAAGGCTCAACATGTTTCAGAGAGTTACAAATCCAATTTTCAGTTTTAGTTTGAGTGGATTAATGTTAGATCGGAAGGACACAATGTTCGAAGTCTCAACAGGACAGCGATAGTAGGCAGACATAGTGAAGACCACTATTTACTGTCACAAGAGATGAAGTCTCAAGGAGAAATTGGAGCATTAACCAAGTATCAATAGATAGACACGGTGAGAATTACTGTGTCTAATACGAGGAAGATTCTTGAAAGAGAGAACTGAGAGTGAATGAAACATCAACATGCAGACACAATGAGAACAATTGGTGACTAATGTAAAGGAGATCCTGAAAGAGAGGGATTCGAACAAGAGATAGGTATCAGTAGGTAGACACAGTGAGAACCACTGGTGACTGATACATGAGAGATCCTCAAGGAGAGAAATCTCAAAAATCTAGGCACCAGTAGGCAGACATAGTGAGAACCATTAGTGACTGATGCAAGGAAAATCTTTCAAAAATGATAGGAAAAATCCCCCTAGACCAGGAAGGTTCCCCCAAATGTGACCAATTTCAATCCATGTAGAGTCGAGCATAATCTTGAAGATAACTAAAAGCGAATGCATGAGCTAGCAAACTAAAGCAGGAAAACAAGAACCAAGCAATGCCACAATAGGTATAGCATTAGGAAACAAGAGGTGCCTATTTACCAAGTTTTCACCATCTTGACAGAGATTCTATTTTTTCTACCATGACGCTTGTTTGCCAAGTTTTCATCAATGGCACATTTTTTCTCTTTTTCAATTTTTTGTTTGTTTGATTTTTTTTTTTTGTATATTTCTATTTTTTTTATTTTTTTGAATATTAGCAAGGTGCTTGTTTACCAGGTTTTCACCAAGATAATAGATACATCAAAGTGCCTATTTATTAGGTTTTCACTAAGATGATCATTTTTTTAGGACATTTTGCAATTTTTAGGATTTTTTCAGAATAAAGTATGTACATGAGCACATAGAGAATGTCTCAACTATAGAATCTTTTCAGGTGCAGAGCATTGATCGGCTCTTTGAGCTATTCTCCATTAGTAGTAGATAGTTGGTAAGCACTAGACCCAAATGCTGCAGTGATAATGTACTGATCGAGCTAGTTTGGTTCAAACTTTCCTTTTTGGATCCACTGTTGTTGATTCTTGGGGTTTTCTCTCAGCACGAGATCACCCACTTGGAATTCCCTTGGTCTAACTTTCTTATTGTAGCTCTTAGACATTCTTTTTTGGTATGCTCTGAGATGATCAGATGCCACTTGCCAACGTTCATCTAGTAACTCTAGCTCTTGTAGCTGAGATATTCTAATGTCTTCATTAGTAATGAGGTTCTTTAGAGAGACTCGCAATGTAGGAATCTTGATGTCAATAGGCAATACACCATCCGCATCATAGACTAAGGCAAAGGGTGTGGCCCCTATTGGAGTTTGAATGCTTGTTTTGTAGGCCCATAAATTCAGATTAATTTGGAGGTGCCAATCTCTACAAGATTTGTGAACTATTCTATGCAAGATCTTGAGAATTATCTTGTTGGAAGCTTCTGCCTGTCCATTACCCTGGGGATAATAGATCGAGGACCAATGCTAAATGATCTTGAATTTAGCACACAACTCCTTTAGATCTTTTTTCTTGAACTACCCCCCATTGTCAGTGATTATTGAGGAGGGTACACCATATCTATAGATGATGTAATTCAGTATAAACCTTGCTATAGATTTTCCATTAGCTATGGTGAGAGGCACGCCTCAACCCACTTAGTAAAATAGTCTGTAGTTGTGATAATGAACTTGTGTCCTCTTGAAGAAGATGGATGGATCTGACCCACCAAATCAAAGGCCCATTACTGAAATAGCCATTAACTGATGAATGGAATGAGCTCCTTGGTGGGAGTGTGAATCAAATTTTTATGAAGCTAACATTGTTTACAATACTATATAGCTTCTTTTTCGATATTTGGCCAATAGTAACCAGCTCTAATAAGTTTATGAGCCAATGTCAGACTGCTCGAATGAGAACTACAGATGCCTTCATGCCCCTCAGCTAACACACGTTGGATGCGTCGGGCTCTAGACACCTATGGAGGGTACCGTCTAGACCTCACCTATACAATTTGTTAGCTACAATGACGTAACATGAAGCACTATAGATTAGGTGGCATTTTTCATTCTGGGTATAAGTGTCTGGAATGATTTGGTCCCAGAGGTAGGAGTAGATATGATGGTAGCAGGATGAATCATGTCCAATGACTGAATAGATCATCCTAGATTTAGGATTATTATAGGTTGGGTAGCATAATGTTTCCACTAGGAACTCATGTTGGAAGTCATTTTATGGAATCTATAACATAGAGGCAAGAGTAGCCATGTCATCTGCTACTTTATTATCTACTCTTGGAATCTGCTGGAAAGTAATATGAGAAAAGTACTTTTTTAGATCATCAACCATTCATTTATAAGGCACCATCTTATCATCCTTTTTTTGATATGTGTCATTGACTTGATTGATAACCAATTGTGAGTCTCCAAAGACCTTAAGCTCATCCACATGCCATTCAATAGATATCTTCATGCCATTGATTAAAGCTTCATATTCAGTGATGTTATTTGTGCAAGGGAACAACATCTTATAAGCTTTTGGTAAAGAGTATCTCTGTGGTGTGACAAATAGTATTTTGACACCTGACCCTTGTTGGGTAAATGAGCCATCAAGGAACATAGTCCATGTCTAATGTGTGAGAAGTATTATGGACTCATCTGGAAACTCAAACTTCAATGGTTGATAATCTGTTATAGGTGCTTTAGCTAGTTGATCTGCAATAGTTTTCCCTTTAATAGCTTTCCTCTCTACATACTCAATGTCAAACTCACTGAGTATCATGACCCATTTTTCTAACCTACCCATAAGGGCACCTTTGTTAAGTAAGTACTTTAATGGATCGATTTTAGCAATAAGTCTTGTAGTCTAAAAACACCATTGCCAAACAAGCTTTTTCAATGACAGAATAGTTCATCTCATAAGAGACCAGAGTTCTATTGATATAGTATATAGCTCTTTCTTTGTTGTTCTGATCCTCTTGAGCTAGAAGTGCACCCAAAGATGTGTTTGTAGCTAAAATGTAGAGGATAAGTGGCTTCCCATGAATAGGAGGCATCAAGATTGGTGGATTAGCAAGATATTGTTTAATCTATTGGAATCCTTTCTTACAGTCTTCATTCCATTCATAGGTCACACCTTTATGTAGAGTCTTTGTGAATGGTTGTGACTTATCAGAAAATTGTGTAATGAAGCACTGAATAGATTGTAGTCTACCTTGAAGTCCTCTCCTCTAACTGATGTTCTTTGGTGGAGGCATGTCCATGATAGCTAAAATTTCTCAGGATCTACTTCTATGCCTTTAACATATATGATATAACCCAATAGTTTTCCATAAGTGACACCAAATGCACACTTTTTTGGGTTGAGCCTTAGACTAAATTGCTCCATTTGATCTAGTATAGGACCTAGATCTGCAAGATGTGTTCTCCATTGCATGCTTTTAGCCAAAGTGTCATCCACATAATCCTCTATTATTTTGTGCATCATGTCGTGAAAGATGGTTGTAACAACCCTTTGATATGTGGCTCGAGAATTTTTTAGTCCAAAGGGCATGACATTCCGATAGAACATTCCCCAAGCACATGTGAAGGATGTCTTTTCTTGGTCTTCTGGTGCGATTTTTATTTGATTATAAATAGAAAAGCCATCTATTAGAGAGTACATTTGGTAGCCAGCTGTCATGTCCACTATAATGTCAATATTGGGTAATGGAAAATCATCTTTAGGACATGCTTTATTTAGATCCCTAAAGTCAGTGCACACATAGATAGATTTATCATGCTTTGTGAGTGGAAAAATATTACAGATCCATTTTGCATAGTTAATAGCTCTGATGAAACTAGCTTTGATAAGTTTTTCTAATTCAGCTTTGACCAAAAGTGCCACATGTGGATGCATCTTTTGAAGCTTTTGTTTGACAGGCTTAATGCCTAGTGTAATAGATAGATGATGCATGATTAGATTGGGATCCAATCCAGGCATATTAGAGTAAGTCCATGAAAAATTGATTTTCTTGCTTCAAAAGAAATTGGTGAACTCTTCTTTTTCTTCGGTAGTTAATGATTGTGCTAGATGAATAATCTGAGGTGTAGCTTCTATACCCAAATTCTTTGGTTGGGTCAGCTCAATCAGCACTGATGATCTCTCTTAAAAATGACTCGAAAGTGTATCAAGTATCTCATCCTCGGGTGCCTCAGAGAGGTTTTCACCCTTGGATACGTCTTTTATTTTTTACTTTTTTCAGCTCTGACATTGCCACAATGTGATTTTCACCTTCAGAGTGCCTATTCTTTTTTCTTTTAATTTGATGACTAAGATACTTGATATCAACTTCAGTCATGTTGACACTATTGTCACTGGTGGAAAACATTATAGGTTCAATAGCGTTAAGGTAACAGGCCAAAGTGCAGTCATTCTATAACATAAGGACTTCACTAGCTGGTGAGGAAGAGTTCTAGTTGATAAGTTTTGGATGGCGGAGTGAAAGAGTAGTGGCGTGTTCAAGTGTGTTCACAGTATAGTCATCAAAAGTGTGGATGAGCAAGTTGAGACCTAAAGAAATCACATCCAAAGGTGTGTTCAATTCCTCCTGAGACCTCACATCAGAAGTAGAGGGTATGTCAGTGTTAGTAGATTCACACTCGGTCATCCTAACACTAGACCCTTCACCTACTTTGAGAAGGTTTTCATATACATGAACAACATCTATATCTTTGAAAAAAGTCACATCAAACAGAGAATCAAACTCATACTCATGTGAATCAGTGATGCTTGATATGATAATTCTATCAATACTAGTTGTACCATTCGACTCATCTTCATCTCTTGTAGTATTAATGGCTTGTTGAAGTTGATCTTGTTCAAACCACTTTTGGAAAGATGGCAGTATGTATTGTTCATCCTGGAAATCAGGATTGTCAGTTAGTGTATCTTTCCATTGGTCATATGTGAGTAGGTGCACTGAAGCGATGTCATACATGAATCACTATCAGTCCCTACCAAATGGACATGTATAATAGGTTCATCTAGTTCTTCAAATAATACAGCAAGATCTGGAGGAATGGGATATGGAAAGATATCCTTGTCAGAGCTGTCCTCTAGACTTGCAATTGTGGTAATGTCTTCAGGTTCTGGTTGACATTCTAGTTCTAGTTCAAACTTGTTAATCCCTAGATGAAATGAGATCTTCTTGAAGCATAGACCTGTGGTGTCCTTGGTTTGACAACCTATGGCTTCAATTGGTTCAAGCAAACCATTATCATTCAACCCTATAGGACCACTCCCTTTATAGATGAAGCATTTCATGAGCTTGAAACCTTCACTGTTTGGTTCATCTACTATATCATGAGAAGGAGTGATTTGTTTAGATTTGTTTTCCTTTCTATAAAGCCAAGTTGTAATAGCTCTTTCCTCATCTTCATCCTGTAGTGGTGTTGTGGCCTTGACAAAGGCACCATCATAAACTATTTGGGGAGAACAAGTAGAAGGTTTGTTGTTCTCAGAGGGTCTCCCGTAGGAACAAGGAGATGGAGGCAAAGCTGCTAATGATAACACAAGTTCAATTTGATACCCTCCCATGCCTATATCCTTAAGCTTCAGAGTTTGTTCTATTTCTTTGAGTTTAGCATCATAGAATTCAGTGGACTCTCTATTAGTTGGGACCAGATTGTCTGCAGATTGTGTGAGTGTGTTGCAAGAATTGTTTGTATTGGCAGGAACTATCACTTTTGCTCCATGGAATGGGAACTTGATACATTGATGATACATAGATGGAACCACCTGCATTTCATGGATCCATGGTATACCCAAAAATATGTTGTATGCAAGAGGAATATCTAGAACTTGATAGAGAATATCCCTCTCAACAGGTCCAACTTGGATAGGTAGCACAACCAGACCTTTGGATTTGCATTCTTTTTCATCATATGCCTTAATAGTGATTTTCTTGTAGGCATCTATGCAATCTTCATCATAGCCTAATTGAGTGAGCAGCTTAGCAAAGAAAATATTGAGGCCAACACCATTGTCAATGAGGATGCAGCAAACACGCTTTGGACCTATCATGACTTCTATATGCAAAGGAGCATTGTACGGATGGCTCAGCGAATGGTCATCTTCTTCAAAAAAGGACAAATAATGTGGTGAGGTCAAGTGACCCACCATGGATTGAAACTGATCAAGATCTAAGTCTTTTGGGACATTTGCCTTGGTGAGGGCTTTATCAAGAATCTCCCTATGAGCAAGCAAGATCTTCAACAGATCAAATATATTGATCTGAGTGTTGGTACGTTATAGCTTGTCTAGAATGCTAGAATTAGCTATGATAGGTGTAGGGACTGATTTTGAGTTCTTGTTGGTAGGACCAATAGCAGCTTTATCTATAGATTTCTTTTGAGTAGATGCAGAAGGGTCGAGACCCTTAATGGTGATTTTCACACAAGAGCAAGTAACAATGTTTGCAAAATCTTGAGATGATTCAAGTTTGGAAGAATGAGACCTGGGGCCTCACAAGACAAAATGAGTCTTTGGTTTAGGATCATCCTTTCTCCCCTTGATAGTAATTACATCACAATACTCAACCTCAATAGGTTCAATTATGTTAATGACATTGTCATTGGTAGTCTATGTGTAGTTAACCTTGGCATTGGTATTCTTAGTCTTGGAAGATTCACCTTTCTCATGAGGAGGAAAGAAATCTTTAAATGTCTGATGATATGAATTCTTGTTATGGCTATTAACAACAATGTCACTATTGTTAATCAAATCTTGGACCTTATGGCACAGTTGGAAACAAGTAGAAGTCTTATGACCCTTGTTTTGGTAATAATCATAGTATGTGTTGTCATTCCACCAATGAGGTCACGGTTGTGGATCATAGAGATGCTTTTCCAAAGGAGCGAGTATCTAGTTTTGCATGAGAGTCTTATAAACCACATCAAGTGATTATCCTAAGGAAGTAAACTCACGCTTGGTTCGAGATGCCCAAGGCTTGTTTTTAGCAAATCTTGAAGGTTGTTGAGTGTTTGTTGCAGCCTTTTCAGTAGCTTTGACTGCCTGTATACTAGAGGAAAGATTGAAAAAATATTTCACAGGCTTCGGGGTCACATTGTCAACTACTCCATCATTCACAACATCACTATTCTTGTTGAAAAACTTCCCTTTATTTTTTTTTGAGAAGGAAGACCCTTATTTTTTATCCTTGTTCAAAGTCAACTCTCATTTCTTGATCATAAATGCTTCTATTCACACAACTTTCTTAATCATGCTATCGAAGGTTAGGGGACCTTGTAATTGTACTTGATATCCAAAATTTGGGACAAGATTGTCCAAAAAGATGTCGAGCCTTTCAGACTCTGGTAGTTTGCAAGGATACTTTATACATAGTTGTCTCCATCTTTGGAGAAATGTTAGGAAAGGTTCCCCTTTTAATTTCTTTAGATTGTAAAGGTCTCGTATTTTGACCAAATGCTGAATATTATGTGAATAATGTTGGATAAACAAATTAGCAATCTTGTAAAAAGTCTTGATTCCAGTGGGTAACCAAGAAAACCACTCCATAGCTGGTCCACCCAAGCTATGAGGAAATAGGCACATAAGATATGTCTAATCATGTATAAATTCCATAGATAGAGTGCCAAACTCCCTCAAGTGATCCTAGAGATCAGTAGTTCCCAAGTATTTGTCATATTTAGGTAGCTCTACACCTTTGGGAAGAGGCAGCATGTGAAGACTCTTATCAAAGGGGAAAGGACAGATGCTTTCCATTGTCAACTATTGTATGGGTTTATCCTTATCCTTTGCAAGTTGGCTAATTTGGTCTTGCATGTCTCAGATCATCTTTTGCAACTTAGCGGTCTCAGTCTCTTCTTCTTTGGCCACAAGCATTTTGACTTGGTAGTCTGAGGGTAATTTGGCCACTTGTTTGGCCAGCTCAAGAAAGTATTTCTCCTTCTCTTCTAGAAGGAGGATCTCCATCATCTTGATAAGACGCTTGTTGGCTTTTGCAACATCTATGTCATTTTGGGTTATCATCTCATCATTATTACCAAGAATCTCATAAATGCTTGGAACTTGATCTTGACTCTGGTCATGTGGAGGAGGTCGATAGTGATATGGTTGTCAGTCACCTTGAGATTTGTTTCCAGATTGGTCTTGATTCTAAACATTTTGGGATTGATCATAACGTTGATCATTTTGAGATTGGCTAGGACGTTGGTCATTTTGAGATTGCTCATGACTTTTGTGGTTTTGGCCTGGTTGGAAGTCGAATGGGTCTCCCATCTTATCAATGTAGGATTGTGTAGCTGTGCAAATTCAGCATGAGTGGCAATAGATTTGATATGATCAGTAGGTTCAAAAGGGTCACTTGAATTGATATCATCAATAGGATTGACCCATGAAAGTGGCCTTTCAAAGTTTATCTGATCTTGGAACAGTTGTCCTTGAAATAATAATTTAGGTTGTCTTTGAAACAAGGGATTATAACACTGCTGGAACACTGGTTTTGTGAAAATAGGATCGAAAGGGTTGATAGGTTTAGAAGAATCAATAGGATCAATTCTATAAAGTGACCCTTTCAGAATCTTGCTGGTATTCCCACAATGGGTTAAGATTTTTTGGAAACAATAAGTTGTAACATTCTTCAAACACTGGATTCTGATTCAAATTGAGGTTTAAATGAAATGAACGTCTTGATGGAATATGGATGAAGTGACTGAGAGGGGGGGTGAATCAGTCAACATAAAACACTTCACAATTAATTCTTTCCAGATCCCTTAGGATATCTTAACAATGTTATCTGTATTAGCACTCGGTAAATAGATTGCAGTAATTTTGAAGATGCATAAAGTATTAGCAAAATTATCTTTAGATATTCATCAGCACTGGTGTATGATTAAGATAGCAATTAAGAACACAAGAGACACAAGATTTATCGTGGAAACCCAATATGGGAAAAACCACCAATGTATCTAGATACTGATTTTCACTTTTCTGAAGTGATGCCCGGTTAGAAGCCAACCTGGTAAAAGGTTACAAAACACACTGTTAGGTGTGACCTTGTTAGAGGATTTAAAAACACCCTGCTAGGAGTGGCCTGGTAAGAGGTCTTGAAAACAATTCAATGGAATTATCACCTTGTTAGAGGATTTACAATATGGTTGTTAAACCAACTCGGTTAAGAGATTTAGAATTCACTGTTACAATGATAAGAAGGTAACAATGAAAAATGACTTGTATAATAATGCAACTGTCTTGCTGATTACAGATCTCTGTTCTGCATATGTGTGATCCTTCCTGATCGAATAAATCTGTGCTGCACCTCAAGGATATCTGAACATCCTTCACAAATTCGCACACACCTTTCCTGTCTTTCTTCTGTAAATCTTCTGCTATATTTCTTATTTATTTTTCACATTTGACCTTTTATTTATATGATTTTAGATTTGTCAAATCGACATTATTTAGTATAACAGTCGGCTGAATTAAGCAAACTCTTTTTGCAAAAATCCTTCAAGGGCCGACAGTGCTCGGTGACCATAACTTTCTATAATTTTTCAGAGACCGAGGGAACTCGGTAAACACTGACAATCCTTTATCTTCGATAACCGACTGAACTCGGTAAACACTAACTTTTCTTCGATGACCGACTGAACTCGGTAAACACTAACTTTTCTTCGATGACCGACTGAACTCGGTAAACACTAATTTTTCTTCGATGACCGACTAAACTCGGTAAACACTAATTTTTCTTTGGTAACCGAGTGAACTCGGTAGACACTGATTTTCTTTGATAACCGAGTGGACTCGGTAAGCACTAATATTCCTGTCTGGCAGACCAACTGAGCTCGGTAGTAACTGGTTGCTGTAGACTATGACATTGTGTGACATCAAAGACAATATATAATTTGAGTAGCAATTTCCTTCAGACAATTGTTTCCAACAATCTCCCTCTTTGGCATTGATGGCAACACAATATGTCATAGCATAAGAAATTTGAAAGAGTTAGCTTGGTTCAGATTCAAATCTCCCTCTGTCAGCAAACTTCCTTTATCCTGAAAATTCTTCCTTCTGACTATTGAAAATTTCTTGAAGTAATAGCAAAGACATAGCAAACACTCCCTCTTTGACAACACATGCCAAAGATAATTCACATATTACCGGTGAAAATTAATGTACCTCAAGTACTGATTCATATGCAATGATTCCTTGAATATGCTGCATCAACTGGTTGATTTTCAATCATTTTCTGGTTGATGCATCACTAAAACTATATTTAGTGAGCCTCGGATAGGGGAATGACCCCTAACTTACCTCTTAGATACACAAATGCATCCTTAGGTAATGGTTTGGTAAAAATGTCTGCAATCTATTCTTTTGTATGAATATATTCTAATCTGATTTCCTTGTCCTGCACCAATTCTCTGACAAAGTGATATTTAATAGCAATGTGCTTGGTTTTGAAATGCATCACTGGATTCTTTGAAATGTTTATTGCACTGGTATTGTCATAAAATATAACAACTGGTTCTTTGATTTCAACCTTCATACCTTCTAATAGCTGTTTAAACCAAACAATATTTGAACAGTTTACTGCAGCAGCAACATATTCTGCTTCAGCTGTGGATTGAGATGTGCAATTCTGCTTTTTACTAGTCCAGGATACCAGTCTTTTTCCAAGAAAAAATGCTCCACCACTTGTGCTTTTTCTGTCATCAATGTTTCCTACCCAATCAGCATCAGTAAACACTTTCAAGTCTAGATTGCCTCCAAATTTATACCACAAACCATATTCTTCAATTCCTCTTAAGTATCTTAAGATTCTTTTGATTGCCATCATGTGATTTTCCTTAGGTTTTGCTGAGAATCTAGCTACTATACCGACTGCTAAGGCAATGTCAGGTCTTGTATGTACTACATACTGCAATTTTCCAATCATAGATCGGTATAGGGTCTGATCAACTTCTTTTGAATCATCATTTTTGGTAAGTTTCAGTCCAGTGCACATGGGTGTACCAACTAGTTTTGAATCTTCCATACCAAACTTCTTAAGTATTTCCTTAATGTATTTAGATTGAGTAATGTATATGCCATTCTTGCTTTGCTAAATTTGAAGACCAACAAAGAATTTTATTAAACCAAACATAGACATTTCAAATTCTTTGTTCATTTTCTCTGAAAATTCTTTGCACTGATCCTCATTCCCTGTAAATATAGTATCATCCACAAATATTTCTGCCAATACAATTTTGTCATCCGGTCCTTCTTTAATATACAGATTGCTGTTATCATTAGCTCTTTTGAAATTAATCTGAATCAAATAGTTATGGAGTCTTTCATACCATGCTCTAGGAGCTTGTTTCAAACCATACAATGCTTTGTGTAACCTGCAGACCATGTCCTTTTTATCTAGATCAACAAAACCTTCAGGTTGTTCAATGTAGACTTCTTCATCAAGAATTCCATTGAGAAATGAAGATTTTATATCCATCTGATATACCTTAAATCCTTTTTGTGCTGCATAAGCAAGTAGAGTTCTTACACCTTCTAATCTTGCAACAGGAGAAAAAGTTTCTCCATAATCTATACCTTCTTCTTGAGAATAACCTTTACATACCAGTCTAGCTTTGTTTCTAGATACTTGACCATCTTCATTTAGCTTATTCCTGAATACCCATTTTGTTCCAATTACATTCTTATCTTTAGGTCTAGGTACAAGAGTCCAAGTTTTGTTCTTTTGTATTTGTTCTAATTCTTCATTCATTGCTTCAATCCAACTTTCATTTTCCAATGCATCTTTGATATTTCTAGGTTCAAAATCAGTAAGCAGACATGTACCTTTTAGCTTGCTTCTTGTCATAGTACCATTTGATTTGTTTCCAATGATTTGATCCGGTGTATGATGTCTTCTGACATATTTGGCTAGTATAGGTTCCTTGCTTTTTGAATGATTCCTGCTGTTGTCTTCTAGGATCTCTTCTTCAGGTTGCTCGGGCTTGGTAGATATTTGCTCGGTAACTTTAGGCTGAGACTCGGTCTGAATTTCTTCCTGTGACTCAGTTTGAACTTCTTCCTGTGACTCGGTTTGTGACTCGGTAACTGTGCTCGGCTCGGTAGATATAGTTTCCTTATTGATAGTTGTGCCTGCCAATGTTTCAGGTTCAATGTAAATGAATCTTTTGTAGTTCTCAGGTTCCCTTTTGCTTTCTTCTTCAGTCTTTTCTGCAAATTCATCAAATTTTACATGTATACTTTCTATGACTTTGTGAGTAGATAAGTTCAAACATTTGTATGCCTTGCTTTTGCTAGAATATCCTAGGAATATTCCTTCATCACTTTTCACATCAAATTTATTTCTTCTGGATTCTTTTAAGATATAACACTTGCTACCAAATATTTTCATGTAACTTACATTGGGTTTATAGCCATACCATAATTCATAAGGAGTTTTGAATGTGTCTTTCTTCAATTGTACTCGGTTCAAGGTATGAACTTTAGTGCTGATAGCTTCCTTCCAGTATTTTATAGCGATGTTCTTTTCTATCATTAGAGTCCTTGCACAATCCATAATAGATCTGTTTCTTCTTTCTGCTATTCCATTTTTCTCAGGAGTTCTAGGAGCTGATACCTATCTTTTGATTCCTCTTTCAATGCAAAAGTTGTTAAAATCATGGGAGATGAATTCACCACCTCTTTCTGATCTTAAGCATTTCAATCTTTTCCCTGTTTCCTTTTCCACTCTTGCTAAGTACCATTTGAACTTTTCAAATGCTTCTGATTTCTCTCTTAAATACATAACAGTCATCATTCTAGAATAGTCATCAACGAAAAGAATAAAGAATTTATCTCTAGTATAGCTTTGTATTCCAATAGGTCCACATAAATCAGTATGCACAATTTCCAAAATTTCTTTAGACTGATAGTTCTTACTCTTGAACTAGTTTTACTCATTTTGCCAATCTGACAATTCTTACATAGACCAGTGTCAGGTTTCTTCAAAGTAGGAATGCTTCTAACCTTCTTGAATTTGCTTATTTTTATCATGTTATCAAAATTCACATGACATAACCTTTTGTGCCATAGCCAACTTTCTTCTATTTGAGCAATAAAGCATGAATATTCACTGAGATCAAGATAAAATAAGTTACCTTTTGTTTGTTTGCCTGATCCAATGAGCTTTCCTTTTCCGTCCAGCAGTCTTGCTTGACCATTCATGAATTCAACCTTGAAACCAGTGTTGATTAGCTGTGCTACACTTAGAAGATTATGTTTTAGTCCTTCAACCCAATAAGCATTATCACATATGAGTTCTTTGGTTAATGAGATTCTTCCTTTTCCTTTTATACAACAAGGTTCATTGTTTCCAAATCTTACATTACCACTATCACAGTCTTCTAGATATTCAAATTTTGTCTTGTCACCAGTCATGTGGTGTGAACATCCACTGTCTATTATCCATATATCATCTTTGCTTATATGAGAAATAAGTGCCATCTTATCTTCATCATCATCAGATTCATCTTTTATAGCAATAAAGACAATTTCTTCTTCACTATCATCAGAATCTTTAGCCATAAAACATGATTTCTTACCTTTATCCTTGTATGATTTGAAATTCTTTTTGCCATAGTACTTGTGACTTCTCTTCTCTTCCTTGACTTGCTTGTTTGGGCACCTAGCTGCAATATGTCTAATTTCTTCACATGAAAAATAGATTAAAGGAGTTTTACCTTTATATTTACCTTTCCCTCTAGAGTACTTCTTTGCAAGTAATGCTTCTACAATTTCAAGATCACTATCAGAACTTTCTTCTGATACTTCTTCACTTTCTGACTGAACTTCTTTAATTTTCTTGTTCTTCTTTAGTGAAACCTTGGCCTCAAATGCTGATTCAATATTTTTGGAACTAGGAACATAGTTGTCATAGTTGTCTTATTCAAAGGCTGTCAATCTTCCAACTAAAGCATCCAAAGTTATATTGTGGTTTGTTTCACATCTTCTTTCTTGAATAGCTGATACTCTTATTGCATAGATAGGGAGTAATGTTCTGAGTACCTTACTTATAACAGTTTCATCTGAGATTGTTCCTCCAAAAGCTCTAATTGCACTTACACTTGCTTTGATTCTTTCAACATATTTTGCAATGTTTTCATCTTCCTTCATATTCATCTTGTCAAACTGTCCTCTTAGGCTTTCTGCTTTGGCTCTTTTCACATTTGCATCACCACCATATATTTTCTTCAGTGCCATCCACATTTCATATGCAGTAGTGCAGTCTTTAATATCATCAAATTCTTCATAGCTAAGAGAAAATGCAATGTCTATCATCATGGTGTTGTGAGTCTTTTTATCTGCAATGTCTTCAACAGTTAATGCACCATTAGGAATTGTGTATTCTTCATCAATGTATTTGCATCCTAAATCACCAATGGAAGCCAGATGAAGTCGCATGAGACCTTGCCATGCTGAAAAGTTATCTCTGTTGAGCTTTGGAATTTCCCTCTTGTAAGACATCCTGATCTTTAGCTTAGGTCCTTGAAACCCTTCCTGCAAGCACCAAAAGCTCTGATACCAATTGATGGAATATGGATGAAGTGACTGAGAGGGGGGGTGAATCAGTCAACCATAAAACACTTCACAATTAATTCTTTCCAGATCCCTTAGGATATCTTAACAATGTTATCTGTATTAGCACTCGGTAAATAGATTGCAGTAATTTTGAAGATGCAGAAAGTATTAGCAAAATTATCTTTAGATATTCATCAGCACTAGTGTATGATTAAGATAGCAATTAAGAACACAAGAGACACAAGATTTATCGTGGAAACCCAATATGGGAAAAACCACCAATGTATCTAGATACTGATTTTAACTTTTTTGAAGTGATGCCCGGTTAGAAGCCAACCCGGTAAAAGGTTACAAAACACACTTTTAGGTGTGACCTTGTTAGAGGATTTAAAAACACCCTGCTAGGAGTGGCCTGGTAAGAGGTCTTGAAAACAATTCAATGGAATTGTCACCTTGTTAGAGGATTTACAATATGGTTGTTAAACCAACTCAGTTAAGAGATTTAGAATTCACTGTTACAATGATAAGAAGGTAACAATGAAAAATGACCTGTATAATAATGCAACTGTCTTGCTGATTATGGATCTCTGTTCTGCATATGTGTGATCCTTCCTGATCAAATAAATCTATGCTACACCTCAAGGATATCTGAACATCCTTCACAAATTCGCACACACCTTTCCTGTCTTTCTTCTGTAAATCTTCTGCTATATTTCTTATTTATTTTTCACATTTGACCTTTTATTTATATGATTTTAGATTTGTCAAATCGAAATTATTTAGTATAACAGTCGGCTGAATTAAGCAAACTCTTTTTGCAAAAATCCTTCAAGGGCCGACAGTGCTCGGTGACCATAACTTTCTATAATTTTTCAGAGACCGAGGGAACTCGGTAAACACCGACAATCCTTTATCTTCGATAACCGACTGAACTCGGTAAACACTAACTTTTCTTCGATGACCGACTGAACTCGGTAAACACTAACTTTTCTTCGATGACCGACTGAACTCGGTAAACACTAATTTTTCTTCGATGACCGACTGAACTCGGTAAACACTAATTTTTCTTTGGTAACCGAGTGAACTCGGTAGACACTAATTTTCTTTGATAACCGAGTGGACTCGGTAAGCACTAATATTCCTGTCTGGCAGACCGACTGAGCTCGGTAGTAACTGGTTGCTGCAGACTATGACATTGTGTGACATCAAAGACAATATATAATTTGAGTAGCAATTTCCTTCAGACAATTGTTTCCAACACGTTTGACGCTAGGTTGACTGATAGGAGATGAAGATTGAGGCAAACTTTCTCTTAAGATTTTCGGTGAGGAGGAACGTGAGGATCCCTCTTGACACTCAGGTTGAATAATAGGTTCAGAATGATCTCTTCCTTGGTTACAAGATCTACCTCTACCTTGTTTGATACCAAGGATGGGGAATGTGTTGTCACTTCTAGTTGTAACAGGCATAGACAAAAATGTAATGAGAGAGGACTTGGGACTATGCTAGAACTCTATCTCTAGGAATAGAGAAAAGGAGAGTAAGGCTAGAATAGCCAAGATGTGAAATGCACCTGGCACGAATCATTAAGAGTATGGATAGAACAGTCGAGATGTGACTATCACGTCGCAAGGTACAAAAGAAAAGTAAGATAGGACAAATAACAGAGAGACAACATGAGTTTAAGAAATAATCTATTAGTTTGCAGCTCGAGACACTCAGTTTCAGATAGTGCACGATAGGAGAACATGCAAACAGACCTCAGACAAAAATCAGATCAAGTAGAAAATTCACCAGTCAATGGGAAATAGCTCGCTATTTTGAAAATCAGGGTACAGGATCACACGAGAAAATGAAGTCTCATGTGAGGAAATGCACAGGTTCCTTATATATATATATCTCTCTCTCTCTCTCTCTCTCTCTCTCTCTCTCTCTCTCTCTCTGTATACCAGGGTTTGATAGATCAACATAGTTTTTGAGATAAAAGTTAGATTTCAAGACACAACATTGACTGTTCTCTGATATAATTTCTAGTTCCCAAATATTTTTAGGATAGTTTGAATCAACAATCTCAATTTGAATGTTGCAAGCAATCGTTTACAAGCATAAAGTTTTAGATCAAGCAATAGTGACGCAAGAAGTAGTCGCAAATAGTTCTACCAAGGACAAAGCAACTTGGAAGAATCATGGGAGTCTTTATTTAATCATGATGGATAGTTTAAGACTCGAAACAATCACTTAGTTATCCCTACAAAGAAAAATGGTAGAGAAGACAAAATTCATGCCTCACAACTTATGTGCATGCGTTCACCTCACACAGCTGTGTCACCCCCTAGAGGGTGCCCATGTTTTTCATGTTTCCAAGGACTCAATAATATATGTTCAAAGGTTACCCTTGAAGAAGGGCCCAGTGTCATATACCACCTTTAAACATCTAGGTGCATGCCTATGGTGAGAATCTAGGGGAGAGATTCTTCCCCCTTCCTTGCGCAAAGATTATGTCTCCTTTCGAAGGTGATTCAGGTAGGCAACTAACTAAGAAAAGTGTTTAGTGGGCTTCCATTCACACTAACCTTTGGTGCCCCTGATACAGGGCTAGGGCCTCACAACCACACCGGCACCCAAAATTCATACACCCCCACAAGCAAGGCTAGGAGCAGTGCCGCTCAGTACAACAGACGGAGCTTTCTCAAGATGATAGTCAAAATCAACAGAAAGAAGCTAACATGGCTTTGGAGTCTTCAGAATCAACAAATATTTCTTTATTATAGTGAGGTGGAATCACTGGCAATAGGTGTGTACTCACTTGGGTCATTCCTAGAGGTTCAACTTCTGGCAAGCCCTCTAAAGGTGACATAGACTTTGGCTTAAATCCAAGGGTTTGATTTTCTGATTCTCTCATATAGAGAAGAGCATACTTCTCTACCTCTTCACCTTACCCAAATATGCAAGACATATTCATCACCGAGCTAGTTCCTCCTTACCAATCCACAAGCTTTTGGGTTTTTGGTTCTCTCAAAGAGAGAAGAGCATAATCCCCTAACAAGTAGACGTGCCAAAGATTCGCTACCTTTCCTTGCTTCCCTAGGTATCTATCATGCTAGCAAGATCTGGGTCTCAGATTCATCCATGGGCATCACTTCCATGTAATGAAGAGCCTATTACCCTAGCTTGCTATCAAGACCCTTAAGAAATTTTAACAAGGCCCTAGTTATACTATGTGAGTAAAAAAAGTAAACAAGCACAATATTTTAAGATAGTCTTCGATAACTGTCTTGCAAGCAAACCGTTAGCAAGTTTTATGTCCTGGTCAAGTGTCCTGCAGCACATTGTTATGCTGTTAGAAAAACAAAGATATAAGAAGTAGCAGTATGTAATAAATGTCAAAAAATAGTGTAGGAAATTTGTAGAAATTGAGAAATTTTAAAATATTGATGGCAAGTCTCGCGTGAGGAAGTACAAGGTGTTGCATGAGAAAATGCAAGGGCCTGCACAAGATAGTGTTGTTTCATGTGAGAGATTTCTAATGAAAGCACAACTTCGCGTGACATGCTCATAAAAATCACATGAGAATCCATACACAGTGAAGTATGAATGTATGACAGAGTGCAGAATTTTCAAAAAAAGTTCAAGATCATTGAGGCCATAAATTAATTTTTTGCCCCACGATGGGCGCCAAAATATTTATGTTTGAATGTTGACCTGTAATTCAGCCATAGACACGACATAGTCATTTCTCAAATGAATGAATTATGACAATGAATATGAATTAGTCATTTCACAATATCGATTGAATCAACCTATCACCTCCTATTTAGGTGGGGTGTTTGAATTACTCTCAGATTCGAGAGCCCAACAACCATAGACCAATCACTAAAATGGAGGATTTTCAAAGTTAAGCATGAATGCCATTGAATTTTAAGCTAAGAAATGAGAATACAAATTAAGCTATGAACTTGAAATAAATATGAGAATGCAAATTTAATCTAAAGCTTGAAAAGTGCAATGAGAATTAGACTAAGAACTTGATAAGAAAACTATATTAAAGATGAGAATGCAATTATACTAGAAATGGAAATTATTCTAAATATGCAATGAAAAAGATTGAAAACATGAGAAGATTGAGACAACAATTCGCTATAGTTTTGGTACTCTAAAATTGCCTCCTCAAGTGAGGAAAAAGAGGTTCATAATATAGAAGAGCCTGGGTGAAGGATGAAGAGTTTCTTGGAAAGAAACGGCTGATTCTTCATCTCCATGGAGGAAGGTGAGACAAATTGGATAATTTTTTTAATAAAATAAATGAAATATTGTCACATATGGGTGACCTTCAAATAACTTTGAATAATTAAATTCAAGTGGGATATTTCATTTAGAGAATTAAAGAATTATTAATTCCTTTGATGTGTATTAGCTAAATGGGTGGAATTAATTTAATTAAAAGCACTAGGACTTTAGAATTAAATTAATTAATCATAGGGATTATTTAGCCAATAAATGTCAAATATTTAGGAATTAAATATAGTTTATGATTAATGCAAATTTAGGGTTTTTTGCATTTGACACCAAGTCAAATAAAGTCAATTAAGAGACAGAATTGCCTAGTACAATAGGACTTTGATGATGTAAAAATTTGAAGAAATGCACCAAAATTGATTAGAATTGTAAGGTGCCAATTTTGGGGTATTACACCTGGACAACTCTGTTTCCTTCAAGAAATTGGGCCCGAAATTAAACTTTAGCCATTGATCTTAGATCATCAGATGGTCTCAAATAATACATTTAACATTATAAAATAATGTATGTATGTTAGGAACTTAGGTTAGGTTATGTGTCTGTGTTATGTCCCATCTTTTGGAAATCGCCAATAAAATATTTTTTTCCCATAATTAACGAACGATTAGCCAATAAAATAAATAAATTTTTAAATGGTACATAAAATTCACCAATACAATTATTTTTTTTCCCTTCAAAACAATATCATTCGCCTCATATATTATAATTTTTTACTTCAAAAGAAAATTATTCACCTTATATTTTATAATTTTTTACTTGAAAAGAAAATTATTTGCCTCATATATTATAATTTTTTTCTTCTAAAGAAAATTATTCGGTAGCAATTGATGAAATTTTCATTCGACGGTGAAAAAATCGCCAATACAAACTATGAAAAATTATGGATTTGAAAAAAAAAATCGCCTGCATTAAAACAAATTCCCCCCTAAAATAATGTACGATTCGCTAGGATTTTAAATTTTTTCCTAAAAGGGGGTTTCTTAAAGTTATCCTTGCCAATCATTGAAATTTCAAATTCTCCTCATTTCATCAACAAATAATCTACACATTGTTTCATTTCCTCCAAATATTATATCATCAACATTTTTTTAACAATTAGTACCTTATCTTTGGATTCACTTTTCAAGTACACATTACTATTGTCACTAGTTCTAATGAAACATATTCTCATTAGATATGAGTGGAGTCTTTCATACCATGCTTAGGGTGTTTATTTTGAATCATACAGTGCCTTGTGAAGTTTACATACCACGTATTTCTTACTTTTTTCAACAAATCCCTCTAGTTGGTCAATGTACACTTCTTCGTCCAACATTCCATTAAAAAATGCAAACTTTACATCCGTTTGATAAACTTTGAAACCTTTGTGAGTAGCATTTACTAGTAAAATTCACACACCTTCTAGTCTGGCAATAGAAGCAAATGTCTCACCATAGTCAATACCTTCTTGTTGAGCATATCCTTTGCATACAAGTCTAACTTTATTTATGATCACTTCTCCATTTTTATTTAGATTATTTCCCAAAAATCCACTTTGTACCAATAAAATTCTTATCCTTAGGTCTCGATACTAATGACCAGATATTGTTTTTTTCAATCTGATCAATCTCTTGTTTCATTGCATTGATCCAATCTTCATTTCAAGTGCATCCTTGACTAGTCTAGGCTCAAATTCATAATTCAAACATGTATTGTCTCTCAACTTACTTCTTGTCATGACTCTTGCATTTTTGTCTTCAATAAATTGAGTCGGTGAATGGTTCTTTCTCACATACTTTTCTAGCACTGGCTTGGTTCTCTGTTCTACAACATTTTCATCTCTCGACGGGGGCTCAACTAGTTACTTGGTTTCTTCTTGCATCTTGGGTATAGTACCAGAAACTCCTTCCTGTACATATACAAATATTTGATAATCTTCTAGTTCCTTTTTGTTACCTTCTTCATTTCTTTCTGCAAACTCATCAATCCTTACATTTTTACTTTCCACAATTTTGTTGGTAGCCTTATTTAGATATTTATAAGCTTTTCTCTTTATGGAGTATCCTAGGAATATACCTTTATCTCCTTTTGAATCAAACTTTCCATTCTTAGTATCTTTCAGAATGTAACACCTACTTCCAAAAAATTTAAAAGTAGCCAACATTAGGTGTATGTCCATAGCAAAGTTCATAAGGAGTTTTATTTGTACCTTTCTTCAATTGTACTCGGTTGAGGGTGTAAATAGTAGTACTAATGGCTTCTCGCCAGAATGTTTTTGTAACCTTCTTTTCAATCAACAATGTTCTAGTGTAATCAACTATTGATTTGTTCCTTTCTTTCAACTATGCCATTCTGTTATGGAGTTCTCAGTGTAGAGACTTGTCTTTTAATTCCATTCTCATTATAGAAGATGGTAAATTCATCATAGTTAAATTCACCTCCTCTATTTGATCTTAAACACTTCTATTACTTACTTGTTTCCTTCTCAAATCTTGCCTTATAACATTTAAACATTTGAAATGCATCAGACTTTTCTTTTAAGAACATTACAGACATCATCCTTGAGTAGTCATCAACAAACAAAATGAAATACTGATCACTATAATAACTTTGTGCTCTCATAGGGCCACAAAGATCAATATGAACTAATCTCAATATACCATTAGATGAGTAAGACTTGCTTCAAAAACTTGAATTAGTCATCTTACCAATTTGACATTCCTTACACAACTCTATTAGGCTTGCTTAATCTTGGTAGGCCTCTGACTTTATTTTTCTTACCAACCTTGATCAAGTTATTAAAATTTACATGACAGAGTCTTATGCCATAACCAAGCATCTTCATTTCTTGCAAACAAACACACATTTCCATTAGAGTTCAGATAAAATAATTTAGCTTTAGATTGTCCACCAGTTCCAATCAAATCTCCAACAACATCATAGATCTTTACTTTTGTGTTCAAAAACTCTAGTCGCTGACCAATGTTATTCAATTGTGCAATACTCAACAAGTTGTATTTTAGTCCTTGAACCCAATAGGCATTGTCACATTTAATCTTTTCATTTAGCATAATGGACCCTTTTCCTTTAATAGAACATGGAGCATCATTTCCAAATCTAAGAAATCCTCCATCATATTCTTCTAAGTTCTCGAACTTATCAATGTCACCAGTCATGTGATGTGAACAAACACTAACAATAATCCAAGGGTTGGTTTTACTCGCTTGAGAAATAAGAGTTTTTTTCATCTTCATACATTTCTTCTTCTGAGTCATCCTTCATAGAAACATAAACCACCTCCTCACATTCTTCTGTGTCATTAGATTCATCATCAGTTATTCCTTCCTTAGCTAGTTAGCATGATTTCTTTCCTTTATCCTTGAAGTATCTAAACTTTTGGTATCAATTCTCCTTCTTGTCCTTCTTATCATTTTGTAGACACCTAAAAATCCATCTGTCAATTAAGATTATTTTAGTTGACAAAAGACCTAATGACATCATCATTTATTAATTAATTAATTAATTAATTAATTTTTATGGTCATTGCCCCTTCTCCTATTTTAATTAAAGACATTTAATTAAATAATATATCCCAAAAGAATTTAAATCCAATTTGAATGATATTCCCTCCAATTTATTAATTATTTAATAAATTATCCCTCAAAATTCTTTAAATAAATTCAATATTTATTTAAAAGCCTAAAACCCTAGAAATCTTCTAGAAAACCCTAAACCTATCTTCACTTTCCTAATCCCTCCCTAAACCTATTTAGAGGGTGATTCCTAACCCTCTTAGTCTAAACCCTCATCCTTTGACTTTTGGTCAACCCCTTTATTAATGAGCCTTAAATGCTCATTAATGACCCCTTACAGCCTCATTAATGGCTCTTACAATCTCTTAATGAGAATCCATGTCTCTTCTTCCATCTTGGTCCCCTAGCACACTTCCCTAGTGTTGCTCACACATGTGTGAGTAACCCTTAACCCTTATCCCCTTGACCACACCTCTTACCATAAACTAAACTCTACTCCTAACCCTGAATCTAACCCTAACTACCCTTTCTAACCCAATCCCTTCCTCAAATCCTATAAATAGTCTCTCTTCCAAGAGAAATTTACCAAATCACATATCATTTCATGCATTTTTATAATGTTAAATTACTTCTAGCTTATCTTAGCATATCTCCTAATTGTTAGATTTACTTATCTTTCAAGCTTTATAACTCACACTAGCTTAGATTAATGGATTGAATATAGTTCATTTTGAAGCTTTGCATATCATTTTCATCCATATCACACTTATCTTTGGTTAAAATCAAGTTAGCATAAGTATTCATAACTCAAATTTGCATTCTAGCTTCATTTAGTTCCTTGGGACTCTAGGGGCAAATCAGGTTCACCATACCTAGTTTTCTACCATTATGGGGTATCCATGGTTCCTAAATTATCCTAAACCTTCCTAAATAGCATTGGGGACATGCTCCTTGTTTTTTGAGAGCACACCCACATCCCTATTCAAAGAGAAAATCAAACAATGACAGGGTGCTCCCGTTTAAGCTCTATCTGAGGTGTCTTGCAAATAGTTTTACTATATGTTAGGTATACTCTTGGTAGGCCCAGTGGGAGCCCACCATGCTTCACAACTACTTTTTTAGGGTTTTAAAGACAAAAACCCATTTTTTTGGAAATCTTGTCTTGTTTAGGGTGAATTATCATATGAGTAAACTCCCTGGGATTGTTTCTCATATTGGTACTTATTTATACTCGTACTAGAGGTGTCGATTACTCGTATGAGACTTTTGTATGTATTTTTTGCCTTTTTTGAGCCCTCTAGCCCTGTTTGCTCATACCAGGAGGCAAAGTTACTTGTATGTATATACACCCTAAAATGGTCACCTAGACTTTGGGCCCCCATTCTACAATTTATCAAATTCCTAAATCAATATTCTCAAAAATTAACATTTTTCATTATATCAATTTCCTTGATCAAATCCTATTTTTGATTATTCCTTGGGCTAACCATTTTATCCTAAAGTCTTTATTTATTTAAAAGGAATATTTCCTCCCCTTTTAATAAATAAAAAGCCCCCACTTTTCCTCTTATCCTAAGTTGCACAAATAAAGCATTATTCTTATTTTATAAAAAGGGAAAAAGTACTTTTTGTCTCATATGGACACAAAAGTCAACTCCTATTTTCCTATTAGAGGATATTTGTGCACAAGGATCGAGCTTCCATTTTTTTTTCTCCACCGTTGATTAAGTCTTTTGCCCCTTAATCTCAATGGTCCATTTCACCTCATTTCTTATAAAAGGAGAGCTCTCCTCCTCATTTTAGGATCATGTTTTCATGCTAATGTTATGCTGCAGGTTTTCTAGGTCTATTTGGAGCTTTCTTGAAGACACTTTTGCATCCAAGCTTTGAAGATCTTTGTTGCATTTCATTTAGTTTCATATTTTCTTTCATAGTTGTATTGATAATGGCATTTCTAGTATAAATTTTCTTTTATGCAATAGAATAATCTCACATAGTCTAATTAGGAAGGTTGTAATCTTTTGTTATTTCCTTTCAATAGCTTAATTGCATCTTCACCCTCATAGATTAATTTGCATTCTCATATAGGTTTGCATTGCATTGCATACATCTTTATTTCATTGGAGATATTGGCACTCTTGCCCTTCTCTTTGATTTGGAATCTCTCATTGTGTGGTTGACTAGCAAGGTCATATGCTTCATAGCTCTAGCTGAGAGCAAATTCATAATCTTGCAACTCCATACATAGAGAGCTATGGATCAATTTGTGAGGGCTCATTCTTGAGTATTCTTGCATGTAATGATTCATAGAAGTGTGGTCACATTTTCACCATACATTTTTGGTGCCCACGGTGGGGCAGAGTAGCTTAACTTTGTCCTTTCATTTTTGCATTTTCATCAATTTTTTGGATTAATTTCGGCTTAATTTTCAGTCTCTATTTTTCTGTCTCAGTATATTGTGCGATACAGTCCAGGTATATCACGTGATAGTTCACTCCATATCATGTGATACTTAACCTAATTGAAATATCACCTGACTGTTGTAGGAATTATCACTTGGTGTCAGGGGAAGTATCGCCTGGCTTAAGGCAAAATATCGCTCAGACTTAAAATATCTCACTGTTATACAAAACTGTATCACGTGATATTTTTGGTGTCTGCAGTGTGTTGCCTGTACCAATAGAGAGCTTTAATTTGAGTTATTTAGCCGAGTTTAATCTTAGATAGCTTGTTGTTTCTGTTCACTGCATTTAGACAGAGTTTATTTACATCTTCTAGTTAGATCTTGCATTGTTTCACTTAGATTTTGGTTTTCCTAACCTCTTGTTGGTTTAACAAGTTGTGCTTGTAGGTGCTTTTTCTTGAAATATTTTTCCAAAAGAACGCATGTCAAAGCTTCAAATGCACAAGGGCTACTAATGGTTTTTGTAGGGCTACCCAAAGCATAAAAAAAAACCAAGTGCTTGTGTTTTATTTCATTTCAAGTGTGGCAATCACTAGTTGTTCATTTTCATAGGAATCTTAATATCTTGTGGAAGGGATTTTGAGGTGGTAGGAGAAGTATGCTCTTCACCCTTGTGGTGAACCAGAAAATTCTGACCCATCTTGAAATTTTGGAAGCAAGAGGGTAATTGAACCTCTTTTTGGTGTGTTTGGGAGCAATTCTTGAGATGGGGGAGTATGCTCTTCACCCTTGTGGTGAACCAAAAACCTTGAACCTCAAGAGTTAATCCATTCTTTGTTTAGCATTAGAATCCTTTAACGAGATTTCTCTTGAGCAATCAAGAGGAATGACCCAAGTGGGGACAAGCTAATAACGAGCTATTCCGACCCACTATAAACTCAAGGCTATCAAGGACAAAAAATGTTGGTAGACATAACACTTGTCTTTGCTTGATGTGAGTAGCTCATGGGATTGCGACCATGGGGAAAGCATTGAGCAAGAATGCTTAAGGTACTCTTGAGGCCACAAGGTCTGAGTCCTCTATGAGGAGCAAGAGGAGTGTTGTGAATGGAAGCCCTAACTATGAACCATTAGATAGAAGCCACTTTATTTTGCCGCTTATCTTTTTGGTGCAAGGATTGATCCAAGTGGAACAACCCAGATCACCTTAAGATACTCACCATATGTGTTCCTTTGGTTGTGTCTTTGGCACTTCCATGAAAAATCCAATATCTATTGTGGGTAACCACTTTGTGTGAGGCAAGGGAACATCAAGTTGTGGGCTAAGTTGATAAGCATTGAGCCTTGACTTTTTAGGATAGATTTTCTTGAAGTGTCTTCAATTGTGTGATACCAGTATAAATGTTCTCAACATACAAATAGTTGGTAGCATTCATAGGGTGCTTTTTTTCAATTTTGATATCACAAGTGTTTGTCTTGGCAAGGTTGCTTTTGCCCTTGTTTCAAGTGTTTTAAGACATGTTTGATCCCATGTTGTTTGCAAACCTATCAATTTTTTGCTGATATTGTGATTAAAATAAAAAACATCAACCCTCAGACTGAAAACTTTGATCAAACAGACCCAAAAATGCAAATTTTACACAATTCTGGTCAAGATTTGAACAATTCTACAACAATATTGCCTGCAGTGAGAAGTTATATCGTGCGATAGTTCGCACCTTCTAGACTATCACCTGCCTTGCCTGGTGTTTATCACCTAGAAGTTATCAGGTCTGTCACCTGGTAAAAGGTGAAATATTTCCCTCTTATAGGTATGTCACCCGGTTAGCCTGAAGTCTATCACCTGGGTAGAGTCTATTGTGTTTCTAGTTCAGCCAGCTTCAGTTGCTGTTAGTCAGCTTAAGTCTTTGAGTAGGTTGTTTACTCTATTGTTGGGGACCTATCTTGGCTTTAGATCTCTGGCTTTTTCCCTCTTGGGATAGCATCAATTGATTTACAAGGTCACTTTGGAAATAATTGTCAAGTTAGAAGGATATTCTTGGTGAAAAAGTTTATCTCTAGAATTGTTAGCTACATTCTTGGAAAATTTTAGTACTCTTATTGTCCAAATCATTTTCATTTAATCTCAATTTCAATTATATTTTGGCCTAGTCCAACCTCCTAGTTCAAAAGTGTAAGGGTAGTCACCCTTTGATTTGAAGCACCTTTTTGACAGTGTTGGTAAAGCCCCTTTTGATATTTCTATCTTTTCATTTCTCTTTTGGACAATAGAGAACTTTGATTATCCTAGTTTGGTGTTGACACTTTGAGAGGTCACGCTATCATTAATGATCTCTTTCTTTCATGTCAATTACAACAAGGTACCAAGTCAGTCAAGGGAAGTGACCCCCTGTTGTATTTAGCCAGTTACCACCAGTTAAGACTCGTCAACAACACAAGGGAAAAGAACCCCTTTTCGATCAATCTCCTAAAAGTGAACCCGAGGTTTATTTTAATCCCAGCGAAGTGATTACCTCTTTAGCACCTCTTTCATCAAGTATGGACATGAGTTACACTTTCACACGACAACAAAGAGAAGTAATGAACCAAAATCTTGATGACATATTTCAACGACATAGGGGTAACATGACGTCTACTGGGTCTGCATATGCTAGCCCACCTGGATCACCTCCTATTAGCACAAGATATCTTGATGCTCACCAATGAGCTGAGAGACATTACTGACAAACTCACTCAGATTCAGGGTCACAACACAAAGACCAGAATAATGAATCTAGTGACCACCATATCAATGCAATTAATGCAATCAGACATTAAAGGTAATCTTCTCCACTGAAAGATACCTCTCAATATGCAAGAACAAGGTTGAAAAGAATTGAAAGGGAGAAGCAAGCCTATCTAGATGAACAAGCTACCAAAAGGGAGAAATTTAGACAACTAGAAGAAGAGGAATGTGCATTATTGGACATAAGAAAAAGAGTCACTCAAGAAGAACAAGATAGGATCTATTCACAGCAACTCCAAAATTGATTCAATGGGAAGGGTACCAATAGTGGGACCAACCCCCATCTACCCTCTCACCAAGTCCTATAAGAAGGTCAAGGACACCCTCAAGATCTCGAAGTCCTAGGGGTAGAAGGATTTCAAGATATGATCACCATAGGAGACAGTCACCTCCTAGATGTTCACAACAACCCTCCCAATGAGCACATCATGGCTCACAACATGGAGGAAGTTATGCCAACTTTGATCATATAGATTTTATGACCATGCAGCAAGAACCATCTTTCCAAGCATATGTGGAAAGATATGTGGAACAAAACAAGGATCAATTTCTAGAAAGTCTCATCAACAAAGGTGCTAAGGTCCCATATGATTTTGATGTGCACCAAAAGATTAAGAAACAAAATCCTTCAACCAACAAGGTGATCATGAAAATGCAAAGGGACATAGAGAAAATGAGAGCTCCTAAGAGTACATTCAACTTGGACTCCATATGTCCCAACCCTATAGACAAAAGTGTGGTGATGATTGAATTTCCTAAGAAGATTGAGTTCCCAACTTATGACAAATATGATGGCAGTGGTGACCCTCATGACCATGTTAGACAATTTTATATAATGAGCTTTTCTTTTCATCATGAAGACTCCTACTTAATGAGATTATTCCCAAGGAGTCTAAAAGGCCAAGCTATGGAGTGGTTCACCAACCTTACTCCTCCAGTGAGGACATTTAAAGAACTTGTCCAAAGATTTGTCCATTATTTTGCTTACAATCTATCAACGTCAGTCATAATGCTTGATTTGTGTAAACTCAAACAAAATCAAGGAGAACCTTTTGTCACCTTCTTGCAAAGATGGAGATGGTTGTGCTCGAAGTATCCTAGAACAATTCTCGAGGAAGAATGAATAGACATAATTGTGAGCAATTTAATACCAGAGCTAAGATATGAAGTGAGGAAAATGGTTTTTAACTCTTTTGATACCATGGTAGAGACTGCATGTCGCATAGAAGATGTCCTAAAAGAACAAGGCATTTTGGCCAAAACAACTAATAACAACAATAATAATGGTAATAAGGACAAAAAGAACTCTTATTGGAATAAGAATAAGCAAGTGGTCAATGATGGAGTTTTTGACTCATCACAACCTAAGAATGAAGGAGTTCTTAATCTCTCTAATGCAATCCAATCCATGAAGCTACAGAAATCCTCAGAACAACAAGAGAGTAAACCCAAGTATCAAGGGAGACCTAAAGCAGAAAATAGACAATTTACCAAACTTGGAGACTCATACACAGATATTTTCAAAACATTGATTGCTCATAATTTGGCACAACCTCAAGATCCTGCCAAACACCGCATACTAGATCCTAAGCCTCGTTGGTGGGATGAGAAGGCTTTTTGTGTCTTTCACAATGGAATCGAACATGATATAGAAAATTGCTTTAGACTTAAGCATCTTTTCCAAGATCTTATTGAAAGTGGAAGATTACAAGTTGATGGGTTGACCACAAATGTTGACCACAAAGCTTTTAAAGAACCCTTGCAAAAATATGAGAAAGGAGACAACTCTAAGGGTAAGAATGGCAAGGCCACTATCAACTACACTTACACAGCCATTGAGAATGTCATTAATATGCTTGAAGTTGTTGATGATAATGTCAACATGATGAGAGGGAAAGACCCCTATGGTTATGACTCACCTCCCATATTTGATGAAGAACCCATTGTTGTGCTTAGAGGTCCTCACTCATGAAGGATGTCTCAAACCCTCAATGTTGTCACTAGGAGTCAGTCTCAAGCTCCCATTGTTATTAGAGGTCCTAACTCTAGCAAGTCTAAATAGCCAATGACAAAGGGTGTTTTTCCTAAGCCTGCCATTGGTCCTGATTTGAACTATAACCTTGTTGATCAATTACAATGGACACCAGCACAGATATCTATTTTTGAGCTTTTGGAATTGTCCCCTAAGCATAAACGTGTCCTTGAGGATGCTCTACGATTGGCTAGTGTCCCTAATGATATAGATGTAGACTAATTCTAGAATATGGTCAACCACTTGGCTAGCCCTCACTACCTTACATTCTTAGAAGAAGATGACAAGTCATTAAGCCACCCACACAATTTGGCCCTTCACATAGAGGTTATGATCCACAAGACCTGTGTGAGGCATGTGTTGATAGATGGGGGTGTTGGGCTTAATATCTACTCTTTGAGCTTATTGATGGCCTTGGGTTATTTAGAAGAAGTCATTAATACAAGAAAAAAGATCACCATTAAGGCTTATGATGAAGCAGAACGTAGCCCTAAAGGGTTGGTTGTTCTTCCTGTTTGAATTGGTCCTGTAGAGAAAGACATTTTGTTTCAAATTGTTGGCGCTGGTCCTTTGGCTTACAATATTTTTTTGGGTAGACCATGGATACATGAGATGCAAGTAGTCCCATCTACTTATCATCAATGTGTGAAGTTCCCTTATAATGGAGTAGAAATTTGCATACCAGGAGACAGCACATTATCAGTCAACACAATTTTGGCAGGGTCTCATATTCCTTTGAATAGGGAGGCTGATACTTTTGCTACTACATTTGAACAATTCAAGACTATAGACCTTGGTATGGGGGATTACAAAATGGATACATTCATAAAATTGTTGATTTCCCCTAGGTCTTATGGCAAACCTTCTCAAGAAATGAAGCCCTCATCTTCAGCCATGACATTGTTCGATAAATTTGTAGAGTCCTCAATTCCGATTCAAAAGGAAAAAGAAGAGGTTCCCGTTAGGGACTGGATTTACCGAGAAGAGAAATATCGACATAATGAGAATTTTGCACCTTCTCCTAGAGCTTATGGGAGAGGGTATACATTGGTCAAGAATATAGGTTACCCAGGACATGGTCCCCTTAGTCATAGGTTGGATGCTAATGTTGAACCTCTTAACCATGCCCTTTTTGGATGAAGGAATAAGTCAACAGTTGGCTTAGGTTTTGAAAATGAGAAACAAACAAGCACCCTTGTCTCAGCTGCGATGAACAGTGACCATGACTCAGACTACACACCTAATCTTTCTAATCAACAAGACATGTCTGATGATTGGATGCCTTCAAAAAATCTCCTTTGGGGAGATTCAAAATATTTGACAATTGATAGTCCTACTATCCCAGCTACGATGAATAGTGACTATATGAATGCTAGATTGACAATGAAAAGTGTGGCTATCCTAGCTGCGATGGATAGTAACAATGCTAGTGCTAGAGAAAGGGAAACCTTTCCTAACCTTGAGGCTTCTACATCATGAGGCCCAAATAATGATTCAGAGATAGACTCACATGAGTTCAAATAGGACTCACTCTCAGATGCAACAGTTGATTTAGATATGGATGTTGTCCATACTTATCACACCCAAACCGATGTGACCAACGAGCCTAGCGTAGGACTAGAGGATTGGACTTCCCGAATTGCCTTAGTGGATGACACTTCATTTAGTAGGACAAATCCTGATTCAAGTATCTTAGAAGGAGACTTGATGAATCCCAATTGTATGGTCACTAGAGATAACACCTTCCACATACACAATGTTGAACTAGTCATTGACCTACCCCTTATTCATTTCCACCTAATTGATTGGTCTCAATGTCACCAAGAGCCTCAGCTCTTAAACTTTTAGAATGACTACGAAATTGCTTGTTACCTCAATGCTCTTGAACTTGTAGTCTCTTCCACCAGTGAACCTACAACAAGTATGACGAAGCTCGATATTAAGTACCTCAGTCTAAAAATAAAAGAAAAAGAAAAAAATAAAAAATGGTCCTGATGGCAAAAACCACTTTGTGGCGGTGTCAGAGAACCCAGAATAGTAAAAATAAATGACATATTCGAGGGTGAAAACCTCTTTGAGGTGCCTAAGGATGCGGTACTTAATAACTTGCCAAGCTACTTCCAAGATAGGTCATCAGTTCTCATTGCGCCCACACAACTAGTGAATTTGAATACAGAAGAGGCTCCTAAAATAGTGCACCTAGCTCAGTCTCTATCAGTTGAAGAAAAAGAGGCATATACAAAGTTTTTGCAAAAGAAGAAAATCAACTTTGCTTGGACATATTCAAACATGCCAGGGCTTGACATTGATCTTATTATGCATCATCTATCTATAGCTCCAGGAATAAAATCGGTCAAACAAAGGTTGAGGAAAATGCACCCTCATGTAGCTCTCCTTGTAAAAGTAGAATTAGAGAAGCTCTTAAGAGCTGGATTTATTAGAGTTATTGACTATGCTGAGTGGATCTCAAATATTGTTCAAGTTTCAAAACATAATAGATCCATTCGTGTATGTATAGACTTCAGAGACCTCAACAAAGCATGCCCAAAGGATGACTTTCCACTCCCAAACATAGACATGATAGTGGATATGACGACGGGTTATGAGATATATTCCTTAATGGACGGTTTTTTTGGATATAACCATATAAAAATAGCTCTCGAAGATCAAGAGAAAACAACTTTCACATGTGCATGGGGAACCTATTGTTGGAATGTCATGCCATTTGGCCTAAAGAATGCAGGCACAACATACCAATGAGCTATGACCACAATTTTTCATGATATGATGCATAAGAACATGGAAGATTATGTGCATGACACCTTGGCGAAGTCTAGGAAATGGGATACACATCTCGATGATTTGGAAGTAATTCTAGATTGCATGGAATAGTTTCAGCTTAGATTGAATCCGAAAAAGTGTGCATTTGGAGTTGCCTCAGGAAAACTTCTAGGATTCATAATTTTAGCAAAAGGAATAGAGGTTGATCCTGAAAAGGTCCAAGCTATCATAGATATGTCACCTCCAAAGAACATAAGTCAAATGAGAAGTCTTCAGGGATGACTCCAATCCATAAGGAGGTTTATTTCACAGCTTACAGATAGAGCACAACCTTTTAACAAAACATTGCATAAAGGAGCCACATGTATATGGAATGAGGATTTCCAAAAGAGCCTTGATCAAATAAAATAGTATTTGGCTAATCCTCCAATTTTAATGCCTCCTATTCTAGGGAAACCTTTGATTTTGTACATTTCAGCGATAGACTCTTCCTTGGGGGCATTGTTAGCTCAATTGGATGGCACTGGGAAAGAAAGGGCCATTTACTACATTAGTTGTACTCTCATATCTTATGAGATCAATTATAATAGCATTGAAAAATCTTATCTTGCAGTAGTGTTTGCTTCCCAAAAGTTGCGACACTATATGCTTGCTCACACCATACATTTGGTTGCAAAAATTGATCCTCTTAAATATTTACTTAGTAAGGCTTCCCTCACAGGTAGACTTGCTAAGTGGATGATGGTTTTATCTGAATTTGATATAGAGTACGTTGAGAGAAAGGCCATAAAGGGACAAGCTATCACTGACCAATTAGCTGACTTTCTAGTTAAGGATAGTATGCCTATTCAGGTGGAATTCCTAGACGAACATATACTGTATATGACCTCTCGCACTTAGAAGATGTTCTTTGATGGTTCCAACATGTCAAATGGATTAGGTGTTGGAGTATTGTTTATCTCTCCACATGGGTACAACATACCAAAGTCTTACAAACTTCTATTCCCATGTACTAACAATATTACAGAGTATGAAGCTTTAACCAATGGATTGAAACTCACTATAGAGTGGAACATAATAGAGTTGCATGTCTTTGGGGATTCACAATTAATTATCAACCAAGTCAATGAGGAGTATCAAACCAAGGATGACAAGTTGATACCTTACAAAAAGATGGTTGATTCATTGAGACGTTAGTTTACATTGGTGACATTTCAACAAATCCTTAGAGCAGAAAACAAAGCTGCAGATGCTATGGCTACATTAGCTTCACTCCTACAGTTGGAACAACACGAGTCTAGATTTGAATTCCTAGTGGAAGAGCTACACCATCCCATATTTGACTCATTAAAAGCCATGTCATTTGTACCCTTGTCACCCATGAGTCTTCTCGATATGGTGCTATCTATTCATACCTTCGCAATGGCATCATTCCTGAATCTTTCAATCATTCTGAATGTTGAAACCTCATCCATAACACCTCTCACCACACCCTTATCTCTAGTGATTTATATAGGATGGGTTTAGATGGGACACTTCTTAGGTGCTTGGAAAAGGAGGAATCTGACCAAGCGTTAGTTGACATCCACCAGGGCATTTGTGGTGGACATTCCAACGATCTTGCCATGGCCTGAAGGTTGCTTAGGGTAGGGTATTACTGGCCCATAATGCAAACAGATGCAATAGCTTTCTCTAAGTCTTGCGAGAAATGTCAAAAACATGGAAACCTGATTCATGCTCTAGGTAGGGAGCTAATTCCTTCTATTTCTCATTGGCCATTTCAGTGCTGGGCCTTTGACCTTGTTGGGAAAATTCACCCCAACTCATGAGGTGGACATAAGTTTATCATCACAGCTACTGATTATTTCACGAAATGGGTAGAGGCAATCCCTCTTTCTGTTGCTTCAAGAAAAATAGTTTCACTCTTTATTCTGAATCATATTATTTTTTGATTTGGAGTACCTTCTGAGATCATCACTGACAATGGAGGTCAATTCAAGAATAAGGACCTAAAGCATTTATGCAAAAAGTTTAAAATCAAGCAACATTGGTCCTCTATTTATTTTCCACAAGGAAATGGACAAGTAGAAGCCTCTAATAAAACCATTCTCAAAATTCTTCATAAGACAGTACACAAGAATGGTAGGGATTGGCACTTACAAATCAATCTAGCACTATGGGCTTACAGGACAAGTATTCTCACACCTACAAGGGCTACTCCTTTTGCCCTTAACTATGGTGCTGAAGCAGTATTGCCTTTAGAAGTAGAGATCCCTTCACTCATAGTCTCTCTCAAAGGTCTAGTAACAAATGAAGATTATTGTGCCATGAGGTTACAAGAATTAGAACTTCTAGATGAGAAGCGGAGGGCTTCATTTGATCATATGAGAGTCTATCAGAAGCGTATGTCCAAGGCATTCAACAAGAAGGTTCACCCTAGGGAATTTCAAGTAGGAGAGCTTGTGTTGCATGAGAACCCTAAGAATTAATAAAATAAAGAACAAAAGGGCAAGTTCAAACCTAATTGGCTTGGACCATACATTATTACAGTAGCTTTTGGTACAGGTGCCTATTTACTGTCAAATGAAGATGGAGAACAGCTCCCTGAGCCCATCAACATTTTGCACCTAAAGAAGTTCTATCCTTGATGCCTGTTTCTGTCTAGGGGCATCCTTTGTACATATTTTATGATCCTGAAAAAATACCAAAAAAATTCATATATGATGCTGAAAAAACCCTAAAAAGCATAAAAAGTCCTGAAAAAATACAAAAAAAATTTAAAAATGCAAAAAATCCAAAAAAATAGAAAAAGTCCCTTGGTGAAAACCTAGAAATAGGCGCTACATGAGGCCTTTTCACCCTTTTCTCTTAGCATGCATCCTTGAAACTTAGCCATTCTCCATCATGCCTTGACCTTATTTGACTTGGTCTGGAATTGGTCTTTGTCTTTGTCTAGGGGGCATACCTGTTAGCATACGTCCTTTAGGTATGTTTGTCTCTTGGGGCATTTCACAACAGGTGTTTTTCAACACCACCCCAAACATTGTTTCTCAACACTACCCTCGTGTCGAGTGTTTCTCAACACTTATCAGATGTCTTGCCTATAATCTAAGTATGATGCGATATCGCTCATTATCAAATTTGATACTCAAAGTTTGACTCTATGACCAACACACACGCACTTAAGCAATCAACTCAATTGAGATATGTTGACTTTATTTTTCTTTGTGTGCTGTCTATGAGGATTTCTTTGATGAGTGGTCTCTCCCTGAGAAGTTTTCGATCATGCATAGCTAGAAGACTGAGGGTATGAGAACATGTTTTATTTCTTTATCTACTTGTGGGTATATTTTGTTGGTCCTAACTGTCATGATCCTTTATGCTGGTCTTACTTGACACTATGGATTGACAAGGTATTATCCTTGACTGTTTTGCAAGTGCATGCTTCTAGTTATCCTGAATTTCATGTGTCTTGATACAAGCATAATCTCACCATAACAAACTTAGGTGATCTCAATGCATTAGTCATCTTGACCCATATGTCTTTGATGCCTAGGTGGGATTCCCACATTCCTATCTGATATAGATCATATTCATATACCCATAGTTATACTAGTGAGTATTGTATGATCTTACGACACTACCAATAATGCTCGATGATGATAATTAGATGTCTATAAGTGTTGTGACCTTGCAAGTCAACCACTTTCATAGTAGCTTGCATTTTTAGAGTCATGTTAGATTAGTTTTGCATTTTGCATCTGGAGAGAGCTCTCCTTTTTATCTCACATGGACCTGTCAGTCAACTGTGCTCATCTTCCCTTTTCTCGATCATGTCTTTCACTTTTTTGTCTTTCATCACAACCTGTTCCTATCATCACAAGGGGTTAATCTTATCATCATCTCAAAACTATCATTTTCAGAACCATGAGTCTATATCATATAAATGAGAATCTACACATCCATCTATGAGAGATAACATACATAAACATTTTGAGCAAATATGACAAGACAATACATATGCAAACTGATATACACATCCAAGTGAGACAATCAAACATGATATATCAAACATCCAGTATATCTCAATATATAAAGAGAAAAGTCATGGTACATTGTCATCAATGATATAAACTGTACACATGAGATCCCAACTGGCTCAGAGTCTCAATGGTATAAACCTAGCCTAAACCTAAGAACCACTGCCATCCTAAGGACTGGTAGCTGGAGGCTGAGGTGGTGCACCAGGTGCCACCTCGGTGTAGCTGGGAGCTCTCTGCCCTACTGGTATAGCCTGTAGATATAGGTCATGGTAGTAGGTTGCTCGAGCTAACTCTCTCCTGATCTTAGCAGCATCTACCTGCGCTATCTGCTCTTAGTGGGCTATCTCGGCTCTGAGATCAGCTATCTACTAATCTCTCTTTGTCCTCAGGTCCACTAGCTACTACTCCCATACCACTATGGTGATCCTCAGCTGTTGAATCTCTACCTCAACAGTCTAAATGTGGGCTCTCAAATCATCTCCTACAGCCAATTCTGCCTATGGTGGTACTTGTCCCTGCCCCTGTGAAGGTCTCTATACCTCCTCACTCCCTGAGCTCTGACCTCGTGGCCGTTTCCAGCCACTAGCTCTGGATCCCTCTCCAACCTCTCTCACCTGACCTCTGCCTCCACCTCTTTCCTCATCATCTCCTCTATCTCCTCCTCCCGGGGCAACCTATGCTACATCTAGTATAGTGAATCAAGGGAATGGGGCCCTCCACTACTCGGTCCTATATGCTGCATCAGCACCTGGATCAGCCACATCTAGGAGATACTCCCAGGGCTCCCTCCTGATTGCATCTATCTCCTTGATAGCTGACTGATAATCCAACATGGGTAGCCACCCATGTCCCTCCTCATCTCTAGCCCTCACATAGGTAGTGGTCTCTATGGAGACTCGTTGCTATCTCCCAAACTGCTGCCATACCCGAGTGATGCAAAAATCTATCCATAATCTCTGAGTGTTAGCCTACTAGTGGTCAAGTGCACAACATATAACTCAGCTCATCCTTTGCATCTCCCCATGCCTCCACATCCATGTATGGCCTCCATGTGAATGAGGTCATCTCATCCAAGATCCACTTGTAATGTGTCACATCCCCAGTATGAGCATGTGATATATATCCTCCATACCTGTATATGTATGGGTATCTCCACTCTCTCAGCTAAACCCTGGGGTGCACCACATCGATGTGCTCCCATGCCCACACCTATGCAGGATGGCACCACATGCCCATATCTGACCATCCCTGTAGATGATCTCATGAAGCTCATGATACATCTCTGCAAGTATGGCTGGTCCCCATGCCATACGACGAGGTCTGCCTACCAAATCTGCTAGCAACTTGCCCCATCCAAGTGGGAATCCCTTCTGACTGCGATCAGTCATTGGGGCCTATCCAATAAATGATGCCACAATGCATGGCACTGGAAAATCTTGGCCAAAGTCATCCATGAGCCACTCCCAACTAACATGCCGATCCACAATGGTCACATCCTGAAACATCTCCTGGATGACTCGTCACCCCTCAGTGGCATCCTGATCATAGTATACCTATGTCATCGCAAAAAATCATGTCAGTTTCTATTACATGGAAACATTACATTCATGACTATTCATAAGGCATGATTATACTTACAGGCTCACAGTGGCATGGAACCTGTAGTATCCTATAGACATCCTCCAGGGTGATGGATGCCTCTCCTGTCAGCAAGTGAAATGTGTTATGCTCACTATGCCATCACTTGGCCAAGGTTGTCAGTAGCCCATGATCAGCCTGGACATATGGGAACTGCAATAGATATCAGAATCCCATCACCCTGATGTCATCCTCGCCCGGATCATCTAGATCCCAGACGCATCTTAGCCCCACCACCTTCGACGCTCTGATAATCAATGCCAAAAAGTGCTCCTGCAAGCCATTCAACCAAGCCATGTGTTAGTACATACCATGATGAAAATCAGTACAGGACATCTAAAGCATAAAAAAAATTGTCTGGACCCATGTCTTACTTTGCTCAAAATAATTAAAATTCTTAAGTTTTAAGGAGAAGTATCATGCGATACTTCTCCCTGTAATACCCCAAAATTGGCACCTATTTAATTTCATCAATTTTGGTGCATTATCTTGATTTTACATCACCAAAGTCCTAGTTCCCTAGGCAATTTTCTCTCTCCTACCTGACTTAATTTGACTTGATGTCAATTGCAAAGACCATAAATTGCAATAATCAAATATTAATATTAATTCCTAAAGTCCTTGACTTTAATTAGCTAAATTACCGCTATGATAATTTAATTTAGTTCTAAAGTCCTAAGCACTTTGAATTAAATTAAAATCTACCCCTTTGGCTAATTACCCTTAAAAAAGAATTAATATTATTTAGTTATTCGAATGGACACCTCTTTATTTGAATTTAATTATTTGAATTATTTGAAGAGTCATACCCCACATGTGGCAAATTCCATTCTTTTAATTAAATAAATCATGCCTTTTTGTCTCAATTTGGGAATGAAGAGTCATGAGTTTCAAATCAAGAAACTCTTCATTCCTCTCCGGGCTTTTCTATTTAATGAGCCTCTTTTTCTCATTCATGAAGGGCAATTTTGAGAGTAAAGGCACTATAGCAAATTTTTGATTGAATTTCAAGCTTTCATTTGCAACTAGTTTAATTTCTCATATTAGTGTAATTGCATTTCACATTTAGATTAAATTTGCTTACTTGTTCTTAGTCTAATATCATCTTTATTTCAAAATTAAATAAAAATCTGTATTTCATATTTCTTTCAAAGCTTTCTAGATTAATTGCATTCATTATTAGCTTAATTTTATTTTTTCTCATGTTTTTCTTTTAAATCCTCCATTGTAGAATTAGTCTTATGGTTGTTGGCTTTCAATCTAAGAGCAATTTTAAACACCCCGACTACATAGGAGGCCACAGGTCGCTTCACAATGGATTTCAGATTGAATAATTCATATTCTTTCCCATAATTAAATCATGTGAGTAAGGAATATGTTGTGTGTGTGTTGGATTTGAGGTCCACATTCAACCATACCCATTTTGGCACCCACCGTGGGGCAGAAAAGATCAATTTCTGGCCTCATTCTTGATTGGTTTTTCAATTTTAGTGTTGGTTCCAGGCCTTGTACGGCCATGTATAATTTGAAAACCATATAATATAGTAATGGATAGATAGAATGATGAATCCTCTTTCTCATGATTTTGGTTTGGTTCATTTTTATAAAGAAATGAATAAGTTATGATCATTTTGGTGAAAGTGGGTATTTGCAGATTTGAGATTCTCTAAATATAGTCAGATTGAAACATATAATATAGACAAATTGTGAAGAATCAAGACCTATAATAATATTCATTGGAAAGAAACATGAATTAGCTTTCATTTCCTTTTGGTTTGAGTCATTTTTATGCAGATTTGTGAAAGTTATGGGCATTTGAGTGAAAATGGGTTTTTAACAATCTGCATTAGAGTTGCAGGCAATGATTTGCTCTTAGAAAATTATTTATGAATGAAAAAAATAAATGGATTACATATTTTGAAATGAGATTCATTAATAGTTACTTTGAAATTTTTTTGGTTTCATTTGGATTCTTTTTGAGAAAGATATGTGATTCCCTAGGCAGGGTTTGGTGTTTTAAATCTGATTTATGAAAGAAAAATTACAGTCTAAAAAGGTTATTGGTTGAGGAACCAAATGGAATCATAAGACCTTGTAATTTTGGGAGATGGTAGTTCTTGATGTTGGACAAAAACTTCATTCTTTCCAAAAATTTTAATATTGTGATTTTATTGGTCAAATAAATCAATCTTTAAAGACTGTCTTGAAGACAACAATGTTACATATGTTAAATCAAACTCCTAACAATTGATTTTCATATCTAACCATCTTAGGGTTTGTATAAGTTGGATATATATTGCATATCTTGTTTTCTTATTTTCTTGTCTTTCTCATTTGAAGGTTCATGGTTTGCTTTCATGGAAAATGCTTAAAACAAATAAAAAAAAAGGTAAAATCTACTAAGCGTGTTGCGTTGGACTTGAGGTATTTTGTTACATCTCTACAACATTTGGATTTTGGAAATAAGAATGAACCTCTCATGTGTTTGGCTTGAGTGTTTACATGATTTCATAGAACATATTTCAATTGATGCTCTTAATGGGAAATGAATGAACATAGATTTGCTTTCATACAAGTTTGTGTAAGTGAATGCTTGTGTTTACACCTTAAGTAATTCTTGGTTCCAATATCAAAAATCTCATTGAGTAATTTAGGGCATGGATTCATTCCTTGTTTACATGAAGAGTTAAATGCACCACTTTGTGGAGTCACTTCATGTTTACTTGGAAAGTTAAATATTTCATGGTTTAAACCCTTCTGCGCTTGTGAGTGGTATTGATAAGCAATCTTAGAGTACTTTTGATTGATCTTGTTAGCTAAATTGGGTTGTTGGACTCGCTTATTTCTAATCACCCCTCATTACCACCCTTTGGATGCAAGGTCAACATTCATACATAGGGGAGGGGTCTACTTGAAAAGATCATTAAGTGTTCCAAAAAGTTTCTCCCTTTTTAGGCTTTCTTGATCTCATTAGTTTTCTAAGGTGTGGACTCGCTTTGAGTTTGTGTGAGGAGTTAAATGTTCCACTTTTGGACTCAATTTGAGTTTGTGTGAGGAGTTAAATGTTCCACCTTGTGGACTCACTTCACACTCACTTGAAGAGTTAAATGTTCCACTTTTTGGACTCGAAGAGTTAAGTGTTCCACCTTTAGTGCTTTAAATACTTTTGATAGTGAATTACTTACTTTTCTATTTTTAGAAGGCCTGATTGGGGATTTCATCACCTCAAGGGATGACCTTAACTCCTGTGTTCCGACAAAGTATAAATAGCGAGTGGTGAATTGAAAGACACCTCTCTTGGGAATGAGTTAGATATCACTCTTGGCTAAGCCTCAAAGAACTTTATACCTTTGAGAAGTGAAGGAGGAGATTTGGGTTACCGTCTCCCCCTGGCTATGTGATTTTAGATTCTTCTCATCTAAGGATTTGTGCCTCACGTACCTTGCGTATATCGAGGACTCCCTTTAGGAGAGCTATGTATAGCCTTGTAGATAGCTTGCTAGGATGTTGTTGTGTTTTAAGTGCCTGCTAAAACATTCTCAAGAACATACACAAGTAGAGTCCTTAGGGAGTAGAAATACTAAGTCACTATTTCCTGTTCATGCGCAAGGTTGCTTTGTCCGTTGCCCATTGCTTGAAGACTATTTTCTTGAACTCCTTGATTGTTGTCTTACATGCTTGATCAATGACATAAATCTGATCTGCCCTTTGTTCGTGATCTATTTTTCTATTTTCCTATCGTTCACTATCAGAAACTAGTTGTTTCGAGTTAGGAATTGATTGATCTTTGCTTTGATTCATGTCGTCTCTTGTCAGTTTTCATTATCTCTTTATGCCTCTTGTATCTCGTGTTGCGATAGTCTTACTTCGGCTGTTCTAGCCACCTCTTTTGATGATTCATACCGGATTCATCTCGCATCTTGGCTATTCTAGCCAGTTATCTCCTTTGCATTGTTCTTTGAGACAGAGTCTAGCATTATTCCGAGCCCTCTCTCATTTCATCTTCATCTATGACTGTCACGACTAGAAGTGGCAAGACTTATCCCATTTAGAATACTGATCAAGGTAGAAGTGAACCTCCTAATCAAGAAATAGATCATCCTGAATCTGTTATGAAATCTGAGTGTCGTGAGGGATCCTCACATTCCTCCTCGTTCCAAGAGTATTATAATCCATTATTTCAGATACAGTCTAAATTATTATTTCAAGAATATTATAACCCGTTGTTTCAACACCAGCAAGGCTCTAAAGGGTCACTTTCTAGAATCAAACCTATCGACTCTTTCAATCTTATTTTCATGATCTCTCAGAATACTACCAACAAGATGGGAGATCCATTCCACTTCCTAGGGGGAGGTAAATTCAGCGATAGTCATGAGCAATCTCCAAATGACCAAGGTCACGATCAGTCTCGAAATGACAAGAGTTATGATCAATCTCACAATATTCAATATCTAGTCAACATCTTGGACCTTTGCAATTTGAAACAGCGACAAGGGGAGCCTCTCCTAACATTTCTCCAGAGATGGAGACAACTATGCACGAAGTATCCACATGAATTACCTGACTCTGAAAAGATCGATATCTTCTTGGACAATCTTGTCCCAAATTTTGGATACCATGTACAATTACAAGGTCCCCTCACTTTTGATAATATGATTAGGTGGGTTGTGAGGATAGAAGCATTTATGGTCAGGAAGGGAGGATTGACTTTGAACAAAGACAACAAGCAAAGACCTTCTCCCTTGAACAGGGATAAGGATAAGATTGTCAATAGAAACATACATGTTATGAATGATGGGGTTGTTGACAATGTGATGCCAAAACCCTCAAATTCAATCTTTAATCTCAGCTCTAGTATACGAGTGGTCAAGACAACTGAGAAGGCTGTGATAGAAACTCAACTGCCTTCCAGATTTTCTAGAAACAAACCTTGGTTCCCTCAACCCAAAGATCCATTTGTCTTGCGAGGCCCTATACCTCCCTCTTGTAACTCCACATAGTCTCTAGCTTGTGCAAATGTTATCCCTCAATCTTCTATAAATATTTCACTCAAAGGTCCTAAGCCTTCGACATCTGGACCAAAACTATCTATGGATAAAGCCCTCACTAAGGAAAATGTCCCCAAAGATCTCAATCTCGATCAGTTTCAATCTATGGTGGGTCATTCGACCTTGCCTCATCACTTGCCCTTCTCTGAAGAAGGTGATCATTCCTTGAGTCATAATGCTCCCCTACTCACTTGCAATATGCTCCTAGAATCTAGTGATAGCCTTGCTCCGACCAACGGGGAATTTATAGAATCTTATGATGCTAAACTCAAAGAGATAAAAAAGACCCTAAAGATCAAAGATATTGGCATGGGGGAATATCAGATTGATTCCATCTTGTCACTAACAGCTCTCCCCACATCTCCATGTTCTTGTGAAGAACCTTCTAAAGATAGATTTGGTATTGGCTATTAGAGCCATGAGCTTGATCAACCTAGCTGCAACTTTCTCTCATGCAAGGACTCGGATAATGAAGACACAAAAATCCAGCCTATGACATATGAAAGACCTTTGAATATTCAACATTCTGATTCAAACTACCAGGAAGAGTCTTATCTACCCTCTCAAGTATCTCAAGAACATGATCCTGGTCCTCACCAAGAGGATTTTATTCACTTTACTGAACAGACTCCTACTTTTGCTGACTCTAATGGCACACATGTTGAATAGGGGAAACTATTAGATGTCTCCCTTATCTTGGGTATGCCTCGGGGTATGCCCATTCTAGATTACTCCACTTCTACTACTGAGAAAGATCCTGCTATTGAAGAAACACCTCCTGCAACAGATGATAGCAATGAAGAAAATATGTCGCCTACTATTTCTCTAGCTAATTACATGTCAGATGCTACTACAAAGATACCAATTGAAGCTACACACAAATATGCTACTGATGATGATCCTTTCCACCCTCCTATGGAAATCATTCATATGGCTTCTAGGCCATCTACTCCAAGCTATACTTCTACTGCTCCAATAAATCATGGATATGTAAGATTCCATCCTATTATAGCTTCATGGAATATTGGTAGATCCAGAATTGAAATGGTTCCTATTCGTGCACTCTTGCCACCTGAAAGGGGACCTAACTCTTGGAATAGACCATCTTGGTTAGGCTCACATAATATTCCTCCAAACTTATTTGACTCTTCTAGGATGACTCACAATCGACAATGCTCTATGGAAGATTACTTTCTTGATCTATCTAATGCATTCATGAATGATGAGGATGATATTGATATATTTGACCTTGAGCCCATCCCATTGACTTTTCTTCCCCCTTCATCTCCCAGAAAAGTGGCTCGTCCACTTCCATCTCCATCTCTCCACCTAAACTAGTCATATAAGCCTTTTTCATCCACAATTCTTGAGTCTTTTGGAAGTAACTTGGATGTACAACATAAAAGCAAAAATAATAAGAATCCACTTATATCTCAAGGTCACCATGTCCCATCTAATCGACATGTGACTCCGAAGAAAGAAAAAAGCAATAGAGGTGTTGAAAAGACCACAAAGGTCCTCAAAGAGAAGAAGACAATCAAAAGCCAGAAAATAAATAAAAAATGGATCTCGAAATCCATCTTACAGGCGTTGTCATCAAAAGAACCTCAAAGTAAAGAAGAAAAAGTTCAAAAGCTATGTGGATTCTAAAAAAAGGAAAATCAAAGTTTCCATTCAAACTTCCAAAATTCTCATGCTTCCCTCCATTCCATCACCCTTGCCTCTCATACTTTACCCTCTTCACTCCATCTTGCCTTGTCCCAAAGTGTATATCAGCATCTCCTCATTGCTAATGACATGACTAAGAGAAATCTAGAATGTACTCTCCCTAAGCATTTAGAGAGTGGAAAATCTAATAAAGAGTTAAGATGTGTCCATGAGGATGTTTGTGGCTCTCACTTAAGTGATCTTTCCTTGACTATGGATCTCTTGATAGTTGGACACTACTAGTTGGATCTCCTGTTACTACTACAACATCTGGTTCTAATTCTACAACTTCTCAGTTGCCTACTGCTACAAATACTGCATTCTTAGAGATTCCTACTAAAGGAGAGAAACTCAAAGAGCCCATCAAAGCTCTTCATTTGAAGAAGTTCTATAGCTGACATTCTCAGTATGCTCATGTACATACTTATTGATCCTGAAAAAATCCTAAAAATTGATATATTGCAAAAAATCCTTAAAATTGCAAAATGTCCTGAAAAAATGATCATCTTAGTGAAAACCTAGCAAACAGGTGCTTTGATGTATCTATTATCTTGGTGAAAACTTGGTAAACAGGCACCTTGATAATACAAAAAAAATAGAAAATTTCAAAAATACAAAAAAAATAGAAAATGTGAAAAATACAAAAAAATCAAAAGATCAAAAATACAAAAAAATGAAATATTCAAAAAAATAAAAAAAAGAGAAAAGTACAAAAAAATTGAAAAAGAGAAAAATGTGCCATTGATGAAAACCTGGTAAACAGGCATCATGGTAGGAAAAATAGAATCTCTACCAAGATGGTGAAAACCTGGTAAACAAGCACCTCTTGTTTCCTGAAGCTACATCTCATCTCAGCATCGCTTGGCTCTTAGTTTCCTGCTTTAGTTTCCTTCCTTTCCTACTTTAGTTTATTTTCCCACTTTCCTACTTTGGTTTGCTAGCTCATGCGCTTGTCTTTGAGTTTTCCTCGACTCTTCATGGATTGGAACTGGTCATACTTGGGGGCATCTCCCTAGTCTAGGGGGTATTATCCTATCACTTTCGGAAGATTCATTTGTGCATCAGTCACCAGCATTTCACGCTGTGTCTGCCTGTTGATGCCTAGCTACTTTTGAGATCTCTCCTCGAGGATCTCTCGTGTATCGGTCGCCAGTGGTTCTCACTGTGCCTACCTGCTGATACCTAGCTCTCATTTGACCTCTCTTTTCGGGATCTCCTTCTTACATCAGTCGCCAGTGGTCCTCACTGTGTCTGCCTACTGATGTTTTGTTCATGTTTCATTCTCTCTTTTGAGAATCTTCCTTGTATCAGTCACTAGTGGTTCTCACTGCATTCACCTACTGATACTTGGTTCGCACTTTGATATCTTCTTGAGACTTTCTCTCACGATGGTCACCAGTGGTTTTCCACTGTGTCTACCTGCTATAGCTATCATGTTGATACTTCGAATGTTTTTCTCTTCTGATTCAACTTCAATTCGCTTGAACACAAATGTAAACTAAAACTAAAACTCTTTGTGTGTTCCTATGCAGTGTACTGAGCTTTTATCTTGCTTGTTTGTTTGATTTATCATTTCCCCTCTAGTGAATCTAAGATGTCTTTCTTGATTGAGAAACACAAAGACTGGGGGCATGATCTTTTCTTTGTTTTCTGCTTGCTGGTTTAGTTCCAATGATCCAAGAAATCTACATAAGAGGGGTGTTCGTCTATAAGAGCCTTCATCTCGTATTGGATGGCCATGCGTACCTCAACTCTTTTTATATGGACGCCTTGGTGAGGTTGGTTCTTCTCCTTGTTTGTTTTGAGTGACTTCTTTTGCTACATTTGGAATTGCTAATGCTCGTCTTGCTAAGTGAACGTAGGGGTCACTGCGAGCACTCTTTGGCAAAAGAAAGATCTCTCGCATGTTTGGTGTGTTTGTTCGCAAGAGACATTTAGGTCATTCTAGCAAATGTGCTTTGATGCTTATGTTAACTTGCTAAATTAAAAGGAATAGGTGTTTAGGTCATTCTGGCTTCTTGTGCCTTAATGCTTACACCTCATTCTGACAAATTTAAGACTTATGTCATATTCATATTCTCATGTTGGAGAGAATTGTATGGCATCTTGCAATTGTCCCATGCTTAAATGAACTCAATGATGATAAATACAATGAGTCCAACAGCCAAGTTTGGAGGATTGCATTTGTTCATCCTAGGCCTACATTTAGACTTGCATCTTTCATTCTAGGCTTGCATTTGGAGTGCTTTCTTGTTTCTCTCTTGATTGCTTTCTTCTGGATCTACTCATCAAAGGTTCTCATCTTTTGTCCTAGTCTCATCTTGGCTGCATCCTTTTTCAGGATCGAAATCAAAATCTGACATCTCTAAGTGGCTCAAAATCACGTTTTAAATATTGGACTCCTTCTGGATTGGATGCTTGTGCAGTCAGCCTTCTGGTGTCATCTTCTTGCCAGATCCTCATCTTTGCATCATGTTCTCAAATCTTTGCTTCTTTTCATCAAGTCAACCCTAGTCAAAATTTGGTCAACCATGGTCAAACTTGGTCAACAAGACCTCTGCTTTGCTCCGATTCACTTCTGCAGCTTCGCAAATCTAGTCTAATTGCTTTTGCTCTGCAATGTCTTGTTGTTTATCATCCTTCTGACATGTCATCTTTTGATTTCACTCTCGAGGGGGCAGGTTGATTACATCATTTGAATCTTGTCAAATCTATTCTTGAATCAGTTTGATTTGAATCATCAGTCCTCATTGCTAGGGGCATCTTCACGCCTCACATCTTGTCATCTGTAAATCTATCTCTTAGGTATCTGAGCAATCTAACATGGATCCTCGAGGATCATTCTTCATTCTAGAGATGGTTCTTGAAATCTATTAGGTATTGGGGCAATCTAACCCTGATTCTTGGGAGTCAATCTTCATTCTGGAGATGACTCTCAAAATCTCTTTTAGACCGTTATCTGGGCAATCTAACCTGGGTCTTGGAGGGCTGAGCTTTGTATTGGGACAATCTAACCCTGATTCTGGAGACAGTCCTAATCTGCATCTAAATCTCACTCTGGGGCATTGGGGCAATCTAATCCTGATTCTCGTCTCTCTCAAGAAATGTTGTCTTCGCAATCTAACTTAGACTTCAGAAAATTCATTCTTTGATCTGCTTTGATCTGTCACTTTAGACTATTCTTTGAATCAATGCACTGCTCACACATCAATTCAAAGAGGGGCAAATGTAATACCCTAAAATTGGCACCTATTTAATTTCATCAATTTTGGTGCATTATCTCGATTTTACATCACCAAAGTGCTAGTTCCCTACGTAATTTTCTCTCTCCTACCTGACTTAATTTGACTTGATGTCAATTGCAAAGACCATAAATTGCAATAATCAAATATTAATATTAATTCCTAAAGTCCTTGACTTTAATTAGCTAAATTACCTCTATGATAATTTAATTTAGTTCTAAAGTCCTAAGGACTTTGAATTAAATTAAAATCTACCCCTTTGGCTAATTACCCTTAAAAAGGAATTAATATTATTTAGTTATTCAAATGGACACCTCTTTATTTGAATTTAATTATTTGAATTATTCGAAGAGTCATACCCCACATGTGGCAAATTCCATTCTTTTAATTAAATAAATCATGCCTTTTTGTCTCAATTTGGGAATGAAGAGTCATGAATTTCAAATCAAGAAACTCTTCATTCCTCTCTGGGCTTTTCTATTTAATGAGCCTCTTTTTCTCATTCATGAAGGGCAATTTTGAGAGTAAAGGCACTATAGCAAATTTTTGATTGAATTTCAAGCTTTCATTTGCAACTAGTTTAATTTCTCATATTAGTGTAATTGCATTTCACATTTAGATTAAATTTGCTTACTTGTTCTTAGTCTAATATCATCTTTATTTCAAAATTAAATAAAAATCTACATTTCATATTTCTTTCAAAGCTTTCTAGATTAATTGCATTCATTCTTAGCTTAATTTCATTTTTGCTCATGTTTTTCTTTTAAATCCTCCATTGTAGAATCAGTCTTATGGTTGTTGGCTTTCAATCTAAGAGCAATTTTAAACACCCCAACTACATAGGAGGCAATAGGTCGCTTCACAATAGATTTCAGATTGAATAATTCATATTCTTTCCTGTAATTCAATCATGTGAGTAAGGACTATGTTGCGTGTGTGTTGGATTTGAGGTCCACATTCAACCATACCCACTCCCTATAATGGTGCGATACACCTTTAACTGTGTGATACTTCACCCAGTATCACGCGATAGTTCACCAGTTATCATGCGATATTGGTCTCTATACTCGCACGATACTTTGGGGACCCGTGAAGTATCACACGATGTTCCTCCCCAAAGGGTGTGATACTTTAAAGTATCGCGCGATAGTTCACCTAAAACTAAGAATTTGAAAAAATCAAAATTTCAAAAATGTGCTAAATATGTCCTGGGTGCAATAAATGACTCAAAAATGGCTAGTTTTCGGAAACATATCGGGGCACCATAATGTGGAGGCCGGTTGTGCAATCAGGCGCGCTCAAATCGATGCCAATGGATGGGAACTGCTACCTGCTGGGCTATTTTCTCTCTCTAAGCTCTCAAGATTCTCAAAGTTGCTAAATGACAAATGATTTTGAAAAAGACCCTTTTTACCCCTTATATAGCATTTTGACTTTTTGACCAAATTTCAAAACACCTCAAAATTGCATGAAAATTGCACCCCTAGCTAATTTCGACGTCTTGGATCCATTTTCAAATTCAAAATCAAAATCCGAGGTCATCTTGATAGTCAAAATTGCATTTCAATTCTTCTCCCTCTTCTGCACAATTGACAGACCCTTTTGAGGCATAATTCTTCGATCTTTGATGGAATTTCTTCCTTTCCATTTTTCTCAATTTTTTAGTCTTTCATTCACCCTACTTTTTTTCTAATTCATCACTGGGGCATGTTTTATTGCTTAATGGTTATCTTATCGACCTTATCTTCAATTGTGATCAATTATGATTTGATCAAATCTTCTATCAATCTACTGTTCTCCTCTACCTGATTTCAATTTCGATTCTTGAGGGGATAGTACCTATTGTATTTTAAATCATTGATTCCTTGATTCTCTTGATTCAGACATCTTTGGTGAGCTTTCACTCAAGCTTGAGATTCTTATCTCTTATTTTGGATATGATCCTGAATCGACCTCATGTCCAGAATCCTTTGTCTATGTTTGTCCAGGTGTGATCCTGAATCGACCTCACATCTGAGTTGTTTTGTGATCCCAGATCGATCTCACATTTCAATTCTTCTTTGACTGCATGTGTTCCTAGATCGATCACACATTAGTCAAAGAGGGGAAAATGTATACACCCTAAAATGGTCGCCTAGACTTTGGGCCCCCATTCTGCAATTTATCAAATTCCTAAATCAATATTCTCAAAAATTAACATTTTGCATTATATCAATTTCCTTGATCAAATCCTATTTTCGATTATTCCTTGGGCTAACCATTTTATCCTAAAGTCTTTGTTTATTTAAAAGGAATATTTCCTCCCCTTTTTTTAAATAAAAAGCCCCCACTTTTCCTCTTATCCTAAGTTGCACAAATAAAGCATTATTCTTATTTGCTAAAAAGGGAAAAAGTACTTTTTGTCTCATATGGACACAAAAGTCAACTCCTATTTTCCTATTGGAGGATATTTGTGCACAAGGATCAAGCTTCCATTTTTTTTTCTCCACCGTTGATTAAGTCTTTTGCCCCTTAATCTCAATGGTCCATTTCACCTCATTTCTTATAAAAGGAGAGCTCTCCTCCTCATTTTAGGATCATGTTTTCATGCTAATGTTATGCTGCAGGTTTTCTAGGTCTATTTGGAGCTTTCTTGAAGACACTTTTGCATCCAAGCTTTGAAGATCTTTTTTGCATTTCATTTAGTTTCATATTTTCTTTCATAGTTGCATTGATAATGGCATTTCTAGTATAGATTTCCTTTTATGCAATAGAATAATCTCACATAGTCTAATTAGGAAGGTTGTAATATTTTGTTATTTCCTTTCAATAGCTTAATTGCATCTTCACCCTCATAGATTAATTTTCATTCTCATAAAGGTTTGCATTGCATTGCATACATCTTGATTTCATTGGAGATATTGGCACTCTTGCCCTTCTCTTTGATTTGGAATCTCTCATTGTGTGGTTGACTAGCAAGGTCATATGCTTCATAGCTCTAGTTGAGAGAAAATTCATAATCTTGCAACTCCATACATAGAGAACTATGGATCGATTTGTGAGGGCTCATTCTTGAGTATTCTTGCATGTAATGATTCATAGAAGTGTGGTCACATTTTCACCATACAGTATGAGCCTCCATCTTGACTCGTACAAATAAAGGAAATAAAATTCACTACCTTGTTTACTCGTATGAGAAATAGGGGGCATGTGTAAGGCCTTACACTTGGGTTTGGTTGGTTTTTAGGGCTCATTTGGGCCTCCTAGTGCCTCTAGGCTTCAAATTTGCAGTTTATGACTCGGTTATTTGCAAGTAGTCTTTGGAGGGAAATTTGATCACCAAAACATCATAATCCTTAAGTCTCATTAACTCTCTTCCATGTTTAGGAGCTAGAAAACCTCATTTCTTGAGTTTAAAATGAACTTTCATTCACTCTTGAATACCTCAAAAGGACTAAATCTGCATATCTTTCCTAAATAGTTCCTAACCAATCCTAAAGTGATCAAAATCACTCATAATGTTTTTTTTTCGGCTAAAAATAACTTCATTCATCCAAAAGTGTTTTAGGATTTCATGCAATCTAGGAACACTTCAAATTTTGAGTGCTTAAAAAGGACTAGAATCTGCCTATCTTTCCTAAACTATTTAAAATCAATCCTAACATTTCCTAAACCAAACTTTATTCTTTGTGTTTGGTTGAAATGAACTTCATTTACAAATCTTGAATGTTTTGGAAGTTTTATGCAAGTCTCAAAAGTGCAAAATCTAGGAAAAGTTTCAAAAAATTTAAAATAAACACCAAATCTTGAATGACCCTAAAGAAATGAACCAAATTCAATATCAAAGTCATTTCTTTTGAGTCCTAAGAAAATAAATCTAGAATGCAAAAAGTGAAAACAAAGAAAATTCATTTCTCAAATCAAAATTCAATTAGGATCCTAAAAAGGAAAAGTCAATCTTGAGTGCAAAAGGATAAAAACACTTGCAAAATATTTCAAAGGAGCTTTTTATGTTTTCAAGGAAAGAACAAATCAAATCATAAACATGTGTATTTGAATGTATTGACATGGAAAACACTTAATCAATTTTAGAAAGAGAACTATTCATGATGTGTTTCTAGGAGTTCCAAATTTTGCAAAACCTATTTAGACTAAGTGATGTAAAATAAACTGAACTAGGACAAGTTCATTTGTCTTACTTCTAGCGAGGCATGTCCAAAGAGAAAAGCGCTTCCTCTTTGGAGAATGTACTCAAACTGGTACTTCCCTGACTGATATAGAAACAAAGCGATGCAAAAACTCTCACTTCATCCCCTCAACCTCTGGTGATGCGTGTTGATGGTAGCTTGAGGTAGGTGAATATCCCTACTATTTCAGCATGGTCAACTAGGCTCTTAAGTGAGTCACACACATACAAATCGATTGGGAGGATGCCACAGACCAAATTAGACACCTATAAATCAAAGGCTTCCTGATTTACTCTCGAAGGTATCAAAATCTTTGTGCAAGGACTGATCTAAGTGGTTTCGTAGATCACCTGAAGATTACTCACCATCTGTATTCCTTTTTGGGATACCAAGTTGTAAGCAAAGATTTTGATACTAGCTTGTCTCTAGGTAGTTCTTGTTTGAAGTGTTTTCAAATTTCCAACCTCAATGAAAAATATCTGTTAGAACATACACATTCTTTGAAAACATTATCATAAATCAGTGGTCATCATTTTCTTATATCCCACAAAGTTTCTTTTTCCTTTGTCAAGATTGATTTTAGAATATCTCTTGATTCCTTTTGTCCTTTTCCATTGGAGACAAATAAAAAATTGGGAACCAATTTAGGAACCTATCAAAAGGTCAAGTTATCTTAAGCGTTGATTCAATCCAATTCCCAAATCCTTCAAAACTATGTCTGATTCAATCAAGCATAAGAAAGCTAAGCTGCCCAATACCCATGTTTATTAGGAGAAGAATATTGCAGAAAGAGACCTAAAAGATCACCAACCTTCCCTAAAGGCAATCCAAGCAGAAACCAAGCAAACTGGACAATGTGGGTTATAATGCAAGAGTGAAACAATTTACAGTCCAATTCCAAGTCAATCATCACTTTGTCAACCTAGAAAGTGAGGATTAGTTTGGTCCATCACATATCCATCATTCCTTCAAAATCTCACATCAATCTCGGCATCCTTACATCCTAGTTCATCCTTAGTTGCATCCTTGCATCATCATACCCTTAGTTTGCATAATAGTTCATCCTCCTAGTTGCACCCTTGCATTATTTATCATCTTCGTAAACTGCATCATAGGTCATCTCCCTAGATTTCATCTTAGATCATTCTTGCATATTAAGTCATCCTTTAGAAAAAAATCATTTGGTCATCTTCCATCATCCTCCATCAACAATCCAGAATCAAAATCCTTGCCTCATCCCATCATCCTTGATCCCTAATCTTGAATCCAACATCCAACTCAGAATCCATCATCCCCGAACCAAATCTAGTGATCCAAATCCAAACACTTAGTTTCATATCTTTTGAGTTTCTCAATCCTTATCCTAAATAATAAATCTCAACCCTTTGACTAAGCATTTTCTAGGGCATCTTGTACTTGTCTTTGTAGGCCTCATCATCTCAAGCAAGAGATTGTCATGCACTAGCAAGGATCCCATCTTTTGAAGATCATTAGTCTATCTTAGGTTGAGAATCAAATCCTCTTTGATCCTACATTAGGAAGCAACAACTTATTACTAACACTTAGTAATCCTCCACCATCCTCATCGTCCAAAATATCCCATCATCTCCTCAAACCAATCAACACCCGACCATCCTTCAGTTATTCCAAATCCTTGCATCATATCCTTAGGTTTTCATAGGCTTATCCTAATCCACCATCCTTAAGATTCTTTAGCTCAACATCCACCATCCTTAGATTTTTTTTGGAAGCATCTTGCATCAACCCATCATCTACATCTTCATCCTTACATATTCATTTCATGCCTGTCGAGACATGATCTAGGAAGAGAAGGAATATGGATCCCAATTTGACCACTAGTTCATCTGATCCCAATAATCCCAATAATTTGCACCTTAAATTCTTTCTCCTCATTTCTTGATGTCCCAAAAACAATAATGTATAAATTATCAACTTGATACAGAGATAATAATGAAAGAAAGCATCATTTTTTAGATGTTTGAATAAAAAATTTGGGATATTTAATTGACTATAAACTAGAACAAGATTTAATAGAAGCACTGTATAATAAATGAACCCACTAGATAACACAAAGAGAGAAAGTGATTCAATTTAGGGGTGAATAATTCTTTCAAAATAGGAAAGTAAAGTCACATAAATATCATCCTTAAATATTAAAAACATGAACTTGTCAAATAGATTTATAAACTCTATTGGAACCTAAGGACACTTTCTTATTAGATATTGACTGTGATAGTCATGTTATTCTTGCAATGACAAGGCACTGACACTCAAAGACAAGAAGTAGAGAACTTGTTCGACTATCACTTGAATCCTCCTTCACTCTAGAAAAAGATAGCATTCCCTTCATGCCAACATCTCCCTTTAAATTTGTTAGCAACCCCACTCCATAGGAACAATTTAATTTCCAAATAACCACAGAATAAAAGTAACAATAATTTCCAAAAACCATCATGATAGAGAAATTTGAAAACAAGATTAGTGAATCAGTCATACAAGAATAGTAAATAGTACATGCTGCAATTATTTTATCACAAAACACTACAATGCAAGTATAGTAGCCAAAATTCATACAACTCAAACATATTGATATTGCATCCTCATTTTTATATGAAAACATATTCATATTATATTCATATACAAATTTTGTTCAACATTAAAGCCCTTACATTCATATAGCAACTTTGTTCAACATTAAATCCCTAAAATATGTATCAATCTGAAGGTCTATGTCCTTAAAACATAGAATAGTCTAGAAACAACATAAAAGTCTTAAATAAAAGATCATAAAATTAGGCTCACCAATAATCATTTGCATTTCCAGCTAGATCAAAATCTTGATCACTTGTGTCTGCATCTGCTTGATTTTCTTCCTCATCCTAATTTGTGACATGCAATAAATTCTCTCTCTAAATTTCTTCATTGGTAATCAAAATCTCTTTTCAAACAATCCCTCATTGTATTCATCCACTTCTTCAAATGTTTCTTGTATATTAACATATTGTCCATTGGGCATTACATTGACAACTTCCATGAATTTTTGTTTTGAACGAGACTCTATTTGAATGACATATGACCAACCTGGGCTTTTTACATCATCAATTAGAAATGATTGATCAATTTGAAGAGGGGAAACATATGGCGCATCTGTCTCTAATAAAAATTATCATGTATTTGTACGTATAAATCCATACTGATCATCAAATTGTATTGCAGATGGTCAGATCCATTTACATTTTAATAATATAGGACCATTTTCACCAAAATCCACTTGAATAATTTATTGGATGAATCCAACATAAAATTTATTCTCAATTTCATGAAGAAATTCAACACTAACAACACAATCAAAATTTGTCTTTCCTTTGTCCTTTTCTTCCACTCTTAAATGACTACCATAGGCCCACATTCCACTAAAACATATAGCCCATATATGTGGAGACTGGGAAAGCTCACTTTCCTTTGTTTTTATATATTTGCCTTCTTCTTTTGTATCACTAATTGTATTAACAATCCATTCTTCAAATTTTGGAAAAGAATCACCTCCAATAAAATGATGACATCTGCGCTTTTGAGGTCGATGTTGTATCCAAATTTGATTCTCTTCTTCATATTTTCTACATAAAATAACGACATACAAATAGTAAGATTAATAATATTAATGTGTAAATGCAATTGAGTAACAAAATTAGTGTAATTTTTTTTACTTGTGCCACTTGTCGAATGAAGATGTGTTTTGAAGAATAAAGGCATGTATTGCACTTCTTTCTTGATATGAGAGCTTGAAGTGACTCCCATTGCCTTCTAATACTTCACCTGCAACTCTCTCATCTTCATCATCATCCCATACATGTCGATTGACATTTTTAAAATCCTTCATATATTTTGTACAAAACCGCATCACCTCTTGTATTGAATATCCCACAGACATAATGCCTTCTAGTTTTTTCCTAGTACAAACAATTTTTTTCAAGACCCTGATATATCGTTCTATAGGATACATCCATCTCGTTCTTATTGGACCACAATGCTCTAGTTCATATTCTAGATGTATCAAAAGATGCATAGAAATGTTAAAGATTGTTGGTGGAAATTCTCATTCCAATAGACAAAGGACTTCAACAACCTCCTCTCTCAAACTATCAAAGTTTGAAGGATCTAATACATGTAAACTCATTCTCTTTAATATTAGGCCCAAAGTTATAATTGCCAATCTTGGCCCCTTTGCCAAACCTAATATATTTACCACAATAGGTAAAATATTCTCGATTATGACATGATAATCATGGGTCTTGAGGCCTCTTAAGCTATTAATGTCAGTTTGGCTAATAATGTTGCTACTCACATATCTAGTGGAAAAGTGGGTCTGAGACATCAACTATAAGAATTGTGTACCTTGTTCCTTTGTCTAGACATAAGGAGCACTAGGTTTTCTATATTTTTCATTATCATATTTTTCAACCCAAAGATTTTGACAAATCTTTATTTCTTGAAAGTCTTCACGAGATGAAATAGTATCAAAAGTGCCAAAAAGAGTTTCTATAATAGAATAAGCTATATTTTTCTTAGTATGCATAAAGTCAAAAGCATGCCTGATGGCTATATCCTTAAAGTATGACAACTTATACAATATGCACAATCATTTACACCACTTTCATTACATGGATCATATCCACTTCCAACAATCCCATTATTTTCAATAAATGACATTCTTTTTGGTTCATTCTCAACAATGTAATCACCTGTTATTAGCAATGGAACTTCACAATTCTCTTCTTGACCATTGAAACATGTTTTTTGTCGACGATATAGATGATCCATTTTAAGGTAAGAATGATGTCCATAATAAATACACTTACAAAAACTTCTTGAGTGCCTCACAAAATCCTTAAATTTGCAAGCATGAAATCCATGGTATCCATGAATAGAAAGACCAAACAATGTGCCATATGCAGGAAGATCATGAATTGTAAACAATAAGGAAGATTTTAAAGTGAATTTAATTGAATGACCATCCCTTAAAGACTGGATTGCTTAAATTTTGTTCCACAATTCCATTAGCTCATCATATAATGGCTCTAGATAAGCATCTATTATATATTAAGTCACAATTTTCTTTCATGGTATAATCAATGATAACATAAATTAAAATGGTTTAGTTTATAACCATGGAGGCAAGTTATAATTTATTAGAAACACTGGCCAAGTTGACCATTTAGTACTATGATCTGAGAATGGGTTCACCCCATCTAGAGCCAAACCCAACCTTATATTACAAGGATCTTGAGAAAATTCGGGCCATTTTTTATCAAATTACATCCATGTCTTAGAGTTTGGCACATGTTGTTGTTTTCCATCAGTGCTCTTATTTTGTGCATGCCACTGCATAAGTTCAGAAATGTCTCCACACCTATACATTTAGAGTAATCGTGGGATTATCAGAAAGTGGTGAAGAACCTTTCTAGGAACCACAACTGATTTCAACCCTTGTCTATACCTTGCTTCATGACATTTCAGACATTCACTCTCATTTGCAATATTTTTATGAAATAATATACAACCATTCACACATGTGTGGATGTTTTCATACCCCAAGCTGAGCTTACTGATTTGCTTTTTACATTGACTTCGTTTGTTTGGCAATGTGGAGTCAGCTGGTAATAATGAACTTAATAATGTTAATAATTGATCTACACTCTCATTTGTCCAACCATGCACCACTTGAAAGTTAATAATTTGAAGAATTGTTGTCAAATGACTTAACTTGCAATTAGCATAAACAAGCTTTAAATCATCCTCCATTAACTTGGCCCAATCATCATTTAGACGCTCATTTAGCATTCTATCAACTTCAAACCCTTCGTAAATTTTTTTTGTCTCTTCATCTATGTTTATTGTCACTTCATTTATGTTTTTTACCTCTTCATCTCTCACAGTATGCAATCCTATCATATCTTCATAATAATTGGAAGCCCAAGGGCTTATACCACTATGCCCATATCTTATCATATGTCGATAAATCAAATTTCTCTATTTCACCTTTCCACTAAGACAATTTTTACATGGACATGGATATTTGTCAATGCCCCCCTCATCATCTACTCTCTCATCATATGCATGATATTGATCCGTAGTCAACCTATGATGTTGATCCATCTGTAATATTATGCATTCTAATATTAATTTAGTTTCTAAATTAAAGAAAAAGACATAAATATGAAAATAGAGATGCCAAAACATTGTTGAAAGTAGTCACTTTTAGTAGAGACCATGTAAAAGAAAGAAGATGATATAATGATTCATTATTTTTATATCTATCTTACATTCATTTGAATTTTACCTAGTAAGAATGGAATATGTTTGTGTTTCAGGTTTCAAATTACCTCTGAATTTGTTGTAGAGGGCCTTGCTAACTTCAAATTTGTTGCAAAAAACTTTGAATTCCTTGCTCGCCTTTTCAAAAGTCTCTAAGTCCTATTATATAAACAAGCTTTATCACCCATGCAAGTGCTTCAATACTTGTCCATGAGAATAATAAATGTTAACAACTATGATGAGCCTGTATTAACAACTTATGAATCAAATTAAAGATGAGTGGAAAATCATTGTAACTACAATATCTTAATCATAATCTATGGGCCTATGTTGATCTATAATAAAAGATTGAGCATGTTATACATAAATATAGATCCAAAAAAATTCTTAGTTGATAGTTTGAGTATTATGAACATTTTTACTCTAACTTTTGTTTAAAGATTAGAAGTGACAACAATGAAATTGATGGTCTGGACATCAATAATATTCTCCACTCAGAGATGAATAATTTACAGCCTATTCATAAAAAATTCAATGGAATGGTATTATCTCCTAAAGCCTCACAAACTAAGCCAAGCCTAAGATATCAAAGTATCACGAGGTCCCAAAAAAGAAAACAAATGCAACAAAATTGCATGGACCCAAAAAAGAAACAAGTGAACAAAGTATCAAACATCAAGACTTAGATATAAAACAAGAGAACTAAAGAACTAAGCAGAAAATCCCTATCAAAAACTAAAGATGTGAAAGACCTTATAGAGTATTTTCTATATTTGTGGGCTGGAAAAACACAAAAGGTGAAATTTATCCTCTATATATTTATCAATTCTAGGTTGATATCTAGTAGCAGATACTATGCTTTCTCAAAAAAAATTAAATAGGACATAATATATGTGGGCCCTATCATAGGCAATTAGGATTATACTAGTAGCTCTCAATTAATTAACATAGGACATGACTAGGATCATTACTCGAAGCCTTATATTATAAAGACAACCCGTGTGAATCTATTGGCATTTCTCATTTCTACTGCAAATAGAAATTGTGTTAAGGAATTGTCATTTGTTAACATTTTGGAAATTTAAGAACTTAAAATTTTAAGCCTCAACTATACTATGAAATTCATTAGACCACCTACTTTACAATAATCATAAGATAGTGACAGAGCAATTTGGTAAGACTTTGTCTACACAAGTAAATGGAAAGTGTTACGAGAGTTATGGAGAATGTGAGAAGAGTATTGTGAAGTTTAGAAGTTGTCCAAGATCTTAGAAGAGGTTGTGGGTCTAAAGTGAGGATGGTTTGATCACTATTGAGGGAAGTGAGTGATTGTCATATGTTGACAATAAGGAGTATTAAACATTGTTATTGGTTGGTCTGAGTTTGAGTATGTTGATATATGTTGGGAATGGTATGGGAAAATTCCTGAGAGTGTAAGGGTCAGAGTTCCTATGGGTAGTGGTATAGACCAAGAGGAAGAATCTCATTGTCAAGGTTTATAGTGAATAGGACTATGATGTGTGGATAGAAAAGTTGGGCACAATTGGAGCCTTAGTAATTGAATGTTGAGTGTTTGATGGGACTAGAGAGAATGAAGGAATTCCAAGGGGAGTTTGTGAGAAGAAAGAGGTATGGATGATGTCATAGGGTACAAGGGAAGTATTATGCAATCAGAGGTCACAAGGACAATGAATGAAGTCATTAAGTGTTGAGGATGCAATCAATGAATGTTGAAGATGCAATCAGTTTAAGATGTGATCAACAATTGGAATATGATCAAAGATTGATGATTGAAGAGTGGAGAGTAATAGATGGAAGAGAATGTCAATGCTTGGCCTGACCATTAATAGGTCTTAGAAGTGCGAGCAATCAAGTTTGGACTGTAGTTCAATTACCAAAATTGGTGAGTGTAGATGACATTCTTTAAGAGAGAATGCCACACAAGATAAAATGTCATTAAAACACTTGGTGAATTAACTATTGTGATGTTGAAAGCCAAAATCAACAAAATAGTAAAGAGGGCAAAAAACACTTCACTTACAAGCTTGCAACACCCATAAAAGGAACAATCATATTTGATTGTTCAACTTGACATTGATAAGGTTGCATTGAAGTATGTTTTATCAAATGACAAGGATAATATCATTCAAAATCAATGAAAGAAATAACAAGTAGAATTTTTCTTAAAGACAACTACAATAGAAACCATATATAATTGGTTTAGCAAAATGGCATATGGCCCTGTGCAAAGGATAAGAAACAAGAATAATAGAAGAGTACGTAAAGATAAAGAACCAATGAACCCTTAAGTTGAATTACAGTCTCCTCCCAAAGGGCTTCACCAAACTAAACTTCAATGGTGTTGTGAGTGGGAATCCATGTATTATTGTGTTGACACTTGTAAAATTTTCAATATTACAAATGTCACTAAGAGAAGTAAATCATCATATCATGTGAAGGATGGTTATTGTATGTTTTTATGTGTAGGAAATATATCAAATAATTTCTCAATAGAGATGGGAAAAGATGTCACAGAGTGGTTCATGAGACTGACATGAAGGCACATCAATTTTCCTGGCAGCCAAAATCCATCACTTTTGTCTATGTACTTGTCCAAGCAGAAGAGACTAATTTCAGAACATAACATCATGAGTTAGGGCATAAAAATGCTAAATTTCAAATATCAGCATAGCTATGACGACAATATAATCAGTTTAGTATTACACTATCAGGATGGTCAAGAAAGGCTAAGGGAGATATTAGGTCGAATATCGGCAGACATAATACTGATATCATTTGAATATTAAAAGAAAAGTATGAACGCATCACTAAGAGTTATAGCGATTAAAGACATATTATCGATATTACAGATACCGATGATTTTATTGGGAGAACTCATAAAGGCAGACTAAAAGAGAATGATCCTTACTGATTACCGATAGGGCATCTCTATATGACAAGGCAACAAATCATTCTCTATTGGTAAGTAATATGTCGTTCAAATTATTGAAAAATATGTTAAAGTGGCTAGAAAAGAAGTTAGTAACATTGATAGTCAATGGTCCTTCGTTGAAACACATAGTGATTAAGAGAGGATGTCGGGATATTGGTAGAAAGGGGTTTTAGTGATATCAATGCCTGATCTTTTATCATTGCATGTTATAGCAATAAAATAGTGGGATTTGGCTAAAGGCATCAGTTGGAGACAAAATTTGTTAAGCCGATGAACGATGGGTTGTTGATGAATCAGTTAAGAGTTATAGTGATTAAAGACATATTACAGATATTACAGATACCGATGATTTTATCGGGAGAACTCATAAAGGAAAATTAAAAGAGAATGATCCTTACCGATTACCAATAGGGCTTCACTATATGACAAGGCAACAAATCATTCTCTATCGGTAAGTAATATACCGATCAAATTATCAAAAAATATGTTAAAGCGGCTAGAAAAGAAGTTAGTAACACTGATAACCGATGGTCATTCATTGAAACACATAGCGATTAAGAGAGGATGTCAAGATATCGATAGAAAGGGGTTTTAGTGATAGCAATGCCTGATCTTTTATCACTGCATCTTATAGTGATAAAATAGTGGGAGTTGGCTAAAGGCATCGGTTGAAGACAGAATCTAGTAAGCCGATGAACGATGGGTTTTTGATATAATGTATGGTGATAACATAGAGAAATGATAGATAAATACTGGGGTTTTGGCGATGGTCGATGTGGGATCAACATGAATTAAGGTAATGAATGGAGAATAAATTAATATCGGGAAAAGAACTTCTGATGGTACATGGATTGATGTGAAAAATGCTATACGTTACCCGTTGGAAGATTTTTCAAATTTTGATGCTGATATGAATTAAATTTGCTTGTGTAAGAGTTATGAGGGAGTTTAGTTACATCATTTCACTGTTCAAGCACTAAGATTTGAAGCGAGAAAAGTGAAAGATGGATTGAAATAGGAGTAATAGGATGGATTCTTCTCAAGGATAGTAGGAAAATTTACAGACCAAAGCAATGGAGGCCTCAAGATCAGCAGGAAAGAGAAAGACCACCAAGGGAAAGGAAATACTAGAAAAGAAACAGAAGAAAAATGAAGATTCCCCAACAAGAAAGCTTTACCAAGATCTCATAGATCAAATGCAATTACCTGGACAAGGATCTAGGAGGTCAAAGGTTGCTCTACCTGATAAGGACAAGCTGGAAGGTAAATTCAAAGATGTAGGGGATGTGTGGATGAGAGTGGAGTTATGAGTTTTTCCTATTTCATTACCTAAGAAGAGATGAGAAGATGCCATTATGTCATCCATGGGAGATGAATTCGGGTAGACTAGTTGTACCGAATGTGTTTGTGAATGTGAAGCTATTAGAGCTTCTGGTTGAAAATTACAAGTTGGAAGACAAATGTATTTATGATGCTATTGGAAATGAGTTCATGAAGATGTCTGTTGATTCCATTTTTTAAGTATTTGGTCTGGAGTGCATGGGTTTTCCAAAGAAATTATCTTATGCGGAACTATAGAATGAATTTGTGGGGGCAAACACAACTTATATGCAATGGAAATTACCTTTGCACAAGATAGTAAGGGAGCCCTTGACTAAGGCAGATGGGCCACCCTTTAATGTAAAACTTTTTAAGAAGTATTTTGATATGACCTATCAAACTTATGGGCAGGTTGGTGGAGTAGAAATACCTGACCTAACGAATGAAGGCCCAATGGCGTTGGCAACAGATGTTCAAATGTATGAGCCTAGAACTTTTGATTACGCCAGCTACATTTTAGAAGATATGCACTATTGTTTCCTAAATTTTAAGAGTAGTGAAAACCCATTTTTCAAACATTACTCCTTGTTGATGCATATGGTACTTTTCTATGGCCATCAAAAGGGAATATGATTAGAAGAATTCAGGTTGCAGGTGAAAGATAAAGATGGGAATGATCAACTTGTACAATTGTGGACATTAGTATGGGATTACAGATACACTGGCTCATATTATATCAGGTTTGAGGAATTCTTTGTGTAACCATTATATTCTTTGTTCAATTTTCTAGCTCCTAGTTCCATTTTTGTTGAGATAAAAAGATTTTTGAGACCCAAGGAGTATGGGTTGGGTAACATTGTAAATCATAATTGGGGAGATTGGTATGCCTATGCCAACCTCTCATGCTTCAGGGTATATGGGTTTGAGGGAAACCCTTATAGATTACCTAAGTTTGTACCAAATAGGATGGCCTATCTACAAATTGTTAGACAAATGAGTATTGCTAGTAATAAGCATTTTGGAGGATCTTCTCACAAGCAGTCATTTCTTCCTGGAACTTTAATTTTTGGATATTTTTCCATAGTTTCCAAAAAATCTTATGAAATCATCGGTGCGAAGTTGGAGGATGAATATCATATGTTTCAACATGATGTTGGGGACTATTACGACCTTGAAGGATACATACACCAGTGCAGAAAGAAACAAAAATTGGGGGATTATATTCACAAGACTTTTGAATTGGAAGACATGTTTAAAAATATGGAAGGGTCAAACGCTCAGAGAATTATCGATGAACGCAATAAAAGACTGGTGTAGAAACAACAAGAACTCACACAATTCATCCAAGAGGCAACAGATTCATGGGATGAACAAGAAGGAGAACCCCTTGTAACTAGGAAAATTAATTTTCCTAAGATTGAAATAGAAGAAACCCATGATCAAATGATCACTAGATTGAATGTTCATCAAGATGAAAGGCTTGCTGAATATAAAAAATTTGTTTCCAATGACGATGTCATTAAATCCAATGAATTTATGATATGTGTATACAATTACAAGGGTAAAAGGCTTAGGGAGTCAATCCCAAACATTACTCTTGAGATTGAGCAAGAGATTCTATTGAAGTTGAAAGATGTCTTAAAGGAGATAGAAACAATGACCCTTGAGAGAGGGAGGCAGCTTCTGATTGAAGAAGGTATAATTGTTTTTCCAGGATGGGACCTCAAAGCCTCATTTATTTTTGACAACATGATAAAATCAGGGAACCAAGGTCTCAAATTAGACATTCAAGGTGTAAATGATGTGTTTATTGGATCACGGTTTGTAGAAGAGGAACAAACAATGTTGATATGGGTCATTTACCCACCACATAAGAGGCCACAAATAATAGACATTGATAAAGCCTTTGAGCATATGATGAATTTCAAGGTCAGGGAAATAGACCCCTTTGTCACTGTTGGCATCAATGTAAATATTGCTAACTTGAATGAGGCTTAGGTTAAAAGGTTAGCCTTTGAGAGAGACCAGTGGAAGAATCAATATGAAGATTTGTTAAGAAAAAGGAGAGTCCAACCTTTTCCTCTGCTACCAGGTGGTGAAATTATGTTGAAGAAAAATATGACAAAATGCAGGAGGAAAACAAGAAGCTAACCAATCTAGTGAAGGTGGTTAGAAATGATACAGGGAGGTGCTTTCTTAAGTACAAATTTGATAAACTAAAAGAAAAAATAATAGCTATGTGGGATCGAATGGAGGAATACAAAGTTCTCGGAACCGCTCATGATGAGATAACCAAGAAGCTGACAAAAAAAATGAGCGCCACAGATATGGATGAACATGGAGAACTCCAAACCCTATTGAACACACATAATGAATATGGCTCAGAGATAAAAGAGGATTTTAAGGCCTTCACAGATATAACAAAGCATGGTTTGCCAACATGGGTTGACAATAATGAACAAAGCATAGGCAAGAATGCATGGATCAAAAGTTGCCAAGGATTACTTGATGCTTCTCTTCGGACCTACAAGGATGATGAATTAGAGCTCAAGAGTACAAACTAGAGCATGGACTAGTTCGTCAAGTAGGAATTCATGATTTGAGATGCTTTGAGTGATTTTGATCTGGGAATGAATGAAGGTTACCAACAATATATTATCAATTGCGACAAAGATCTCGAGGACTTAGATAATGTGTAAGATTAGTTAGGCATTTGTTCAACTTTTTAATTTTTGTTAAATATTAAATGAAGAGTTGCACCTCTTCACATGTAACTGAATCGATGTTTATATGTATATGAGTCGATCCCAAAAAAGGATGACAACAATTAGAAGATAGTACTTTTTTGAGTTTAAAAAAAACACTTATACAATACTTGGGATATATGTTAGATGTATCGGCAAGGCTCTTGTGGTAATGATAAATTTTAATGCAATATCAAAGTTCCAGTTGCTCTTCAAATTTTGGTGATATTATTATGTCTTATGTCTTTGTTTGAGTTATTTGGATTAAAAATCAGTGATTTACTTTGATTGATAATACAATTGATTTGGTTATTTTGGATGAACTCTAAACTAGCAAATTAGAACATATGTATTGATTGGTCAATCTTGTGTTCTATCTTATTGGACTTCTATAGGGAAGTTAAAATCAATAGTTTTAGATTATTGTTTCCTTAAATTTCTTAATCAATTAAAGCATCATCAAAGTGATAACAAACTGTCTTAGAGGGGCTATTTGTTGTCTCCAAAGTAATACTAACAAACAAATTTGATAAAGATTTAATATACTTCACCCTAATAACAAGGCACTGGTCTGACATATTGTGTTGGAGGTTTCATTATTGGTTATAGACATATATAATTCGAGATTAATCAATAGACATCCTAACAAGAACAATTTCAAGAAATTCACAATTTATTTTCAATTCTAAATAAAGCACACAATCAAGGTAGTTTCAATTTTCAAAGCAATCAGATTTCAGGAGAAATACAACAATCTACTATAAAAAGCCTTAGAAGATCCTAAGGTATAGGCCTACCAGCCTTGGTCTTGCAGAGCCTAAATTGTAGAAGTTCACATCCTAGAAAGGGTGGAATTTGTTAGTTAGCCAAATCCCTTTGGGTTTCTCATAATTGGAAATAAGAATCCATAGGAAATCCAATTTGTTGATTTGGGCACCAGCATGTTGTAGGTAGCTTTGTGTTCCTGTTATGTGATTCTTCAAGAAATGTGCTATATGGTGGATTTGTAGTTTTAGGCTTTAGGTATATAAATAAACAATGAACGGATGGGGACTCCCTACTCTCGCTGGGATGGTGAAAGGATGCCTGGGTGTCCCTGAGCATCTTTTGTATAGTAGCAAGACTCTCAGGTTGCTGCCTGGAAGAAATGTCCCAGGAACTTCCCTAGTCTAGAAATGCCTGGGCAAGGTAGGGTAGGTCGTTCAAGATGCATCCCCACATAACACTATTTTTTAACTATTATTCCTATAGTTCTTTCCAATTTTTGGTTGTAATTAGTTAATGTTTCCAAACTACATACATATGAAAGCACCTCTCATGTCACTATCAATTTGTTTACAGTAGTTTATTATAACTATATTTCAAATAATTTTCATGAAACACTAGTTTAGTAATATTGTCATGGACAAAAATGTTCATAATTTTGTGATAAAAGATCAAACATAAAAGTATCCATAGACAGTGATAAATACCAACCAAACACAGTGATCATAATGCCATTATAAGTAGTGCTACCAAAAGTACATCCTTTAATGTGCTAACTCCATAACAATGATTCATCAATGGTATGTGATACAAAGACTAAACACACAAAAAGTACTACTATATATAGTGCTTGAAAGTAAAGAGCACTGGATCAACTAGAGAATTCCATAAGACATCAAGACAATGCAGATATAGATAGTAATAAATAGTGGTAGTATGTGGTATGATAGTAAAGAGAGCAACATATAACCTTGTTTTGATGCAAAAGATTGGATCCCTTGATAGAGAAGAGGCATTGAAAGAACATGAACATGAACAAATATTGTTTAAGGATGACTTAGTGGTGAAAAAATAACCATAACAATGGTCTTAAAATGAATGTGGTGATACACATGAGGAAGAGAAAATAACATGAAACCCTTAAGAATTACATAGAAATTCTATACAGTCAACACATTGACAAGTAGCATGGCATTAATGTAAGAACAAAGTTACTAAAATGACAAAGGTCAAAGTTACAATGGTCTGATGTATTAGGAGATTGGCCATTTGCCATTATGGATCCTAGAAATGATCAAACATTATTAGAGGTTTAAAATAGTGAAATGGCTCTAAGATGATGACAACAGTTCTCACACAGAAGCAACAAGTTTATCAAATATTGCATCAAGTCAAATAGTGGAAATGATATATGAAGGGGGCTACTTGTAGTTAAAGATTAGGTTTTATGGTTTTAACAACCCAAAGTCTTGGAGGGAAACATTAGTTTTCAATGCAAGATCATTGGGTTTGGTGGAGGAAGGTGCACGAGTTTTGTTAGAGGAAACAACAGATAAGTTTAAAGAAACATCAAATTAAGAGAAAGGAAGATGTATTCATGGTTGTTTCAAGGGCAAATCTCCAAGGTAAATATCAGATACATTAACTAAGAGTGTAAAAGCAATCATCTCACGCTAAACATGAATCTATTCTACTAGAAATGAAGGAAATGCAATTGAATGTTGTTATCAAATAAAAACCCTAATAATAGTAAAGAGAGAAAAGAGATTGAATGTACCTAGGTTGTAATCCTAGTTCGCATTCAATCATTCTAACTTCTCATGAATCGAAGAAACAACATGCAAACCACTAAATTGCCTTGCCATGAATGGGGCTTTCAGTTTGGAGCGAGAATGCCAAAGAAAACTTGAGATTGAAAGCACCTGGGTTGTAATCTTGTTTCACATTCAATCATTCCAAGTTCTCATGAATGGAAGAAACACTAGTGCAAATGGGGTTTCAGGTTGGCGCAAATGGTGTTTTCAGCCTGGCCGGAGAGTTTGATTTTCTTTGCATGAATATGATGTTTTGGTTTTTTTTTATGTTTTATACCCACCCAAACAATATTGATCGACCATATGATAATTATTAATTAATTAATTAATATAGTTCACAAGATTTAATTAATTAAGATAATCTTTAAACCAACATGTTTACTATTTTAATTTCAAACAATCTTGTGAACTATATTAAATAATTAGATATCTTAATTAAATATAATTATTATGAACGATATAATATATTTATCTTGTGTTCCATTCACTTTCATGAGAGATGGATTTGTGTGAACCACTACTCACGAAACATGGGTCAATGAGTTTGACTAAAAAAACTATACAATTAAATTCTAATAGAAAAGCACTATATAGGAATAATTAGGATAATTAATTAATTAATTTGGAACACTATTGGAGAGTTACACTATCGTATATATAACATCTAAAATATCTCATTTATTGTAATTATTAATTAATTAAAAATAATATATTCATTATATTTCAATTTTTAATTAATTGATTTTATTTCTTAATTAATTAATAATTACAATAAATGGTATATTAATTTGGGTGTTCCGTAGATGTTGTCGAGTGTTATGGCCCATGTTTAAGTACTACTCCTTATATTTTGCTCATCCAACTTCCAAATTATTAGTGTTAAATTAAAGAAATCAAAAAATGATAACTAAAAGTCTATTAATAAACTTTATGTGCAATATCAATAGTTGTTCACACATATTGTATTAATTGGATTTCTAAAACTTCAATTGAAAGAGTTGTGCAAATTGATTGGTACTCATAGTTCACATGACTACAAGGACATTTGTGCATAAGTATTAGCAAATTTTGAGGTGGTTAATTGATGCATGGTTATATTTGTGGTGCCTCTAAGTAGGTTTCAAACAACACTTTAAAATGACCACTTAATTATTGACCCTTGTGTGCATAACTGATCCCGCAGTGTTTGTCGCTACTACCCAAAAGCCAGAACAATAGATATACATAGTAAATAAATAGACCGCATATGAAAACAACCTTGAAACAAGATCATCAAAATCTTATGTAATGTTTAGGATGAGTGGTGCTCAAAGTTATCTATAACAAATATTGTATATAATAGTCTTAATTTTCAAGACATTTGCATTTTCTTTTATGTTTTGGTTTGGTTATTTACATTAGTGTATATATAATGTATATTTTGTGATATATTCAAATATCCATGTGTGTGTGTGTGTGTGTGTGTGTGTGTGTGTATTATATTTTACACACAATACACATATATTAAACAAATGAATAGAAACATAAATACAAACACAAAATAAAAGAGGACATAACATAAAATAATAAGACCAACATTTGTTGTAAAAATTGGGGATGTTAGATTCTTTCATGTTACTCTTGTAAAAGAGTAGAATGTTCTGATGATTTCTACACTTCAAACTGTAGAATATTGCTGACCTTGTTTTGAAATTGCTTGTATTCTCTAAAATCTAACAACAATAGGCTTTATTCGACTCTTTAGTGCTTGACAATGTGGATATAGATCTAGAGCAACATTTAATTGAGGACTTTTTCACTTTCATTGATGAAGCTTATAAGTAGGAGGAAAGTGGTGATTTGGTGCAATTCTTTGCATGAAGATCAAGATGGTAACCTTTTGCTTCTCAGTTCTTTGTAGTATATAAGTCTATGATATTATCAAATGTTATTATAATAAAGGAGTACTAATAATCATTCATTTAGTCATTTTTCTTTGGATGACTAATTATTTAGTCATGTTTATTCAAAGGTCATTTATTTAGTCATTTTTAATTGGGTGACTAATTGTTTAGTCATTTATTTGGTCATTTTTAGTTGTTTGACCTTGTGAGTTTACCTGATGACTGGAAATTAGTCATTTATATAGTCATTCATACTTGTGAATTACAAATAATTAGTAGAATTTGATCAGTTTTAGTCACGTGACTGTAAGTTTTAGTCACGTAGTCATTTATTTGCCAAATTCTACTAGTGGCTCTTGACGCATCTTTCGTCAATTTTTGCCTCTTGGAAACCCTTGTTGCTATGCTAGTTTGTTTTCCTTTCAACAAATCTACTTCAATTCTCTCCTCTTTGGACTTTAGAGTCCCATGTTTCTTGGCCTCTTTTGCACATGCCCAAGTGCGGGTTCAATAGCCGAAAGGCCTATGCCTTCCATTGAGTTTGACTACTGTAGCTACAACAAAGTACCTTCAATGTGTAAAGTAGCTAAAACAAATCGATGCTTCAGATTGCTTCAATGGTTTTGGTTCTCTCTACAAGATTGTTTGGATAAAACAATCAACTCCTCAATTTCAAATAATAAACGCCTTTAGTGTAATAAAGAAATGCCTACAACGCTAAACAAATAAAAAATTAATGAAAAATAAAAATAAAAGAAAATGCTATAAATATGTTAAGAATGATAATATAATGAATATAAATATGTTAAGAATGATAATACAATGAAAATAATAAAAAAGGAATAAAAATATTTTTCCGAATTTGAATCGGAAACCACGCGTCCAGTTTGGAATAAAAATAGACCAATAACCCTAATCCTTTCTCGCAGAATTCCCAATATAAGGACTCCTGCGATAGGGTTTTAAATTCACAATTATCAAATGGAAGCGATTTGAAAGGGATTCACGTTTGACAGTGAGGTTTACAGATACTCACAATGTTTCCTGCAGGTGGAATCCTTAATTTTCCTTTAATCGCGAGGCTGAATATTTTAGAGTTCACAGCTTTCGAATATTTTATTGTATTGATATGTTCGTAGAAATCCATAGTGAGGGTTAGGGTTATTTAACAGAGGACACCGGGTGCCAACATCTGGAAGAGCATTGCTTATGACGCCTGACAAAAAGCTGCCGAGGCATCTCTGCACATTTGTGATAGGCGCGTTTAGCAATGTCCGCTCCACATCTCTGAGAGGCGTGTTTAGCCATGTCTTCACGTTTGCAAACTGGGCTTATGTGTCCTTTGTTAAATAACCCTAATCCTAGCTATATGTTTCCTTTTCCTTGGTGGATGTCATGGACCGATTGGAGGGTGCTACAAATGCCTGCGTTTGTGTAAGGTGAATGCAGCTGGCAACTTTCAGTATACTTTTAACCCTCTCTTCTTTAGTTATGAATTAGCTCCATTAAAGAAACGATGATAAAATTATTTCGTCACGATATTTTAACTCAGTTCAGAGTTATAGGGTCATTTCTATAATAAGTTCAGTTCCCTTTTTATCTATTTACACACGGTTTGTTTTACGATATTTTCGGCCAATATAGACTTATCGGATCATTTCTTTAATAAGTTTAGTTCGTTTTATTGTGCTCGAGATGGATTTTTCTTACAGGTTGACAGGTGAAATTCCTGAGCCTTTACCTAATATGAGTAAACTTTATTTATCTTACAGTCGCACACGTTTTTTAAGTTCTGAAATTGCTTCCAATACAGGGTTTCAGAAACCTGGAAGTGCTAGTCAATTTCAACGCCAGGCAATTTCTTCTGTTAATTGAAGTTCACATTGTTTTTGACTTAGACAAATAGGTACTAACAAGTTTTGATCTGATGGTAAGTGCAGCTACATCAGGCAAAGGATGATTGATTGCTCTACGTGCGGGGCCCGATCTGTCAGCCTTTTACCTCTCCAACTCTGTCGGCTTCTAAATAACTTCATATGTTCACTCTCATCACCAGTTTTCTAGAGGCTGTAATATCCACGGTACTGTAGACATATATTGTGCAACACAGCAGCCATTTTTCAGAATCAAGTATAATTTACCTATCCGCCATGAATAGAACCATACTCAAGCCAGGTGTTAAAGTAAAAACCTGAGGATCGATTAACATTTTAAGAGCATGGAATGAATCTATTGGGCTTTCATGATCTTAGAAAAATCGCAAACTCCCACAGAGGGAAATGGGGGGAGAGAGAAAAAGGGACAGAGGCAGGCGAGAGAGTGTGGCAGTCCGGGTGTTGGGGCAGTGGAGGGTGGTCTTAGGGATTGCAACTGTAAAACAAACTCTAGGTCACTTGTGCCGTTGTCAAGACAAGCAATATCAGGGCGCCCAAGGTACCAGCAATCTGCCATGGCTTTGAATGTACAAATGCACAAATTGGCTTCATAATATTGTGTCTTATTTTAATGTACAAATGCAATCCCTCTCTGACCTCATGAATAACTTTGCAGGAGCAATTCCTTTACTTTAGTTAGGAAGTAGAAAAGGTTCACCACTTGTTCTTTGCTTCCAAGGAAGTCTGTAATCACATCTGCCATCCTTAGCACAGCAACGTCCTCGTCCTTGTTGATCTATTAACCCATAAATATAGCATAACAGTGGAGACAACGACGAGGATGTTGATGTGCTCAGAAAGGCATAGGTGAATAGCGACTTTCGTGGAAGCAACAAACAAGTCTGACCTTTTCAACTTCCTAACTAAAGGAATTTGCTCCATTGATTCGTTTTGACATATTTACGGATCAGACCAAAACCATTCCTGATCAGAGCTGAAATAACCCCAACCATAATACCGACTTCTTCATTTCATTCATAGTTGTAGCATTGTGGCCTCTTCAGATCCACTTGTTTTAGAAGGCCATGAAAAATGTTCTTGCTGATTAACCACCTCGCCTACTGATTAGAGTGACTGATTTATTATTGCCATGCTAAAATGCATGGCCTGCACTGTTATTCTTTTTTGTCCAACATTTTGTTCATTCCTCATTTCTTTTGTTATAATAACAAAATTGAAGATGACAATTCATATATATACATCCTGATAAACTACGGCATGAGTGTTGATGGTAACAAACTGTGCGGCATACTGAAATTAAAGTCAAAACATAATCAATATTTGAATGACGGAAGTTGTTATAATCGTCATTAGCAGAAAATACGAGGATTAATTAGAGAATACAAGACCGATTGAAAGCAATGCATCCTAGGGAATTCACTATGGTTGGGATGGCCTGCCCGATTGTAGTTAATTTCTGGTAATGGTGGCATTGGCAGTGACCATTCTAGTTTCCCCAAACAGTGAGAGTGCCCATTATGATAAACTTGATTGTACATAGCTCAATTCTGTGGCAAAAGGGAAGGTAATTCCTGCCCAAATCGTCAAATATGGAGTTGAAGTTGGGAACATTTCTTGGAAACCGCCTTGTGAATATGTATTTGAAGTTTGGGAGCATTAAGGATGCGCGGTGTTAATGACATGGTCTTACTATCATGCCATATATCATAATATCCATTAGTTGTAACGGGAGAGAGCAGCGCCGTAAACGTAAATATGGACGAGAGAGTTTTTACCAGGTACCCGAATTAAAATACAGGTGTCTTTTCCCCTTATTCTAGCAACAAAACTAAGCGGCATCGGTGAAACCCTGTTGTGGGGTGGGAGTGAGAAAATCAATAGGCAGAGGGTACAGTTTATGGTGTATCTACTTTGGTTGGTGGTACAGTTTGGTACTAGTGTTTTTTTGAAATTGAGGACAAAAATTTAAAAGTTTAAATGGAGGACAAAAATGTGCTCACAATCAGCAGAGAGCAAAAAAGGGAGGAAGAGCAGGATGTCAAATTCATACGGAGGGAGCACAGGCCCGGCAAATTTATGCACAAATTTACTCTGCCTGATGATTGCAACATGGACGCCATTTCTGCCAACTGTCATGATCCATACTACGAAATCTTTGCCAACGTCCTCCTGCTTGTGCCAAAATGAAATGGGGTTTGGACATCCACCACGGGACAATTGAGAAGAATGTAAGAAATACTTATCACCAACAATGCACTGGATTAATCAAAGTCCACTGTAGTTGACTACTGCAATGTAAGATTGAAAAATCAAACATTTGGGCTTATTGCAAGTATATCAACTAAAGTTATTGCCATGGATTATAATCATCTACAGTGATGTAAGATTGAAATTACAAGTATATCAACTAAAGTTATTGCCATTGATTATAATCATCTACAGTAATGGTGTCCTAATGTGATTGAGTTGTTAAATTACGGCACCTAGGAGGGATCTGAAGCATAAGTTTATATTTCTTTCTTATGCTAATATATTTATATTTATTCTGAAATACTCACTGGTGATAATTGCAGTTTCCTGTGTGGAGGCCTGAGCGGTGCATTCCGGTCCACTCCACTGTAGTTGACTACTGCAATGTAAGATTGAAAAATCAAACATTTGGGCTTATTGCAAGTATATCAACTAAAGTAATTGCCATTGATTATAATCATCTACAGTAATGTAAGATTGAAATTACAAGTATATCAATTAAAGTTATTGCCATTGATTATAATCATCTACAGTAATGGTGTCCTAATGTGATTGAGCTGTTAAATTACGGCACCTAGGAGGGATCTAAAGCATAAGTTTATATTTCTTTCTTATGCTAATATATTTCTATTTATTCTGAAATACTCACTGGTGATAATTGCAGTTTCCTGTGTGGAGGCCTGAGCGGTGCATTCCAGGGGCTTGCATCATATGCAGCGAAACCTGTGTAGATCAAGATGATCGTGAATGGGGAAGGTGTGAAACGACATTGAATAATGGACATGCTTGTGTATGCTAAATGACGGCACCTGGGATGGGTCTAAATCATAAGTAGATTATTTTTTTTGTGCAAGGGAGATGGAGAGTTAAGAAGAGTCTTATAAAGGTGGTGCTGTTGGCATTTCTGACATTCTACTTCGGTCATTGCAAATGTTGTTTGTATGATGAAGACAGATATTGAATGTGAGGGTCAAGTGCCCAATTTTCTTCCATAATGGTTATCTCAACTTGTATTATATTCTTTAAAGTTTTAACTAATTTTTTATTCAGCATAATTGAAGTTACAATGCTAGGTTTGCATCAAGTTACCAGTCAAATGTCAAAAAATGTTTTCTGAGGGACAAAAGCTCTTAAACTGCTTAGGAGATGTCAGTGGAGGCAAATGTACAGCATTTTTTTCCTAAGTTCTGTTGAAAGTTTTTTTTTCAATGTTAAGACTTCAAAAAATATTCTTTATATGAATGGTAAGAACAACATATAAAGGTCAATAATAATAATAATTTTTTAGTTGGTAAGTGTGAGTTTTCACTTTTATAATTAGTTAATGTGTATTGTTTTTCTAACATTTATTTTAACTTTAAATTGTCATTATGGTGATATATCTATTTTATCATTTTTTTATTCTCATAATTATTAAAAATAGTTTTAAGTAGTTTAAAAAAATTAAAAAATAATATAAATGTTTAATTTTATAAAGGTAGATATAATTTATAAATTAAAATTTTATTATTGTCAAATAATAAATCTTACATATTTGTGTCAATTTATATTTAACTTTGAAGCATATTTAAAGAAATTGTTTAATACAATTATATAGTGAAAAATAGTATAATCTTATGTGAAATTGGGTTCATTCCCATCACCTCTCTATCCACACATTCCAACATATTTGATCCATATGTTATCTCTATTCACATAACATGAAAGCATCAATTATTTATGCAACATTTCACATAATAAACAAGTGCCACGTAGTGGCAAAGTACTTGCCTTAATAATAATAATTTATTCCAAATTGTATTATGGCTATTTCATACAAATATAATTAGATTGATTAATTGATTAGGAGTTTGATATTAAGTTAATAATGAACAATAAACAAAGTAAAGTAAAGTATAATTGGTATTAATCACAATGTAATTAATATTATAGCTATTTGATATAATAGGTGAAGTCTTATATTAATTTAGAATTATAAATATATAATAATTATAAATATTTCTCTTTTGTTTTACAAATTTAAGATATTTAATTATCATAGTTTAAATCAAATTAATAAAACCAAAACAAAATTAATCCTTATAAATCTAAGTGAATATATCTATGTTAATGAAGTACATAAATTATCTTTAATTTTTAAAAAGATTTCAAGTAATATCTTTTATATTATTTTTTAATTTTAAAATTTTATATATTATCAATATTTTAAAAATATATAATTAAAAATATCTATAAAATTATTTTTCTTAAATATAATTATTAATTTTTGAAATAAAATAATTTATACATAAATAATCAATATAATATATTATAAGATATTTAAAAAATATAACTATAAATCAAAATTTAAATACTTCACATAAATTATTAATCTAATATAATATAATTTCCTTTTAAAAAAATAATTGTTAAAATCAAAATAAATTACATCATTTAATTAACAAGGAATAATTTTAATAATATTTTATATAGTTCATATAACTTATATAATGAAAAAGTTAAGTTTATTAATATTTAGATTATAATTATAATTTATGTTATTTAATCTAAATATATAATATCTAATTATAATACATATAACAAATTTTATTATTCAATTTAATATACATTAGTTAATAAATAATCTATATCCAAAACCATGCATTTATATTGTAACATATTTTTAAAAATAAATATGAATTATTTTAAGGAAATGGTAAAGTATTTGCCCCTATAATATTGCCTTGAAAATTGTAATAGAGGTAGTGCTTCCACAAAATCCATGTATAAGAGGCTAAATTTTTAAGCCAATAGAAGAGCTCGAAATTAATTTTGTTGAATTATAAACATAAAAAATGTGCATGTATACTATACAAATTATTAATTTTGTAACAAATTTGATAAAAATAATAATTTTAATTGGTAGAAATGTGATTTTTTAATCACTAGTTAATGGAAGAAATCCAAAAATGGATGCAATAGTACTTGTCTAGCCTATCGGCAAGTACTAATAACAAAAACTACTCTAACTTTAAGGTCAAGATTCTAGCATATCTGATCCATATGTTATCTCTATTTACATAACATGATGCGAGCATCAGTTATTTATGGAACATTTCACATAATAAATAATAAAAACTACTCTAACTTTAAGGTCAAGTTATATCAACTTTCCAAGAAAGCATATAAACCCATATGGTGATGCTATATTGTTACTATTGTTGACCTAAGGTAGTTACCACGAAAACATGTAATTGGAAAAAAATTGGCAAAAAATTGGAAAATATTTACATGCAATGTAGTCACAAAAGGCACAATATTTGGACAAAATAAGAATGAACTTATCCAAATCAAATTTCATGGCCTTAAAATATAAGAAATGCCATGTCATGTACCATGGATAATCTATCAATAGATAAACACAATAAATTATATTCATCCATACATTTGTTTATAATAAATGATTTCATTACAACGCCAAAAAAATGTTAAAATCAATAATATGAACTTTCTAAGAATTTTAGGTGTAGCATCACAAATTCAAACACAATATTGATTGTTAAAAAAAACAATATATTTGTCAACATGCACCCTAATTAATGTCATTGAAATTTTCAATACCATGAACTTTGAAAACACTTTACAACAATTTATCACTAACTTACCAATCAATTCAATATTCATACACATACCTCTTTTACCTTAAGGGGAAGGTTGTAATATCCAACCTTTAATTTTAGAAAGAAACAAAAGAGAAGAAAAAGTACATCTCACCAACCATGAACTAAGTGTATACCTTTTTTACCTAAAGGGAAGGTTGTAATATCCAACCTTTAATTTTAGAAAGAAACAAAAGAGAAGAAAAAGTACATCTCACAAACTATGAACTAAGTTTGTGTAGGTTGCAAAACAAGTCAAGGTGCACATCTCTTTTACTTAAAAATCACATGACTTTTGAGCAATCAAATAAATAAGATTTATTTTCTTGGATTTGTTATTATAGTTAACACAATGGTTCATAACATGATGTGTTGGCAACAAAACCGCACAGTGGTTCATAACACAATAGGTTGACTACAAATCCACTCTGCACAAAATAGACAACACGACGTGCATGTGTGGTTCATAACACAAAGAATTTGTCATCAATTTCCTTTTCTTGGAATTTTTATTATATTTAACACAATGGTTCATAATAGGATGTTTTCGCAACAAATCCACACAATGGTTCATAATACGATTTGTTCACAACAAATCCACACAATGGTTCATAAAACAACATGTTGGGACAAAATCCACCATACATAAATTCGACAACACATGTATGTTTGATCGATTAAGTAAATGAAACTTTTGTCAAATACACTTAGAAACAAAACAATATGAATGTGAAAAGAAATGATTATACTCAATTAGAAGGGTTGTTCATACCAACATAAGTGCCTAGTTTTGTTACTAATATTTATTAGTTCAAATGGAGTTTAAGGGGAATTTATTGAAGGTAATTTTAGAGTTTTTAAAGAGAAAAATACATAGGGGCTTTCTAATATTTCCAAACATTGGTTGAAAGTGCCAAAGAAGAGAAAGCCTAAATCACGAAGAATTCTTAGATTCATCATTTGAAGGAACATGGACATAAAAAACATAGATTTTTCATCTATCACCATTGACAACAAAAGTCCTTTCAATAGATAGAAAACTATTTTGGAAAACTCGATGTTTCTTTGAATATGCTCTAAAATTACATTTTAAGTCAAGATATGGAAGATATTTTAACTCAGCGTATAAGAGATGGAGTAAGTCTTTGTTATCATTGTGAATAAATCACTTTCCAACTTTAAAGAGAAAATAAAATCTTGTTGAAAAATACAATGTGTTTTTGGACCTACACTAGAATATACATTTTATGTCAACATAGAAGACATGGAATAAGTATATATCACCATTAAAAATAAAATAATTTTGAAACCAAGATGAAAATAAATCACAAACCAAAGTGATTCTTGTGCATACTTTAGAATTCTTTGAGGGACAATAATAGTCACGAGTGGTAAAACATTGGAGTAGATGGAAACTATTTTTAATATGCATGTATTACAATTGGGTATAGACTTAATGTTAGAGCTTCTCGTCTAAGTATATAAAAAGATCTCTTACTATTGTAACAATTCAACAAGAAAAAAACAACTATGTTTTGAGAAAAAGGACAACTGGATCAGATCAAGGACAACTAGCTAGTGTATTTGTTAACCATACTCAAAATGTGTAATGCTCCGCCAAGGAACCCAGGAGAAATTAATCTAAACATGCCACTAAGTTTACAGAATAATTTTTTTTTAAAGTGTTAACAAATAACAACAACAACAACAATGTTTTACAATGCGAACGCAATACGATATAATTCACCACTCACATATGAATACAACTTAACATAGATTACAAATCTCAAGGATTCCTTGACGTAGATTACATAAATAATAATTAATTACTTTAGATTAGATATAATTGTAGATCTCATGTATAAAATGAATGATAAATATAACATCATATAAAAGATATCATAAATACAATTGGTAACATAAGGTATCCATCATAACCCACATCCACTCCACATGTTGCAGGGTATGTAATACAATAACCAAAATAAAGTACAACATGATATCACTTGAATAATTGATAAAGGGTACAAGGAAACATAGAATAAGAAAGATAAGAACACATCTCCATCAATGAAGAACAAGAAGGAACAACTACTGCAGGGATCATCCAGCACTGGTACACGAACGCCAGAATCTCAAATGGTAAAAGAATCACTACCACCCGACCTCGTAGAACCTAAATGGTCCACTCCCACCGTGCTGAGGAGATAACAACAGACCCCACTCGGATGACAATCATCAACAATAAACATAACACAAGCTAGGGAAGAGATCCCGAAAATCTTTCTAACTCAAAAGGTACAATAGGATAACAAGGTAAGACTTACTCAACTAGAGGCAACCAACACATGTAGGAAACCTAAGATGCATAAAGGGAAGTGTAATAACATGAACCAACTCTAAGGTTATCTTGGTAGCCTCTCAAGACCCCAGCACCCTAGTGACTCTATGCGGTATCAGTAACCTCTCGTGATGAGATACTAACTATGCTATATCCAGTCCACGTAGGTGGCAAACATCTTCCCACTCCCATCCTAGTCAAAACTCAATCAGGAACTCAGGCATGGGCAAGACACATAATATCTTATTAATTCATTTTAAACTCTCAATGTCATTTAATTATTTCTTATTAAGCCACTTGCAATAGGATATCCTGGCAGCCACTTGTGGGCTCCGACACCAATTACAAGTCACTTCCCACCTATACACTTAGTTAACCTACCTAGGTTCACAAACTGAATAACATCCAAAGATCTCAATAAAGTCCTCACACTGGTCCCACAAAGTCATATGGAACATGCACTGAACACAATACCACAAAATCATAATACCATAAGACCATACCCAAAGCCTCCATTTATGTCATCTAAGCAACACATATTGAGTAAACAAAATCAAGCTATAAACATTACATAAATACCCATCCCGAGCCTTTGGTATCCATTCCCAAAAGGTTAACTCAAAAACCCCCAATAACAAATTAAAATAACTTGTCCAAATAATGATTAAAATTCAATCAACCACCCAAATCCATGCATTAAAACATCTTAACCAAAGAAAATAATTAAATAAACATGCAAAGAAACTAAATTCTCCACTAATAGTATAAACTATACTATTAATTATAAGTAAGCAAACTAATTAAGTAAATTAAATATACAAGAATCTAGTTAAGAAATAAATTAAATTAAAATTTAATTAAACTAAATTTAAAAAAAATAATCTTAATTTTTTTTGGAAAACAAAATACTTTAAAAATATTACAAATCTTACTAATTTAATAATAAACTTGAAACAAAATTAATTATATATATTAATTAAAAATTAAATATTAATTAATATAAAAAACTAAATTAAATAAGTTAAAATAGGAGGGGGAGGTGGGTGTCTGTGGACCCCACACCTCTCATGGCCCACCTTGGTTGCCACAATGGCCTCTCTCGGGAGCTGTCGACAGCAAGGTTGTCACAGTCCCCTTAGGGGAGCCGTTGGCAACGATTACCCTTGGGAGCCACTGGTGGGTGGGAGGGGTGGTGGCCCCCACCTACCCAAAACTAAATATTTTTTTATATATTTTTTTTTTCATTTTTTTTGTGCTGTTAGAAATATCTAACACAAGTATAGAGAGCATCCTTAAAAAAAAATCTGCAAAAAGAAAAATAGAAAAAGAAAACATATGAATATATATTTAATTCAACCAAATTCTAATGATTAAATGTTATAGTCAAGAAGGCAAATTTTATTTTTAATTCTCCTCTAACTAAATACAAAGACAAACCAAATTTAACCAATTTACAAGGTTTACCGAGAACATTAAAAATCAGTTTTCTTTTCTTTACTCCAAATCAAAATACAATTTCTACAACTAGAATGCATGCAAAATTATTCCAAGAAGGCCTACGCTTCTAGTGTGAATAAATTTTCTAAATTTTAAAATAGACAATACTCTAGATTTGGGTTTTCTCCCAAAATTTCCTCACAAAGATTTAATACCCAATTCAACCAAATAATTAAAAACCAAGAATAACCAAAGAAAACATTCTACAAGTCTTCCATACGCAATGCCAACAATCTTTTAAATATGAACTAACATGGGTTCTTCAAACCCTACCTGAAATCCACGTGAAGAATCTGAAACAACAAAGATCCAAAAGAAGACTCTACGAATCCAAAATACTCCTAAGCTTTGAAAATAATCCTTCAAACAATCCACACAATTTTCTCCAAAATCTAGCCTCTCCCAAAACCTGTGTGTTCTAAAGAATGACTAAAAGAATCTCTAATAAAGAAAATTCCCCACACAAAACCCTACATGCAACTCCAACCAGGAAACAAAACTGGACATGCAACTATAAATTACAAAATAGAACTCAACTCTCAACTCCTACTTTTATCAATTAATAATGCATGCTTAATTTTAATTACCACAATGAAAGAATGCACTTTTCTAAATTTAATTCCTAACTCAACTTTAACTTTAAATTCTAATTAAATTTTCACTACACCAAATGTGTAACTTAAATTTGCATTTTAATTATTTAATCACTCAATAAATACTTCAGCATAAATTTAACTATTCAAACTAATAAATTACAATATTAAATAAATCAACTATGCCTTTTAATTTACATTAGGATTTAATAATTAATTAAACCCTTTAATTCCCAAATTTAAATATTTTAATTTAATCAAAGGTATTTAATCAACCTTAATAATTAAATGTTCTCTATATCAAATATTTCCATATCATAAAATATAACTTATTACAATAGCATAATTACTCCCAATTAATTATTTAAATCAAATAATTCACACAAGCAAACACACTTGACTCCCAAAATATGAAAATCAACTAACTCCATAACACGCAAACACCAAGGAAAGGTTCACCAATTCATGTAATCTTGACGCATTCAGATAGGGAACTCAATCAGAAACTTGTCGCTTAATTTAGGACAGTATTGACTTGCATTGCGGTTTGGACCTATGTGTTATCTCCCCTCTCTTACCATTTGAGATATTGCGATAGGGCACACTCATCTTGGTAATTTAGGGAAGTCGATGTTCGGTACCTAAAATCTTACATAAAAGACAAGCATGTACATACATGTATAGATATATAACAGACAATGGCGATCGTGTGGATCTCGCAAGCAAGTAACTACAACTTTGTCCCTCAACCACATCAAGCACATCAAACAAAAATATAAAACACGCACTCAAACCATAGACATGCAAGTATGAGGTTAGTAACACCATAAATGTAAATAACATCCTAACATAAATTATCATCAAAATATAACCATAACATATACATCATCATAAGCATTTAAATTGACATGAAAATAACCATATTCATCTAATTGAAAACACATGATATAACACATAATCCGAAGGTTCATATTTAATCAAATTAATACTCCAAATATCACCAAAATAACCAACATACACATAAAAGTGGCCTAAAAGAGTTTGACAAAGATAACTGAAAAAAAAAACTATGGAGGGGCACTGCAAAATGCCGGTCAATCATTAGGATTGGCTAAGGGATTTGATGACTAAGTTAAAAATGTTAAGAGTCAAAAGGTTCACTTTTCAAAAGATGTTCTAAAGAAGGATAAAGTTTAGAAAGTGGATTATTCTCAAGGAGCAAGTAAGTCTACCTCATTTGCAGAGAAAGAAAAGATGCCAAAGCTTGATGTAAATAAATCATCTTCACCTCCTTGTATTTTTAATGCTCCTAGTTTTTACATGGCTCAAGCTCTCTGTAATACCCCTCCCATACTTTGCTTTTCATTTTATATTGCCAAACTCATTTAGGCCACTTTCATGTGTGCGTTGGTTATTTTAGTGATACTTGAGGATATTGATGTATGAATTTATATTATGATTTGATATATTATGAGCCATTGGATAGTTGTGTGATATCATGTGTTTACAATTAGATTTATGGTTATTTTCATGATGATTATTTATATATTTTGATGTCATTATATTTATGGATTTGTTGATATAATGACCTTATATCTATATGCACATGGATCATATGTATGTTTTACATTTTTGTTTGACATGCTTAATAAGGTGTGAGACAGAGTCATAGTTACTTGCTCGTGAGATCCAAACAATGTACCAATCCCAACCATTGTCTATTATATATATGTATGCACATGTTCATCTTTGTGATGACATGATTGCAAGTACTAGGTATCGACTTCCTTAAATTGTTAGGATGAGCGTGCCCAATCACAATTTTTCAATGGTAAGAGAGGGGAGATAATAGATAGGTCCAAATCCCAACTTAAGCCATTTATTGTCTTGAAATAGTGGACAAGGATCTAATTGGTTACCTCTTTGAATTCATCAAGGTGACATGAATTCATAAACCCTTCCTTTGAGAATGATTATTGCACTTTGATTTAGTCGGTTTCTTCTTGTTGCATGTCCTATGGTTTGATGTGGTTTTTGTATTAATACAGATTAAAGGATTAAATAAGATTAGTTAAAGGGTTAATTAATTATGTCTAATAAAATATTAAACTATTAAATATATGGATATTTAATTAATAAGAATTAATTAAATACTTATGTTTATTAAAAAATATTTAATTAAAAATTCTTATTATGAAAATTTAGGATTTAATTAAATATTAAATCCAAGTTGAGAATTAAATGCATAATTAATATAATTGATATTTAAAATATCAAGTTGCATGTTTATAATATGCTAAAAATAATAGGAACTCATGTAGATTCTGAGAGTGGAATCCCCTATTTTGCATAACAAGGATAAATTAGGTATTGGTTGAGGTATGACTTTTGATTTGATTCCTACAGTCCAAGCAAGCTTTAGACTAGATGTTGGGTGGGATTGGTGGAGGTCGGTCTACTGAGGTGCATGTGCCTCATAACTGCCAATCTTTTGTATTGTTTTTCTTTGCAAGAGCTTGGATGATGGTGATTGTCACATGACATTGTTGCATCATACATGCGTGTTTCGATCTGGTCTTGGAGGATTTTGTTGTGCTTGTTCGTCATCAATATATACATGGTTCACTGCAGACATACTCACTGTGTGAATTACCATGGATCTTCATTGTGGGCTTTTTTGTATGTGTTGGATTGGTTCTCGGTTGCGTTGCTATTTAGCAAATGGTTCAAGGGTTGAGCCTTGCATCATTTTACATCTTCATAGTATATTGTGTGTTTGGTTTGCTGGTTTATGCAACTTTACATTGTATAGAGGGTTTGTTGATCCTGGTGTATTAGCACTGTAAAGGGTGTGTTGATCTTTGGTTTAAAGGGAGCTATCCCCTTTTGATAATGCTTATTTAAAAAAATATTAAAAATAATAATTCTAATTAAAATATTATTATGCAATTTAATTGCACATTCAATTTAATAAATCAAATTAAGAATTCAAATTTAAAGTTGAGTTATAAAGTTTCATATTATTATTTTTTGATCTATAATAGGTAATTTTTATTAATAATATTGAAGATTACATTGTAAAGATTTGAGTCCCTCCCAGACTCATCAAAAACAGATTATCCACCCGACAATCAAGCCAATAAAACCCCTCCCTGAATAGTTAGCTATTGTTGCTTATAATTTGCAACATAACAATTTGCCAAAACACTATTCTAAGCATAGGAGCCCCTGTTGCTTAACATTTGCAACCTTTCCTTACAACAATACACCAAAACACTGAATAAAACATAGAAGTACGCCAACTATAACTGTAATCGGCACCGACAACCTCGCATTACCTTGATCTTGTCAACAGAGAAGAAGAGGCGCAACCATAGAAAAATCTATACGCAAGAAACTTTAAACTGAAATTCATAACCATAAAATTCAAGAAGGAGAGGCACCCTTGCACCCCGAAACCATCAAAAAATGTACTGCAAAGCATTAGAGGCTTCTTGCCCTACGAAGCCTCACCGACCGCCACCTCCTTGGCACCATCACTGGCACCACCACCCACATTCTTGCCCTCTCCGCCTCCTGGATGGCATCAACTAAATTCTGCCACACCTTGCCTCTTTCCAACATATAAGTTTACTTATCAACCCTTCTTGGCCAGTTTAAGAAGGGGAATACACCGACCTCCACACCTTCTTCCTCATCTACAAACATCTCACTGTAGTCAAACGCCCACCTCGGGTGAGCCCATTCGAGCATATTATCCATTCCCACCAGTAACACATGCTGAAAAAGAGACTCCATTACCCATTTCACATTCCTTTTAGAAACACCCAATTTGAGCCCCCAAGCCATAACCATGGCAGTTATATCAACCTGTAATTTCCATCAACGATCATTTTTATGAAAGAGAGGGCCGAGCATATCTTGCACTGCCAAAATCACTTGCTCAGTTGGATATTTTAACATTTTCTGCAATCTAATTCTCTCAACTGGCCTGAGAAAATCCTTCTGTTGCTTTTTGGTCTTGAAAGTGAAGTTCAGCTCCATCATTTTTGCAGACCAAATGCCTTACCAAACTTCAAAAGAAAAACTTCCCTTAAAGCCACACAAAAAATGTCATTTTATCAACTGCAACAACACCGCATTCATAGCCTATCCTTTGCATCATTACTCCACAACATCACACGCATAAAAGCTATAAAAAAGAATATAGCATCACCACCCACCTCAAGAAATAAATGCAATCAAATTCAAAAAAAGAGAGTGTAATGATTAAAAAAACATGTTTCTGGTGACACCATCACAAAACACGAGCCAAAGAAAAATTGAGATCATTGCCACCATTATTCCAAACTTCTTTCAACGAGGTGTATCCCCATCATCCTCCCACTGGCCATTTCTAATATGTGGCTCCTCCAACTCATCAAAGGATGTGGCTATCTTCGACACACTATCAGCCTCTCTTTTGTCAGCGTGCTTTACATGAGTAATTTTGAAATCATCAAAAGAATTCAATTCCTCTCTAATTAAGTCAGTAAAGTTTTGGAGGTTCCAAGCATTTATTGAGAGTTTTTCTATTGCTTGCACAATTATCATCGAATCACCTTCTAGATGAAGTTTCTTGATACCATACTGTCTTGCCATCTTAACCGCCAACATTGCTTCTTGACCCTCAACCATATTATTCATCCCATCTTTCAACCTCATAGCACCAACAACTACTGTCTCCCCCTTAGGATTTCTGATAATCACACCAACCCCTGATCTGCCAGGATTACCCTGCACCGCACCATCAAAATTTGCTTTCATCCACCCCTCAGTTGGAGCCTTCCAAAGAACCATATCATCCTTCTTCTTTTTTGTTTTAATAATCAGAGAACCTAGAGGAGACTTAAATCTGATCCCAGGTCACATCCTCTGAATATGAGTATCTTGTTGCAAGAAGGGAACCCGAAGAGCTTGTTTTCTCAAGGTCGAAACCCCCATAACCTCTTCAATAGCATGATCAATCCGATTTATGCATCTTTTTAAGGTTTTAGCTTCCCCTCTAAAACTTATTCTATTTCGTTCCTTCCAAAGTTCCCACATAGTCAGTGAAGGATAAATGAGCCATATGCTAGAGAGAGTCGACTTATTCGAAGGCCTAGGCCAACCATCAAGAGTACCTTCCACACTATTGTCTCTTGGTCCCATCCACCCCAACTTCATTTGTACATAATCCCAACATTTACTAGTAAAATTACATTGCACCAACAAATGATCTACTGTTTCCTCGTGTCCTTCACACAAAGCACACCATGTCGGTCCAACCATTCCCAAACGTTTCCTTCTTTCAGCTGTTAAAATTCTCCCTTTGCTTGCAAGCCAAGAAAAAACTCCTACTTTTGGGAGTATATCTTGATGCCAACATAAATCTCGGGATGAGAATTGAGAATCATCTGATCCCTCAATGAGACTGTAGCCTAACTTTACCAAGTAATTACCTGACAATGAGCTACACCAAAAAAAAATTTCATCCTTCCCACAAAAATTAAGAATTCTTCCATCAAAAATTGATTGCATACGCTTCTTTTGTTCAACCAAAAGATCCTCTCCTTCTAGGCTCTTCTATCTCCAAAGAGGTCCAAACTCACTATCATTTTTGACAATATAATCACTAACTTTATCACCCCAATGCTCAGAAAAATAAACTTGTAGATCCTCATAGCAACCATCTTCAGCTAGAGCTTTATGTCCATCCCAAGAATCCAGCCAAAAATTAGCTTTTGCCCCATTCCTGATTTTCCAAGATAAGTGATTTGTTATGACCTGTCTGCATGAGAGAATAAAGTTCCAAATATTTGAGCCTTTAGGGGGATCTCGGATGGTGATAATCCTCTCCTTATCTTCAACATCTAGATATTTAGCTTGCAGAAGTCTTACCCAATACAGTGTTGGGTTTTTATACATGCTCCAAATAAGCTTTGCACCTAGAGCCTTATTCATATAATGCCAATTACAAATTCCTTCCCCACCTTTTGCTTTTGGCTTGCAAATTTTTTCCCAAGCTAAGAGTGGAATCTTATCTTCTTCATTAGCACCATTCCAAAAAAAATTTCCACATTATTTGTGTTAAAAATTTTAGGACCTTCTTGGGGATATCCATACACATCATAGAGTAGATTGGTATTGCAGATATCACCGTTTGCAACATGAGTATTCTCCCCGTGAATGAAAACCATTTCCCTTTCCATCCCTCCATTTTCTTCAGATATTTATCAATCAAATCTTTCCACAAATCTGCTTTGTTACCACCAGTGAAAAAAGGAATCCCTAAGTAACGATTAGGCATCTATCCTTGCTTCATTCCTAAAATTTTGCAAATTTTGCCCTGTATATGCAGTGGAGTATTGAAGAAGAAGACCTCTGATTTTTTCCAATTTATAAATTGTGCTGACACTCTTCAATAAAGCGAGAGAGTGTCCTTCATAACCTTTTCTTCTTGCTCAGAAGCCTCCCCACCTAAGAAAGTGTCATCAAAAAATTGAAGGTGTGTCAAAGCCTCCACCCCATCTGTAATCTTGATGCCCTTCCAATTTCCCCTTTCTCTTCTTTTCTTTATCAACCATCCCAAAACTTCTACCGTAATAATAAATAGAAAAGGGGATAACAGACCCCCTTGTCTGATTCCTTTCTCTTGAGAAAAAGAAACCCTGCGGGCTTCCATTAACCAGGACATAAAACCTTGGCGAATCAATGCAACTTTTAATCCATTGGACCCATGGATCTCCAAAGCCAAACCTTTGTAAAACCTTCACTAGAAAACTTCGATCAACTTCATCATAGGCTCTTTTAATATCCAATTTCACCATTATCTTTTGGGCCTTAGAAATTCTAATTGAGTGAATAGCTTCATGAGCTACAATAATACCCTAAAAAATAGATCTTCCTGGAGAGAAACCACTATGTTCTTCAGAAATAATTTTGTTTAAAATATGTTTAAGTCTATTAGCAATCACTTTCGAAATAACTTTGTAAACCGTATTACATAGTGCAATAGGCCTGAAATCCTCAAAAGTGATCTGCTCATTCTTTTTAGGGACGAGGGCAATAAAAGTGGAATTAAAGTCTTTAAGAATAAAACCCCCTTTCCTGGATTCTTCTACCACTTCCCACGAGTCATTACCAAATATAGGCCATAGTTTCTGAAAGAAAGCAGCCGGAAAACCATCCGGTCCAAGTGCTTTGTCACCACCTAAGCCAACCAAAGCCTCTTTAACTTCATCCCTAGTTGTTGGAGCCATTAAAGAACAATTCATTTCTTCAGAGATTAGTGGGGGGATAACCTCCAAAATAGTATCAAAAGTTCACTCATCAATGACCTCTTGAGTTTTTTTCCTTAAAAAAAAAACTACAGCCTCCTTATTAATGATATCCTTGTCTTCAACCATCCCCCCTTCATTGTTCTTGATGCTGAAAATATGATTCTTGGCTCTTCTAATTTTAACAGAGTTATGGAAAAACTTTGTGTTTTTATCCCCAGCCTTTAACCATGTCTCCCTGGATATTTGTTTCCAGAATATTTCTTCTTTCCTTAACCAACCATCCAACTCCTTTTTAAGTCTAGATTCTTCCATAAAATCCACCTCTTGCATGCCAAACTCAATAATTTTGAGGCTTCATTGTTTCAGCTCATCTTCAAGTCTATGAATTTCTTCAAAAATATTTCTAAAGTTTACTCTATTCTAGATTTTAAGTTGCTCTTTTAGAAATTGTAATTTTTTGAAAAAGATAAAGGCTTTATTACTTGCTCTTTTCGGAGCTTGATCCCACCATTTGGATATCATGTTGCTAAAATCCTCTACTTGGAACCACATCATCTCGAACTTTGAAGGACACCTTTCTGGGGTTTTTTCTTCTTGCACATATAAACATATCGGGAAATGATCCGAACCTTGAAATGACAAAATTTCAGCTTCACAGGTCCACAATGTGTCTGCCTAGTTTCTAGCTAAGAAAAATCCGTCAAGCTTTTCAACTATGTTCAAAAAACCTTCTCTACAGTTAGTCCAAGTAAATTCTCCTTTCTTGAAAGAAACTTCAATCAAACCTCCATCAATAACAAAGTCTCTAAAAGCTTGTTGACTATTGTTTTGCCAGCCCCTACCCCCTTTCTTATCCTCTGGTTTTAGGATGGCATTAAAATCACCTCCCAGAATCACCATCTCATCTTTAAAGTCTTTGATAATAGAGGCCAAACTTTCCCACATCCTCATTTTATGCAGTCTGTTATTTGGGCCATAGATATTGAAAAAAAAGAATCTACACCTCAACTGCTTAGAATAAACCTCCAACCATTGCCAGTTTTGATCCATCTACCCGATTGTCACCTCTAAGACATCCTCATATCAGTATTTTTGGTCATTTTAGATGAGGCATTTTAGGAGATTACAAGTTTTGGTCTGGATTTGGAAGTCAAGGAATTTTGAAATCTTAGGATTTTCAAAGTTTGGAGTTGTTCTTCGTTGTTTCATACCAATTTTTTGATTAAAGTAGGGTTTGATAACTCTTGTAAATCTTTCATTTTGAAAAGATTATTTTCATTATGTTTGCCAGGTTTGGTTGATGATTTTTGGAGTGTTGAATTATGGATCTTGCCTTGTTTGTGAAATTGAGAAGGAAAGGCTATTATGATTGCTTTTGTGAAAAATTTATGTTAATATCAGATCTAGTAAACCCTAGAATCTCTTTGAGGAGATTACAAGCAAAAGAATTAGGGAAAAGCATATGGTTTAATCAATTAGGGTTTTGCTACTTTTTTTGATAGAATTCTTGGGATTGTACCAAATTGGGAATTACAAAACTTATTTAACATTATTATACAAATTAGTATTGGAATTCATCTTCTAAAAAAAATAAAATTAATTGGAGAATATATGTATGCATTTAGATATGTAAATAATATATATTTGATTTTATTAATTTAGAAGAAAATTAGGCCTTTTGGATAAATTGATTCAAAAAAATTATGCTTTGAAAAATAAATTATATATCTAGAAAAATTTATTTACAATAAGAGACAGAAATTAATAATCCTTGTTGCTAACATCCCAGCCAGTTATGGGATGCTCCTAAGTAGAACTTTCTGCAAAGACTTAGGTGGTGAAATTAAGTTGGACTGGTCCCAAGCTACCATTCCCATAGGTAATCGGAAGGTAGTCCTCCAACCAAAAACTAAGTAAGTATACCATGTTCCCTTCCGAGGACCCTAAATCACGTATCCTTTATCAAGAATCATATTTTGGTAATTACTTGATTATGCTTGAAAAATGATATACCCGATTCAGAAATATTGAAGGGTGAAGATCTGTGGACTCTTGAGTTTGACAGTAGTTGTTCTTCAACTGGGTCAAGAGCTAGGATAGTGTTGATATCTTCGTCTAGAGAAATGTATCCTTCTGATTTTAAGCTTGAGTTTGAAAACACTAATAACACAGCCGAATACGAAGCCTTGCTTCTCGACATGGAAGAGGCCAAGAAGAAGGGAATCAAGCTGTTGAAAGCAAAAGGCGATGGTGAATTAATTGTAAAACAAGTTAGGGTCCTATTTTCCGTTAAGAACGAAAGGTTGAAGCACTACCAAAATAGAGTTTGGGATGAGATGGAGTGTTTTGACACATTTTCAATTGAAGCTATGCCCAGACAGTTTAATTCCAGAGCTAATGCCTTGGCTGGTTCAACAGCATTGTTAATTCCACACCCTGATTTTGGGATAGATATAAGTATTCCATAGAACTGATTCATAGACCTAGTGTTCTAGAAAATGTCAATTCATGGCAAGTGTTCAACAATGATGCCCATATTATTCAATTCTTGTAAGGGGTGTAAATTTTCTCTTCTGTATATTTTGAAGGTTCAGATGCAAAATGCCATGAGTTATGTTTTGATCTTGGAGATGAGATTGGTTCTAAGACCGTCAAGTTAAAAGGAAACCACATTCCAAAAGGGTTGATGAATCTAGAAAGACTCTTCGATAGAAGATATTGTTCTACCAATAAAACCCCTGCGCCTAATAAGAACTCTTCTGACGAGTATGATAAGATCAACATTGGCAATGATGATGATCCAAAGCTTGTTAATTTAGGCACTTGCTGTAGTATGGAAGAGAAAGTGAGGTTTTCAAATCTACTAAAAGAATTTAAACATGTTTTTGACTAGTCATATGAAGATCTAAAATATTTCAGGCAAGGATAATTCAAGCACCACATCCCAATGAAGCCCAGAGCTAGTCCTTTCAGGGAAAAACTAAGGAATTATAATCCAAAAGTTGTAGATGCAATATTCTGAGAGGTGGATAAGATGCGAAAATCAAGGATAATTTATTCCATTCACCACTCGACTTGGGTAGCTAACATTGTTCCAGTACGCAAGAAGAGTGGAGAGATAAGGATATGTGTGGATTTCAGGAATATATCTAAATCAGGTGAGTCTCAAAGATAATTTTGCCCTGCCTAACATGGATCACATTCTTCAAACAATGGCTAGTTCTGAAATGATGTCTCTACTTGATGGGTTCTCAAGTTATAATTAGATTAGTGTTTCCCCTGAAGATCAACACAAAACAACTTTCACCACTCCTTGGGGTACCTTTGCATACAGTAGAATGCCCTTTGGGTTAATACGTGTAGGAGATACCTTTCAGCATGCTATGAACTCTTTCAAACACCTAATCAACAAAGTAATAGTGATATATTTAGATATTGTGACGATGTTCTAAAAAAGAAGAAAGAAGCACTTGCGCGATTTGAGGACAGTCCTGTAGAAATGTAGAGATCACGACATATCACTTAATCCAAAGAAGTCTATTTTCTATGTCACAGAGGGGAAGCTTTTTGGGCATCTTGTGTCAAAGGATGGAATAGGAATTGATCCAGGAAGGGTTTGAGCAATCCAACAATTATGTTTACCGTTGAGTCGTAAAGGAATCTATTCCTTCTTTGGGCAGATCAATTTTCTAAGGAGGTTTGTGTCCGATTTCTCAGAAACGACCAGGCCTATGGTAGGACTATTAAGCGAGAAAGATACCTTCAAATGGAATGAGGAAGTGGTAAAGTCTTTTGAAGAAGTTAAAAATGCTATTGCCCAAGCACCAGTGTTGGTTCACCCTGACTTCAAAAAGGATTTTATAATCTACTGTTATGCTAGTGAGCACACCATGTCAGAGGTCTTATTAAAAAAAATGATAAAGATGAAGAAGCCTCGATCTCTTTCATGAGTATTCCATTAAAGAAACATGGGTTAAAGTATTCTTTAATAGAGAAGCAGGCCTTTGCAGTAGTTAAAGTGGTAAAGCAATTCCGTTTCTACATTCTTCATTCACATTCCACTGTTTATGTGCCCAATGTAGCAGTCAAAAGTATACTTATGCGGCAGGAGGTAGCCATAAACAACCAAGAAACATGGGTATCAAAGGTGCAAGAATTTGATCTAGATATCAAACCCACTAAATTGGTAGGGGGCCAAGGTTTATGCAAGTTGATTGTCAAAAATGAAGAATTGGCAGACAAAAAGAGTCCCTTGATAATGTTGGTTGGATTAAAAGATCCCTGGCTCTCTGGCATTGCTTATTATTTGACTTATGAAGAATGTCCAGAGCATTTGACAGGTAAAGAGAAGGAATTTACGTCTTAAGTCGGCCAAATATGTAATAGTCGATGATATACTATATAAGAAGGGATTAGATGGAATGTTCCTTCTGTGTGTTGACAAAGATCAACATAAATGACTATTACGAACCTTTCATGGTGAGTCTTGTGGAGGACATTTTTCATCCACCGTCACGACTTTTAAGATCCCGAGGAATGGTTACTATTGGCCAGGAATGTTTCAGGATGTTTACAAGTGGGTGGGCTCATGTGAGAAATGTAATCTATTTTGTGGGAGACCTCTTTGGCTGCTCTTCCCTTAAGGCATGTTGTCATTGAAGAACCTTTTCAACAATGGGGTCTAGATTTCATAGGTCCTCTAAATCCCTCGTCTAGTGCAGGTCATACACACATCTTAACATCTACTGACTACTTCACTAAGTGGGTAGAAGTCGTTCCTGTCAGGAAGACGACCACTGAAGTAGTGTGCAACTTTCTCAAAGAAAATATTTTGGTCAAGTTGGGCGTTCCGAAAAAGATAGTAGCTGATAACGCCCATGTTAAGATTAACAAGGCAGAAATAACAATTATGTGCAAATATAACCAATATCAGAAAATAATGAACCACACAGAAGAGAACACAAGACACAAAGATTTAACATGGTTCACCCAATCCCTGGGCTACGTCCACCAACAGTGAGTCCAATCTTTTATTATCCAGTGATTACAATCCGTAATCCCTTACAGCTCAATTCCGCCGCAAGTACTAAAATAATACATCATAATGAAATCCCTAACCCTAAGCCAATATAACAACGCTTATGTTGGTTAACAAGTTAACCTTAAAATACTTGACGAGTCAACCTAAGAAAAGGCTTAACGAGTCAACCTAGGGAAATGTTTGACGTGTCAACTCAAAAACGCTTGACGAGTTAACCCCAAAAAATTTTGATCTCGTTGAAGCATAACTTCAAGAACCATTTTGCTCATGTGACCGAGCCTCTTATGCCAAAGTTCAGCATTGCTATCCGCAACCGCCATGGCTGTTCCCACTTCACCATTGCACTGTAATGTGTATAAACTTCCAATTTTCTGCCCTTAAGCTAAAATTAATTGACCTTTGGACACTTTCGAAGAAGCGAGATCAAAATTGACATTACAACCTTGTGTATATAACTGACTAACTGAAATCAGATTACGCTTAAGTGTAGGAACATGCCTAACATGTTTTAGAAGCCATTTACTTCCATTTTTCAGCAACAATAAAATATCCCCTTTACCGACTATATCAAACTCTTTGTTATCCCCAAGAAAAACTTTACCAAATATACCTTCGTGGTAATTTGTGAAAGCACTCCGACATGGAGTAGCATGGAATGATGCATCAGAATCGAGAACCCACGAAGTTGAATCTGTGTCACCGACTGCAAGTACCAAAGCTCCATCAGTTGCAGCATTAACATCGTCATTGATAACATTATTTTGAGCCTTCTTGTAATTCCAACATTGCTTCTTTGTGTGCCCTAGTTTTCCACAAAACCAGCAAGTGCCATTTCTTCCTCTCGATTTCGAGTGATGATTCGATCTACCTCTTCCATTGTTATTATTGTTTCTCCCTCTCTCACGACTTTTACCTCTATTGCTTGTGCTCACAACTGTTAGAGCATCACTGGAAGAGGGTTCTTGATGCTTCCTTCGCATGTCTTCACTAAGTAGTGTGGCTGCAACTTCATCAAAACCGATATCTTCTTAAAATTGGTCTGTCATTAATGAAGATTCATAATAAAAACCGATAACTATTACTTACGCTCCCTTTTTTATTTTTAAATAATCAATTTCCAAGTAATATCGGTTCCCATAAATAAAGATTTGTAGTGGAACATCATTTTTCTTAATTGATTAAGACAAATCTGTTTTCAGCCAAACCGATATTCTTAAAAACATGAATAATTTCATAACTTTTAGAACCGATTATCTTCCACAATCAGTTACACAAAAAATGGGTAATCAACAATTAAATCATCATTTATATTGATCGGTTATTTCATCTAATGTAATCATATTTTTATTTTTCCCAAACAGAAAACCGATCTACTTATTTTGAAGTAACTGGAACTTGTTAATCAGATCGGTTATAGATTTATCATTTTCTGAGTTGAACCAATAACCGTGAACACCATGATATTCCATAATGAGATTAGTTCAAAACTGATACTAATCAAACTGGGAAAGAATGATTTGTTAAGAGAACAAATCAATTATCAATCCATAAGACAAACTTACTCATTAGTCCAATTCTGATAATCTTTAGTGCTCTTTGGAAGCCATAAATGATGGTTAATGATAAAGTATCAAATATTGATAAAAATTTATTCTTGGTTGAATTACCATTATCTGTAGCTGTTCTGTTTTTAGACAGAGTTACTGTAGCTGTTCAGAATTTCTGTTACTGCTGTTTATTATTAAAACAGAGTTCCTGTGGCAGTTCAGATTCTAAGACAAAGTTCCTGTCGCCCAAGTAACAAAAAATAATTTTGATTCTTCTAGCATCAAATGAAGACATGAAACACCATACCTTATTAGTTGACTGAATGATAGATCTTGTAACATTATCTGTTAAACTTCATGTTAGACTTCATTAACTCCATTGTTTTTTATGTTTTTTTTCATCAATGACAAACATGCCAAAGATCAACATGTTAGATATTAGTTTAGTTTTTTGGATTCTGTATTTGCACTAGGGGAGCAGTTCTGGATTATAATTGGCAAATCTCTTTCTGCTGTAAGAGCATAAGACTTTTTAGACTTTGGCCAGCTTTTGGCCAGTTTTTGGTAGCCCGTCTGGGTTATCAAAACTCATAATCTTTTGTCACTACATAATTTTTAATCAATACATAATTAATTCTTCTTCTTTTCTGAGTGCTAATGATAACAAAGGGAAGCAAGCATATATTTTTCATCACCGAAAGGCCTTTCTGTCCATCATCCAGAAAGTCTACATCACTTGTTGTCTGTACACCAATGCGAGGCTGTCTAATCATCTTTCATCCTACTTGAGTCGATCAGAAATCATTAAAAGCCAAGTAGAGACAACTAAACACTCTGAACAGAAGAAAATAAATCTCCACATGTTGGGATGTGAAGCCCAACGGTCATAAGACCGTTCTTTTTTCTTTGTCTCTTCATATTCAAGGAGCTTTCTATAAATGACTCTGTGTAGTTATGTATTGAATTCATTCGGATTGTAGCATATTGTGGGTTACATTAATAGAATGATTCCTTGCTTCAAGTGTGGACGTAGGCATATTGCCGAACCACGATAAATATTGTGTTTGTCTTCTTTGTTATGTTTAATTTCGTTTCTCTGCTCCTTTCTAAATTTACAATTGGTATCAAAGCCAAGGTGAGGCTAGAGCAGAGATGGAAGAAGGTGAAGTCGATTTTGTTATCAACGAATTTCTTGGAAATTTGGGCTCAGTAGAGATTGAGGTTGTGCCTGCAAAGAGCAAAAGACTCCGCTATGTGCACTGGTGGGATGGCTGGGAAAATAAGCCTGAAGCTGAACCAGAAGATTTAAAAGCTCTTAAATCTGAGCTTAATGCAATTCTTGAGTGCACGGGCGATGCACAATATAAGAAAGTCGTAATGGAAGAATTACGGAAGAGGGTAAAAGAGGACAAGACTGGAAAGACTGAAAAGGACTTGGTGTTGGTCATTTATGAAATGGCTTCTCTTAGTTCTGGCTTCAGCCTCAATGATCCAAATAATTTTGCTTGCAGAGTTCTTAGGATGCTGCAGCTAGATTACTCTGTAGAGCATGCAAAGTTCCCGGTGGAAGAAGATGAACGGACAGATGAGAAGTTTGTTGTGAAAGAAGATAAAAGGACAACCGATGAAGGGGCAGAAGACGTGACTGGCATGATGGAAGACACGGTTGAGAGAAAAGGTTTATGTATTGGCCAAGAAGAGGGTCAAAAAGCCCAAGTTATTTCTCGGTCTGTAGAAGAGGAGCAGAAGAGAAAGGCTATGACTGAGGAGCAGAGAACGAAGTCTGAAGATTGCTCTGTGATTGCTAAAGGGGATTTGTTTATTCACCAATCTCACCTGCCCATGATCTTCCCAAAGTCTAGTGAGAGTGCGGAGGATGGGTGCTCTAGATTTGGAGTTTCATGCAATAAGATAGAGGGAGACGTGACCCCAAAATTGGGGATTTTTAACAGTAGTAACAAGGACTTTGAAATGTTAAGCGTGAAGGTCATTGAGCCTGATACTCAAGTCGATGGGCCTTCTCAGTCGGTAGAGGTTAGCAGCAGCAGGAAACGACCCTTTAGAGATGAGAGTATTGGTCCGGATGTGGTTGTTGTTGGGCGTTTAGTGCGTTATTGCATAAGCGGAGATGCTCCCTCTTCTCTGTTGCATGACGATTTTGATAAGCAAGATTTCCCCAACAATTCTGGTGGCAGTTTTGATGCCACAGTCTGTGGTATGAACACAGAGCAACACCCAATAACAGGTATGTCTCATAATTTGGGGATTTCAGTTACGGCATGTTCAGGTCACATCAAGCAACGCGATTCTAGTGATTCGGTGTTTGGTAGAAACAGACAGGCTCACCCCACAACAGCTATGTCACATCTCGATATTACTCTGCGGCAATCTCAGACTGCCCAAGGCCGGCCCAATGATGTTTATGGGGCCTGCGTTTCTGGTCTTACTCCCCTACGTGGAACACCAAATTGGGAGGACGCGGGCAGAATCCAGCATCTTCAACACAGTTCAGAACCTCAAATCAGGAGGTCTACCAGAGCACGTCAACCCATGGCTCCCTTGCAGCATCTGCTGAAGACAATTGTGAAAGGTTTGAAAGCATTTGAGGCTGAATGTGAGCCCTTCTTCCCTCTTGGTGATCCGTTGGAATTGTTGAATGAGAGGAGTGTGTATGGTGGGTTCATTCACAAGAGAAACTCCAGGGGATTTGATTCTACAAAAGAGATTCATGAGAAGGAACATTGGCATAAGCTAGGACTTGAAGCCCTATGGCAGGGAAATGCTGCTATAAGAGAGTATGCATATGACAAAGGGGATAATTCGCTAAAGGGGGAGAAAAGTAGTATGCAACGCATTGGAAAGTATGTGGCTCACGTTGGGTCACAAATATCCCTACCAAACATGGGATCTCTCAATGATCTCTCTGCCACACAGATACAAACTGCTGTGGATGAATCGGTCCAGTTTGGGGATGACTTGGAATCCATGAATGTGGAGAGTAACAAAGATCATTATCTGCCTGTAGTGGCCATGAAAGGTGACGTAGAGCAGCAAAATAAAGAAAACTCATCTAACAGTGTGGTTTGTGACGTGGAGCAGCACACATGAAATGTTAATCCCTTAGAAAGGGATTTTGGGGAAGTTAAGCTTCGTAAGGATATTACTCAGAATGAAAGATCAAGTTGTGGGCCTGCCTTCCTAGTAACTTGTACTCATATGGATGCTATGAATAGTTTTAAACGACCTCAGAAGCTCGGTGTTATTTTTGGAGATAACAGAACTACCAAAGTGGCATTTTATGAGCCTCTTTGCAAGCTCGATGCAGAGGCTCTTGGACTTCCAGAAAATGGGATTGTTGAGTTGCAAGCGGCTTCTGAGAAGGCAGAAGGCAGGGCTTCTGTGAAGAGTGTTGGCAGCATATCCGCACTTGATGGCAGGCAATTGCTACTCAAGTCTAGTCCTGGGGAGATTGTCAAACCTGGTCAATATAAAGCCATAAATGATGAAGGCATGCCCGAATATCATAGGCCATCTATGAGAGGTCTACTGTACATTCACTTTAGTGTAGATTTTCCGGAATTTGGATCACTGGCAGCCGAGCAGCTCAAGGCATTAGAAACTGTTCTACCGCTAAATCCACCTTGTTTTTTGACGGACATGGAGCCTGATGAATGTGAGGAGACTTCACCATCAGGAAACTTCACTCATGATCTACTTACGGTTGTATTGGAAAGGAGCACAATGGAGAGTTGTTTGAAGGACTACTCTCTGGATGGAGGAAAGTATTTTGAGTGTGCAGAAAGTAGTAAATTTTATTATAGGCTGATGGGCCAGGATGGGCCTGAGTTTTTTGTAGCAGAAGATATTTTTGACTCTGATTTAATTTGGAGAAGACTCATTCGGACAGTATGTGATTGGAGAAGACTCATTCGGACAGTATGTGAACAGAGTCTGGTAAAATTAAAATCTTCTCAAGCTATTGTTGCCCTCTGAGATTTCAAACAGAGAGCAGGGATGCCGCAGTACTTCACAGGGGAGATTGTTGGGATGTAAAGCCCAACGGTCACAAGACCGTTCTTTTTCCCTTGTCTCTTCGTATTTGAGGAGCTCTCTATAAATGACTGTGTGTAGTCATGTATTGAGTTCATTCGGATTGTAGCATATTGTGGGTTACATTAATAGAATGATTCCTTGCTTCAAGTGTAGATGTAGACATATTGCCGAACCATGATAAATGTTGTGTTTGTCTTCTTTGTTATGTTTAATTTCATTTCTCTGCTTCTTTCTAAATTTACACCTCATAAAACCCATTACCTTCTTTAGCATCTGACTCTCATCATTGTCGTCTGCCCTGCTGCCATCTTCAACAGTAACAGAAATTTGAAGTTTTCTTCATAGGAAGAGGTCATCGTGACATACAAAGCTTCCCTCATGACCTTACATAATCAACAGCAACAACAATCATAAGTTTTCTTCTACATTTGGGATTTACAATCTGCTGAACCATAGCACAACTATAGTAAACCAGCTGTCTCTTCTTAGGGACCTTGCTGACTATATCTTTTGCAGGTTTATTAAATTTAGATTTTTTATTCCCTTAAGCTTATCGTGATTTTTAACTTGAAGTGCATGCATCCAAATAACCAATAAACTAGTTCACAAGGACCCGTTACTTGATGAAAAGTTGTACCATTAAATTTTTAAGACAATAAATTGAAGAATGTGAATCTGATTGTCCCGCTAAAATGATTAACTAAACATTCAGTTCCAACTAATTACAGTGTATCTCTTCGTAAGAGGATTTAGAAAAGCATTAATGGCAATAACTCTACTTCACTGTTCAATGAGGTAATCCAAAGTGAAGAAGTGGCAGCATTTAACTTAGAAGTTTCTTCCACCGTTACACATAACTGTAAAGTATAAAACAAATGGTATTAAAAAATGAAGAAGTAGCAGCAAGATTAACTTATAAGTTTCTTCCGTCAAGACACATAAACGTAAGTATAAAACAATGGTATAGATCAGAAGCATGTCTGCTCTGTCTATTCAGTTCAGTACATTTTAAATTACAATGATAACATCCTCTTGTAAAAGCTAACATTATAAATTCAAAATAAACCTAAATGGAACTGCTTTTACAAATATACAGCAATTCAGCCCTATGTGATCAAGTCTTGATCAAAAGGAATTCCACTAGAAGGCAACCAATCAGATCCGGAAATAAAATTATCAACAGTGAAAAAATTGGCCTCCTCTGCCCTTTTAAGAACTCGAACACCCCCCCATCCAACTCGGCTATTCACATTTGAGCTGGTTCCACTGTTCATATATTCCCCAAAATACACCCTTTCCAGCCCATAGTCTTCCGACCACTCCAGCCAGCCCGCTGGGTGGATCATGTCGCCTAAGAAACTTTGAATGAAAACTGTCCTTGAGAACAATTTCCATGGCTTTCCTAGATAAGTGGATCTGACTGGAACAAGATTTGTTGAGGCCACAATGTTGCACTTTTGAATGGAAATGCCGGTGTTCTGGTTGGGGTCATTTCTACCCTGAGCAGTAATGGTGTTGGTCTGATTGGCCATAGGTGGCCTTACAATAATATTGCAATTCTGGAAAATGGCAGCTGCATTGCCCAAGATGAAGTCTACAGAGCCATAGATATTACACTCTCTGTAGAACTGGCGGAGGGAGTGAACATATAAGGTGTTCTGGAAGCCGACAAAGCTGCAGCGGTAAAAGGCTGAAAGATCAGCTCCCACACGGAGAGCTACAGCTTGATTCTTGTGCCCTCCTGCAAAGTTGGCGAAGGTCATATCTCGGGCAATAAATCCTTCGCCAGATGCAGCTGCATTTGCCACCAAATTAAAGTCTGTTAGTACCTATCTGTATTAACCAAAAACAATTTGGAGTTCAACATGGTTTGTGTTACTTTTATTCTATAGAAAATTAATCAGAAATTATCATATAAAAACAAAGCTATTTGTTATCCATAATCTTGGGTTATATGTGAAAGAAATGGTAAATTTGCACTTCTTGCATTACTCGGGAATAAGCTAAATCCCATTCAAATCTCAAACCATAATGCAGGAAACTCGTAAATCAAAGATAAGGAATAGAAATTAACCACTTTCGAATCTCCAACCATAAACCATAATTCAGAAAACTCTTGAATCAATGATGAAGAATATAAATTATAATTATAATAGAAACCTCAAACATGTACTGCACAACACTGGAGCTTATCAATCTACCATTACATTTTGCGTGTGCGTACAATCATGGAGATGCTCCAGCATATTGGGAATACAACAAAATAAATAATAAATTCTTCACTTCTTGCTACTCACAAACTCGAATATCAGACGTGTAATCGAGCACAAGCAATACAAGAGACAACTAAACTTAATAAGAAATGATCCAAAAACTCCGCATAATCGAGCACAATAAGTACAAAATGAAATCGGACTTATTAAAGAAATGATCTAAAAACTGTGTGTAATCGAGCATAAAAAATACAAAAGTGAGTCAAACTTATTAAAGAAATGATCATTCTAAAATGGGAAAAAATATCGTAAACAGAAAACTGTGCAATAATGCACAATAGATACAAAGGTCTCGTACTGCCCACTTAGTTTATTGAGATTTTTAACTTAAAGTGCATGCATGCAAATAACTCGTAAAATAGTTCACAAAGAACAGTCTCTTGGTGAAAATTCTACCATTACTCTTTTAAAAGAAGCCTCGTGGAAGTTGTATAGTCCTCATAAACCATTTTATAAACGAGAGCATTACAAGGTTCAGTGGGAAGATATTCCAAGTAAAAACTTCTCACTCACGTAAGAATGAATTTGATACAATTAGTATACTTTGTTGAAGGCAATAATTACAAAGGAGAAGATGCCCAATTCGGGTATTCATCTTTGGCACGAGGCTTGGATGAAAAGGAATCATTAGATAGATGTCGACAGATGGTTACAGAGGTGGATGAGTCAACGTCTGAGTATTCACAGGAGAGACAAAGCAAGTGCTGTGAAAAGAAATCTGGAAACCTGCTATAGAGAGTGAGGCCAAGGACATGAAGAGAGGACCAGCATGGGATCACAGGATTCCTCTGCAAATTTCTGTTTTTCCATAGATCGATTGCTACCTCACACAGATTAAGATGACAAAGTCTGAGTTCAGCTGTGAATAAATTCTTTAGTAAGGAATAGGCACTAGTGTTTTGAGGCATAAGTGATCCCTATGCCCTCGAGACTATTCCTGATCACAGGAGGAATAACTCCAGCTCTGAAAATGGTAACCAGCATTCTAATTGCAAATGCCTGGCAAGAGTACTTACCCTACTCAATGAGACATTAGTTTTAAGGTATTAGTTTCTGAGGAATGAAAGCTTTTTCAAGGAGCCTATATTTTCAATCTTAAGAAAACAATCAAGCTCATGATTTTTAGTTGTCCATATCCCAAGGTTAATAAGCTATACTGTTTTAAATAAATCTTCCCCATGTGTCCTGTCTCCTATTGTCATGAAATGAGTAATTGTCTCCATAAGAGAGATTTCCTAGCAAATCGTCTGTCCTGTGGGTCTCCAATTATGTTGAAAGGTCCTCTTTAAATCAAATGACAACCAGGATCCTCAATAACACCATATGGAGCACACTTGCATTCCTTGGTTCCATATAGGATAGTGCTAGATCCAGGCTCTAATGGTGTGACCCGTGAGACAGTTACAACTTTACCAACAAGGCCCCCTTGAACCAGTAGAAGTGGGGGACAAAACTGGTTTGTACACAACCTAAACGAAGCTCTCTTGGACTGCTATAAACTGGCTTCTGGCTACATTGAGTGCACTATTTTTATGTATCTATCAAATCTTTGCCAACTGCTTCATCTATAAGAAAGGAGTAATGTTTATAGAGATCAAGAGGTATCCGGATCATTAAACAATGCTTCATGTCCAATATTCTAACAAGATTTTAGAACTGATATGCATGTTGCTGTTTATAGAACAGGATCTGAACATATTCTAGAAAGAGTGCAGAACAGTATCTATGAAAGAAGAAAACTCCAGAGTCCAGAAGTGGAGAAAATGCTATATTCTATTTGGAATCTCCGATTTAACAAATTTGAAGAGTTGAAGCGAACTCCCCAAAAAGAAAGCCCACAAAGGTGAATTAATCACACCTTCTATGGTTTAGGAAACAGGAATGAAACCTACAACAATCTTTCATACGGCTAAATTAGGAAAGGAGGAGTTAAAAATTAACCAAAACAGAGCTCCCTTAGACTACTATTACTGGCTTCTGGCAGCATTGAGTGCACTTTCTCAAGTATCTATCTCATCTTTGCTAATTGCTTCATCTATAAGATAGAAGAAAGTAATCTTTATAGAGATCAAGAGGTATCCTGATCATTAATTAACACTTACTGTCCAATTCTATATCAAGCTTTTAGAATTGATATGCATGTTGCTGTTTATAGAACATGGATCTGAAAATATTCTAGACTGAGTGCAGAACAGTATTTGAAAGTATTCTAGAATGATTGCAGAACAGTATCTATGGAAGATGAATACACCATGGTCCAGAAAATGAAAAGAATGCTTTATTTTATTTGGAAAACTCAGATTTAACAAATTTGAAGAGTTGAAGCGAGCCCCCCAAAAAGAAAGACCAAAAAAATTCAGACCTATAAAATAATCTTTCCTACAGTTAAATTAGAAAAGAGAGAGTTAAAGATATACCAAAGGTTGCAGAGGCGAAGGTTGTGGAGCCGTCCTTGACATTTTTGCTGGATGCAACAATGGTTCGCTCTTGCCCATCACCAAGCAACATCACATTCGTCTTCTCCCTGTGGAGAAGAACATTTTCTTCATAGACTCCAGCTTTGACATAAACAACATACCGCTCACTGCTATGAGAGGGCACGTGCTTAAGAGCCTCTCTAATGGTCTGGTACTGCCCGCTGCCGTCCTGAGCTACAGTTGCATTCACCTGCAATGCCAAAGCAGGCGCTTGTAACAGCCTCCGATCGGTCCGGGACATCCATGGAGGAAAAGGAGCGCCAGGGTGAAAACTAGGGTTACTTAACAGAGGACGCCGGGGGCGAGGCCTATCATTATCAGGGAAGAAGAGCTGGAACGTAGCCAGAGCATTGCTGACACTTTTTGACAGTGACTGACAATGATCCTCCACAAAGGCCATCACTTCCCCCGTCGTCTCTCTGAAACCGTCCAGGCATGTCTCCACATCCGTCAGAGCTGCGCTCAGCCATGTCTTCACATTTGAAATCTGGGCCTTGGAGAGCTTCATGTCCAAGCCGCCTGCTTCTCCCATTGACCGGTTGACGTGTCCCACAGCTTCGAAAAAAAGCACAACGCAATCTTCGAAAGCCCTGAGTTCTTGAAACTGGGGGGCTGCTTTCAAAGTCACGCTGTACGTTTCTTGAGCTCGATCCAAGCTCGCATTCAGAGTAATGTGAGCTAAATTCTTAGTGCTCCCTCCTTTGCCGCCCCGATAAGATTGCAATGTCGAAATGCAGATCTCTGGGTACGGTGTCTTCTTGCAGGTGGAGTGGATGAGATCCACTCTCCCGCCATTGTGGAAAATCACAATGCCCAACCAGGCAGCCACAGACATTGTAATTATGGCTGCAGACAATACCAACACGAACTTGCTTGCTGAACAACTAGCAAACCTCATTGTTTTCAGTAACTTTTAATTGCTTTCAAATCGCTTTCAATAACTTTTTTTTGTCAAATAATTTTGGGGATTTGAACAGAGCGCGGGAGTCCTTATATAGGGAATTCCGGAGAACGAGATGGGAAAAAGATTCAAGATTCAAGATTCAGATTAAAAAAATTCAAGATTCAAGATTCAGATTAATAAAGATTGAAAATCAAAATTTAGATAAAGAAATTAAAGAGTAAAGATTTAGGATTCAGATTAAAAATTCAAGATTTAAGATGGGAAAATTAAAGATCAATTCAAATAAAGAAATGAAAGATTCAAGATTAAAGATTTAAGATTTAAGATTCAGATTTAAAAAATTAAAATTCAAGATTCAAGATGGGAAAATAAATTGTTAATATTGATTGTTAAAAATATTTTATATCAATTGAATATTTGATCATTTGAACTTAATTTAAATTATATTCAATTTAGATTTAATTAAATTATATAATTTCTGATTGTTTTATATTTATAGAATGATAAGTATTGTTTGATTTAAAGATATGGGCATTCTTAATTATTTTTGTAGATATTATTTTTTTATTATTTCAAAGTGTTAATAATTTTAGTTTTGAATAGTAGATTGGTATTAAATAATAATAATAATTTTTAGAGTGTAATTTTTATTTAGAATTAGATTGTGAATAATGTGATTAATTATTTCAAGAATAGAAAGGACAAATTAAAGTGAAAGAATAGTTGAAATGGTTTGCTTTCTAGTTAATCCCTCTTTTTTTAATAGATTTGGTTTGTTTTTGTTCCTTGTTATATTATTGCATGTAGGTATGAGCAAAGAAACAACATAGATTTTGTAGGATTCTAAGATAGGGGGATTATGTCATAACTATTATAACTGGACAACCCTCAAAGAGATACCCAATTATAGACATTGAACACTAGAGAATTTTTAAAAGAAGAAGATTTGGGATAAGAAAGAAGATAGATTTTATGATGAAGCTCTACAAACTTAGGCACAATGAAGGACCATCTTGGGTCAGAGACTTCCTTAAACAAGAAAACATGGTTTCTAAAGCAGAGGAGGAGATGAGAATACGTAATATGGAAATTGGTTTAGAAAAAAAATTTGAAATGTAAGGACCACCTCCACAGGATATTGCAATTTGGCCAGTGGAAAAGGTAGCAATAAGATGGTTAGAGGAATTAAGGAGAATTGAAGAACAAGGGGACAATTCTCATTCAACAATCAGAGGGCAAGTGACGTTGAAAAGGGTAGATATAGAAGAGGACGTGGGTATTTAGGTGTTGGGGGAAGTTTTACAGGGGATCTGATGCAGAGGTAGGTGAGGGCCCACAAAACAACTGAGGCAAATGCAATTACATCAAGGTGTCAACAATGGTTATAATGCCACAAAATGGCTAAAATGACTCAAAACTCAACCTTATTTTTCCCTAATGTTCCCAATGGCATAGATGACTTCACGACACTCAGTTATGAGTGATTCAAAAGGTTTTTGGAAAATGAAAGGAACCCTTGGTTAATGTAGCCTTGCAAGTACATAGGCCACCGAGCAACACAGAGCACTGAAACCACTCGGTGAAGAACACCACCGAGTAGAACAACAAAACCACTCAATGAAAGGCACCACCGATTGAACACAAGATAAACTAATGGGACTTTCAAATACCCATTTCTCTCTCTTTTAACATATCAAAAGCTTAGGTAGTCTTATTTTGGACGATATATCACTAGTACATTTGACCTAGTTTTTCTACCTAAATTTTTGACCATCAAATAAAAAGGTTTAGGTTGGTCGGATTATAGAAGGAAAACTTTTGTTTTTTTTAATCCATGCCCGTGTTGGTTGAAAGTTCAACGAATACCATGTAGGTCAAAATTTCAACCAACACAGGGATAACTTTTAAAAAAAAGATTTCAAACCTCATTTCATTATTAGATAAGCTTGCAGCGTGCGCAAAGGACCGCCTACGAGGGTTGTCTGTGACCGGTAGAGAGGAATAGCTACAAGGAACCTTGCAGAGGTTGGTTGTAACAGATTTAAGAAATATTGCAAAATGAAATTGAAGAAAACTGTATTTTAATGTTGTTTTTACTAGTGTTTGAATTTTCCTGTACCTATGTGGATTGGAATGACTGATTGAACACCATAGGAAGATTGTTGGTCCTCATATCTTTCTTTTGTAACAAGTCTGAGATTCATTGGTTGAGAAATCTAGAATAAATCGACTGACAATCAATTTTAGGTGGGTTTCGGCGTAGAACTAGGGCAGTCGACTTTCGTGGCCCATATCTATCGTTTCAACCATGGAGAAATTTTGATTCCAGGCTTGAGCGAGAGGTATGTGAGTCTAGTTTCAATTGAATGTGGTCTTGGATTGGATGGTTTTGTTTGTAGAGAGTTCTTGTTGAAAACCTAACCGGGCATCCCTATGTGACCGGTAGAGAGGAATAGCTAGAAGGAACCTGACCCCATAACTTTTGTTTGGCTTTAAATTAGAACCTGAAATCATGGATTTAGGCTTGAATTACTCGCCACTAAAAGAATCCATCATTGGTTTGGAAAAGAACAAAGCCTAAGATGCACCTACTGTACAAAACTGAGTATCAGGCCTCTTGGCTTTTGGAGGAGTTTTATGAATATTGGGAGTTTGAATAGGAGCCAAGACATATGCCTTTGAGGGATACTCTGTCCAAGAATTTAAATTAAGTCAAGGTGACTGTCTTAATGAGCCCTTTGGGAAGTTTAAACACAAAGGCCCAAACCATGCCAGAATTGACTGGTGACCAGTCCTGTCACAGGGGCAATTTTGATTGCATTTTTAGATTTCACTTTACATGTCCCATTAGAAAAAAATATAAGAGATAATAATCCATATATTCTATCCTCTGTTAGAAAATATCCCATGGTAATGAATGAAGAATCCGAGTTCCGTACAAAAACTCAAACTACTGAAACAAATATTTTATTTAGAAAATCTACCTCTTTCAAATTCATGAATAAGAATAGATAGAGAATTTTTCTTTGGACTGTATTATAGAAAGTATGAAAGGAACATGATGAACAATGATTGGTTCCTACTGTTAGTTTCAGTTGTTACAGAGTTTCTTCTAACTAATAGCCCTGTGGCTACTAGGTTGATTATGAACAAAGTGTTGATGGAGAGGAGATTTGATAGGAGTTCCTCTTTTCTCATGCACTGATTCTTTTGGGTTCCATAGACAATGCTTCATTCATCAAGTGTGCCATATGACTATTTGTTAGAAGAAGTGTGCCATATGACTGTTTGTTAGAAGATACTTCATAACATGTGAAAATCATATTCTTCTTTCCCTAAATAGAGAAAGAGGTATGTTTGTAGGATTAGTGCTTGGTCCACCCCAAAACCTACAGTAGTATCTTATGATACCTTATGGCTTGTTTCTCAAAGCAGCGTGAATGTAAGGAGGTTTTTGAAATAGAAAGAAAGCTCTCCAATTCTGGTTTGAAGACATATTCGAGCATTTTTATGTGACAGTGCCTTTAGATGGACTGAATACTTCTAAATAGCATTAGATCTATGTTAGTAGGTTAGATTCAAGACTTTTTCATTATGTGTGCAAGTACTATAGAGGTAGATTGGTGGCATTAATAAATTGGGTGGCTGCAAGAAGTTGAGTCCCACTTTTGGGCAAAAAGTGGAAGTGTTTTCCCTTTTTTTCAAATTTCTTGTCAATTGATGTCTAAATTTGAGGCACTTAGAGATTGAATCTCAAAAAAATTTAGTAATAAAAAATGTAGTTCTTGGAGTCTACTTTTCAAATATGTAATTTATTTAAATACCCACATGGTATAAATTACTTTTTAGTAAGAATGTTTAAAAACCATGTTTTCAAAATGCCTGTTTCAGGACCATACCATATGTTAGGATTAACAAGGCAAAATAACAATTATGTGCAAATATAACCAATATCAAAAAATAATAAACCACACAGAAGAGAACACAAGACACAAAGATTTAATGTGGTTCACCCAATCCCTGGGCTACGTCCACCAACAACGAGTCCAATATTTTATTATCCAGTGATTACATTCCGTAATCCCTTACAGCTCAATTTCGCCACAAGTACTAAAATTATACATCATAATGAAATCCCTAACCCTAAGCCAATATAACAAGGCTTATGTTGGTTAACAAGTTAACCCTAAAATACTTGACGAGTCAACCTAAGAAAAGGCTTGATGAGTCAACCTAGGGAAATGTTTGACGTGTCAACTCAAAAATGCTTGACGAGTTAACAGTACTTTCCTGGATAGTACTTTCCTGATCAGTCACCACAAGCTAACAATCTCCCACTTGGGGACTGATCAGACTCCACACCAAACAACACCATAGTCGTGTACGAACACCATATTTTGACTTAAATAAATGAATTTTTGCAAATCCTTTTGGGGAAATATACCTAAGACAGGTCAAATATTGGTCAGCATATTTTTCCTTATTCTTTTATTGAATATAAATTTTTTTATTAATTTTTAATTGACTATAAAATACTTTTTCAAAACCTCAGGTGTACGGACACCATAATTTGATGAGAATTTCATATTTTTTCAAAATTCTTTTTTTTATCTTCAAAAGAATTGTATCTAGTTTGGTCTCATATAATTTATTTTCCAAAAAACCTAAAAACAAAAAAGTTATTAACGTTTTAGTGAACCTCGCTATTTTACGTTTAGGTACCACTTTTAACTAATAAATAATGCAAAAATAGTAAAAATAATCACATCACTATGAAATTTACATTTTTGAAATTAGGACAGTGAGAGCTCTAATGGGTTTTTTTCTTGTAAAATGATACGATTAGGAAGGCCCTCAAAAAATTATGGCAACACAGATCAAATCTGGCATTCCAGTGCCTTAACCAAATTTTTGGAGGTCAAGGCATAAGCTTGGTTCTACCAAGCCTAAACCAAACCGACATTGGAATGAAATTCGAGGTGAATGTGTGCTTCCCGCTCGTGTCTTAAGAAACGGACGCCCATTTTTTTTAAAAAAACACAAAGTGTTAAAATACATTTTTAATTCTAAAAAAAATAAAAAATTTAGAAACAGGCACTTGTTTTGAAAAAAAATGGGCACCCATTTTTTGAATTTTGGCCCGGGTGCCCGAACCTAAAACGGGCACCCATTTCGAGTGACATCTCTCATTTCTACAAGACTTCCATGGAATTGGGACCCGACTTTGTGCATTGACCCAATTGTTTAGTAATAAGGGAGTCTACTGTCCAGTTTAGAGTAGTTTGAATTTCTATGGCTCCCCCATGAAATCTAAACATAGGAACTTCCTAAAGGTGGATGAATGTTTTAGGGGAGCCAATGTATAGTAGGTATGTGAAGGTAGGAGTCCTGAAGAGCCGAGCTTCAAATTGTGTTTCTTTATATTAGAGATTACTTATTGTGTTTCTTTATATTAGAGATTACTCATTATGTTTCTTTATAAATTAGAGATTACTTATTGTGACCCTTTGTGCTTGTTTTCATGTATTTATGATTAAAATATAAACCTTGTTAACTTTCAAAACATGAAAACATCAAACCTGTTCTTTGAGGGTTCAATGTCAAAGATGCCTTTTATGTTGTGTTTAATGACAATGCTTGTCATTTGTTGTTTTAGTTTGCCTTATTTTGAAACATTGCATTTGTTTACTTCATGATCTTGTACAATACTATTCTGATCACTCCAACTATGTATTGAAGCACCTTGCTATCCTATACTTTGGAATGCTTTAATACATTGATGACTATTTCGAAAGTATATGGTGGCACTAAAATACAAATCATTTGTGTCACTGTCTCTTTTCTCTATGATTGATTATAAATATCATGGTGTTTTATGGCACTTTCATTAATTGTATCATGGTTGTGCTCTACTATTGTACTTAACATTTAACACATCTCTAATGATTACAATGACTTGCACATGCTTGTACCTTGTGGTTGTTCCATCTTCTTATTGTGATTGGTGTTGATTTAAGGCATGATATGTCAATGTGTTCTTATTGTATTTATTCTATTAGGACTTCAAACTAAGTGACATTTCCTTTTCACATGAGCATAGAATTCAAAATTGCCTCTATAGAAGATTTTGTTCGTTAATAGTAGATAGATGTGTTTTGCCCTATGATCTCATGATAATGGCCATATTCAATAACTCTATAACATGATGGTTGTTCCTTTTAAGAGAGATGGTTGTTCCATTGTTCTAAAAACTACACTTTGTTGTCCTTTTGACATGATAGCATTATATGTCAGAAACTTTGAGGTTCTCTTACCTTTTGTATGTCATGGCTTCACCTCTATGTAGCTAAATCTCACTCTGAAAATGATCTTCTTTTAGGAAACAATGAAAATCCTCTATGGGTTCATACTTATTGTGACTTCCCATGGCACACTATCATTGGTTGTACACTGTATTTTTCCAATTATTTTAAATTGTCACTATCTTTGAAAATTAATGCCATATGTTGCTTACATTTGATTCAATTTCCATATTAATTACTCTCTTCAGTTGTATTAGGAACTTTTTCCTTAAGCATGTGTGATGCAAACCTATAACATCTCTTGTATCCTCTAGTTTTTTTATTCATTTATAGTGCACTTTTGATGGCTTCTCTATATGTAATCATGATGCTCTATTTCTTGGTAGTTGTGACTCTAAATTATTAAACCATCTCTTGATCATGTTATTGCACTTGATTAATAAATGCTTTCAAAATTCAAGAACTGTTTAACATTAGATATAGAAGTACAAAAAATAAGGCCCCAATATACGTACATCATCAGAGAGCTTCATATTCTTTGTATGGATGAGAAGCACTTCCAACCTGCCTACTTCATCCAAAACCCCAATATCAATCCCCCTGTCAAACCTTCCAAACCTTATGAGTGTTGGATCAATACTATTTGGCTGGTTAGTTGCTCCCATAACAATAACATTTCTCAAATTTCTGAAAACTTCACCAGCTATCCAACAGTAACCACACATATCCTTGGGATGTCAAATCTTCACCATACATGAAATGCACATAGCCAGGTGGTCATGTTAGGAGTTGGTTGAAGCTAGCTGGCTCCCAAATTGCAACGTGAAGAATGAAAAAGGGTGGCGTGAGCCTCCTTTGTTGAAAACACGGCCTTGATCAAAATGTGACCTCCACAATGAAACACAATCCCTTAAAAACAAATCATTGCTATTTTTTCATAGTTCGCAGCCTTCAAATAACACAGTCCACAATTAAAGGAGATAATTCAGCCTCCTTATGATGCTCGATTAATGAAGAATTTTGAAATTCCAACCTTGATAATTTGTAGCTTAATGTAATTGCTTCAACTTCACATTCCTGATTTACTTTAGCATCAAGAATAATATCAACAGATTCAGTAGTCTAGTGGGGAGATTTGTGTAACTCCCAAAATAATAATAACTCCCAAAATACTTATCCTTTTGAATATTTTGTAATCCAGTGAGCATGATTTGTGTGTGTATTTGTAAATCTTGTATAATCTTATAATATATATATTTTTATTATATACAAGATACTACTAATTTTTGTATGCTTACATTTTGTATATTTATAGCCTATGAAGAAAGTCCACACCTGACAATATGAACCCAGAACAAAATAATGAGACAATTTCTAGATTGTGGTCTTAGTTCCAAAGAAAAGATGTTGATAAATGTAATTGTCCTTGCAAAAAGTGTAAGGGCTTAAAGAATCAAAGAACTCTAATCACAACAACCCAGAGTCATTGTAGGCAACATGGTCACATTGAAGGGGGGTACAATTTTCGTCAATTGGTGAATGTGGATTTCCAATTGGAGGAACATGGAGGTGTGAATATCCAAGATGACAATAATGCTCCCATGGAAGAAGATGATCTTGTGGCAGAGAACACAATTGAAGATGATGGTATTAGCATAGCTGATAATGTGCCAAAGGACATGATTGAAGAAGATGGTATTGGCATAGCTGATCAAGATGATCATGATGATGGTACTAACACATCTGATAATGATGATGAAGATGGTCTTGATATAGCTATACTTGAGAAGGCATATGAGCCCCTATACCAAGGCTCCCAAACAACTCTTCTCTTTGCTATAGTGTTGTTGGTGAGCTTGAAGGTTATGACTGGCTTAGCTAATGTAGCAATGTCACGTATGCTAAGGTATGCCATTTTTGTCATCTTCAATGTTAGCATACCATTATGATTCATTATAGTAACAATTCATATTTTTTGTTGTAGGTTGATAGGTGAGTTTTTGATACCACCATCAAACATTCTGCCTCGTTTGTACTGAGAATTATCTACTATACCATTATGAATCAAATTGGAATGAAGTATCAAACAATACATGCATGTCCCAATGATCACATTCTATATCATAAACAACATGAATTTGCAACAGAATGCCCTGATTGTCATATTAGTAGATATCGGTAAGATCAAATAACAAAAAAGGTGCCTCACAAGGTTCTTCGGTACATTGCCATTATTCCACGTCTTCAACGATTATTCAGGTGCACTAGCTTGGCACAATTTATGGATTACCATGCACGCAATAGAAGTCAAGATGACATTATGTGAATGCCTATGGATGGTTCTGCATTTAAATACATAGAAACAACATGGCTAGACTTTAAAGAAGAACCTCGTAATCTCAAGCTTTCATTGGCAGCAGACGATGTCAATCTATTTGGATATATGAGATCTGTTTACTCAGTGTGGCCTATTTTTGTTATTAACAATAACATTCCTCCTTGGATGTCCATAAAGAGGGAGCACATGATGTTGTCAATGATTGCACTGGGTATTTTTTCATTTAATAGTTATGTAAATTAATTTATAAACACCGCACCAAGATAGTCATAATAATTATGTAATGTTTGTGTTCATTCAACTAGGTAAGTACCAAGTTAAAGATATGAATGTGTATATTGAGCCTCTTATTGACGAGTTGTTGATTTTATGGAATGGGGTCACTATGTATGACTTCTCTAGACCAATAGGACAAATACAATTTCAATTTCATGCAATGCTTGTATGGACAACACATGATGCCCTTGGGCTAACTCATTTTTGTGATATGTTATATATTCATGTTAAGGTCATGCATTTTTGGTATGTTATAGTGCTTACACATTATTGTTGTATGTTTAAGTTGCACATGATAATTGTACATGATCCAATTGTACGATATCTTTTAGGTCTTTAGAAAAAGGGTAAATTTGCATGTCCAGTTTGTGGTCAGAAGATGAAATCTCATCATTCAAGAAGTTTAGGAAAGTAGGTGTTCGATGAGTTTAGGCACTTTCTCCACAATAATCATAAGTATCAAATTGTTGAAAAACATCTTTTTAATGGGAAAGAAGAGACAACATCAAGGCCACAAAGAATGACACCTCATCTATGGAAGTTGGAATATAATAGACTACATCATCGAGGTAATGTCATTCCATCTGATGATTTTGTAAGGAAACTCAGGTGCGGAAACAACTTCCTACGCTAATCTCTATAGGAGAGTATTGTGCAAATTCTTATAAATCCTTGCAATTTCAAATTCGTTAACTACTTTAACAAAGATATTGCAACCACATGCCATACATACAGAAAAATAGAGAATGACACAATGATATACCCTGGGGAAAACTTTTCGGTAAAAAACCCTAGCACTCCAAAACCTGCACAATGTATTATCTTCAACACAAAGATTACAATACACTTGCAATGCAAGTTCTTTCAGGAAATGAGAGATAAAGCCAACAAGACTTAAATTTTGTTATATCTCTCCCATAGGAGCAACATCATATATATAGACTCCTCTGGACCCAAAAATAGGCACAACCACCAAGACCCATGCACAAAGTCACATGTACACAGTTGTTACATGCAATCCCAAGAATAGGCGTCCATCCCTAGAATAGACTATGACAGCTTGTCATAGAATCTGCCAAAAATAATGGTCACAAGAGAAGTGTAAGAGAATCTGTCATACCAACCTATTTTTGGCATATTCTCTTACACACACCAACCACTTCTTCTTGGGCGCCCAAATAGGCCCAAGTCATAAGATGCTCTTACACCTGTCATAGCACATTCCTTAAATAGTTCTTACACGTCATAGGAATCCATCATGACCATTTCAGTCATGATCTCCTTACGCACAAGATGCTGACACATCAAGTGGAGTGACACATCAACATGCCAACTAGACATGTACAATCACACTTAATTACATTATTTACAAAAAATACATTTACAAAAAAAATAATAAGAATAGGAATTATCCAAGGTTGAGACACCTTATTCCTAACATTCTCCCACTTGTCGAACACCTTGTAAGAGCAACAGGAACATAACAGGAACTTTAACCGCTATAGGCCAAAAGGCCCATAGACTCCGAACACCATCTGAACTTCTCAGTGCCCACTGGTTTCGTTAATGCATCTACAACATTCTTCACAGTATCTACCTTCTCCAAATTTACCTTTCCATCTTCCACCATATCTCTCACAAAGTGAAACTGCACATCAATGTGCTTCATTCTGGCATGGAAATTTGGATTCTTTGCAAGGAAAATAGCGCTTTGATTGTCACACCAAATAGTAATTTGTTCTGCATCAACACCAACATCAGAACACAATCTTCTAAGCCAAATGGCTTCTTTACAAGCATGAGTAGCAGCCATGTACTCAGCTTCTGTAGTGGACAAAGCAACCACAGGTTGTCGCTTACTCATCCAACTGATGGCACCACCAAACATAGTGAACACATAAGCACTAGTGGATCTCTTGCTGTCAATATCACCTGCCCAATCTGAATCCACAAACCCACGAATACAAACTGAATGTGGAGATCCAGAAGAGTTACCATGATAACATATGGAGTAATCTGATGTACCCCTCAAATATTTGAATACTCGCTTAACTGCATCCCAATGTACCCGTCTAGGATTAGCCATAAACCGACTCAGGACTCCCACTGCTTGGGCAATGTCTGGTCTAGTACAGACCATAGCATACATAAGACTGCCAACTGCACTAGCATAAGGTACTCTACTCATGTCCTCCACCTCACTAGGAGATTTTGGACAATCATCTATAGATAACTTTGTCCCCATAGAAATAGGAACACATAGTGGTCTACAATCTGCCATGCTGAACCTATCCAACACAGACTTCACATACTTACTCTGACTCAACCAAAAAATTTTGTTAGACCCATCTCTACTGATTTCCATACCCAAGATGTACCTAGCTACCCCAAGATCTTTCATCTCAAACTGTGCTAACAACTGAGATTTAAAATCAGAAATCATACCCTTACCCTTCCCAAACAGCAACATATCATCAACATATAATGCAACAATAAGAAGGCAATCATTTTCAACTTTGAAATAAACACAATGATCTGATTTTGATCTTACAAATCCAATTGACAACACAAAGGCATCAAACTTAAGGTACCACATCCTAGGAGATTGCTTCAAACCATATAGAGATTTCTTTAATCTGCAAACTAAGGATTCTTTACCTTTAACAATGTAGTGCTCAGGCTGTGACATATAAATCTCTTCCTCCAAATCACCATGAAGGAAAGCTGTCTTCACATCCATCTATTCTATCTCTAAATCATATGATGCAGCAAGAGATAACAAAAATCTAATGGATGTCAACTTTGCAACAGGAGAGAATATTTCACCATAATCTATTCCCTCTACCTATGAATACCCCTTTGCAACCAATCTAGCTTTATACCTTTCAACACTGCCATCTGCATAGAATTTCTTCTTGAACACCCATTTACAGCCAGCAGATTTTCTCCCTTTAGGCAAAGGTACAAGGTCCCAAGTTTTGTTTTTCTCCAATGAAGCCATCTCATCATCCATAGCCTCAATCCAGGAACCTGCATCTTCCATGCCCAAAGCCTCTTTCATAGATCTAGGCTCATCAGTGTTAGTAATCAAAGCAAAGGCACAAGTGGAATCTAACATAGAATAACCAAACCTTTCTTGTTGCTTTCTTTCTCTCATGGATCTCCTCAAGGGCTGAGGTTGAGGTTGTTCTTCCTCTTCTTCTGAACTATCAGAGCTACTAGAGCTCTCCTCATCATTAGGCCCAACATGGTCTCTCTGTTCAGTCTTCTCAGGGGTAGGAGGCAATTGAACAACATCTTTTTCCTTTTCTTTTTCATCTGGTTGTAGCACAATAGGAGAAGATGTTAGCTCTCTGAAAATAACATTTCTACTATACAACACCTTACTAGTCACAGGATCCCAAAGCTTGTATCCTTTCACACCAACACTGTATCCGATGAAAATACATTTAACAGCTTTGTTTTCCAACTTAGATCTTTTCTCCTTTGGAACATGTGCATAAGCTTCACAACCAAAAACATGAAGATGTCTAATTGAAGGCTTCTTACCAGACATCACCTCCATGGGTGTCTTACCAACAAGGGCTGATGTAGGAGATCTGTTAACCAGATAGCAAGCAGTGGCCATAGCTTCGGCCCAAAACCTTTGTTCTAAACCAACTCCACTAAGCATACTCCTAGCCTTCTCCATCAGTGTCCTGTTCATTCTCTCTGCAACTCCATTTTTCTATGGGGTATAAGGAGCTATCTTATGCATCTCGATACCTTGTTCTTTACAGAACTGTTCAAACTCTGCTAAGCAAAACTCACCACCATTGTCAGTTCTCACACACTTAATCTTCTTACTAGTCTAATTCTCTACAAGAGCTTTAAATTCCTTGAACTGACTAAAGACTTGTGTCTTACTTCTAAGAAAATAAATCCACATCTTTCTACTGTAATCATCTATGAAAGATACAAAAAATATAGACTTGGAGATTGAAGGAACTTTTACAGGACCAAATACATCAGAATGAATAAGATCCAAAACATCAAAAGATTTGTGAGAACTAGAGTAAAACTGAACATGATTTTGTTTACCATAGACACAGTGTTCACAGAAGTTGAACTCGAGATTGCAATCATTTAACCCCTCAATGAGATTTTTATTTTTCAGGGTTCTGAGACCCTTTTCACCAATGTGGCCAAATCTCATATGCCACAACATTGTCTTTTCTGCAGGAAGCTTACCTTCCAAAGTATTTGCACTACCATCAGAACCAATAGCCACAGACTTCTTCACTGCTTGTTCAAATGGTGAGGATGAAGAACTATTACATAGAGGAATACATGCATCTAGCTGAAATAAGGTACCTCTCCTAGTACCCCTTGCAAGCACTATCGATCCTCTCATCATCTTGCATCCTTCTTTCGAAAAAACAACTTGCACACCTACATCATTCAGCATACTTACAGATAATAGGTTTCATGCCAAACCCGGAATGTGCATAACTCCGTTGATTCCCTTTACTCATCCATCAAGAAATTTGATAGTGACCCTTCTACGTCCAACTATCTTTAGGTGAGAATCATCACCCAAGTACACCTTTCCACCATCGAACTCTTCATATTTTGAGAACTAGTTTCGATGAGAGGTCATGTGAAAAGATGCACCCGAGTCAACCAACCACACATCATCAGATGCATGGGCTACCAAAGCTACGATGAATGCATCGCCATCTTCTTGAGATCTTTTTGAAGCTGAATCTGAACCTTTCTTCTTCTTCTTCAGCTCTTTGCAATCTTTACAGAAGTGCCCAGATTTATCACAGTTCCAACATTTTTCCTTGGACTTATTGGAAGTCTTTGACTTCCCACGGGATTTAGATCTACCCTTATTGTCAGACTTATTGCCATTTTTCTTCCCTCTTTCAGTGGATCTCCCACGAACAACAAGGGCTTCTTTTTTCGAAACGGAAGCCTTTCTCCGCATCTCCTCTGATAGCAGCGAAGACACCACATCATCCATTTTGAAGGTGACTAAAGTGCTTTCGAGAGCCATCACAAGATGGTCCCATGAATCTGGTAAAGAACACAAAAGTGTGTAGCAACGATCCTCCTCCTCTAACTTGACACCAGCTGATGTCAATTGTGTAGCCAGCAAATTAAATGCATTTAAATGATTCGTTAAGGATCCACCTTCCTCCATTCACAAAGAGTACAACTTCTTCCTCAGGAACAACTTGTTCACCAGAGATTTGGCCTGATACATGGCCGCAAGTCTTTCCCACAAACTATTTGCGATTTTCTCATCTAGAACATTCAGAAGAACTGCATCGGTTAAACAGAGTCTTATGAGACCCTTAGCTTTACGGTCTTTGATATCCCAATCTGCTTGAGCTATAGTTGCTAGTCTTGTAGCATTTGAAGTCGCTTCCCATAGGTCATGATCTTCCAACATGTCTTCCATCTTGAGTTTCCACAACTTGAAATTAGTGCCATTAAATTTCTCCACCTCCATTCTTCCATATGATGAACTTGCCATCTCAATCTGCAAATAAGATTCAGAATGCTCTGCAAAAAACTCCCACTCAAACTTGAGATCAGCTCAAAAAACCCTACCTAACAACTAGGATCAAAATTTGATCAAGCTCTGATACCACTTGTAAAGAAACTCAGGTGCGGAAATAGCTTCCTACGCTAATCTCTATAGGAGAGTATTGTGCAAATTCTTACAAATCCTTACAATTTCAGATTCGTTAACTACTTTAACAAAGATATTGCAACCACATACCATACATACAGAAAAATAGAGAATGACACAATGATATATCCTAGGGAAAACCTTTCGGTAAAAAACCCCAGCACTCCAAAACCTGCACAATGTATTATCTTCAACACAAAGATTACAATACACTTGCAATGCAAGTTCTTTCAGGAAATGAGAGACAAAGCCAACAAGACTTAAATTTTGTTATATCTCTCCCATAGGAGCAACATCATATATCTAGACTCCTCTGGACCCAAAAATAGGCACAACCACCAAGACCCATGCACAAAGCCACATGTACATAGTTGTTACATGCAATCCCAAGAATAGGTGTCCATCCCTAGAATAGACTATGACAGCTTGTCATAGAATCGGCCAAAAATAACGGTCACAAGAGAAGTGTAAGAGAATCTGTCATACCAACCTATTTTTGGCATATTCTCTTACACACACCAACCACTTCTTCTTGGACGCCCAAATAGGCCCAAGTCATAAGATGCTCTTACACCTATCATAGCACATTCCTTAAATAGTTCTTACGCGTCATAGGAATTCGTCATGACCGTTTCAGTCATGATCTCCTTACGCACAAGATGCCGACACATCAAGTGGAGTGACACATCAACATGCCAACTAGACATGTACACTCACACTTAATTACATTATTTGCAAAAATACATTTACAAAACAAATAATAAGAATAGGAATTATCCAAGGTTGAGACACCTTATTCCTAACAGATTTTTGTTTGAAATTTATATTTTGATATTGTCTTTTATTTAGTAATGATGTTATTGATGCTCGCGAAGGTCGTCAAGGCATCAATGACCAACTTTCTAGAGGAATAAAAAGTTATCCTAGTCAATTTAGTAAGTTGTTGTACTACAAGGATCTCTCAATCATGCATTTTTTTGATGCTATGCATATTGGAAAGAATATAATAGAGACACTATGGAAAATATTGGATGGAAGGCATGACAAAGAAAAAATTGTCAAAATTTGTAAAGACATTCATGAATCCAATCATGCACTGAAAAATTTTATTGAATCAAATAGCAATGGAGACCACATACATATGAGTGCCCTTCCTTGGTTATTAACTGAGCAGCAAAGTGATGCATTAAAAGAAGTCATAAAAAAAACAAAATTTCCAACAGGATTTGCTGCAAATATAAGCAGTCTTGTATCAAAGAAAGGTGATTTTGGGCCAGGGTTGAAAACACATGATTGACATACCTTCATCAAGGTAAGTCATGTTCTCTATTTACAATATATTTATAAAATTGCATGTACTATTTATTTTATTATTTTACAATATATTGAAAAAATCATTTTTTAATCATTGTAGTACATTCTACCTTTATCCCTCCCACACTAGTTTGACAATAGTGTTAAACAAGTTATATACGATTTAGGAGAATACATGAGGTTAGAAGTGTTATTTCTTAGACTTGTACAAAAATTATATTTATGACTTGCTTTACTTTTTATGTAATTTATTATATATTTTTTTCTAAAATCTTGTTTATATATTCTTGTGAGTTGAATCTCTTTTAGGTGGTTATCTAAAGAAATTGATAAAAAAAGATATAAAATATTGGAAGAGAAAAATTCCCCAGCTTATGTGTGAAATGCAAGGTGTCTACCTCCAACTTTTTTCAATGCTTAAGAACACTACCTCATACATCAAGTTGAGGAGATTGAATTATGTGGACCTGTACAAACTAGGTCAATGTGGATGGTTGAGAGGCACTTAAAACTTATGAAGGCCTTGGTTCGACAAAGAGCACATCCTGAGGGTTCTATAGTGGAGGGATATATGGTATACCAGACCATGGTGTACATTAGTGAATATCTTCCCAAGTTTACAGCAAATATCCATGTAGATCGCATTTGGGATCCCAACTCTATTAACAAATTCAAAAGGGATTACTTGATGGGGAAAGGTAGATTGAGAAAAGTGAGAGGTAATTAAAGCATGTTATTGTAGTTTATTAATTCTTATAGATCTTCAATATAAGTTGTTTCTAAGCAGTCTATTTGTTTTCTTTACAGTTGGTCGTGAGTGGGATGCACTACATTTGTATATTGCAAATAATGTTGATTGGATGACAGTATGGATTCAACAATATCAAGAAAATGGTTGGTCATTAACATGGGATGGTGTTTCATCATTGGTTAAAGAATCTCATCATAATGGAGTTCCCAATGTTACACCAATGGTACTTGATCTAGCATATGGTTTAAGAGGTAGAAAGGTACGTATAAGTTTACTAACCATGACCCATAAGTTTAATATCAACTCACGAATCAATGCAAATAATATTGACATGTTTGAATAATTGCAGATCAAACACCACAAAGCTATGTACTACCATGGCCATAAATTTCACATTAAAAAATTAGACGACACGAAGAAAACTTGTGATTCTGAGATAAGTGCAGTCTTCGAGGTCACTAATATTTTATCTAGAAATGACATACATCCTCAACAATCTGAAAATCGATACCATGGCATTTTGGATGATATACTTGAGTGCAACTTTAATTCATTCAAATTGGTTTTATTTGTCGTCAAATGGTACAGGCTACGACTGAATCAAAATGATCCTGATAGGACTGTTATTGAACATGATAGTGGATTTACAATGATTAATACAAGGTCATTTGAGCTAGTTGGAGATGAGCCCTATGTTCTTCCAAGCCAATGTGAGCTAGTGTTTTACTTTGTCATTCCACATAAACTGGGTTGGTCATTTTTTGTTACACATGATCCAAGAGGAAGGCCAGTAAAGTATAATGTGATGGAAGAAGAAGATACTGAAGAATCAGAAGATGAAGTAAATTATGATCACAAACGACTATTACACAATGAAGAAGAAGAAAATGATGATGATTTTGGTGATGCTGACGATGATGGTGATGATGGTGACGATCATGATCATGGTGATGAAGATGGTGTTGATCAATGAGATGATGGTCATGATGATGATGGTCATGATGATGATAGTCATGATGATGGTGATGATGATGATGATAGTCATGATGATGACATGGATGAGGAGGATGATCAAGAACATGATCAATGAAATGTATGTCAAGGTATGATCAATGTCACGTATGAGGTATTGATTTATTCATAGACATTTGAATTAAGTTATTATGTGTTGAACTTTATAGTCATGGAGTATATTTTGCATCATGTAAATTTTATCTTCTATGTAATTTGTAGCTTACATATCATGTAATTTTTGGCTAACTTAAGATAAATGATTTACATATGCAAAAAATTTAACACCTTTGACATGGATTGACAGGTATAATTTATTATTTGGTTTCCTTCTCTTTAGTCAGCAAAATATATAGATCCTATTATGTCTCTCATTTGATGGATTGCAGGTATCACAAAATAGGTATTTGTATAATCTATCTTCCTCAAGTGAGTAAAATGCGGGAATAGAAGACAAAAATGAGACATCTAGTAGGTCTAAAATAGGGAGATCAACTAGAGGTCAAAAGATTAGAAGAAAATTTGATAAACGAATGCAATTTTTCCTTGCTAAGGGGGGGTCATGTTATTATGATAATGAGACCAAAGGCGACAGGAAGGTTCCCTTAAGGTACACACATCTTCAGGAAGAATGGGTACCCAAAGAACTACCTCCACTTAACACTAATTTTTCTGATAATGAAAGGATATATCGCATAGCTCCATCTTCATTACATGGTTTGGGCTTATTTTCCATGGATGGCATAAAGGTTAGTTATAATCAAGTTGTTGAATTGATGGAGTATGTAGGACCTTGTTACAATTACAATAATTGGATGTGAATTGTGCAATATAAAAAAAGTATGCATAGGTATGCATTGTCAGCAAATTATATATGTAATGCAAAGTAAATGATCAAACTAAAAGACTCGCTATGTATATTGATGGAAGGCCAAAAGCAACAGGGAATATTGTAGGTTTTATAAATAGTTATTGACCCATGTCAACTAATAAGTGACCGAATTATATATTCGAGGCACGCGAGGGAAATCATATATTTGTATATGCAATAAAATCAATAAGTGTAGGGGAAGAGCTTCTAATAGATTACAATTTGAATCGTGTAGATACAAAAAAATTCCCTATCATGGGATTGGTAAGTATAACATTTAAACCAATTGCCTCTAATTAATATTGACTCCAATGTACAATCTATTGTTTTATTAATTATTATTTTTTGTAAGTTTATTACTTTCATTTCACTTCTAATTGCTAAGAATTACTAATCTTTGTCATAGGGCGACATGGATCCACCTCAAGATATTGGCGGGGATGTTCCTCACAGTGCAACTTCTTCATCAAAGGTAAACCTTAATTAGTGTAATTCTACAAATTATATAGAAACAAATGTCATATTATTATGTTCTTTTCTTTATGGATTTGGAGTTAGCTTGATAGAATTTTACTGATATTGATGTCACAACTTGATACTTATTAATAGGGAAAAGCAAAAATGACAGCAGATCAATTGCGATCTGAAGTTGAGGCCACATTTATAGATGACATCGCATCTAACTCTAACCATGTATTCATGGCTACTGAAATAAAAACTAAATATAGTAAAGAAATTCTTAACCTTATAATGAAACCAAACAAAACTAAGGAGACGGAGGAACTCAAAGAAGAATTGATACATAGAGTCAATTGTATTAATGTAAGTAGTAATTAATCTTAAGAAATAATTAAATTTCAATAGATGTTTATATTTTATACTATCTTATGGATCATGATCTAAAATATGATGTGTTCTTCTTATAGGATTTTTTGACACCTCTAAATCATGGTCAATATGGTGAGGGTTGTAGTACTGCACAACCTTCATGTAAATAATCCTTAAACCTTTAACCATTCATTTAACTTTTGTATGCATTATTGACTCAACCTATGTTTGGGATGCTTCTAGTACCCCATTTAATCTTTATCCATTGAAAATGTCTTTTCTAACAATGTATTCTTCAGCTCATGATGAAGTGTAGATGCCTCCTTTGATCAACATTCCTCTATCGATGACTGCATTGTCTGCAACAAGGTGCTTGTAGATATCTTCCTCTGTACCAACTACAACTGGTAAAACCTTATTTTTCTATATTTTGTTATGTGCTAATCATGTATTGATTATTTTTCTTGTGTGAATTTTATACACCACATGGACCTATTTTGTGCACTAATAGATACACCTACACCTGGTACAAGAACAGATCAAACTAGTACTAGTGAAGATTGAAACCGTTTCCTAGATCAGCCCGTGTTACTAGTACTGGTTCGTTTGCAGGGACATTGTTGTTGAACAAGAACAATATGTTTCGTTAAAAGTACCAAAGCTTCCAGGTGCTTTAAAATTGTTATTATTTACAGTGTAATTGTAGTTTACTTATACATAACTTGTTTTGGACTGATAATCCCATGATATTTTTGTAGGAAATGATATTTTTTATGATCATCTTTTTGAAATGACATTGAAGCTATTTGGGCCCACCATACATAAAAGGTACGTAGCTTCATAATATAGGTACAATATTTTTCTTATCTTCCATTTATTATACTATATTAAAGTTATGATATCTAACAATTTTGTTTTTTCAAAAAAGGTGGAATGAATAGGATGCTGACTTAAAAAATCAGCTCATTAAATCTTTACAGGACCTCTTTGGAAATAAAACTTTTGACAGTGTCATGATTCTTAAAATAGCATCCAAACATATAAAGACTGTGAGGGACCAATATAGAAGGGCTCTAAAGGATAACCCAAAGTACAAGCATCCTCCTATGATTCCACCGATGGAGTGGAATGAAATAATGGAAGATACAAAAGAGAAAAGGCTAAAGGGTAGTGGAATTCAACCAAAAGATGGAAAAAGAAGGTATGTCATGATAGTATATTAAGTAGAATGTAATCATGCACTAATTAGTGAACTTTGTAAATATATAATCTAATATGTTTCAAACTTTTCATAGACTGCAAGAAACATCAAAATCCACACAAGCGAGATTAAAAAAGGTTGGCCAACACAAGCTTGGCTCTGGTGGCTATATGAAACTTCACTCTCGACTTGTAAGTAGTAGCATTGGAATTTCATATCAAATTTTTATATATAAGGTTGAAAACAATTATGTTTAATCAAATCATACATGTAAAAGTGACGATATTAAACAAAAAATACAAGGCACATAATTCAATGTAGACCCCACAGATGAAGACAAAAGAATAGCCTTGAAGGAAGGCTATAAAGTCATGGATGCATGCCTACACCAAGAATTCGAAAGCCATAATGAAGAATCTGCTGCACCAGATGAGACATAAGTAAATTGGTCAAATGAAAAGTAAATCAAGTTGAATAGTTAATTTCGAACATAAATTGACTATTTCATGATAACAATGCGCATGACATTTCACTACAGCCTTCAAATCCTATCACAAAACCTGTGTGTGACAAAGGCCATGATGTGCATCACAGTGGTGGAGGTATTAATTTTCTATTGGAAATAAATTACGTAATTATTAATAGAATTTAACATCTTTAATTGCAATTGGTTGTGTAACCTTTTTTTGAATATTTTAGAGCATGTTGAGCATGTTGAGGTGACAGAAGATCAAAATGTTATTGTACATGATGATGTGGCATTTTCAGGTAAATAAAAATGCATGTTATGTTCTACTGGTTAATGAAATACATGTAACAGTAAAAAAAAGTATGTGAATTTAACCCATTTACTTGTTATTGCAGTAGACCCCCCTTTAGTGCAGCAGCCTCGTGCTCCTCGAGACATGAGGAAGCATCATAATTTGAGATCACAACCACAATAGGAGGAAGATAATATTGATGCTCCTCTCAATTGTTACCTAATTAAGAAATCTAAGAAAAACCCAAAAAAGAAATGATTTCTTAAAAATGCTCTTTGATAAAACTTGTTTGATTAACTTTGTTGGATAATGAAAAAAGGTTGTTTTAAGTAATTATCTATGAATGTTGTGTATTAATATTGAATTATATGTCATGTTAATGAATATTGTTATGTGTTAATGAATTCTTGATTAGTGTTGTGTATTAATAAATGTTATATCATATTAATAAATGTTATGTGATTGTATTGATTGAATGTTATAGTTCATAAATGGATGAATGAAGTGTGTAATTAGATGTTAATGGGGAATTTAGATTGATGTTAGGGGGAGGGGGGGTGAGGCCAGATGAGCTTCCACCTTCACGTGATTTTCCTTGTTACGTAGAGAATATTAAAGTATTCTCAAAACCAAGTAAAGCTCAAACTAACATACCTTCATTATTTAATCAGTTTCATTCATTCTAGGTCTTTTCTCATAAGTGAATTTTGAATGTCTCATTGGAAGGAAATTATCAAATAAAAAACTAGAAGGGCCAATAGTCAACTTCTCATTATCATTGTTTGGCATGATTTGGCTTCATTTTGTGTAAGTATTATCGCATTGAATGCATCAACCTCTCTTGGCCTAATGTGGATTATTTCATTGGTTTGTGTTTTTGAGTAGGTGAAGTGTTAAATCAGTTCGTATCTTCTATTCTTAATTTGTTCAAACAACAGGAGGGCTTGAAAGATATACTCAACATAGAATTGACTGCTAGTTTGGACAATTGAACACACTAAGTCTTTGGCTTGAGAGAAAGAATTGGGTAATGTTGTTTCTGGAGACCTGTGTAATTTTCCTTAGTGGCCTCTCTTTTTTTAATAGGTTATTTTTATATATATGTAGTGTCCATGTTTTTTTTAATACAGATTATTTTTGTGTATATGGTAGTGCTATGGAACCTAAATAAACAATTATAAATGTAATAAATAATGTCTTCGATGAAGGAATTGATGTACCACATGTAAACCAAAATCCATGCTTAATGCCATTTTATGCAGTTCCTGAGTGTCTGACTCAGGTTATAATGCAAAAAATTGATGCATATAAAGTGTCTTTACTAAAATTTTAATCTAGTGCAATGAATTTTGTTTCATTGTTAATAGACGATATATGTAGTCATGAGATTTCAGATATGTGATTGTTTCTTGTTCTTATTTTCAGCAAAATGAATTTGTCTATTAGCATATTAGATTTGCTATTTTGGTTGGATTTTTTTGTTTTAAGCTCCTAATGTTTATGACAATTCACTTTGGTCTAAAAAATAACAACTTTCTCATGAGAAATACCAAAATGAAACACATTGATTGTCTGTCCACTCCACATGCCCTCTTGTCGTTGCCCTTTGAAAAACTCACTTAGATTAGCCATATGTTGCCTCACCTTTTTGAGGTAAGCCAAAATCGGTTCAATTCTCTTAACAATGGTACGTATCCATCCAAGTGCAACAACCTTCAAAGATTTGCAGCGGTAAAGAGAATCCCCATATTTTATTATCCTAACATAGTCTTTGGCCACTTTGGCAATGAGATTGTGAGCAATACCTATTAGTTGAACTAGAATTTCTTTGTTGTAGAATTGATTTTGTATAGAATATTTTCTAGCAGGATTTTTTTTAAAAGCAAGGTCTTCATAGCATTATCTACCACTTGAGAAAAAGTTTGCATAGCTAAATTTCCTTGCCACAAAGTTAATATTTCTCTAAAGACTTACAAGTTAGTAAGTCCTCGGCTAAAGGGCTGATAAACTAAATAAAGTTTCAAACATATGAACAAATAAAACTCATACAAGCAAAAGTCGGAGCCAAATTGAATAGCATTGGCTATTTGTTAGCGGAAGGTCCCTACTATAATAGACACATTTGTCACTTCATTAAGATGATAATTGTGTACTAAGTTTCCTAACTATTTAAGTCATCATCATCTTTATTATCTGCTATAGAAAATACATCTAAAGCACCAGCAGGTCTACCTAGAAATCAAAATTCAGAACCAAAGCCTCGAGATTGTTGTAGTTCAAAAAAAAACCATTAAGAAATTCATAACCAAATCTAGTTTGCAAAAGCCACCACAATTAAAACTCACCTTCTCAATATTTTCTCTAATAGCATACTTGCAAGCCCGCTGACAAATCTTTGTAATATCAGCTCCACTAAATCCTTGGGTATAACGGGCTAATGCCATTAGGTCCACATACTTTGAGACAGGTGATTTTCTCAAGAAAGAAGTGAAAATTTGATAACATAAGGACTCATCAAGTAAGGGAATATAAATCAACTAGTCAAGTCGGCCAGGCCTTAGCAATGCAAGATCGATGATATCAAGTCTGTTTGTAGCACCAATAATGAAAACTATTTTCTTGGTTGTCATACCCCACGATGAATGAAAAGTGTATAGTACTTTCCTGATCAGTCACCACAAGCTAATAGCCCAAAACTTCTCTTCAAGTGAGCTACAGATCTTTTGTTATGATAATGGCATACAACTTGCTCATTCCTCTAATTATTTCCCCCAAAGAAATGGATAGGCAGAGTCAACCAAAAAAAATCTCATTTCAATAATGAGGAAGCTTGTTAATGAAAATATGAAAGACTGGCACAGGCGACTCTACGAAGCACTATAAGCTAATAGGACAATACCTAAAAGAGCCATTGGTATGACTCCTTTTGAGCTGGTTTATGGAACAAAAGCACAATTGTCTCTTCCTCTTGAGTTGGAAGCATCCAAATTGCAAAAGTTAATCAAAGATGAAATCTTTCAAAATGCTTTAGAAAAAATAATCATTTGCTTGACCAAGATCGAAGAAGAAAGAGAGAATGTAGTGGACCATATCAGGAACCATGAAGCTAGGGTCAAAAATATTTTTGATAGAAGATCCAGACCTAGAAAATTAATGGAAGGAGATAAAGTCCTTTGGGATAAAAGAAGAGAACCACGAGGAGCTCATGGAAAATTTGAGTCTCTATGGAAGGGTCCTTTCAAAATCAGCAAGGAGCTTGGGTCAAATTCTTTCAGGTTAAAATATGAAGATGGAACAAATCTTCCACTATCCTTTAATGTACATGATCTTAAGCTTTCTCAATTGTAAATATGTCATTCTTATGTACATAGTCTTTTTGTTGTGCTTAGTTTAGTTGCTTTTGTTGCACGCTAGTCTATGAAACCAGAGATCTTGAGTTCATTTTTAGTCCCTCACGGTCCTATCCCTAGTCGGAGCCAACTGTTGCCGATCAAAAGGTCTTCATTGTAAATTTTTTCAAGTGACATGCTTCTTGTCAAGTGCATATCGAATTTTGAATTTTGAACTTCATAGTTCAAAGTTCAAAATTCACTTTGCAGTCTCCCAATATTGTTATACGTGAGTTTTATTTCAGGCGGCAAAAAAAAGGTCTCTTTAAGTAATGTGTGTTGTGCCTTCATTATTTTGAATCTTGAACCTTTAACTATCTTTTAGTAGTTCAAAGTTCAATTTTAAACTTGCACTTCCCCTTTCACGTCCCCACGTTTTCTTTTGCTCCGGTGTCTTTGGCTTTTGTCTTCTTGAATTTTGAACTCCTTGTTTTAAATTTGTAATTCATTAATCTTTGTGCGTCCTGCATTAGTCTTTTCGTAGTCATGTGCTTGTCAAGTAGCAAGAGCATTGTGAATCTTGAACTTTGAACTTCGCTCCTAACAGTTCAAGGTTCAAAATTTAAAATACAATAATTACCGAATATTTGAGACTCATGCCAAATCCCACTTTCTTTTCAAGATGAGTTTGAAATGACGTTGAAGTGAAGTATGACTTAGTATTTGTTAGGTTATGAGCGGATTAAATAAATATGATTGGACGTGCTCAGTAAATAACGATGAGAATCATTAATTAGTGGCAGGATGTCATAATTACTGGAAAGGCAACTTAAGCATGTGTTAAATTCCCTCTTTTCTTGCCATTTCTTTTTATAAGAAACTGTTGGTAGTAAAACCATAAGTGAAGTGCAACGAAGGTAATCACAAGGACAAGGGAAAAGCACCGGTGAGTTTCAAGAAATATCCTTCACTTTTTATTTTCTGGTTCCTGATTTATCTATTGTAAGAAAGGAAATCTAATCTTTCCCCGTTGCCTTTTCTTGAGATCATTTGTTAAGCCTTGCAATGTCCAGTCTTGGTACGTTAGCCTCAAAGGTCAAATTTGTTAAAGAAAATAAGTTTTCACCTGTGAGTAGTTGTCTCCCTAAAATGCGAGATACAGTCCTTGTGGATGAAGATATAGAAGAGATTGTTCATAGGTTGAGAAATGTAGAGAATGGAACCCTTGCTACCAAAATTGTAGAGAGTGGATTATTGGAAGCCATCAGCTTTCCTAAAGTGACTCCGTGCCCAGAATTGGTCATGGAATGTAGAAACATATATGGTAGGGTTGATAGGTGCATTTGTGTTCCTTCTAGAGAGGGATACTAATTTCTATTAATAGAGAAACAATCATGGCGGCGCTGAGGATCCCTCCAGTGAAAATCTATGATGATTGGAGTTTTGAGAAATCCCAACAAGAATTTACCCAAAATAGGAAGGACTATAGAAATAACATTGCTAGGGATTGGTTGTCAAAGCCTGAAAAGGGAGGTTCTAGATTACCCAAACCATTGAAAAAGGATCACTTGATCAGAGAGGTCCGTGACATTGTTGTTATGCTAAGTAGAATAAAAGGTAAACCTAATGACCTTGTCTGGGAGGATTGGATGTACATTTTCATCCAAGCTATTTTAGGTTAAGGGCCATATGTTGATTGGGAAAAAATAATAGCAGAAAGGCTTCATGAATAATTATCTCAGTTCGTAGAAACCTCAAGTTTTTATTTGTCTTCATATTTGGTTTATTCCCTTTTCATTTGTAGAATTTGGGACAACTTGCCACATGAGCCATGGAGAGCAAATATGAAAATTTATGAATGCCAAACTTTGCTTCAGAAAAGGAAGAATTCAAAGAATTTTTGGAGAATTCAAGATACATTCTTGGCTAAGCTCATTTTCAAGTTAAAGGGAAAAATCAATTGCAGAATGTCCGAAGAAGCTATGGAGCTAATCAAAATTTATGGGATCTTTTATTTTCAATTTCCAACTTTCATCTATCTAAGAGTGGGAGGCTACATCGGTGAACCTTTGAAACTTCCAAGATATTGTCTAGACAAGTTCGTCTAATTGGAAGTTTGTAGACAATTGCTCCAGGTGGAGGTAAAATTTAAAATCAAGAGAGGTGTGGGCTCTCTTTTCCCAATTGACTTAGGTCATTACCATTTTAGGGTAATGCATTCTACATCATCCATGAATGTAGAATTAAAAATAACAAATCTTCCCTCCTTCTAGAAAAGGGGTTACTTTGACAGTAAACAATTCGTAGCAAATCATTTCAAGATTGATGCTACTTTCCTGCACCAACCAGAGCTGGGAGATTTTTGGGCTGACTGTGTGGATGAGATTGAAGTTGAAAGAAGACTTCATTCCAAGTTTTCCTTGAGACAGATTGTGTTTCTTCATTTTCCTTTCAAAATCAAAGGGATCAAAGTTGAAGATGATGAAAATGTACTAGAATCCAGATATGTAGAACTAAATGATGATGCAGTGGCAAGGAAAATAGACTGGAAGGGAAAAGAAGAAGAAGATTTGAATTATTTGTCTCAAGATGTGTTCAAAAGAACTGATAAATGGTTAAAAGAAGTGAAAAGAAAGAAGAAACAAGAGGCCGCTGTTCCAATAACCAGAAAAAGTTCCAGGATTTCTAAACTCACAACTTCCCCTATGCATACTGATAAAGTTGAAAAATTGCTTCCTACAGGTGAATTTAAATCTAGAGCCGAAACACATCTAGAGGAGGAGAAGCCAATCATTGAACACTCTATGAGAATCACAAGAACCATGAGAAGAGGGAAGGAAAATCCAGATAAGACTCCTTGCATTGTACTAGATCTAGATACAGACGAAGGTGACTCACATCCTCAAGGAGAACCTAGGATGGACAATACTCCAATTAACTCATTAGGGGCTAAGCTACCAGGAGTAGGCTAGGAAGACCTGACAATATTAAATAGTTGTGCGATACAAACTCTTGTAGGAGATTCTACACCAAAAACCCCAAACTGGATGGACTTATCGACAGGTAAGAAAAGAAGTATTGTACCTATTTCTACTCCTATTGGAGATTTAGTTAGCAAATATCTAGGAAAGACACCTAGAGAAAAGAATCCAAAGGTAGAGGCAATGTTGGATGTGGACTTTAAAATCGGTCATTGGAATGTAGAGATCTTCTATCCAAACTCTGAAAAAACCAACGATGAGGTAACAGAGCAGGACTTCAATGTGGAAAGAGTGGATCTAGGTATGGCTACTAGGGTTGTTGATTTGAAAATCTTAAACTCGGATAATAAGAAGATCAACCACCGAGTATTGAAGGACGCTGAAGATAAAATGAAGCTAAAGCAAGCTCTCTGTGAAATGGAAAAGTATATCCAATAGCTTTAGGGACCTATTCCTCAACCCTTGTCAATGGTTCCCATTGATTTGGATGTTAAGTCCCCAAACAACCAAAAGTTCTTAGATCAGGTTTAGAAAGATAGGTCAATGTCGAAGAACTTCTTCTGCTTGATAGATAAAGTTACCAAGGAAATTGTTGGATTTACTAATGACTTTAAGGATCTAATTAAGAAAGCAGATGAGATGATTAAAACAATTGAGGCAGATGTGGAATCCTGGAGGAAGGAGAAGGATCGACTTGAAATTGTTGGAAACAATTGTCTGAAGAAAATTGCTACTCAAATTATGTATTGTCTTTGATGTCACATAATGTCATAGTCCGCAATAATCAGTACCTACCGAGCTCAGTCGGTCTGCCTGGCATTAAAATTAGTGCTTACCGAGTTCACTCGGTTATCAAAGAAAAATCAGCATGTACCGAGTTCACTCGTTTATCAAAGAAAATCAGTGTTTGCCGAGTTCACTTGGTTGTCAAAGAAAAGTTAGCATTTACCGAGCTCACTTGATTATCAAAGAAAAAGGATTATCAGAGTTTACCGAGTTCCCTCGATCTCTGAAAGATTGTAGAAGATTTCATTATGGTCACCGAGCACTGTCGGCCCTTAAAGGATCTTTGCAAATAAAGTTTGCTTATTTCAGCCGACTGTTATACTAAGTAATGCCAATTTGACAAATCTAAAATCATATAAATAAAAGGTCAAATGTGAAAATAAAATATAGACATGTAAGAAGATACATAGAAGAAAAGACAGGAAAGGTGTGTGCGAAATTGTGAAGGATGATCAGATATCCTTGAGGAGCAGCAGAGATATATTTGATCAGGAAGGATCTCACTTATACAGAACAGAGATCTGTAATCAGCAAGGTAGTTGCATTATTATACAGGTCATTTTCATTGTTACCTTTTTATCATTGTAACAGTGAATTCTAAATCTCTTAACCGAGTTGGTTTAACAACCATATTGTAAATCCTCTAACAAGGTCACACCTAACAGTGTGTTTTGTAACCTTTTACCGGGTTGGCTTCTAACCGGGCATCACTTCAGAAAAGTGAAAATCAGTATCTAGATACATTGGTGGTTTTTCCCATATTGGGTTTCCACATTAAATTCTGTGTCTCTTGTGTTCTTAATAGTTATCCTAATCATATACAAGTGGTGATGAATATCTAAAAGATAATTTTACTAATACTTTCTGCATCTACCAAGTTACTGCAATCTATTTACCGAGTGTTAAATAGATAATATTCATTAAGATATCCTAAGGGATCTTGAAAGAAATAATAAGGAAGTGTTTTATGGTTGACTGATTCACCCCCCCCCTCTCAGTCACTTCATCCATATTCCATCAATTGGTATCAGAGCTTTTGGTGCTTGCAGGAAGGGTTTCAAGGACCTAAGCTAAAGATCAGGATGTCTTACAAGAGAGAAATTCCAAAGCTCAATAGAGATAACTTTTCAGCATGGCAAGGTCTCATGAGACTTCATCTAGCTTCCATTGGTGATTCAGGATGCAAATACATTGATGAAGAATACACAGTTCCTATTGGCGCATTAACTGTTGAAGACATTGCAGAGAAAAAGAATCATAACACCATGATGATAGACATTGCATTAGCTCTCAGCTATGAAGAATTTGATGATATTAAAGAATGCACTACTGCATATGAAATGTGGATCACACTGAAGAAAATATATGGTGGTGATGCAAATGTGAAAAGAGCCAAAGCAGAAAGCCTAAGAGGACAGTTTGACAAGATGAATATGAAAGAAGATGAAAACATTGCAAAATATGTTGAAAGGATCAAAGCAAGTGTTAGTGCAATTAGAGCTTCTGGAGGAACAATCTCTGATGAAACTGTTATAAGCAAGGTACTCAGAACATTACTCCCTATCTACGCAATAAGAGTATCAGCTATTCAAGAAAGAAGATGTGAAACAAACCACAATATAACTTTGGATGCTTTAGTTGGAAGATTGACAGCCTTTGAATTAGACAACTATGACAACTATGTTCCAAATTCCAAAAATATTGAGTCAGCATTTGAGGCCAAGGTTTCACTAAGGAAGAACAAGAAAATAAAAGAAGTTCAGTCAGAAAGTGAAGAAGTATCAGAAGAAAGTTCTGATAGTGATCTTGAAATTGTAGAAGCATTACTTGCAAAGAAGTACTCTAAAGGGAAAGGTAAATATAAAGGTAAAACTCCTTTAATCTATTTTTCATGTGAAGAAATTGGACATATTGCAGCTAGGTGCCCAAACAAGCAAGCCAAGGAAGAGAAGAGAGGTCACAAGTACTATGGCAAAAAGAATTTCAAATCATTCAAGGATAAAGGTAAGAAAACATGTTTTATGGCTAAAGATTCTGATGATAGTGAAGAAGAAATTGTCTTTATTGCTATAAAAGATGAATCTGATGATGATGAAGATAAGATGGCACTTATTTCTCATATAAGAAAAGATGATATATGGATAATAGACAGTGGATGTTCACACCACATGACTGGTGACAAGACAAAATTTGAATACCTAGAAGACTGTGATAGTGGCAATGTAAGATTTGGAAACAATGAACCTTGTTGTATAAAAGGAAAAGGAAGAATCTCATTAACCAAAGAACTCATATGTGATAATGCTTATTGGGTTGAAGGACTAAAACATAATCTTCTAAGTGTAGCACAGCTAATCAACACTGGTTTCAAGGTTGAATTCATGAATAGTCAAGCAAGACTGCTGGATGGAAAAGGAAAACTCATTGGATCAGGCAAACAAACAAAAGGTAACTTATTTTATCTTGATCTCAGTGAATATTCATGCTTTATTGCTCAAATTGAAGAAAGTTGGCTATGGCACAAAAGGTTATGTCATGTGAATTTTGATAACATGATGAAAATAAGAAAATTCAAGAAGGTAAGAGGCATTCCTACTTTGAAGAAACCTGATACTGGTCTATGTAAGAATTGTCAGATTGGCAAAATGAGTAAGACTAGTTTTAAGAGTAAGAACTATCAGTCTAAAGAGATTTTGGAAATTGTCCATACTGATTTATGTGGACCTATTGGAATAGAAAGCTATACTGGAGATAAATTCTTTATTCTTTTCGTTGATGATTATTCTAGAATGATGACTGTTATGTATTTAAGAGAAAAGTCAGAAGCATTTGAAAAGTTCAAATGGTACTTGGCAAGAGTGGAAAAGGAAACAGGGAAAAGATTGAAATGCTTAAGATCAGACAGAGGTGGTGAATTCATCTCCCATGAATTTAACAACTTTTCATTGAAAGAGGAATCAAAAGACAGGTATCAGCTCCTAGAATTCATGAGCAGAATGGAATAGCTGAAAGAAGAAACAGATCTATTATGGATTGTGCAAGGACTCTAATGATAGAAAAGAACATCGCCATAAAGTACTGGAAGGAAGCTATCAGCACTGCAGTTCATACCTTGAACCGAGTACAATTGAAGAAAGACACATTCAAAACTCCTTATGAGCTATGGTATGGCTATAAACCCAATGTAAGTTACATGAAAGTATTTGGTAGCAAGTGTTATATCTTAAAAGAATCCAGAAGAAATAAATTTGATGTGAAAAGTGATGAAGGAATATTCCTAGGATATTCTAGCAAAAGCAAGGCATACAAATGTCTGAACTTGTCTACTCACAAAGTCATAGAAAGTATACATGTAAAATTTGATGAGTTTGCAGAAAAGACTGAAGAAGAAAGCAAAAGGGAACCTGAAAACTATAGGAGATTCATTTACATTGAGCCTGAAACATTGCCAGACACAACTATCAATGAGGAAACTATATCTACCGAGCCTAGCATAGTAACCGAGTCACAGGAAGAAGTTCAAACCGAGTCACAGGAAGAAGTTCAAACCAAGTCACAGGAAGAAATTCAAACCGAGTCTCAGCCTGAAGTTACCGAGCAAATATCTACCGAGCCAGAGCAACCTGAAGAAGAGATCCTAGAAGACAACAACATGACTCATTCAAAAAGCAAGGAACCTATACTAGCCAAATATGTCAGAAGGCATCATACACCAGATCAAATCATTGGAAACAAATTAGATGGTACTATGACAAGAAGTAAGCTAAAAGGTACATGTCTGCTTACTGATTTTGAACCTAGAAATATCAAAGATGCATTGAAAAATGAAAGTTGGATTGAAGCAATGAATGAAGAATTAGAACAAATACAAAAGAACAAAACATGGACTCTTGTACCTAGACCTAAAGATAAGAATGTAATTGGAACAAAATGGGTATTTAGGAATAAGCTGAATGAAGATGGTCAAGTATCTAGAAATAAAGCTAGATTGGTATGTAAAGGTTATTCTCAAGAAGAAGGTATAGATTATGGTGAAACTTTTGATCCTATTGCAAGATTAGAAGGTGTAAGAACTCTACTTGCTTATGCAGCACACAAAGGATTTAAGGTATATCAGATGGATATAAAATCTGCATTTCTCAATGGAATTCTTGATGAAGAAGTCTACATTGAGCAACCTGAAGGTTTTGTTGATCCAGATAAAAAGGACATGGTCTACAAGTTACACAAAGCATTGTATGGTTTGAAACAAGCTCCTAGAGCATGGTATGAAAGACTCCATAACTATCTGATTCAAATTAATTTCAAAAGAGCCAATGATAACAGCAATCTGTCTATTAAAGAAGGACCGGATGACAAAATTGTATTGGCAGAAATATTTGTAGATGATACTATATTTATAGGGAATGATGATCAGTGCAAAGAATTTTTAGATTAAATGAACAAAAAATTTGAAATGTCTATGTTTGGTTTAATAAAATTCTTTGTTGGTCTTCAAATTCAGCAAAGCAAGAATGGTATATACATTACTCAATCTAAATACATTAAGGAAATACTTAAGAATTTTGGTATGGAAGATTCAAAACCAATTGGTACACCCATGTGTACTGGACTGAAACTTACCAAAAATGATGATTCAAAAGAAGTAGATCAGACCTTATACCGATCTATGATTGGAAAATTACAGTATGTAGTACATACAAGACCTGATATTGCCTTAGCAGTCGGTATAGTAGCAAGATTCTCAGCAAAACCTAAGGAAAATCATATGATGGCAATCAAAAGAATCTTAAGGTACTTAAGAGGAACTGAAGAATATGGTTTGTGGTATAAATTTGGAGGCAATCTAGACTTAAAAGTGTTTACTGATGCTGATTGGGCAGGGAACATTGATGACAGGAAAAGTACAAGTGGTGGAGCATTTTTTCTTGGAAAAAGACTGGTATCCTGGACCAGCAAAAAGCAAAATTGCACATCTCAATCCACAGCTGAAGCAGAATATGTTGTTGCTGCAGTAAATTGTTCAAATATTGTTTGGTTTAAACAGTTATTACAAGGTATGAAGGTTGAAATCAAAGAACCAGTTGTTATATTTTGTGACAATACCAGTGCAATAAACATTTCGAAGAATCTAGTAATGCATTCCAAAACCAAGCACATTGCTATTAAATATCACTTTGTCAGAGAATTGGTGCAGGACAAGGAAATCAAATTAGAATATATTCATACAAAAGAGCAGATTGCAGACATTTTCACCAAACCATTACCCAAGGATGCATTTGTGTATCTAAGAGGTAAGTTAGGGGTCATTCCCCTATCCAAGGCTCACTAAATATAGTTTTAGTGATGCATCAACCAGAACATGATTGAAAATCAACCAGTTGATGCAGCATATGAATCAGTACTTGAGGTACATTAGTTTACATCGGTAATATGTGAATTGTCTTTGGCATGTGTTGTCAAAGAGGGAGTGTTTGCTATGTCTTTGCTATTACTTCAAGAAATTTTCAATAGTTAGAGGAAGAGTTTTCAAGAAAAAGGAAGTTTGCTGACAGAGGGAGATTTGAATTTGAACCGAGCTAATCCTTTCAAAATTTCTTATGCTATGACATATTGTGTTGCCATCAATGCCAAAGAGGGAGATTGTTGGAAACAATTGTCTGAAGAAAATTGCTACTCAAATTATGTATTATCTTTGATGTCACACAATGTCATAGTCCGCAACAATCAGTACCTACCGAGCTCAGTCGGTCTGCCTGGCATTAAAATTAGTGCTTACCGAGTTCACTTAGTTATCAAAGAAAAATCAGCATGTACCGAGTTCACTCGGTTATCAAAGAAAATCAGTGTTTATCGAGTTCACTCGGTTGTCAAAGAAAAGTTAGCATTTACCGAGCTCACTCGGTTATCGAAGAAAAAGGATTATCAGAGTTTACCGAGTTCCCTTGGTCTCTGAAAGATTGTAGAAGATTTCATTATGGTCACCGAGCACTGTCGGCCCTTGAAGGATCTTTGCAAATAAAGTTTGCTTATTTCAGCTGACTGTTATACTAAGTAATGCCGATTTGACAAATCTAAAATCATATAAATAAAAGGTCAAATGTGAAAATAAAATATATACATGGAAGAAGATACATAGAAGAAAAGACAGGAAAGGTGTGTGCGAAATTGTGAAGGATGATCAGATATCCTTGAGGAGCAGCAGAGATATATTCGATCAGGAAGGATCTCACTTATACAGAACAGAGATCTGTAATCAGCAAGGCAGTTGCATTATTATACAGGTCATTTTCATTGTTACCTTTTTATCATTGTAACAGTGAATTCTAAATCTCTTAACCGAGTTGGTTTAACAACCATATTGTAAATCCTCTAACAAGGTCACACCTAACAGTGTGTTTTGTAACCTTTTACCAGGTTGGCTTCTAACCGAGCATCACTTCATAAAAGTGAAAATCAGTATCTAGATACATTGGTGGTTTTTCCCATATTGGGTTTCCACGTTAAATTCTATGTCTCTTGTGTTCTTAATAGTTATCTTAATCATATACAAGTGGTGATGAATATCTAAAAGATAATTTTACTAATACTTTCTGCATCTACCAAGTTACTGCAATCTATTTACCGAGTGTTAAACAGATAATATTCATTAAGATATCCTAAAGGATCTGGAAAGAAATAATAAGGAAGTGTTTTATGGTTGACTGATTCACCCCCCCCCCCTCTCAGTCACTTCATCCATATTCCATCAGAAACAAAGGTACTAAACATGGAAGATGCATACACCTATGGTATTAAAAAGTTCCTTACAGAAAAGGCATCACCTGGGGTAGAGGAAAATTCCCTCTTCATAGCTAAGGTGAATATAGAACATGGGAGAGTTCACTCTATGAACAAGCAGCTGAAGAGTCCTCCCAGATCATGGAAATGCTGAATAGTGTTAAGGAATTTATGAACACTAATAACAAATGCCTGGGAAAATTGATCGAACCCAAGGGACAAGATGGAGTTGATATAACCAAAATACTTGCTTATTTTGAGGAAAAGGTTAAAAGTATGAAAGCTGCCAAAAGTATAGAGATTGATGAATTTCTAGTTTTCACTCGAGTGGATTCCCTAACAGTCTATGGCTATGAGCAGATAAAAGCACAGAGAGAGAAACTCCAACAAGAGCAAAATTTTAGAAACATCTAGGTGTAAAGATTCGAGGTTGTTACCACACCAAACCAGGAGTTACTTGCGAGCTTCTGATGGCTTTTGAGGAGTGGAGTGCAACACAAGAGGCCATCCAGGCTACTAAAGATGATGGAACTAGGAATGACCAATTGGTCAATTAGTTCCTCCCAGAAGATAGTTTCTATTTTGGCAATCTTTTCCTAATTTTCCTGCTACTTTTAAGAACAATTAGTTTTAAAACTGAATCAGCCCTGCGTGGCTATATGAATGTGATGGGATGATCAAATGGGTGTCAGTTCTCTAGTAAAAAACTTGGTATTATCTTTTTGTTTAGAGATATATTTGATATCGTTATGTTGTTGAACTCTAGCTATGCATATATATGATCAATTGGTTTTATAACAGATTTTGGCAATTTTCATTGATCAGTTGGTTAAGTGAATGTATGATTTTGATTTCAGTTGGAATTAAATGATTATGCTGCTTTAATCTATGCATATATCTTGATGTTTATTCAGTCATCTGATTAAAGATTTAGTGTCTTTTGAATTGGTCATTCTTTAAAAGTTACTCTTTCATATTCTGAGTCAGTTGGCTTAGAGTATATGTTGCATGTTTTGAAATTGAAGCATTTCATTGTTGATTCATGATGAAATGTTAGTAAAGTCTTTCTAAGTTTCTATGCTTTCTAGTTAAAATCGTCTCTTAAGTTTGATTCCTTTACAGTAAAGGGTTCTTTAAAGTAGATCTTTGTAGAAGGTAGCTGCTCCTTTAAAGCAGAGAGTTGGTTATGAGAGGCTGACTCAGTTGTTAGTGTAGTTTTTCTTTCTATTTTTGGGTTTTAAGAGTCACTTATAGAAGGAAAATTTGTTCACTAATAGTAAGTACAACTACAAATGATTTTTTTAATCCTATAAGTATAAAAATAACAATATTGTCATGTTAAATAAAATATATCAATCATTCTCTTTAAAAGAGAGTCTCGTAAATGAGATAAATAAGAACAATATATTCCACTTTCAAAGGAAATGTCTTCTCTTGATCTTTTGCACAACTCAAAAATACATTTGAGAAACCAAGGGGGTCCTCTAGATCGGGCATTTGCTATCTAGCCATATCATTCGATATGGCTGGATGCATCTCATTGCTATGTTGTGGCCACCGTATTGCTGTGGGATTCGCAGAGTGAGATGCGGAATATGGTAATATGGTAGTTGTAGTGTTGAGCATGAAATGCAGTGCAATTTTAAAGAAAAAGAAATATTAATTTAGTAATATCTAATTTCAAATGTATTGGCAATTTAACTAGCACTAGTGTTATTGCTCTGAATTTTTTTATCATGTTTTTAAAAGTTAAATTAATAAAATAACAAGTATATATATAGTGACCGCGTGATTTTCTCGCTCTCTGGACTCGTGTGTAGCTAAGTTTTGTGTTTGTATGGGTTTAATAGGTTTTGTGATTGTATATTATTTCTTTTTCTTTAAAATTATAAATATTGTATAAGTGAGGATTTTGTAGACATATTATTGTATTTTTAAAAAATATGTCAATTAAAACAAATAATAATGCAGAAGTTGTCAACAACCGATGTAGTGTTTGTTCCAATTTAAGAAATCTAACAATTGAAGACACGTATAGGACAAAAATGAGAGGAAATTTATTCTACAACTTAAAATCTTTCATTATTTTGGTGGTTTGCAAGAAATAAACAATCAAAAGAAGGAAAGGCTTAGACGAAAAAAGAAGCTTTTTCCATAACCATTTGACCCTGAAATGAAATTAGTAAACATTCCAAAAGGCTTTCATAGTAACTTTCTCCTAATATAAATAACATTGCTTAAATTCATTAAAAGTGTTGTGTGATATAATAGTTATTTTGGGTTTTGATTTTAAGTAAAACATCCAAGGTTACCCTTTTCAAATCAATTCAAATTTAAATCATTTGATTAATATACATAAAAATTTTAAAAGCACAGATTACAACATAACAACAATCTTCTGCATTATCTTCTACTTTGAAATATGTAGTCAAATAGCTTTTCGAAAATGGTGTCAATAATATGTATTCAAAGCTATTGATACATTTCAAGAACCTTTCAAACTAGGTGGGAAGCAAACTAAATCATCATACATGAACCAACGCACACCAAGTACAATAAATAAGGAATTAAAATAAATGAAACTTAAAAGAATAACCAAGGGTAATGATTTTTTAAAATTTTCTCTAATTGTGTTTTTGTTCCATTGACTCTAGGTCCTTCCATAACCCTCGTATTCCATATCCATCGATTCTCTATCTCTTTTTAAGAAGTTGTCTCTACAATTGTGCATCAATTGCATCCTCTTCTTAATGATGGATCATGGAATCTTCAAAACATCAATGCAAAAAAGATGGACACAGTTCCACCAAAATATTTGTGATTAAGGAAATCAGAGCTTTTCCTCTAAGTGATTACTAACAAGCCATATAATCAAGATCTAGTTGTGTTGGAGCTATTTAAAAATGTCTTTTCAGTTGGGCCTCAATAACCTTGATATCCTTTGTTGTCTCTTATAGCTCCTTCATAACCAACAATTGTGCATCAATTACATCCTCTTCTTAAGGATGTATCATGGAATCTTCAAAACATCAATGCAAAAAAGATGGACATAGTTCCACCAAAAGATTTGTGATTAAGGAAATCAGAGCTTTTCCTCTACGTGATTACTAACAAGAGCTTTTCCTCTAAGTGATTACTAACAAGCCATATAATCAAGATCTAGTTGTGTTGGATCTATTTAAAAATGTCTTTTTAGTTGGGCCTCAATAACCTCGATATCCTTTGTTGTCTCTTACAGCTCCTTCATAACCAACTCTTACGTAAATTTTTATTCTATCAATTTCCTTGCATAACTAAAATGATGAAATCTTGAACAACTTCAGTCACCTTTGTTTGAACATCTTCAATCTCTTAAAAAAAGATTGTGAAAATTTAGAACCAGAGCATTAATATCTCCATGTTGTAATAAACTTCTTTGAGTGTCCTACATTCTAAAAAAGCCTACCTCTTGACAAAATTCTAAGTATTTGTATAATAAGCATCACTTTATCATTTGAAAGTTGATTCAGAAACACTTCAATTGGTTTGATCAGATCAAGTGGGATAGAAAAGGGTACAAATCCTTATGTCTAAATATGCATATGAGGTGGTTGTTCATCAATCTTCTACAATTTTAAATTTGCTAAACACGGTGATTAGATGGATTGCAACCTTGTTAGATTGGGTCAAAACACATGCAAGTGCTACTTTGCATGTTCAGTGACTTTATGACTTCAGATCTCATGCATTCACATACCCTAAGAGTAAAGGCATTGCAAGTCCCATACATATAAGTTTGTATTTGTGATGCAATTTTAGATTCACTAAACACTGAACAATTTGATTGTTTGCAAACATATTGCATTAGGTTGAGACACATGGAAGTGTTACTTTGCGTGTTTAGTGACTGATTTTGGATCTGATACATACTCACATCCTAAGAGCCATAAGCATACCCTAAGAGTCATACACATACCCTACGAGTCAAGGTATTGTAGACCCAATGAGACACTTATTAATTTGGTATACATAAATACATATGCACATGATGCATAAGCATCATATATACAAAGTGGGAATGGCCTTTTTAAACCCAAATATGGATAAATATATCAAATCTTGTATGATACATATCGTTAACTTGTGAATTGACTGGCCAAGAAAACTATAGGTCATAAGTACAATATACTTCTAGTATAGGCTTTTGTTTGGAGGTAGATAAGTTAAACATTTGATTTTGAAAGAAAATTATATTTGAGAAATTTTTTCTTTTGAAAGAGGATTTACATGTGCAGAGAACTTTGCTAACATGGTTGTGAGAACATCAACATTTTGAGGAAGGATTCAATTGTGTAGGTGGGTGACCCCACAATAATGGGTTACTCTTTTTTACACATGCTAATTTTTGCTGAAATAAAATATTTTTAATAAAATATGATGATTTAAGCCTTGAGAGGTTTAATTTGAAGGAATTAATTACAAATGGTTAGCTCAAAGCCTCTTAGATAAAAAAAACATTGATATAACATATATACTCTTCATTCAGACCTACAATGGAGTCTCCTTCGCACCTATTAAAATGCTAGAAAAAAAAAGTGCTTCGACTTTTGACAAATCAAATGAATCCTTTTGATAAACCTATCTATGTAGTAAGGTACTATTGAAACAAATATTTCCAATGGTTATAATGTTCATATATATTAAGTTTATTATATTAGGGTGGTCCCACAATACTGTGTTCCACTTTTTGGCCAACTTTGACACAGAGATCAACATTCTGAGAAAAAACTTCACTTTCGAACATCTGTAGCCACAAAAATATTAGGAATTTGAAGATGATATAAACTAGAGTCTTTTAGAATTTTATTTCTAGTTTCTAAATATATATTTTTTTAAAATATTAAAATTTATTTTTCCTTCTCCTTCGAAAAGTGGTTTGTGTGAAAAAATAATATTTTTAAGAAGTTACTATCACTTGGATCAGCATAACTTTTTTTTAAAAATATGATAACGATGTAATTCTTTCTAGATTATATTTGTAACTTCAATATCTAAAGGATGCAATTGGTTTTATTCATTTTGGGTCAATATTTCATAGTTTATTAAGTTCTAAAGTGACAGTAACTATAATTTATACATAAGGTCACTTGGATCGCTCTAACTTGATATGTCTCTATCAAATTTTATTTTATTTTTATAGAAAGGTAACACAATACTTTTTTCCTACATATTTTTAATATATATATATTTTTTTGTAATTTATTATTTTTCCCGAAATCTTGAAGAGATAGGTTGTTGAATGACCAAACAATCTATATTTAGTTAAAGTAATATTTATAAGTCATAATCAATTTAATATGTATTAAAATTATATTCATTAAAAAGCTTGTTTCGAATAGAATCATACTACATAGATAGGTTTTTCAAATGGATTCATTTGATCTGCCAAAACATAAAGTCAAAGTGATTTTTTGTCAACATTTTAATAGGTGCGAAGGAGACTCCATTGTAGGTATGAATGAGGAGTATGTATGTTATATCAATATTTTTTTAATCTAAGATGCTTTGAGCTAACCATTTGTAATTAATTCCTTCAAATGGAACCTCTCAAGGCTCAAATCATCATGTTTTATTAAAAATGTGTTATTTTAGCAAAAATCAGCATGTCTAAAAAAGTGTGACCCACTATTGTGGGGTCACCCTATAACTTTGTAATTTTAGTTTTACTAAACATAGATATTTCACCGTATGTCTACCTCTATGTTTGACGCTTATGGAAAAATAGTAAATGAGAGAAAAAAATCTTAAAAAAATCTATACCCTAGGTATTTAAGTTCTCTTTCTATAAAAAAAAATAAAAATTAAATTGGACAAATACATGACAAGTTATAAGTTATGTAGTCAAGGTATGTCAAAATTATGATTTAGTCAACTTCAAACGTTAATGAATTATGCAATAAACATGATAGTGTTGTCAATAAAATTGCATGCCCTCTGTATGGATGTTACAAAACTTAATTTGAAAGAAGCACATTGATATCTATTTTAGAAAAAAAAGTTATGCTCTATGAAAATAATGTAACTCTTTGAAAATGATTTTTTCAGCAACATACCAGTTTTCGTGGGTATAAGTGAGGATTTTGTAGACATATTATTGTATTTTTAAAAAATATTTCAATTAAAACAAATAATAATGCAAAAGTTGTCAACAATCAACATAGTGTTTGTTCCAACTTCACAAATCTAACAATTGAAGACACGTATAGGACAAAAATGAGAGGAAATTTATTCTACAACTTAAAATCTTTCATTATTTTGGTAGTTTGCAAGAAATAAACAGTCAAAAGAAGGAAAGGCTTAGACGAAAAAGAAGCTCTTTCCATAACCATTTGACCCTGAAATGAAATTAGTAAAAATTCCAAAAGGCTTTCGTAGTAACTTTCTCCTAATATAAATAACATCGCTTAAATTCATTAAAAGTGTTGTGTGATATAATAGTTATTTTGGGTTTTGATTTTAAGTAAAACATCCAAGGTTACCCTTTTCAAATCAATTCAAATTTAAATCATTTGATTAATATACATCAAAATTTTAAAAGCACAAATTACAACATAACAACAATCTTCTGCATTATCTTCTACTTTGAAATATGTAGTCAAATAGCTTTTCGAAAATGGTGTCAATAATATGTATTCAAAGCTATTGATACATTTCAAGCACCTTTCAAACTAGGTGGGAAGCAAACTAAATCATCATACATGAACCAACACACACCAAGTACAATAAATGAGGAATTAAAATAAATGAAACTTAAAAGAATAACCAAGGGTAACGACTTTTTAAAATTTTCTCTAATTGTGTTTTTGTTCTATTGACTCTAGGTCCTCCCATAATCCTTGTATTCCATATCCATCAATTCTCTATCTCTTTTTAAGAATTTGTCTCTACAATTGTGCATTAATTACATCCTCTTCTTAATGATGGATCATGGAATCTTTGAAACATCAATGCAAAAAAGATGGACACAGTTCCACCAAAAGATTTGTGATTAAGGAAATCAGAGCTTTTCCTCTAAGTGATTACTAACAAGCCATATAATCAAGATCTACTTATGTTGGATCTATTTAAAAATGTCTTTTTAGTTGGGCCTCAATAACCTCGATATCCTTTGTTGTCTCTTACAACTCCTTCATAACCAACTCTTGTTTTTTTTTTTTCAAAATGTAGAGTTCAATGTCCATTCAGGCAAAAAAGTGTAACCCACTATTATGGGTTCACCCAGGTAATACAATCTCTATCTCTCCACCTTCTTCACCCACATTGTCCCTCTCCCCACCCCCTCTTTACCCTAGCCTCTGCTTGTTTTAAGCCTAAGGCTAGCTTTGGAATGTAACGTCAAGGAACCAATTTCCAAGAATTGATAGAAATCTATGGGATGTCCAAAGAAATAGACGGGGAAAAGGGCTATGGAGTCGGTAGGAATCTACCATGGGCCTATCATGTCCAAGGCTGAAATGAAATAGGTATATGTATCACGGTAACTCATCTGATGAAGGTTCTGGGGATATCATTGAGTTAGCTAGTAGTTTTATCCAACGGGCTTCTGAATCCTTAGTGTCTAGCTTAAATTTGTTTATGGTATTTTAGGAGTTGTTTAAATATTAGGTTCTCTTGAATTTTTTGTTAAATGTTCACAAGGTCTTTCCTAATAATTTGTAGTTGTATGTGGGTTTACAAGTAGGGATATATAATGCCATAATGACTGTAAAAATGACATTCTAGGTGCTTCCCAAACCTCTATTTATTACTTCTAATTGGCATTGTGACCCTTGTAATCCAATCCTTCATCTTTTCTTTCTCAGTTGGGAACCTAGTATACCCTCTCGTCTCAAGCAAACAAATACATATTGGACGATTTGATCTGTAAATATCACAACTTTGAAAGGTGCAGATTAACAAGTGGTTGAGTAGAATTAGAAAGATTGTGACTCTAATGCAAGTCACTGAATGTATTTTGTTAGCAAGATGTTGGGTGTCGAAGAAATTTGTGAGACAAATGTAGAATTAAACAAATTTGGTGAATCAAATTATTACAAGGCAAAAAATGCCAACAAACAAATGGTGAAGTGAAGAGTGGGACATCGTGATTGAAAGAAATCCTAGCTCATTGAAGGGTTGATAAGAGAATGGCAATTAAATTGTTGCTTTGAATGATAGAAAAAAAGTTGAGGGTGAGAATAAACTTTGCATTTCCAAATTGTAAAATGAATATTTGAATCAAATTACTTAGTTACCAATCTAGTCCGAGAAGAAGATGATTCATGATTCTTGAAAGAAGGCATTTAAAGAAGCAATCTTGGAGGTACACTGATTATTTTGATTTTCCTAATGAAGCATTGTGGTGGGCTCCCAATGATTGGGATGTTGGAAAGCGCCAAAAGAATTCCTTTTAATGATAGATAATTATGTTGTGCTGATGGTTTTAGAGGATGGTGACTAGAAATTGTGCCAAGGGAAGAGATAAGGCCTAGATGACCATCAAAAGGTTTTGGCATAGATGCCAAACAAATACATAAGGAGATGTTGTCGATATATATAGTTTTATACAATTATTTAAATTTATGTACATTGTCTAAATTTTAAATAAAAAATAATTTAGTAATCTTTTATAAAGATAGAATTTGTTATTAATAGAGATTGAAAATAAGTTCTAAATAAATGAAAATTTAAATATCACATAATGAAAAATATACAAAACAATTTCACACATTTCCTTCCTTTATTACAATTCCCTCAAAATTTTGTACTTCCAAAATTTATACAATTTATTGTCACTTTGATTTATATGAAAGAAAACTTAGAAAACATACTACTTAAAACAAACAAAATATAAAGTCAGTAGACCATTGATTCCTTAAAAATTTGAACAGTGATTATTAAACAATAAACAATTAACTTATAAACAGAGTTGTTGCAGAATCCTGAGAAAAACAAAGTTTTTTCTCGAAACCTCAGACACCTTTCCCCAATAAACCTGGCCATAATTGTCCTCATCTAGTGTTCAGATGACTCGATCTTTATCCACAATAATTGGATTCATCAAAGCCCAAAGCACTAGGAAGCATTTGGATTTTCATTAAAAATAGGTCAGTCATAATTTGTCGTACTAGACTAAGTTGGCACTAAAGATAACGATAAAGCATTTGAGAAGAGGATTGGTGAAAAGTTTGCAGCTAAAGGGAAGGGAAGCTATATATAGAAAGATAAACATGTTTGAAGAAAGCCGTGAAGAAAGGCAACACCAAAATGTACATACAGATAAAGAAAATCTTGAATGAAGCAGATCGACCAAAACCCAAGCCAACTCTGAAGATTAGGTTGTGCAGAGTGGGCATAAATGTGGATCATTTTATTTTTAGTAGATTCATAATGAAGTCAGGAATTTGAACAGCCTTTGGGATGACAATGTATTTGATTTTGGAGTTAATATGTAGGTTAACATTCACAATTGGATGGAAAATAGATCATTTCCCATCATCCTTGTGACTGCCATCTTCACTTGATTTATTTGGAGATTCTATTTCTGCTCAGTTCTCTTTGTAACTGTGATATGTTCTTCAAAAGCTACATAAATTTTTTCCCTGTTATACTTGAATATGTAACGGTAACCACTGGAGAGAGATAAAGTGATTAAAAATCATCACTCTTCGACTGGGAAATCAATTCCCTCTTTGGACAAATACTTGTCTTCAGGAATAACTGCTCATGACTGCACACCCACTTTTGGAGTAGTTGCCAAACTTGACATGGTCTCTGCTACCAACATTAAAAATAATTAGAAAAAAAAGCATTTGGTTCATGGTCTGCCAGTCTAAAAATTGTCATATAGATAATTTACAGTTAACTCCTTTGGAAAAAACCAATAGTCACATTGGATATTGAAGTTTCTTTGCACGGGTGTTTTACCACAATGTGAACCCCAGATTTAGCTGAAAATAAATTACAATTCAAACTTGACTAAACTATGGGAGTTAACTTCTGAAAACATGAATATATTGGAATTATGAGTTAATTTGAATGTATTAGAGTTATGAGTTAATTTAAATTTATTAGAACTCAGAATATATCTAATAACAAATTTAAGTTCTATTAAAACAATGAACCTAAAACATAAACTACAATTTGACTTTGATCAAATTAAAACATAAATTACAATTTAAACTTGACTAAAATATGGGAGTGTATGGAATTATGAGTTAATTTGAATGTATTGGAATTATGAGCGTGAGTTTCAACTTGAACTGATCAGACCAAATCAGAATTACAATTTAAACAGATCAAAATATTGACAAGCTAAAAACATCATATCCAAATCAGATTTATTTAAATTATCGGATTAGAGTTATAATTTTAACAGAGTTACATTTTAAACAGATCAAAATATTGACAAGCTAAAAACATCAGATCCAGATCATAGTTAAATTTAAACTGATCAAATTTTCTTACATAAACCCTGACTTTTCCAAGTTGGACTGATAAAAACATCATACGAAATCAGATTACACAATTTAAAGTGGTCAAAATATAAGCTCCACCTAAGATTCAGACTAAAACAAAATTATAATTTTGATTAATCAGAAAAAAACATACATTACAACTTGAACTGACAAATACAACAAACCTAAAACTTGAACGAAACGTGAACATATCAAACGTCAGACTTGAACCGATAAAAACATCAAACCCAAATCATGAATTATCAGACATAAAACATAAATAATAGCTTGAACTAATTAAAAAACATCAAAGCCAAATCATGAATTACAACTTGAACTTATCAGACATCAGACTGAAAACATAAATTCCATCTTGAACTGATAAAGAAACATCAGACCCAAATCATGAATTATAACTTGAACAGATAAAGACAGCAGACTTAGAACATGAGTTACAACTTGAAAGAACACAGGGTAAATCCCAAGATACTTCAGCAGAGAAGATTCCACTACAAAAACCAGTCTAATCTTATTGCGTACTGACCAAAAAAAAGAAGCCCCAATTAAAGCCCACCAAAACCAATTTCAAATCAGACAGAAAGGTGGGTAGCAGAAATCACAACCCCATCAAAATTAGCATAACACCATTCTCGAGGGACTATTCTGGTGCCGGAAATGATGAGCGGCACATTAATTTCTTTGTGCCCCTTTTTACTCGATCTCAGAGGGTGCACTCCCAAAGCCCTAACCCCAATATCACATCATTTTTCATAGACATCGCTCACGCAAGCATTAAGGATGACACCATTCTAGCCATTGATATGCGCAAGTTGAGCGAGACGAGTGCCAAAAAGAGTGCAGTGCAGGCTGGTGCCACCATCCACAACCAGCACTCTGCCATCCACCATTTTCATCACCACCACATTGTCCTCGAACACCTTCACCATCGCTATTATGTCATTGAATTTTGTCCCGCTTCCATAAATCTGGAACATCAGAGGCAAAAACATTGCCCGTCCATCTCTCACATGATCTTCATACGCATCACACAAATATATTGTCGCCATGACGGACAATGGCATCTAGACTACAACAATATTTTTTAATCCTTATCACCACCATTTTCCGTGTCGATATGTCGTCCTCTTCCAAAAAATTAAAAAAATAAAAAAAAATCTCAAACCCCTTGTAAATACTAATTCTATATCACAAGAGACACTATCATGAATAGAAAATTTTGAAAGTTGAACAAAGAAATAGTCTATTAATACATAAAGACATTTCCATATAATACATTCCATTTCTATAATCAAGAAATTACAATAATATGAAAAATAATGTCGAATATCTTCAAAGTACAATAATAGGAAATCGACCATATTGTTGAGAGTACATGAATAATCTAATAATACAACATTAAATGGTAAATACATAAAAGATGTCACCATACTGTCGCACATCAAACATGAAAGTATGAATATAAATATAAATATAATAGAGTACAAGACCCAAAGGTCGAAAATAATACAAGATATCCAAATATATATCATCAAACTATCAGTCGTCCATCTGCATATTCCTGTCTCCTATGCCATCGGACAATCAGTCGTCCATTTGCAAATTTTGAGATGAAAATGTGATCAAGACACTTTTTCCGCCCAACCACAGAGTAGTTAGCTCCTCTGAGACTCATCTTGAAATGGAGAGCACATCGACTCTGCTCAAGAAATATATCAACTCGACACTTATGGTGTTGGCATGTGATGTTTTGAAGTACTGGAAATCATCTAAGGGTTGTCATTCATGGAAACACTTATGATAGTGTGATCGCATGTTGTGGAGACTGCCACTGGATTCATAGTCATGAAAATGACTAAGTCCATAATCAGGAAAATAGGGTGCAGTGCCATAGTTTTGGATAGCGATGAAGAAATACAAGGTATTATGGCTTGCAAAGATAACTGGAGGTATTTTGGGATATGTACATGCTTCAATTAAGATCGCATGAGTCTTGGATAGCTGGTGTGTAAGATACAGTGTTCGGAAGGTATGTGAAGACATCAAAATAGTATATTAGGGTACATGAACATTTGCGAAGATTAAGGAAAGCATAATGGATATGGTAACGTGCTAAGACTTCTAAATAAAGTATAATGCCGACTCTTTGGTGATATAAGAGCGCGAACTCCATATATATCTTTTGCACAAGTTTCTATTATGTTTTGTATGACAATTGTGGAGCCAACTAGAAGGCTAATTTTGTATAAATATAGATTGCTCTTGTGAAAGAAAATATATGGATGATGGATAGACAACAAGTTTGTGAATAAAATAGTAGAAGTCAGATGCGAGATCAGTAAGAGGCCGAGCTACAACTGGAACATCTAAGCAAGATAAGTGTTTGTATTTTTCCCCTTTTGAAAACTATTTTGGGACAGTTTTGATTGTAAGAGCAGTGTGCTCACCACCTTTAACCAAGTGTTTTGTATGCCCCTAATAGGGTTTTTGTAATCCTCTAACAAGGAAATGTACTATGTAATAATCAGCTCCTAATAGGGCTAGGACTCCTAACAAGGACATTATATTTTAGTACATATTTGTGGAGACTGCCACTGGATTCATAGTCATTAAAATGACTAAGTCCAAAATCAGGAAAACAGGGTGCAGTGCCACAGTTTTGGATAGAGATGAAGAAATACAAGGTATTATGGTTTGTGAAGATAACTGGAGGTATTTTGGGATATGTACATGCTTCAGTTAAGATCACATGAGTCTTGGATAGCTGGTGTGTAAGATACAGTGTTTGGAAGGTATGCGAAGACATCAAAACAATATATAAGGGTACATGAATAGTTGCGAAGATTAAGGAAAGCATAATAGATATGGTAAAGTGCTAAGACTTGTAAATAAAGTATAATGTTGAGTCTTTGGTGATATAAGAGCACCGAATCCATATATATCTTTTGCACAAGTTTCTATTATGTTTTGTATGACAATTGTGGAGCCGAATGGAAGGCTAATTTTGTATAAATATAGATTGCTCTTGTGAAAGAAAATATATGGATGATGGATAGACAACAAGTTTATGAATAGAATAGCAGAAGTCAAATGCGAGATTAGTAAGAGGCCGAGCTACAACTAGAACTATCTAAGAAAGATAAGTGCTTGTATTGTTCCCCTTTTGAAAACTATTTTGGGACAGTTTTGATTGTAAGAGCAATGTGCTCACCACCTTTAACTAGGTGTTTTGTATGCCCCTAACAGGGTTTTTATAATCCTCTAACAAGGAAATGTACTATGTAATAATGAACTCCTAATAGGGCTAGGACTCCTAACAGGGACATTATATTTTAGTACATATTTGTGGGTACCATCCCCACCGGGGTTTTCCCTTTAACCAGGGTTTCCTCGAGAACAAATCATGGTGTCATGAGTAATGTGTTATGCTTATCTGTTCTTTTCATTTCTACATTACTTTGGATTGTTTATAATTGTTTGAAGTTAAAATCAAAGTTCTGTAATACTGATTCACCCCAACTCTTAGTGTTACCTAATCCTAACATATGGATCAGAAAGGAATATGGTGCAAGCTATGAACTAATTACTTTTCTCATACATAAAAGTAGAACTAACACAGAGATGGCAGAGAGGACAAAAATAAACCAACACAAAGTCCATTATGTGTTTCCATAGCTTAGGCCTAAGCATTTAATAACCAGATTTCTAGTGGCAGGTAAAAGAAAATAAATTTACTCTTCTTTGTTTATCCATATTCAACACCCTTTCCCATGATATCTTTCTCTTAAAACATAAAATAAGTAGGACAAAAAAAAAACATAAATACATGATTTTTAAACAAATCCATTCACTACTTTTCTCTTTTCTTTTAACAATAATTCAATATAGCATTTATTTCTAACTAAAAATAATATGCATATATCTAATCTCAGATACAAGGTAATAAAGAAAATCTATATTTCAAAATGTTGTGAGCAAGTAAATGCTACAAGAAGTTTATGTAGTTCATGTTGGAGTTTTGAATGGACAACAACATATATGGTTAATGCTACAGGAAGTACACATATATCCTGTCGCACTTTCAATAAGAAATCACCAGCATGTTTACTAAATTTCAATTATGAATTTGAAATAGATGGTTGACAAAAACCCCAAATTCAAATTAATTGCATGAATAACATAATACCTACAGGGATCTAAAACGTTATAAATAGTTTACAAAAAAATTTAACACCTACCTCTAATTATTTTCCTATGATAAAAATTGATAATACAAATCACAAAGAACGTTGTTACAAGAGATGTGGTTTAATCCTTTAAAATAAACAAATATTCTTTTGTTTATCCAAAACAATTTTTAGCAAGGATATGTTTATCAAACAGGGCAATAATAAATTAAAAAAAAAACATTTTTCAAATGCCACAACATGGAAGAAAATCAAACCTTTTCAATATATAATCTAAATTTCTTATCTTTATTTTAGCTGTGTTCTGACACATTAAACCCAAATCAAAGATTCATGAATTCTTTTCTATTTAAGAAATCAATTGCTAAGAAAAATACCAGGCAATAAAAATGTCCTTCACAAATTTGTAGAATTCCTTCTATCGCGATTTTTGTTCCTTCAGATCTTTTGTCGCTTTGGTTTTTATCTCCTATTTTCTCATATCTCCTGTCGCCTCTGACCCAAAATTTCTCCTGTTGTCTCTGATTTCCAAATTTCTCCTGTCGCCTCTAATTCTGAATTTTCCTATTTTGAGTCTCCTTTTTCTTTTTCTTTTTTCTTTCTTGCCTTCCCCTTTTGTTTACATCTCCCCTCATTTTAAAAATACTTCCCCTTTTAATTTACCTTGATCAAGACGTGAGGATTCTATTCCACCAAATCTATGCATACGGGGTTTAATTTCTTGTTTTCTCATAATTTAAACATTTTCTCTCCATACATGTCAAACATTCATACCATTATTTCTTGAATGCAAAGCTAAGTTTAAGTGTAGTTAACTATTATATTTTAAATGCCCACTCATGTTCCCACTGTTTTGATCACAATGAACCTAGATTTTATCAAAAATTTTGTTTAAAGAAAAAGTTAATTGTTTCTTCCACCTCCCATACATATTATTGTCTTTCTTAAAAAAAAAGATATTCCCTAAAATTATCAAATAAATAAATAAAATAAAAAAGGAATAATTACATATTTAAAATATATATATAAACACATATTTAATTAAATTTATATTTACTCCATTAACTCTTGTTAAATGACTATTCTAAATTTAGGAATGACAATTAAAATATCAATTCTAACATATAAAAAGAAATCAAACAAAATTTTCATTACTCTCGAGGTAGGTAATAATTAACTTAACACATACAATTTTATTCAAGCATTCATTTTTACGAGATAAAGATGTAGAAGAAACTCATGTACTATAAAAACAAAACTAAGTGGTGTGTTTTTGCAACCAAATTATTCCCATCACATCCTCACCAAGAAGATAGATTTCTCTACCTCATTCACATTTTCGTCTTCGTCTCTTGCCCATCATACTAACACTCAAATGGTTATCAGTAGGTTAGTCCATTAAATCCATAATTGAATTGAAATGCATATTTCATTGACATAGCATAATTAACATTTCTAATTTCATTAATAATCTTCATTTAACTTATTTTATAATGCATGTAAAATTCCACACATAACATCATAATTTCATTTCATCAACATATTTCATCATATAATAATTAGAAAAACATAATAAAACTGTCTAAATCATTTATTTTAAATGACTTAGGTCGACAAACCTTCGACCAAGTCAACATAAGTTTGAATAAGTTGCTACAAAGGTCCTAAAAATTAGGTGAACCAATTTGGGTTATGACATCCTTCCCCTTTAAGAAGAGACATCGACCCGATGTCTTATGAAAATATACAAATAAGTTCATACAAAGCTTTAAAACAAAAACATAACACAAATAAAATCTAAGAAAATAAATAAAGAAATGATCTATGCATGTCTTCTGCATCCTCCCAAATAGCACTGTCAACGGAGTATTGGTCCCGCTGGACCTTATACTGCATTACATCTATGTCTCGCACCTTGATGGTATGCTGATCAATGAGGCGGGTAGGCTGCACCAACACTACCCCCGAATCCTGAATCTGCAATGCATGCCAATCTAAGATATGAGAGGCATTTGGATGGTAGGGTTTTAACAAAGAAACATGAAAAACATTATGGATTTAGGCAAGAGCGGGTGGTAGAGAAAGTCTTTAGGCAACAGGGTTGATAACTGCTAGTGTAATTAAGTATTTATTAATTATGTATTTTACTTAAGTTTACTTAGGATAATGTATTTGTATATTAGTTGTCATTGAGACACCTAGGAGTTTGCATTTCATTTTAGCACTTGGTTAGGGGAAATTTCACTTTAGATGGTGATAGTTGTCATCTCATACCTCTTTGTGTGTGAGATCCTCCTTTAGTTTTCTTATCACATTATCATCCTCTCATTGTTGCACATACTTTGATGTACAATGGAGGATGGTCCAGGACATGTGATTCCACCTAGTGTAGTTGATAGTTTATCATCTCCTTATCCTGTAGTCTTGCATTGCCTATATATTCAGACACTCCTACATTGTACTTAGATTGATTGATGGATCTATGATTCATTATCATTTGATCATTATTGAGATATTAATTTGATCATATCATTTTGTCTCTTATTTGTGCTATCTCTTGAGCTTCTAAATCTTGGCATTTTATTCTTTGTCTTAGGCAAATTCTTACATGGTATCAGAGCCATAGAAGATTTCATTGCATAGCCATTAGAGAGCTCTTTGCTTCAACTTTTGGAGGGTCATGATTCAGATCTAGAGGTGTAGTAGCTTGTGGGAGCGTCTAGAGAAAGATATGACCTTACCATTGCGTCTGACTGGTCATTTTCATAAATTTTGACTATAAATTTGCCTACCTTGGGCAAAAGTCAAATCTAAGGAAAAAAACATTTTACAAATTGGACTTGGGTAGTTTGATCTACAGCGTGGTATGGATTTTCAGAAAAAAATTTAATTTTTAGATTTATTTTTTTCAAATCTGGGCAATATTTTTACGTGTAAAAAATTGGGGTCTTTATAAGGGTCCCCACCCCTAGTTATTGTCAGACTTTAATCTGTAGGCATCATAGAATTCCATACAGTATGAGGATTAGGCACCCAAACCCTGAACCACACATTTTCCAACAAGCACACAGATCAATCAAGTCAGACATGCAATAAAAAAGGGCACTGTATCCTCCCTTGAGCCTGAGCTCACCATCTCAATAGCCACACCACATGTAGCCCAAGATCTTTGTTTACTACAATGAGCATAGAGGAATTTAAAAAAATCAAATAATCCAGTAGGGTGCATGTGGGGTTAAATCCCACAACCCCCATTCGGCCTCCAGCTCACCCAAGCTGAGGTCGCAGCCCGAGCCCACACCAGCTCACCTTCAACGCGGAGCTCGGTCAAGTCGGCATCTCCTCGCGTAGCTCGATTGAGACCCCACCCAGCTTCACCCATAGGTGAACCCACAATCCAAGCTCCTCCCATCCGGTGCCACCCAAATCAGCTCGTTCAGCCCGTAGGAAATCCCACCATCAGAGCTCCTCCTCCTCAACTCAAGCTCACTATCCAAACATGGCGCATCTCCCGAGCTTGAGCCACCTCTCTCCTAGCTCAACTCGGGGAGCCTAAGCCCGAGCCGCCTCACCGGCAGCTCAACTCAGTGAGCCCAGGCAAGCCACGTCACCACAGACACGCCAATGCCAACAAATCATATTTCACCACGTGCTGAGTAGAAAACCAATAAAGAAAAGACACATGCCAGCCTGGAAATGGTAAATTTTTATTTTTTTCATTTTTTGACAATTTTACTACATTAAAATTGACCCCTGTTTGGACATCATTGGGGCATTTTTTTCTTTTGCATTGACGACCTCCAAGCCGTCAAATTTAAGCTCGTACTTGCATCAACATTTTGATAGATTAAAATTCACGATTGTTTGACTATCAATTTTGGGCATTTTTGAATTGTGGTGACGGTCATTTGACTATCAAATTTAACCACGTGGTTTGCTAACATCAGCAAGGTTTGAAAAATCTACAACCCTCACCATTTGCATTTTCAATTTTGCAGTCCGACTTTGAAAGGCCATAACTTGGTCATTCGAGCTCCAAATTGAGTGCAATTATTTTTTATTTTGGTTAGAATTTCCTAAATTTTTGAGTGGTGGTGTTATTTTCTAGTTTTGGTGCACGAATGTGACAGAAATTGTAGATTTTCATGACTGTACCTATGTGATCCCTATTTTTGCAACTTCAGAGACTCCGTTCAGGCTCAAACGGACATATTTTCAAGTGTCATTTTTTAAATGTATTTAATTTTTTGAGTACTTTTTAGATTTGCTAATCAAATTGTAGCCTTATTTGGGCAAAAATATCACTTTCAGATCTAGGTCCTTTTTGGCCTTGTATGATCATTGCAATGCTTAGGATTTGATTTGAAGCTATATTGATTTGAGTCTAATTTTTCCTCATTGAGGTGGTTGTAAACATTAAAATCAGAAGTCCACTTTGGCCCATTTTGGCAAGTGGCAATTGTACACACACTACATATGAAGTGCTAAAAGCACCAATTTTTTTTAATTTTTTTTTTTTTTTGGGTGGGGGGGGTTCTTTGGTTGAGTGAACTTGGGTCTCTCTCTCTCTCTCTCTCTCTCTCTTATTGTCTTTTAGTTTTACATCATGGGTTCACCTAGATGTCCATTGTTAACTTCACACAACTATGCTAATGGAAACATAAAGTATGGAGTAAACTAATGGAAAAGGCTTTACATCTTTATGTAAATGGTAAAATTAAAGAACCTATTGGTCCTAATGTGGATAATAATGCAAAAAATGATTGGGAAATCAAAGACAATATGTCTTTAAGGAATTATAAGGAGTTGCATTCATGAAGATGTCTTCTTCCACATTTCAAGCTTTAAGGATTCCATGGGTGCTTGGGATAAACGTTAAGATTTGTATGGTAAGGTGGATAAGGAAAAAATATTTACAATTAAGGATGATCTACTTGTCTTAGATCTTAGGAAGTTTGACACAATTCAAGACTATGTCAACAAAGCCAATGAGTTGATAACACTACTTAAGGATTATGGTAATCCCATGATAGATGAAAGGTTGATTCATCACATCTTGAAGAGACTACCTTCAAAATATGCAGCTTTTGTATCGAGTTACAATACTCACAAGTTGACCATGGGAAGTGCCTTCACTAAGCCTTCATTTGATGCATTTGCAGAAATATTGATGTTGGAACAGTCAAAATAGATGGATATGGGAATTCTCAAGTCTTCAAAGTCTATGGCATTGGTGGCTAATAATGAGAACCAAAGAAATCAAGGTGGAAAAAGTTTCAACAACAAAAAGAAGAAGTGGAAGCCAAAATGACAATCAGAGACACAACAATCTTCCTCCTCACAACAAGGCAATTCTTCTTCCAACAAGAAGGGAAACAACAACAACAAGGATAAACTATTTTGTGCATATTACAAGAAACCAAATCATGATGAGCATCATTGAAAGACTAAGAGGATTGATGAGTTGGAAAACTTACTAAAGAAGAACAAAATCAATGTGCCAAATGCTTCCAAGGATTCATCTCCATCCACTTCAAAGGAAAAAGGGCAAGTATTTATGGAAAGTTCAAGTTCTTCAGAGGATTGAATTCTTGACTCAGGTGCCACACATCATATGGGTGCTTCAAAGGGGCAATTTTATTCATTGGAGCTATCTAAGGTACCTCACATCTTTTTAGGGAATGATACACACGTGGAATTTTAAGGGAAAGGACCAGTTGAGATGGAAAATGGAGAGTTCTAAGATGTTCTCTATGTTCCTAACCTTAGCACCAATCTCCTTTCAATTTACCAAATCACTAACTATGGAGGTGGAAATAAAGTTTAGTTCTGTCCTAATTTAGTCATGGCATGAAATCTTAAGGATGATTCATTGGTTGCGGTGGGTAAAGCTAATCATGATACAATGATTTATTCTTTCTCCCACTTTGTGCCCAAGTCTCCTTCGCATGCCTTGTTGACTCATACTCCATCCTAAAGTAAATTATGGCATGAGTGGTTTGGACATCTTGATTTCTACTATCTTCAACAGCTTAGCTCAAATATATGGTTAAAGGTCTACCTACAATCAAATTTTCCAAGGGTGAATGTTCAACTTGTTCAATGGATATGCATCTTGAAGAGAAGTTTGAAAAAGGAAAGTCTTGGAGAGCATCAATTGTTCTTGAGTTGGTTCATAGTGTTCTAGCAGGCCCCTTTCTAGTGACATCAGTCAACAAGGGTCGCTATGTCCTCACTTTCATTAATGAATTTTACTGCTACACATGGGTCTACTTTCTTGGTCACAAGAATGAAGTATTTGATAAGTTTCTAACCTTCAAGATTCATGTTGAGAAGAAATCAAGTAAAGCCATCAATTAGGTTCTTCATGTAGACAATAAAAAAGGATATGTGCACTCAAGACTTAGAGAATTTTGTGAACTTGAGGATATTGATCTTCAGAATCCAGTTGCGTTTAGTCCTCAACAGACGAGAGTTGCAGAAATGAAGATTATAACTCTTAAGGAAATGGAAATTTGCATGATTGAACCCAAGTATTTTGATCCATCACTTGTGGTAGAAGCTATAAGTTGTGCCAATCATATCCTTAATAGATCTCCTCATAATGCCTTAGATGGAATGACTCCTTTTGAGGCATGGTGTAGAAGAAAACTGATTGTGAAACACTTCAAAGCGTTTGTTTGTCCAACATGGGAAAACATATCTTCACATAAATCCAAGGCACCTCCACCAAGTCCTTGTATATTCATTGGATATGAAGAAGGTGCTAAGGCATATAGACTTATGGATCCTAAGACTCATGATATCTTCATAGAGAGGAATGTTCACTTTGAGGAAAGTTCACCTAGCTTATCCTCTACTCCTCTCCATACTTCACACATTGTGGAAACTGATAGTGACATAGTGGCATTGATTCAGATGGTTCATCTACCTCAACTCCTACACGCAAGATTACACCTTTTCTTGGTAAACTTAAGGTTGAGGATACTCCTTCATCATCATCTTCCACTAGACCTTGTTGGGTTAGACACAATCTTGATTCAACAGGTTCACTTGTGAGGGATCCTTCAGAAAGTTGTAGGACAAGGTCACAACATCAGCACATTCCACATGCATACATTGGTATAGAGATAGGTCCATATGATTTAGCACAATAGGGTACACCTTGTCTTCAAGTTAAAACAACAAGGGATGAATACTCGATAGACATTGTAGGTTTGTTTGTGGAGTCCTACATTGTCCATATGAGAGACATCATTGATGATATACATCTTCTCTTTGATAGGGAATATCCTTCTTCAGTTGTTATGAGGGAACACTCTGACCCTCTCGTCCATTCTCTACATGATCAGTCTTTTGAGCAGCGAAAACTTTAGTGGTGATTATTCACCATTTCGAAAATGTCGCATGTCGATAATCCATGATTTGGAAAATATAATGCATATATTGGATTGACCCTATTGCCCAAAATTTATTAATATTTGGTCCAATGCCTGAGCACATCGCTCATCGGTTTATTTAATTTTCTCCATTTCTTTCACATTATCACCAATGGAATATAATTTTTGGACATGTCAAATTTTAAATATTTGCTTGTAATTTCAAAGCGACCCCAAATGGATGGCCTATATTTGCCAATAATTTTATACATATATATTTATAGGCAGCCCAAAATTTGTCTGGCATTTTGCGGATGCATGTCTCAAACTGACACATTTTCTCCAAATTTATTAATCATACCAAGGTATTGGACGACCCATAATCACCTCAGAAATAACATAAGATGTGTTATAATTACATGGGCTTCACCAAATATTTTTATACCTAATACCTCCCACTATATTCATCAAAATAGGATTACTATAAATACATTCAGAGATCAGTGTTATACAATTTGGTTCGGTTCAAGGTTGGTTGGTTGGTTTTGATATCTCAATTTGATTAATAGTGAAGTTTCAGATTGTTGAGTGCATTGGTGAGTTGTGACTACAATTGAATTTGAGGCAAAGGTAAGTGATTATTATTCTGCGACTATGTGATTTTGATTTCATTCATATTTAGTGGGGACCAGTTAGTGAACAGTGGTGACCAGGGAGACCTCGGACATGATTTTAAGGCCAATGAATCATATTTATATATATTATAGTTCTATTGTCACTTCTTCTACAAGTAAACATTTTTGTTTGCACTAGTAGCCTTTATTTAGTTAAAGAATCAAGATGTCAAACAAGAATAAGGGAAAGGCTCCCGCATATGGGGAAAGCCAAGAGAGGCCAACAAAACCTAAAACCTTATCATCATACTTTGTCATGGTGTCAAAAATGTTTCTAGGCAAAATTGGGAAGCTACTTCATCACGAGAAGATTTTCAAGATTCATTACATGAACCTACACAACATATTGAAGAAGTAAGCGAACTTGATCTCTCAAATCATGATGAAATTGAAGAATATTTTCAGTTAAATACCCAAACTTAGAGTAGCCATAATGATATAATCGACTTGGAGGAGACTGAGAATTTCAGAGAAGATGATGGTTCAGGGAAGAAGAAAAGAAAATACAATTCAAAGAATGATAGAGAATCAACAAAAGATTGGACGTGGAATCTGTCAAGGAATTTTCAAGTAGGATGGGTGTCAAAGTATCCATTCATTGAACCAATCAAAAATCCAATTGAAGGTGAACCTTCGGTAGAATATAGATGTAAGGCTTGCACCAAGATAAATAAGAAGGAAAAGAGGTTGCAACTAAAAATTGACACCATAGAGAAGCATATGGGTAAAGTTTACAAAAAGAAAACCATAAATGGAGTTTAAAAATCAATGATAAGATGGAAAACAAAGGAGGAATCTCAGCATGTTAGTAATGCAAAATTATTTGAATTTCAACATAATATAAAGACGAAGCCTAGTGAAGTTAAAGGCTCTATTGAAGCTTGTTTTGGAAAAGCATTGGAAGTAGAACTAATGGGAAAAGTTGTTCAGTTAAGTGTTGTCTTTAATATTTTGAGTAGAGGGTGTCCTATGATAGACTACCCATCATTGAGTGCTTTATTACACTTTTTGAAAGTTCATAACTATCCTAACAATCACTAGTCAGTAAAAAGTGGATGGGAATGGGCAAGTTGTCTTGTTGAGGTTGAAAAAGAGGATCTAAAGGCAAAAATTAAAGAGTCAAGTTTTATTGCATTGTCTTTACATGAGGTTACAATAGTAGATAATACTTCCTGGATATGCATGCATGTTTATACTGTACACAATTTTGTCCGCCAACCTCATCTACTAACGTTTCCTAAAATCAAGGATCATATGACAACATAATATTTATTTGAACTAGTAAAGAGTTCTCTAATTGAATATGGAGGTATAAATGACATGATGATTGCCAAAAAGTTGGTGTGTGTTGGAGCGGATGGAGCTTTAGTAATGCAAGGCCACAGGGGCGGTCTTTGCATAAAGATACAATCTTCTTGTACACACTACGTTACTCCCATTCATTATATGGCCCACATAATGAATCTAGCTTTTGGAGTTGTCAGTAAGCATGCTCTAGTACAAAAAAAATAAAAATTAATCAAAGATTTCTATCAATACTTCTATTGAAGTCCAAAATGATTGAGGTAATTTCAACACTTTTCCAAAGGACTAACTGACGGGAACAAGCTTCTTAAGGATAATGATACCAGATGGATCTCTTTGGATGGACCAGTGCATCAAGTTTTTTCAGAATATCAATCGTTGCTTGGTCTAATTAACTCAAGTCGTCAAGAAGCAGAGCTACCAAATTTCTTGTGCTATTGTGAATGTTAAGTAATGTAGAGACAGTCTTAACATTAGCAGGTCTTCTCCCCATGCTTGAGGAAATGAGAAATATAATGAAAAAGTCCTAGCAAAGAGCTATGTGTATTGCAAAATATTTTGCGCTATGTAAATTGACATGCATGATGCTCGATAATCTATATGGATTATGTGATGATGTAAAATTTGCCAGCTGGCTAAAAATCACAGATTTGGACAATCATGATAACTTTTTAAAGATCAGTGCAAATGGGGAGTTATGTGCAAAAGTTCATGGAGTTGAGACACCAATGCACTACTTTACCAGGTTCGAGTTCGAGGAACTAAGAAAGAACCCTAGGAAGCGACTATCAAGTGTTAGAAGGGAATAATTTACTAAGATCATTGAGTCTGCAACTATTTCTGTGAAGCACATTTCCTATGATCTTTCCTCATAGATTAGAACAATATTCCCTCCAGTCAAACTACTTGAATCCATGGCTATTGTGTTTCCTCGATATTGGAGTATCAATAATTTGAAAGATTTTCAAACTAGGCTACTAACTTTGATATATATATATTTTTCAAAACCAAAGAGTTAAATGGAGTAACTCCAAATGAAATTTTAGATGAATCTCATTTGAGAGAGAAATCGGGTCATTTTTCACAGACAATGAGGGATCAATATAATATTATGTGGAACCCCCATGAAGATGGATCGGTAATAAGGATTTGGAAAAATCTAGCTCTGAGAGAAATATTTATTGATTCAATATCAAAAATTTTCAAGCTTGTTGATTTATGTCTAACCATGATATTGGGGTGGGTGGAGGATGAGAGAGTTTTCAGTGCTTTGTGATTCCTAAAGTCAAATCTAAGAAACAAATTAGACAAGAATTTGGAAAATTGTTTGAGGCTCTATACATCCAGGTATGAAGTCAATACTTTTCCTTACAAAAGGGCATTGAAATTGTGGAGGAAGAAATGTCAGAGAAGAGGGTTGGGAAACATTTCAAACCAAAGTGGGAGTGCCAGAGACAATGATGTCATTGACACATGTACCGGTATTGGTACTACTAGCATTGAACATCAGTTAAGAAGAGGCATGAAGAGTGAAAAAAACATATTGAAGAACCAAGGAAGCTATGAAGTTGATGGCGATGAATCTGAGGATCCCAATAATGATATGTTGTGACAACTTGAACTGTTGTAGAAGTAGCAAGTCCTAGGTATTTATTAAAAAATTTCCTGTAGCCTACTATCAGTTTCTATATCTCATCATCAATCATGCACAATATCATATTCCAATGTCAAAAACATGAATGTGGTTGATAATGTCATCAAGATTCAATTCTACAATTAATAATGGTTTTCATTTGCATTATTCAACTCATATGGTACAATTCTTGTAGATTTTCATTATTTTTTTTGACAACATAGCAATTCATATGTTACAATTCTTAGAAATAAAGATTCTCATTAATTTATTTACAAATATGATACAATGTAACAATTCATTCATTAATAGTAGTAAGAACACAACTTTGTGATTCTGTTTACAAAATTCAATCACTCGATACCCAATTTTAATTTCATTACCCTTAGCCAATGACCCCGAATTCCCTTTTATAGAAACAAGGGAGCAACAACAGCTTCAGGTCGATTTTCCTAATGTGAAGTCTCAAAATCAAAATTACTAAGACAACTGCAATATCTCTACAACTGTACATTTCTGCATTTGACAGGTCAGTTTAGTAAATTAGCAATAGCATCTGCTACATTGATCATGTTCAAAGAACAAAGTTCTAACTTGTTCCTTTAAACTCAATTCAAGCAATTAGAAAAATATAGAGATGATTGAAATTGAAAGCACTTTCACATATTATGATTGATGATATGATTCTGCTAGTTTTTTTAGTGTGCTCCATTCTACGTTGGTTGGAAGGTCAATATTTTTCAAGTTATAGTAAATGACATGCAACCTCGTCAACCATCCATACTTGGAAGAGTGACTTGAAAGCAATGATCCTTCCAATATTGCATTCATTTGTTAATGGTTTGATGCACTTTGCAATGTCTTCATGAGTTGTGTCCTAAGGAAGGTTGCCTAAATCAGACGTCATTGTGTCCTCCAATTTTTTTTGTAAGCTTCTCTTCCAATAAAATTTGTTGATGAGTTATTAGGACCAGGACTCGGCAAACCAAGACCTATCATTTTGGTTGTTTTTTAATTCATCTTGACGAGCTTTGTCCCAAATAAGGCCAGCGTTTCCTCTCCTTCCATTAGTTTCTGACATTTTTGAAAGACAAAGTTCACCTTTATTGATGCACAAATGTGGTCATGAATTCCCTTTCTTTCTAAATGCCTCTCATTGGTTGTGTTGATTTGTTGCAAAATCTATTTTGCAGTATTTTGTCTCTGACAAATTTTTTTGTTCTTCTCAATGTGCTCTTTGAGCTTCCCAAAAACATATCTAAGACTTTCATTCAATTCAAATCAATCACACAACCTATCAATAGTCACCTTTATTTTCCCCCAAAAGTCTTTTTTATATTCTTGACTGTATTATTTACTTGGTCATTCAAGTTATTTTCGTAAGTTTTAATTGCATTATTTTCCTTCTTTATTTCTTCTCTCATTTCTGACAACTGGTGTTCACTATATTTTTTTATTTTCTCTTCCCACTATTTTTCTTTTACCCTCTCATTCTCCAATTCTTTATTTAAGTTATGGTTTGCATGTGCTGTAGTCTCCATGTGTTTGTATAAACTTAATGAAGAGACTTTTTCATCCTCAAGTTTTTTATTGCTCTCTTCCAATTTTTCCCTTAGAATTTTGAATTCTGCGTCCATATGTTCTTGTTGTCCAATTTATTCTTTAGAGGATGAATGTTTTATCCTTTTCTCTAATTCTTTACACCTATTATCTATTTCTTTCACCTTTGCCTTTTCATTTGCTATGTCTGCCTTTAACTTATCTATTGTGCCCTGAAGCTTTCCTTTCTCTCTCTCCAACTTCATCAGTAAACTGTAGACCATTTGGTTAGTCATTTTTGACACATTTATCTTGTCCACATTTTTAATTTTGGATAAATCCATTTGGACGGTGCTAACTTGAAATTCAGATGGATCTAATTGACTCTCTGGTGGATTGTTATCTCTAGCTGGGGGCATAACAACCATAAACTCCATCATTTATTTCTTTGGGCCATATGTGGGAAATAACCTATTCAATACAGGTTCTGCATCAAGAGATACAACAATTTCATCCCTCTTCAATGTCTTAGTATTTAGTCTATTCCTATTGTTTGATTGTTCAAAGTTAGTTACAAAATCATTGTAACAAAAATCAGGGTTTTCTAACACAATTGAATGTTTGAAAGGTGAAATAGCACTTGCAGTGATGTATGAGGTTCCACCTATGTTGCCTGTTGTTTTACTAATTCCACCATGAGAATTAGAAACACCCTGATCCATTACAAGTGGATTTTTTGGACTATTCTGAGGGTTTTTTCCTGAAGGTGCGGCAATTATTGGACTCACATTCACCATTTCCATTGTTGTACTTGTCATAACCTTTTTCTTCTTTACACTACCTTGATCTCTATGATCCATTGATCCCATGTCCACTTGTAATGTCCTTTTCAAACCACTAGTACTACCCATGATATCCACACCAGTGGGAGTGGCACTTGATTCAGATTGAATTTGAGTGCTTGGAAGAGGTGGAACTAGATTTGAAGCTAGAAAAAATGAAAGTGCAAGGGTATTAGACATAGTAGTAATTTTTTTTTATGAATCTGATGATTCAACTCCAAGTTTTGGTTTCTCACCATATTTTGATGGAGCTGGTGGAAACCAAGGCCCTTGTCCTCTAGGACCCAGACCAACCCAACTTGGATAGCCCATTTTTTCTACAATATCTACCCCTTTGGAATATTTTTCTGTTGTGGACACAATAACTCCACTACTAATTGAATATACATTAGTGGATGTGGGATTCACATAATTCTTCTCACACTCATTATCTGGACGATCATCATTGTTTTGATATGCTTCATCTGGATGCTCCTTATTCCACAAATCGCTAAATATTTTATCCTCTTCCACTTCATAAAGATCTGTAGAGGTCTTTGGCTCACCGAGATTCTTCCTCATTTCCCAAAAAATTAGAAATTTTGGTTCGAGTCCAATTACCATCTGTACATTCATCCACTAGGTCTTTTGGAATAGATTTTCTAGATGGTTGAGCAACTTTCTAGTAGAAATATAATTTTCAGTGGCGTATTTCTCCATCTCTTTTTTGATCTCATCCTAGGACTCCATGTTTTTAAATTTTTCTATCAATGACATACTCTCATGTTGACATTTGTTTGTAGAGTTCCTATTCTCTCTAAGCTTTGTTCCAATTATGTTGAGTGGATCATACTACCAGTGACTGACAACATCAAATCAAAAAATTGAAAAAAAATCATGTGCCACTTTATATCCTCTTCTCTCAAATGTGAACCCTCCAAATGAGAAAGGCAAGGAAGGAAATATCATTTTTTTTTGCTAACCATTCAAGAGTACGTCTATGCTCTCCATCTTCCATACATATTCCAATGAAAATGCCCTCTCTATCACATGCATTGGAATTTTGTAGGGTTCTACCATTGAACTGTAAAACCTTAACATAATGTACTCTTCCATGAAGTACCAATCATCCAATTGTATTTGACTTATGAGTTGAATGCAATATCTACAAGAAACAAGAAACCTAGGCATTGGAATGCCTGTAATTTTATGATACATTGGTGCCAAAAAGAAGTCTACAAAATTGTTGTAGTTCCTTTTGTTATCAATCATCCTTATCTTAGGTGTCCATTCATATATTAGATTTTGGACCTAACTACAAAGCTTATTTTACTGAAATATTGCATGATGCTTTGCTAAGAGAAGATAGCACAACTAAGTTGTGAATCTAAATGTCTTCTATGAACCTCTTTTAATCATTAGTAATTGTTCTTGCATGCAATGAACAATGTGTTCAATAAAACTATATTTTACTGGTTCATTTTTACAATGAATATGAAAAAGCATTTCAAGAATGTTGGCACCCACTTATTTGTTACTATCTAATCCCAAATAAAATGCTAGCAAGGAAATACTATCCAGAATCCATTGCACAAAATATCATAATCATAAGGAGGATTATGATCTGGATTCAAACTAGAACCTCTTGTTATTCCTCTGATATACAATTCTTTCTGTGTTGTATCTATTTTTTCATAATCCTCTGCCAGCTTTCCCAGGTCAATGTGCACGTTTGAGTTTTTTTGTCAAACCCTAGGTCCAACAGAATAGAAAATTCACTCTCAGTTATGGACAAAATTTCCTCCTGAGTATTTTTATTCACAATTTCTTTTCTATTTTCATCATAATTTTTGGCGTAGACCATGACAATTTATGGGTAAGGGAATACTTGAGGTAACACCATACATGCCAACCCAGCAACCCACAGTGCAATTTTATTTTTCCTTGCCTTTACCATATTAAATGGATAAAATTTTGAATCCTTCTTTGGATCGTTCCACTTATTTTCAAGTGCAAATCTAATTTTCATTATTCCCTTATTTCCATGGATAACATGATCATAAATATCATGGAATTCATCAATGAAACCTGGTGTTTTAACCAGATTATAGAACTCTGTTATCTAACATGGCCTTTTACTCGTAATCTTGGTATTTGTTTTTCCCATTGTGGTAAGTTGGTAACTAGTATCACTATTTACTCATAGGAAAATTCAAATAATTATACACAGCTATAATTTACAAGGGTGATTCAAAATTAAACCTTAATAGGCTAATTCTTTTTCTACAATATAAACAATAAGTTGTAAACCACAAGATTTGAAAAATTTAAAATGTTGGACGTAGGTGTTCAAGATTTTAGTAGTTACCCGTAATTTCAATTTGTGTAGACTATGAGTAGGCAAAGAGATGAGAGACTCTGTTGCATTCCTTAGGCCCCAATCCTCAACCAACTAGAATCCATAACCCCTTTCTAAATCTCCAATACTAGTTATAACTGAAAAACTTAGATTGAAAACCTAAAGGGCAAAAATTGTACAATCTTCAGTCATCAGTCGTGTCACTTTTATTACTTCTTTATGAAGATAGATATTTGATGTCACTAGGACACATGTCACTTAATCATTTGAAAGTACAACTTTAGTCAGACACCCAAAATTACAACATTTATTAAATAATCCATTTTTTAGTTGACTCCAATTTAGATTTTAATTATACTTAGTTGAGGGTTAATTCATGACATGTGCCTTGTTTTCATGGGATATTTTCAAATATAGGTGATCGTTCCCCAAATTGGCCCAAAATACACCTTTGGTCATTGATATATGCTCATCTAATGATCATTATTAGTCACTATCAAGTGTCGAGGGTCCCATTAATTTTTTCCTTGTTAGTACTTGTAGTCACCTAGTCACCTCATGAGTCCAACGTCATCATCAAATGACACTGACCATGTGAGTGGACATGCATCATGATTCTGGAATGGGTTTACAAAAATGGGTTTTATTTTCCCTTTCTTCCCAAAATACAGCTTCGATTGTTGATCTATAATCATCCAACGGTCATTGTTAGTCACTATCTGGTGTCGTATCCCCGTGGGTCCCATTAACTTTTGCCTTGTTAGTACTAGTAGTCACCTAGTCACCTCATGATTCACACGTCATCATTGAATGACATTGTTGGTTGACCGTGTGAGTGGACACGTGTCATGATTTTAGAAAGGGTTTGTATAAATGTGGTTTCTTTTCCCTTTCATCCCGAAATCCACCGTACATCGTCGATTTGTGCTCATCCAATGATAGTTGGCATTCACTGTCATGAAATTTAAATACTAGCAATGACACCTTAGTGTGAAATGGGTATGTTGTAGTTATTTGTAACAGACATTGTTATTTTTTCCTTTTAGATATTAATGGATAATAACATTTAAAGTTAATTAATTGAATAGTAACATTGTTAAAGAGGTATATAGTATAGTTAAAGTGATAATTTTTATTGATTATAACTTTTACGTTTAAGAAATAACATCGAAGTGTAAGTATTTTTTTAGAAGATGCATAAAGATAATAATAATCACATATAATTATCATACCTTAAAATTGGAAAACCATAAATATATAAATTTAAAGTGTTTCAAAAATAGGAATATAACATACTTAAATAAGAAGATTGTTAATATTCTAAAATAAAATTCATTTTAAAATAATTTATGAATTCCCTTTAGTGGAATAGAGAACATGTTTTTATTAGTTCAGTTGAGGTCATAGAGTAAATTATAACTCAGTTAGCAAGCAACATGGATAATGTCAGTTGAGCCCCAAAATAATCTTCTTTTTCAATACGTATAGTAAAGAGATTAGCAGGGCTTTAGGCCTAGGTTTTATTTTTCACCCAATCACATGCCTTGCTTGTTAAATTGAATTTTAACGACTGGCTACATCTATGAAGTGGCCATTTAGTATGGAGGAACTATCCAAGCTTTACAAAGATAGACTTTACAAAAGGGATTTTTTGGTCCTTCCATTAATCATAGTCGTTGAATCCTAAGGCTAGTTATATATTAAGTAATGTTTAACTCAGACTTTAACATTGAATTGAATGGAATTATTTCTATTTGTATTATAATTGAAATTACATTATTACACATTGATATGAAAGTGGCACATTGGAAAATTTGGCAATTGGCATATAATTAATCTGAATTAATTAGTAAACAATAATGAAAATCTTGCTTTGTCTCTGGAGTTTGGACTATTAAAAATAGCAACTTGCAAAATTTCCATTAATATGTTCTAAAAATTTACAACTATCATATTTCCTCCAAAATTTCCTAAAACAACTAAACTACTACTATTATAGGGTATCCAATGCATAAAAAATAAACTGAAATGAAGTTGCAAATTTCTCATTAATATTTTGTTCAAATTTACAGTATTCAGACTTGGAGTCTCTCCAAAAAATTAAAGACAATATGAGGGAGGTTGCGAGGTAGTGAAAAAAAAAACCTACTATAATCTATAGTCCAAAAAAAAAATACAAAAACCCTTTGATTTCAAAATTCTAGGCCATAGGGTCCTGGGTAACACAAAACTAAGGATTTTACCATCCGTCTAAGCAGAACTCTTCAGAGATGATAAGCTCTGAGAATTCATGCAACCATCTGTAGTCCAAAACTTCATCCAAGACAAACCACTTTCAAAGACAATCCCTACCAATTTGCATCCATTTCCTATGGTGCGTCAACTATTCAACATTCAGGCTCAAAAGAAAAGGTTGCCTGAACACATTTTGGCCTACCTTGAGAAGCTTGGGTAAATTGCTTTCCCAAGGGATCCCAACCCCTATTTGTGCAAAAATGGAAACTGGAACATTGTCACCCAAGAATTCTTGTTTGAATACCCTCCTTAATAGAAGGAGCATATCCACCTTGTCTCCTTCTAAGTTTAGAAGAGATGCCAAAAACCAAGATGTAATGTTTGTGTTAACTCAGTATCTATCAATATTATCAAGAAATTCATGGCCCAACACCTGTTAGGAATAGTCCCAAGAGATAACTGAGAGGGGGGGGGTGAATCAGTTATCTACAAGTTTCAATTCTTTATCCAATTAAGTATACTTAAACATTAAGCATAAATGCAATGAAAGAACACTTGAACACAACACCAATATTTGGTTACGAGGAAACCCAAATAGGTAAAAACCTTGATGGGAATTGACACCCATTAATAAACTACACTAGTGTATAATGATCCTTGTTAGAAGATCTTACAACCCTGTTAGGAGTTGATCTTTACAATGTAATAAGTACAGTGACCTGGTCAAAGGTCAGACCTTGTTAGGATTCTTTTATGATTGACCTTGTTAGGGATGAGGACAAACTATCTGAGAGCTCACTGCTCAAAGGGGTGAAGGTTGCAACCTTCTAAATAACAAATACACACTATATTTGGATCTTGGTGAGCTGCGCGTAGACCTACTGCTTGGATTAGTTCCAATGAATAGCATATACTCTTTACTTAGTCACATAGACCTCCTTTTGATGGCTCAACACTTCGCACTCTCTTCTCTTCTCTTCTCTTCACATTCAACTCCAAACCATACTTAACAATCACAAATGACTACCTATAAATATCTTTCCTCTAAATGATATAATCAAGTCAGCCTATTAGAACCACCTTGAAATCATATTAGAGAAAAAATAACACTCTTCAATAACATCTCAATTGGCTTTACTAAGCATGCAACACAAATTGGGACCTGTCCAAATCAATAAGTGTAGACACATGCTACACACTATCGGCTCTACCAAATTAATTGATACTTTCTCCTCAAGCTGAATTACATCATGCACTCTTAAAAAAACATTGTTAACTCTTTTCTAATTACTAATCTAAGTGCGCATACTGAAATGATAGGTGCAACTCCTGTAACAATATAATCTATGTCGGCTCTTCTAGATAAACACAAGAAACTGCAACTAGTGAATAGCGACTGCATAACTTCACTTCAACTACACATCAAACTCTACGTTCATGAATGTAACATTACTAACATGACTCCATCACATATCCAAATTCACAAGGCTCCATTATAATTGTACGAATAATCACTCACAAAACACTACCTGTAACTCTGTCAGGAACACTGCTGACACAAGCTGCTACATAACTGTCTATACTAACAATTAACCTCTGCATCCATGATATCATGCTTATAACATGTCCATGCTTCATATACTAAAATATTACTACACAAGTCTTCCATGCATGCTACTTACCATATGTTGTCATTAATGACAAACATACAGTCAGCACTGGCTTGCTGGAAAATCTCCAACAATCTCCCCCTTTGGCATTGATGGAAACATATGGAATGAAAAGAACCATCAATCCAAATGAACAATTCTTTTATAACATTTTCCATTTCCTCATAAAAAATCCCCCAAGGATGAATCCTCCATCTTCTGCAATATTCTTCAATATTCTCCATTTCCTCAACTAAATTGCTTTCATGACTGAATACTACTCCCCCTTTAATACTATTTTTCATGATTGTATACTACTCCCCCTTTGACATCAATGGAAAAGGCCACCAAACATTTAAGCATCGGTACTACTCCTGAAGTAGAGTAGTCAACCATTCATCAGTCCCTGAGGACTGATGCTCTTTCCCCTTCTCTAAGCAAAATCAGGGAAAGGAATTACTCCCAGCTTCTCCGTGAGATACTCAAAAGTATCCTTTGGCAAAGGCTTTTTGAATATATCTACTAGTTGTTCCTTTGTACTCACATAATCCAATTTGACTTCTTTCTCTACCACTTTCTCTCTAAGGAAGTGATACTTAATCTCTATGTATTTTGTCTTTGCATGCATCACAGGATTCTTTGACATATTGATAGTGCTAGCATTATCACAATGAATAACAATAGGATAATCAATCTGAATTCCAAAGTCCTTTATCATCTACTTGATCCAAACAATTGTAGAACAATTCAAGGCTACTGCAACATATTCTACTTCTGTTGTTGACTGAGAAATACAATTTTGCTTGTTGCTTGTCCAAGTGACAAGTCTGTCACCAAGAAACACTGCTCCACCTGATGTACTCTTTCTATCATCAACTCATCCTTCCCAATCTGCATATTTATATACATGAAGCTCAACATTCTCTAAGTTAGGATACCGTAGACCATAATCTATAGTGCCTTGCAAATATTTGAATATTCTCTTTACTGCATGAGGTGACTTTGTTTAGGCTCTGATTAAAATCTTCCAACAATACCAATTGCATTGGAAATGTCTCATCTTTTTTGAGTAAGATATATGAGTTTACCAATCATAGACTTGTACAATGTTGTATCTACTGCTGGAGAATTATCTTCTTTTGTAAGCTTGCATCCTGTTATCATAGGTGTACCCACTAGCTTGCAATCATCCATCTTGAATTTCTTTAATATCTCTTTCACATACTTCGACTGATTAATGAAAATACCTTTCTCTGTCTGCTACACATTTAATCCCAAAAAGTATTTGATAGGTCCAATCATGCTCATCTCAAACTTGCTATGCATCTCCTTAGTAAATTCTGCACTAATTTTGTCATTACCCCCAAAGATAATGTGATCAAAAAATATAGCCACAAGTAGTAAACCTTCAGATGTCTCTCTTATGAATAGATTACAATTTTCTGCTCCTTATTGAATCCAATTTTTGTTAGATATCCATCAAGTCTCTCATACCATGCTCTAGGGGATTGCTTAAGTCCATAGAGGGCCTTCTTCAATCTACATACTATATCAGGTCTGTCTAATAGGGTGAATCCTTCTGGCTGCTCAATGTATACTTCTTCTTTTAACTCTCCATTCAAGAATGCTGACTTAACATCCATCTGATAGACTTTGAAGTTTTTGACTATTGCATAGACTAGAAACAACTTAATAGCTTCTAATCTACTCACAAGTGCAAATGTGTCTGGATAATCAATACCTTCTCTTTGTGCATATCCCTTACATACTAACCTTGCTTTATTCCTTACTACTATACCATCTTCATTCATCTTGTTTCTGAATATCCACTTTGTTCCGATCACATTCTTATCACTAGGTCTTGGGACCAGTTCCCAATTATCATCCTTAATAATTTGATCTAGTTCTTCTTTCATAGCATCATGCCAATTTGAATCATTACATGCATCTTCAACACTTAAAGGTTCAATCTGAAATAGTAAACATACCACCTCATTGCTTGCTGAACTCTTTGTTTTTGATCTTGTAGTGACTTTTCCGCTCTGATCTCCAATGATATCATCCTTAGAGTGATATCTAGATGCAAACTTTGGAACTTTAGGTGATACTATCTCATCTTCCTTCTAGGTTTCTTCTTCACTTGTTTCAGGGTCATTGAGCAATACATCAATACTGTCAAACATCTCTTCAACAACTGTCTCACTAGTGAAAGGACTGGGTTCTTCTTCAATCATAGGTGCACAATCATGATATCTTTCTTGAACCATAAATTTTTCATCAATCTTAAGATGAGCACTTTCAATTATCTTCTTCAATCTCAAATTGAAACATCTATAAGCTTTTCTTTTAGTAGAGTAACCAAGGAAAATACCGTCATCGCTTCTTGCATCAAACTTGCCTATTGATTCATCCCTCTTCATGTAGCACTTGCTTCCAAAGATTTTGAATTATTTCACTGTGGGAACATTACCAAACCATAGCTCATAAGGTGTCTTGTCCGTGCCAGACCTCAATTATATTCTATTGATGGTATAGACTGTTGTATTGACTACATCTCTCCAATAAGTATGTGCAACTTTTCCTTCAATCATGATGGTGCATGATGTATCAAGGATGATCCTATTACTTCTCTCTACAATCCTATTTTTTTGAGGGGTTCTAGGTGCACTCAACTGTCTCTTTATGCCTTGTTCTTCGCAGTACTCATAGAATCTGTCAGAGGTGAATTCTCCTCCTCTATCTAATCTTAGACATTTTATCTTTAGTCTAGATTCATTCTCAACCTTAACTTTGAATATTTGAACTTCTCAAATGCTTCTAACTTATCTTTCAAGAATGCAACCCACATCATTATATAATAATCATCTACAAACAAAATGAAATACCTTTCACCATAGTATGATCTTGTTTGAGTTGGTCCACATAGGTCTATATGAATCAGATCCAACTTGTTCTCTATTGAATTGTGCTTGCTCCTGAATAAATTTATCACATGCTTTTCCATTACACATTCCCTACAAATAGTATCAACTGGCTTTCCTATGCTAGGTAGATCTCTTACTGCCTTCACATTGCTTATCTTTACTATGTTATCAAAATTGATATGACATAGTCTTTTGTGCCATAGCCAACTGTCATCAACTTTAGCAACAAAACAACTTGCTTCTAAATTAAGGTGAAAAACATTACCTTTAGTCTTTGAATCTGATGCAATCATAATACCATGCTTGTTTTTAATGATGCACTTGTTGTCTTTGAACTCCAGTCTCTAGCCCTTTTCAAGCAATTGTCCAACACTAAGAAGGCTATGTTGCAAACCATCTACATAGAGAACATCATCAGTGTTGTTATTTCCATCCAATGTGATATCTCCTCTCCCAATGATAGCTTTAGGAGTGTTATCTCCAAATCTAACCATGCCACCTTTGTATTTGTCTAGATGAACAAATTTGTCTTTATCACCTGTCATGTGATGTGAACAACTGCTATCTATAATACAATATGTCGTTATGTCTGCTTGTGAAAATCAATGCTAGCTCTTGTTCCTTTTTCTCATCTTTGTGATCCATCTCATCATGCATCTTCTCCATAATAGCAATGAATCCAATTTCATCTTTAGATGAATCATCATTTGATACTCCATCTCCAGCATAGTAACATTCCTTTGTATACTTAGGCTTGTAGTTATTCTTGAACTTCTTAACTCTTGTAGGACACTTAGATGCAAAGTGACCAATCTTATACATGAAAAGCATTTGAATGGAAATTGACCTTCATGTTTTCCTTTTCCTTTCTTTTATCTTTTAGCAATCATAGCAATGAAATCATCTATTGCTTTCTCTTCATCATCAGCATCAAAATTGCCAGAATTATTTACAAATTTCTTACCGTGGACTGATGCTTTGAAGGTTGTCTCACTTTTAGGTTTTGTCTTCAATCTTGAAATCTCAAAAGCTAAAATTTTGTTGATCAAGGTCTCTCTCTTGAAATTTGTTGTAAGCTGCATGGTCTCATCAAGGATGTTGATCTTGTTTTCATACTCTGTTGTAAGAGTAGTCATCAATTTATCCATAATGTCTTCCTCCAAGATCTCTCCACCAATATTGTTCCCGATTCTAGCAACTGCTTCATTGATCCTTTGGTTGTAAGCTCTGATGTCATCTTCTGGTAGCATCTCTAATGCATTGTATCTTTTCTTCCAAGTCTGTCTATGTGTATTCTTTGCTTGTGTATCTCCTTCAAACATGTCTTGTAGGTGTTTCCATATCTTGTAAGTTGTGTCTACTTTCTTTATCTCTGAAAACTCACTATCAGATAAGGCATCGATGAGGGCTTCTTTGGCTATTACATTCCGATGAAACAAATCCTTTTGCTTGCTAGTAGCATCATCCTTTGCAAGATCTTCTAGAGAGGGGATCTTAACTTCTTTGATAGCCACTTCAAAAACTTCAAAAGCAATGCACTGCAAATGTGTCACCATTTTGTTCTTCCAATCAAGATAGTTCTCTCCATAAAACTTAGGACTATCTTTTCTAAAGAATGTCATCTGATCAACCTCAAGCTGTTAAACTTTCTCTCTGAGGTACTTGGCTCTGATACCAATTTTTAGGAATAGTCCCAAGAGATAACTGAGAGGGGGGGGTGAATCAGTTATCTACAAGTTTTGATTATTTATCCAATTAAGTATACTTAAACATTAAGCATAAACACAATGAAAGAACACTTGAACACAACACCAATATTTGGTTACGGGGAAACCCAAATAGGTAAAAACCTCGGTGGGAATTGACACCCACTAATAAACTGCACTGGTGTATAATGATCCTTGTTAGAAGATATTAAAACCCTGTTAGGAGTTGATCTTTACAATGAAATAAGTACAGTGACCTGGTCAAAGGTTGGACCCTGTTAGGATTCTTTTATGATTGACCCTATTAGGGGTGAGGACACACTATTCGAGAGGTCACTGCTCAAAGGGGTGAAGGCTGCAACCTTTTGAATAATAGATACACACTATATATAGATCTTGGTGAACTGCACATAGACCTATTGTCTGGATTGGTTCCAATGAATAGCATATACTCTTTACTTGGTCACATAGACCTTCTACTAATGGCTTAACACTTTGCACTCTCTTCTCTGCTCTTCACATTCAACTCCGAACCATACTTAGCAATCACAAATGACTGCCTATAAATCTCTTTCCTCTAAATGATATAATCAAGTCATCCTATTAGAACCACCTTGAAATCATATTAGAGAAACAATAATACTTTTCAATAACATCTCAGTCAGCTTTACTAAGCACGAAACACAAACTAGGACCTGTCCAAATCAGTAAGTGTAGACTCATGCTACACACTGTCGGCTCTACCAAATTAACTGATACTTTCTCCTCAAGCTGAATTACATCATGCACTCTTAACCAAACATTGTTAATTCTTTTCTAATTACTAATCCAAGCACGCATACCAAAATGATAGGTGCAACTCCTGTAAAAATATAATATTTGTTGGCTCTTCTAGATAAACACATGAAACTACAACTAGTGAATAGTGATTGCATAACTTCACTTCTACTACACATCAGACTCTGCGTTCATGAATGTAACATTACTAACATGTCTCCATCACATATCCAAATGCACAAGGCTCCATGATAACTATACAGACAATCACTCACAGAACACTACCTGTAACTCTGTTAGGAACACTGCTGACACAAGCTACTACATATCTGTCTATACTAATAATTAACCTCTATGTCCATGATATCATGCTAATAACATGTCCATGCTTCATATACTAAAATCTTACTACACAATTCTTCCACGTATGCTACTTACCATATGTTGTCATCAATGAAAAACGTACAGTCAGCACTGGCTTGCTGGCAAATCTCCAACAAGACCATCCTGACAGCCTCATTTATAAAGGAACCATTCTCCTTGGAAATTGATTGTAGTGCTTGTTCTAAGACATGCCCAAAAAGACCTTCTGATCCTCCTTATATGTGCTTATCAAATAGATAGGAGTGTCCATCTTCAGAAAAATAGTAACAAAATATCATAAATTAGAACGTGATAAAATTATATAGCCTAAAGACCTAAACCAGAGGTAGAATTTCAAGCACTTAGGAGATGCATACCTAAACCAAAGGATAATTGAAGAAGAAAGAAGCATAGATTGTCTATAAATAGCCCTCAATTCTTTCTCTAACCTTATTAATTCATTTGTCCTGAACAAAATTATGTAAATATTTCATATTAAATACACGACTATGTGAAATTGGAAAAAAAATGTCACAACAGGTAACATTACCCAAATTTAATGTCAGTAATAAGATATTTCTTTTATTAACTACAACTATGATACATTATCAACCGTCCACACAACCTACTAGTACTAACCAGCTGTAAGACTTGATACGTATAATACATTTAAAATGGTGGAATGATCGATATTAGGTATGTGTGGATTCTAAATAGCTCTCAATTCTTTCTATAACCTTATTAATTCATTTGTCCTTCAAAATTTTTTAAATCTTTCATATTAAATTCAGGAGTGTGTGAAATTGGAAAAAGCATCATGACAGGTAAAATTACCCAATTTAATGCTAGTGATAAGATGTGTCGATATTAGGTATGACCGTATGTGTGGAACACAAGAATCATGCAGATTCATGCAGACAAGTTGGTAACTAATTAAGGCATTATTCTCTCAACGTGATGTTTCATTAATTAGATCATGGTTATAGTGGTAACTAATTAAGGCATTATTCTCTAAGATGTGCAAAGTCATGCAGATAAGTTGGTAACTAATTAAGGCATTATTCTCTCGACATGATATTACATTAATTAGATCATGGTTATAGTGCAGACTAATTTGATATGTGTCAACATTCCAGTGACTTCCTGGAGAACTCTGTTTCCTTCAAGAAATTGGGTCCGAAATTAAATTTCATCCATTGATCTAGGATCATCAGACGGTCTCAAATAATACATTTAACTTTATAAAATAATGGATGTTATTGTAAGGTTACGTGTCGATGTGACTATCTATGCTTATCGATAATAGATAACACTGTTGAATCTGCAATAAAATCATGTCCCATCTTTTGAAAATCGCCAGTAATTTTTTTTTCCATAAGTAACAAATGATTAGCCAATAAAATAAATAAATTTTCAAATGGTACATAAAATTCACCAATACAATTATTTTTTTACCCTTCAAAAGAAAATCATTCACCTCATATATTATAATTTTTTTACTTTAAAAGAAAAAAAATTACCTCATAAAATATATTTTTCCCCCACATGACTATATATTTCGCCTAGAATTTATGGAATTTTCATTCGGCGGGGAAAAAATTGCCAATACAAACTATGAAATTTGTGGATTTGAAAAAAAAGACTAGCATTCATTAAGAAAAATTTCCCCCTACAATAATGCATGATTCTCAAGGATTTTACACTTTTTCCTAGGAGGGGATTTCTTTAAGTTATCCCTATTTTCGAGGTTGATGTGATTATGGATCATTATGTACAAAAATTGTAGGAGGTCTCTTTATCATTAGAGAAGACACTTAGTTCTTTGGGACATGTTCTACATCCATCCTTGTTTGATCCTGACCTGTTCTTTTCAATAGTTTTGAAAGGGGCAGCCTTTAGTATTGACACAAGGACAATTGAGCAATTTTCAGAGACATCATATACAACTATAGCTTTGTTTCTTCCTACAGGGAGGAACTTTGTTCAACATTCATGGATGAGCTTCTATATTCTCTAGAGAAACTATCACTGATGGGCATTCTACATTGAGGGGGGGCCACCTTGTCTCTCTTCTTCTACTACTTTTCTCTTATGGGGGGGGGGGGGGGGGGGGAGGTCTTTTTCCCCATATGGGGTTTTTTCCTTCTCATAATTCTCTATTGTATATATGATGTATGTAATAATGGGGCAATACTCCATCTATACATGCATCTTTTTTTCATCTCTCTTTTTGGGGGAGGATTTTTCCCATGAGGTTTTCCCTCTTTTTCCACTTTATGAGAGATTGCATTGCATTGTTCTTGCATATTGTACATGGGTACCTAACATGGGCTAGTAGCGATGACCCATCATGCATTATCATCTCGCATTGTGATCTTAAGTGCATTCCCCTAAGTTGCACTTAAGGGGGGGTGTTTGTATAATTAAGTATTTACTAATTACACTTTACTTAAGTTTACTTAGGATAATGCATTAGCATATTAGTTGTCATTGAGACACCTAAGAGTTTACATTTCATTTTAGCACATGGTTAGGATAACTTCCACTTTAGATGGTGATAGTTTCCATCTCATACCTCTTTGTGTGTGAGATCCACCTTTAGTGCTCTTATCACATTATCATCCTCTCATTTTTGTACATACTTTGATGTACAATGGAGGATGATCCACCTTTAGCGGATATGTGATTCCACCTAGTGTGGTTGATAGCTTATCATCTCCTTATCATGTGGTATTATAGCATTGCCTATATATTCAGGCACTCCTACATTGTACTTAGATTGATTGATGGATCTATAATTCATTATCATTTGATCATTATTGAGATATTAATTTGATCATATCATTTTGTCTCTCTTATTTGTGCCATCTCTTGAGCTTCTAGATCTTGGCATTTTATTCTTTGCCTTAGGAAAATTCTTAGAGTAAGCTCCAAAACATCAAATGGACCCACATATCTCAGTGCAAGATTTTAAGACTTGCCAAAATAGATTGAGCTTTTTTGTGGTCTCACACACAAAAACACCTTGTCACCTTCTTGAAACTGTCTGAAAGTGTGGTTCCGATCTGTATAGCTCTTTTTTCTATCAGCTGCTTCCTTCAACTAAGTTCAAATTATAGTCATCTTATCTTCCATCCTTCTCAACATATCAGGACTAGTAATGATCATGTCCTCTACTCTATCCCAACTGATAGGAGTACGAAACTTCCATCTGTAAAGTTCCTCAAATGGTGACATTCCCAAAGAAGCATGGTAAGAGTTATTGTAGGAAAACTCTACCAATGGAAGATACTCTTCCCACTAGTACTATTAATCCATACAATACATATGAAGTAAATCCTCAATCACTTGATTCACTCTCTTAATTTTTCTATCTATCTATGGATGATAAGCAGTACTTAAATTCAACCTAGTTCACAGGGAAGCATTCAAGGTTGTCCAAAACCTTGATGTCATCCTAGTATCTCTGTCAGTTATTATAGTCTCAGGTACACTATGCAATCTAAAAATCTCCTAGACAAACTTCTTGTCCAAAGCCAAAGATCCATCTCTCAAGCTCCCTAGAATAAAGTGAGCTACCTTAGTTAGTTTATCAACTACAACCAAGATTACATCATGTATGCACCGTGTCATCGGTAAACCTTGGATAAAATCCATACTAATGGCTTGCCATTTATACTCTAGTAAATCATGTGGGTACAAAAGTCCTATTGGGTGGACATGTTCGGCCTTAACTCACTGACATTCTAAACACTAGACCCTTATCATTATTAACGGTACCCTTTATATGTTATTGGGAATGGGGGTTGTCTTAAATTTGTTTCAAAATTTGAATTTGAACTTGGAGCCCATTAATTGTCAAATAGGGTATCCATGTGGTAGGATCATGAATAGTCATAATAACTATTTCCAAGGAAACTCACACTAGCTGAGTAATGATGCCATATTTTTTCCAAGTACCAATATTGGAAAGGTTATATTTGTTATTTATTCATTCAGGATCATTTCACTAGGTTTGATGATGGTAAAGGCTTTTTTAGCCTCATTAATATACATATATATATATGAAGGATCGCATAGAAACATTTCCATCAATTTTGGTGGGTTATTTTAAGCTTGTAATGCAATAATTATAGTGTTTATTACTCTGGTTTATTATGGATTTTTGTGGGTTTTCTTCTTGACATCTCCATCGACACTTTGGGGCTTTACAACTCCAACTTTTTGCATTCTGCTATTATCATTATGTTGGTGGAGGAAGATATGGGTGTAAAAAGACTTTGAATTAAACCTTATAAGATAAAGGAATTAATAACCAATCTCATTCTCTGGTTTGTGTGCACTGAGAATGGTATCAATAAATTCATGGAGAATATGACTGGTTTCAATGAAATACTTTCCAACCAATTTTTTGTTTCATGGGCTGATAGGAGAGTCACTATTGGTGGTATCTCTTTTGAGGTAAATGAGGAAGTCATAGCCTATGCTACGAGCCTCTCAATAGAAGGAAGTGGAAGAAACATAGCATAATTTCAGACATTGTAAGCCTCAACCACTTCTTCTGTAGAGATGAGAAGTTGGTTAAACTTCATGGTGATTTCAACCATGAAGAGCTGCCACCGCCCTAGGACTAGGTGTATTATGCAATCATGAAATATTTTACCCTTTAGGGTCATTATGGGGTTTACAATTACTATCATCTACCATTTCTTAATCATTTTAGGAATAGGGACCTTGTTTCCATCCCTTTCTTCCTTCTGCATTCTATGGATGCCCACGTTAAAGATGTTGTTGAGGCTCAAAATTAGGGTAGGAAGTATAACATACTTCATAAAGGTTTAATTTACTATTTGTATAAGTTTCATTTGGCCCTCTTTCCTCCTCATACTATCTCTTACCAAAATTATTTTGGTTCCCAGTCTCCCCTAGTTTCTAGCATCATTCATGACCTTGGGTTCTCTAAAAACCTGAGGCTAAAACCCTTGGCCTTAAAATTGAGGTTGGTCCTTCACATGCTGACCCTTTGCCTAGGACTACTAACAAACATAAGTGTAAGAAAAGAGTTTGTCCCCTAGAGGATTCCAAACCCACTCAACCTAAAAAATCCAAGTTTAACATCTAGAAGATTGAATTAGCTGTTGATATCAATGATGAGGTCAACACCCCATGTCATTCTACCTGACTTGCTATCAAACCTTCTTTTAAAGAAAAAACCCTTAAGGAGCCTCCCTCTTCTGGTAATACTAAGGACACAGAGTGTGGGGAGGGAGAAGAAGATACCATAGAGAAAAATGCCCTTCACCCATTTCCAATAGTTCCACCCACATCTCTAAGAGCCCTAATACATCTGTCAATCCAGCCCTTGAGTCCACAACCCATGCCAATTCACCCTCCCCTACCTTGAGGATGGAGAGGAATCTTATTGTGGAAGAAGCCAGTAGCTTTAAGGAAGATACCGATAGTAAATTAGTTGATTTGGAGAGGAGGATGAATGGTTTGGATGGGAAATTATAGGAGATTATCAGAAATGCTAAGACCATGGACAAGAGGATTTAGGAAATTTCTCACTTCACACTGAAGGTCAAGCACAGTTTGACCACTACCCTTTGTCTGATATGTGAGAAGGTCCAAAAAGGAAAGTTGAGTGAAGAGGATGATTATAAGGACCTTTTCAATTTCCTCACCAAAGACTAGGAAAGGATTGTTAGAAGGATTAGTCCCTAAGATTAATTAGAGGGGGGTGAATCAATAATCTACCAATAATCTCAAATCAAATATGATAACACTTATCCTTCAAATCCTTACTTCATACATGCAATAAGTAATATTTTCTTGTAATATAACATACATCAAGAAATAAGCACCCACATAAACTCAACACATAACAAAAATCTTTTTTTTTAATCATGGAAACCCAACTTGGGAAAAACCATGGTGGGGATGGCACCCACTAAGAAAAATGCACTCTTCTGGAGCACACTTGGTTAAGATCTTAGCCCTGTTAAAACATTACAATAGGCCCAATTAAGAGTAGACACTATTAGGAGTCATATAGTCAAGGGATTTACCTCTAGCCCTGTTAAGAGATTTACCCTATTAGGAGTAACCTTGTAAGAGGACTTTAGACACTAGCTAAAGTGTTAAAGGATTTTACAAAATGATCCGTTAGGATCTACCCAATTAAGAGATTTTGACCTGCTGCAAATGTTAGGGGACAAAAAGAAGGTTGATCTGGAAAATAGCACCAATGCCTTGCTTATATAGATCCAATTAGGCTCACACTTCTTCCTCTCTTGTAGATTAATCTATCCTCTGAGTTGCACCTCTTGATTCACTATTTATCTCTTCCACATGCACGAACTCTGCTACTTCTTTTTCCACTGAATCTTTTTTAAAAAAATCATTAAAAAATTATATAAATACATTTACAATATTTAGGGAATACATCCACGTAAATATTACATCTCAAATTCAAATTTCCCTCCATAGAAGTCAATCAAAATATTGGAAACATCTTCTAGCTAGCACTGATATCAGGTTCCAATCGCACTTTGATTTGACATCAAAAGGTCAAATGTATTACACTTCCCTAGGTTAATGAACCTCTTCATGAATTATCAATAAAATCTACCAATAATAATATACCTAACACTCCCCGTCATCTTAGACACATCATCACATATTCTGGAATACTCAACTATCTTCACAAACTGAGATGCCTTCACCGATCAAGGATCTGACTGATTGTTCTTCATTGTTCTTTCCTTCTTTACTATCTAAACTTTAAAATCTTGTAACTCTATCTACCAATCACCAATCTAGATGTGATTTCAACAACAATCCAATAATATCATCAATATCATATACTTATGATCACAACACTTGATTCCATTTCTGTGGGACATACTGATCAAATCTTTTCTTCTCTATTCCTTCATTGCTAAATAGATTCCTTGTCTTCGTCAAAATGACTGTAACTTGCATAAAAATCATTATACACATATTCAATCATAGAGATATCCTTATACATACCTCTAGAACCTATGTGCCAAATGGCACACCATAATTCACAACACAACTCTCACTTCATCTTCTACACCTAAGTTGACATCGATGACAACAACATAATTGATAAAATACTCCATCAAGTCATCAACATACTTACACATCTTATCTACATCATTTATGCCAATAATCTCTCCATTTGGCATTAATGGAAACACACCAAACAATACCAAACATGTTCTTGAACCCTAACACTTTGTCTTCATCTTACTCTAATGGCAACACACCAACAAATGAAAACATACCAAAAGTCTTTGTAGACTCATCAAATTCTCTCTCCTTTCGTTATCCTTCTATACTCCCTCTTTGACATCATTTCCAAAGGCACCATAGTGCTTAATACTTCATCTATATGACTGATCTCGCTAAGAAGTAGTCTTGTTTACATCAATCCACTAAAAACTAAAACATTAATACTCAATAGATTGATGCAACATTTGCATCTTACTTCTGCTTAGGTAGGGGCATGACCCCCAACTTACCTCTAACGTACTCAAAAGTATTCTTAGGAAGTGGTTTAGTATAAATATATGTAGTTTTCTCTTTAGTTGGAATGTATTCCAACCTCACCACTTTCTCCTACACCTGTTCTCTCAAGAAATGATACTTAATAGCAATGTGCTTGGTATTTGAGTGCATAACCAAGTTCTTTGAAATGTTTATAGCACTCATATTATTACATTGAATTATTACCAGTTCTTTTATCTTATCCTTAATACCTTCTAGGGTTTTCTTCATCCAAGCTACATGTGTGCAACTGATAGCTATTGCCACATATTCAGCTTCAACTATAGATTGAGATATGCAATTCTATCTCTTTCTTGTTCAAGATACAAGCTTGCCACCTAGAAACAATGCACCACCACTTGTGATCTTTCAGTCATCTACATTCCTTTCCCAATCAGCATTAGTAAAATTACTTAGTGAAAAATCCCCTTAATGAGCATACCATAATCCATAATCTGCAGTGCCTTTCAGATATCTAAATATTCTCTTTACTGCAACCATGTGTGACTCCTTTGGATTTGACTGAAACCTTGTAACTATGCTGGCTGCTTGTACAATATCAGGTATTCTATGTACAACATAGTGTATCTTACCAATCATGGACTTGTATAAATTGGCCTCAAGAGACTCAGATTCATCATCCTTGGATAGTTTACAACCTATAATCATGAGGGTACCAATTGGTTTAGAATATTCCATGCCAAAAGTCTTCAATACCTCCTTCACATATTTAGATTGACTTATGTAATTCCACTGTCCAACTATGATACCTGTAGTCCTAAGAAAAAATTGATTTCCCCTACCTATCATTGAGATTTCAAGTTCTTTCTTCATCTCATCAGCAAAAGACATACTCATCTCATCATCACCACCAAAAATTATGTCATCAACAAAGACTTCATAAATAAATGTCTTCTCACCTTCAACCTTTAAGTAAACATTAATGTGGATGATATGAACCTAACTTTTCAAGATCATGCTAAGACATTCAAACATTAGTCTAAATATAGCATACATGACATATAGTAAAACTATTCACGAAAACCACCTCAAATTGAGCCAAAACGGGAGCACCTAAGACCTGTTTGATTTTCTCATTTGAGAGGGATGTTTGTGTGCTTTCCAAGAACAATGAACATATCCAAAATGAAGATTAGGGTAGATCAGGACCATATGCAAGCCATGGAGACCCCAAAAGTGGCACAAAACCTGGTATAGGGAACCAATTTTGCCCCTAGATTTCCAAGGGTGCAAATGATGAAAATGCAGATTCTAAGCTATAGATGGGATGCAAGATTCATTTTAACTTAATTATGGATTAGATATGAATTGAAAATGATATAAATTCTCAAAATGAACTAGATTAACCCATTTAAGATATGCTATGATGAGTTATGAAATTGAAAACATGAAAGAAAACTAACACTCCTAACATATGCTATGAAATCCTAGATATAATTGAACATGATAACTATTCTTGGAAATGAAAGAGTGGTTTCCTTTTTCTCATGGAGTAGGCTCTATTTATAGGATTTGAGGAAGGGCTTGGGTTAGGAAGGATGGTTAGGGTTTAGGATCAATGGTTAGTGTTTAGGGTCAAAGAGATAAGGATGGGCATTCATGGTTGAATGGACCAAGGTTGCTCACACATGTGTGAGAAACACTTGGGAAGAGTGAAGTGAACAAGAGTGGGAGAAAGGGGATGGGTTGCCATTAAGAGGGTTTTAAGAGCCATTAATGAGGGTGTAAGGGGTCATTAATGAGGGTGTAAGACTCATTAATGAGGTTTGACTTTTTGGGCAAGGGGAAGTCATTAAGGCTAAGATGGTTAGGAATCACCCCTTAAGTGGGGTTAAGGAGTGATTAGGGTAAGGGGATAGGATTATAAGTTTCTAGAAGATTTCTTAGGATTTGGGGAAATTAAATAAATAATTTATTTATTTAAAGAGGGTTTGGTTGAGCAAGATTTATTAAAATAATTTAATAAATAGGAAGGGGGAGATATTTAAATTAGATTTAAATATTTTTGGCCAAGGTTCTTTAATTAAATGAATTTAATTAAAAGGGGAGGGGATAATAAAAATATTAGTTAATTAATTAAATAGTTATGATGTCATCAGGACTTATTAATAAAAATAAATTTAATTAATAAGTTAGATTTTTAGGTGTCTACAGTTACTATCATCAAAAGTCCTATTGAAACCAATCCTAATGAGATAAGAGTTTAATCTTGCATACCATTCTCTAGGGGCTTGCTTCATACAATAAAATGCATTTTGAAGTTTGCATACCATGTTTGTGTCCTTAGTTAATACAAATCCATCTAGTTTCTCAATCTAGACCTCTTCTTCTAGAATTCCATTCAAGAACAGTTATTTCACATCCATTTGATAGAGTTTTAATTTCTTGAATGCAACATAAGCGAGTAGTATCCTAACACCTTCCAATATTTCTACAAGAACAAATGTTGTACCATAATCCAAACCTTCTTCTTGTGCATACCCCTTACACACAAGTCTTGCTTTGTTTCTGATTACTTCACCATCCTCATTAATTTATTTCTAAAGACCCATTTTGTAACTATCACATTTTTGTCTTCAAGTTTTTGCACAAGAGTCCAAGTTTCATTCTTCAAAATTTGATCCAATTCTTCATGCATTTCTCTCGACCAATTATCATTTTTAATTTCTCCATGTGTTGTTTTGGGCTCAAATTGTGATATCAAACTTGCTTTCTCTAACCTTACTTCTTGTTAACACACCTACATTCTTATCACCAATTATTTGATCAGAAGAATGATTTATTTTCACATACCTTGGAATTACCAGTTCAGACCTAGGAACATCTTATTCTTCTGGTTGAACTACTTCTTCCTCATTGTTCTACTCTATCGGTCTAGGCTCTTTCGATTCAATAAACTCTATTCCCCAATCATCTTCTATTTCCTTTTTCTCGTTTCCTCATATTTTTTAGAAAATTCATCAATCTTCAAATTATAAATTTTAATAATTTTATAAGTCCTTTTATGAAAGCATTTGTAAGCCTTTCTCTTAGTTGAATAACCCAAAAATATGCCTTCATCACTTTTGGGATCAAATTTTCTATAAAATTCATCTCTTTTAATATAACATTTACTTCCAAAATTTTGAAATACTTTACACTTGGAGAATGACCATACCATAATTCATAGGGGTTTTTATTGGTTCCCTTCTTCACTTGCACCTGGTTTAGAGTGTAAATAATAGTGTTGGTTTCTTCTCTCCAGTAGATCTATGGTACATCTCCTTATATCAACATAGTCATTGCAGCATCAACAATTGTTATGTTCTTCCTTTTTGCAACATCATTTTGTTGAGGAGTTCTCAGAGCAGACATCTATCTTTTTATACCATTGTATACACAATATTTCATGAACTCATCTGATGTGGACTCACCTCCTCTATCCAATCTTAAGCACTTCAGAATTTTTCCTATTCCTTCTCCACCAGTGCTTTGAAAGCCTTGAACTTACTAAATGCATCTGATTTATCCTTAAGAAATTTAACCCACATCATTCTTGAGTAATCACCAGTAAATAGGATAAAATAACTATCACCATTATAACTCCCTTGTCTCATAGGACCACACAAATTAGTATGTACTAAATAAATTATATTCTTTGATGAATAATATTTTCTTTTGAAAGATGTACTAGTTATCTTACCAAGATGACATTATTTACACATCAAGTTGTCTGGTTTCACAAGTTGTGGAACTCCTCTTACTACATTAGTCTTTCTTACGTTCACCAAGCTATCAAAGTTTACATGGAAAAAACTTCTATTCCATAACCATCTATCTTCAATCTTAACAACCAAACAAATACTCATTGTATTGTTCAACTAAAATAAGTTACCTCTAATTTTCCTTCTAATAGAAATCTCATCACTGGAACTTTCAATGATCTTGCACATTCCTCCTTTAAATTCAAGCTGGTATCCTTTGTCATTATTAAGTTGAACCATACTCAACAAGTTATGTGTTAGACCTTCAACATAATAGACATCATCTGCATTGTTTTTGCCATTGAAGGATACCTTTTACTAAGCAGGGTGAATTGTTTCCAAACCTCAAAACACCTCCATCAAATTCATTGAGTTTAATAAACTTAATTTTATCACCAATCATGTGATGTGAGCACCCACTATCTATGATGCAATCATCATTCTGTCAAATATGCAAAACAAGTGCTTTTTCACCTTCTTTGTCTTCTACAGGATGATCTTCCTTTATAGAAACAAAGATAATTTCCTCTTCATTATTATCATCATATTCCTCATCGATTACACCTTCATCCAAAACCATATAACATCATTTCTTTGGATTTCCTTTTTACTTCTTATATTTCTCATTATCCTCATTTTCTTATCCATTAGGGCACCTAGTAGCAATGTGACCAATCTTGTTACAAGAGAAAAAATTTAAGGGTAATTTTCCCTTTTACTTATCGGTTCCTCTAGGTAATGTTATTTCTATCAATGCTTCAATTTCTCCTTGTCTTTTCTCATCCTTCAAAATATCATCTATATCTCTAGTGAAACTAGACAAGCTATCATATTTAGTTATCAACTCTTTACCTTTTCTTTTACAAACACTTACCATAGAAGCCTTGAAAGTAGTTTCAACCTTTGGAATATTGTTATAAAAATTATTAAGCTCAAAATAAATAAGTTTACCTATCATTCCATCAACAATCAATTTATAAAATGTTTTCATCTCATTAATTACAAACACTCTAATGACATAGGAAGGTAGCAAGGTTCTTCGCATCTTACTCACCACAACTTCTTCTTGCATGATACCACCTGCACTTATGATTGCAACAACAACATCTTTGCTTCTTGCACCATATTGATCAATGTTCTCACCTTCTACCATTTTCATGTCATCATATTTTCCTCTGAGACTATCTTCTCTTTCTTTTTACAAATGCTTGTCACCTCCATAGACTTTTTCGAGTTTCTTTCAAACCTAATAAGTTGTTATAAGTCCTTTTACATCAATATATTCAGTATCAAAAAGGGTACTTACTATGGATTATTGTTCTTGTGTTTTCTCTTTCTTCTCCTTCAACTGATCTAAAGTTAGGATTCCTTGAGGCACAACATACTAAGTTTAAACATCCCTCCAGTATTGGTCACCCATACCTCTTATGTATAACTCCATCCCATTTTACCATACTAGGTAGTTGTCTTTTGTGAACTTGGGAGCCTCCTTTATAAACATCTTGTCAATTGAATCTTTACCTCAAGTGGTCAAGCTTATCACCAAGACAACCTATGCTCTGATACTAATTATTAGAATGACCAAGCCCTAAGATTACTGAGAGGGGGGGTGAATCAATAATCTACCAATAATCTAAAATTAGATCTAATAAAACTTATCCTTCAAATCCTCACTTTATGCATGCAATAAGTAACCTTTGCTTGTAGTAAAACATACATCAATAAATAAGCATCCATACAAATTCAACACATAACACAAATATTTTTATCACAGAAACCAAACTTGGGAAAAACTATGGAAGGGATGACACCCACTAAGAAAAAATGCACTCTTCTGGAGCATGCTTGGTTAAGAGCTTAACCCTCTTAAAAGCTTACAATAGGCCCGATTAAGATAATACCCTATTAGGGGTCACTTAGTCAAGGGATTTACCTCTCAACTTATTAAGAGATTTACCCTGTTAAGAGTAGCCTTGTGAGAGGACTTCAAACAATAGATAAAGTTCCACCTTGTTAAAGGATTTTTTTTAAAAGATCTATTAGGATCTACCCAATTAAGGGATTTTGACCCGCTGCAACTGTTAGGGAAAAAAAAAGAAGGTTGATCTGGAAAATAGTACCAATTCATTTCTAGTATAGATCTAATTAGGCCCACACTTCTTCCTTTCTTGTAGATTAATCTCTCCTCTGAGTCACACTGTTAGATAACTAAGAGGGGAATCAGTTAAACGTAGTTATCCTACAGTCCCAAATTCCTTCCTGATGTACAATACCAACTTCAAAAAATAAACAAAATAGCTTAGTAAAAACTTATCTATGCCATTCTGATTCATTAACTGATTGTCAGATAAATCATCTAGTATATACCGATCAAACTAGTTATTGTAATGTGTAAAGTAAAATACTAAAACATCACATGCTTACACATCTAATAATTGTTTTTTAATGTGGAAACCTTGTTAGGGGAAAAACCACATGGGATCAGTACCTGAAATATTTTCACTCTTCTGAAGTGAGCTCGGTTAAGAGCCAACCCTATTAAAGGTTAAAAAACACACTATAAGGTGTGGCCTTGTTAGAGGATTTATCACTAATCATTTTGTGTGACCATACATTCACTTGGGTCAACAAGAAAACATGCAGCATTCATTCAATGTCATTAAGAAATAGAAAAGACTATTAAGTCTCACTCAGTTAAGAGAATTTTGTCAGTAGCAATGGTTAGAATGCAATAGTATATGACCTGATTTAAATTCAACTTCCTTTTTTCATTTTCAGATCTATGCTAAGATCAATATAACTCTGGTCATCATAATCTCTTTAATCTCCTTCTTCCTCTAACTTTGTTCTGCTCAGTTATCTCCTTCTGACACTTGGTGTTGTCTGCAGAATTACTCAGTTCTCACTTCAACATGTTTGACCAACTTTGCATGTATACAATCTTTTTCTTGTGTGATAATATCTCATTGAATTTCATGTCTCCTTATATAGACATGATAAACCATTTTCTTTTCAGCCATAGATTTTGCCTCTTAATCTCTATTGTTGATTTTGCCTCTTTAAGCTTCCTCGAAACTTGTGCCTTGAAACATTTTCAATATTCATCATCCGATCAACCTTGAATTTCTTCAGCCATAGATATTAATAACTAAATTTTCCTTTATCCTTGGAATCTTCTAGATTCATTCAGCTCATCATCTCATGTCGGCTATTGCATGTTCCAATTTATTTCTCTCACTTGGTCAATACCATGATGTGTTGGTTTTTTCCTACTTAGTTAATACCACACTCGGTAGACACTACATCTACTCAGTGTATACTAAGTTCTTCATATATTGACCAAATTAACTTGTACATATTTGATCTTCAATACTTAACAGAATCATGTAATACAATCAAATCACTATCATACTATCATAGACTCATAAATAAGTCTCCCAATGAATACCATGTTCATAACTTACTCATACATCTCATCTTCATGCTAATATCTCCTTTCCTTCACCAATATTACCTTCTTCAGATGTTTGTAACTAACATGATAAGTACAATCAAGACTAGTTGACATCAATGACAATATAACAATTGATATAATGTCTCGCATATACCTTAGTAGCTCGGTGATCATCTTTACATTCTCTCATTTTTTTCTTCAAGTAGTCTTTCAATTATAGTTTAACACACACCTCTTGATTCATTATCTATCTCTTCCACACACATGATCTCTGATGCTTCTTTTTTCACTGACTCATTTTTTTTAATACATTATAAAATGATATAAATATATTTACAGTATTTAGGGCATACAAATGCTTGAATATTACATCTGAAATTTAAATTTCCCTCCATAGAAGTTCCCCAAACAAATTGGAAACATCTTCTAGCTAGCACCGACATTAGGATCCAATCACACTTCAATTTGACATCAAAAGGTCAAATGTATTGCAGTTCCCTAGTTCATGCACCTCTTCATGAATTATCAATATAATCAACCAATAAGAATCATACCTAAAATTCCACATCATCTTAGACATGTCATCACATATTTTGGAATACTCAACTATCTGCACAAACAGATCTGCCTTCACCGATCAAGGATCTAACTGATCGTTCTTCACTATTATTTCCTTCTTTACTCTCTGAACTTCACAATCTTGTAACTTTGTCTACCAATAAAAAATCTAGATGAAATTGCAACATCAATCCAATAATATCATCAAGATCATACACTTATGATCGTAACACCTGATTCTATTTCTGTGGGACATATCGATCAAATCTTTTATTCTTTGTTCCTTCACTACTAAACCAATTTCATGTCTTCACCAAAATGAATTTAACTTTCATAAAAATCATTATACACGTACGCAATCATAGATATAGCCTTAGACCACCTCTAGAACCTATGTGCAAAATCACACATGATAATTCACAAGACAACTCTCACTTCATCTTCTACATCATAACTCGATACACCAAGAACATAGTCATCAACCTAGGAACACCTAAGTTGACATCAATGACAACTACATAATTGATCAAATACACCATAAAGTCATCAACATACTTACTCATCTCATCTGCATCAGTTATGCCAACAAGGATGATGCTTTCCAAGCCCAACCATAGCAAAAAGAATTAATGATGGTTTTTGTTTGGTGGTTTTTTGGGTTTCCTAGTGGCCTTCATGACCTTAGCAGTTTTGTTTATGTGTTTACTCTCAGTTGGTTTATTTTAGACTATGCTTATTATAGCCCTGTGTGACATAACATGGTTTTTATTAAGACTCTCATAAACTCTAGTAGTTTTGTGGCTTATAGTTTTAATATGGTTAGTAGTTTTATGGTTTTTGATAGAGAAAAGTTTAACTGGTTGTTATTTTGCTGACAGTGGTTATTTTGCTAATGATACTCTAATGGTTTGTAATGGGCCAACCCCCTAGTTTTGACTGCTTTTAATATAAAAAATAAAAGCTATAAAATGACAACAAAAGAAACCTGAACAAAAAAGAAAACCCAAAGAAAAATGAAACAAAAATAGCCAAAATAAAACAAAAACACTACAATAAAAAGAAATAAATATCTAAAATAAAAATATAATAAAAAGTAAAAGAAAAAGAAATATATACCAAAAACTAAAATGTGAGAAGAAAAATAAAGAACAATGGAATAACTAGTGAAAATTAAAAAAATAAATCAAAATTACAAGAAATAAAGATCTAAAAAGTCTATAAATAAAAATGAAAAGAAAAATGAATAATTTTTTTTTTTATCAATATGAGGTTGTAGCTAGTAAATATTATATTACTACTATAAATTTCAAGATATACAAATATTTAGAGAGATAATATCAATTATCCACGTCTCAGATTCATAAGCTATTTCTAAGAAAAAAAACCAAAGAGCCTCAAAGATCCTAAATCTACTCCCTTGAACTTCTACTAAAATTAACAATCACTCTCAAAACAAAATTGAGTGATCTCAATAGTCTGAGTAGATATAAACCTAACAATTGCATCAAGTTTTAACAACTATAAAAGTTATCTTCTATTACTACCCAAAAAAAAACCAAAATACTATTATCTCAATGGAAATGCTTCTTATTTAGAAGGCCTTGATGATGATCATAGTGCAGGAGCACCCAAGCTCCCTATTGAAGACAAGCAAACCTTTAAGACATATGGAGGCATGAAGGAACCCAATCCAATCAATTGGAGCATACTAAGATCAAGTATGTCCTTTGGAGGCAATAATGTGAATGTAAAGGTTAATGGTCCTAAGGGTCCTGGTGACTAATTGATGATGTAAGGGGGGTCAATAGTACCCGAGGGGTCTAGAGTAGTTTAAAGAGTTTAGAATAAGACTATAAATTCATCCCATGAAGTTGGATAAATTAGATAGGGAAAATAGTTAATAATTTGTAAGTTACAAATTTAAATTTTTGAATTGTAACAGTTACTTGGATTTAGGAGGGAAAGTTTATTTTTAATTTGTTATGCATTGTAATAACCTACAACCTCTTGGAGTAGGTTAAGGAGGTTGAAATACATCTATTTAAATCCATGTACGAATACAAGACTTAGAGAAATGTAATTGCACATGTGACTGTACGACTGGAAGCATAGTTTTTTTAATAAAATTCAAGGTTACTTACAATTTATGGTTTTCTTTTGATTGATCTCTGTCATTGGATGAGTTGATCACATTAATATGATCATATTCTAAGTATTTGAATAGTTTACTAATCTAATTGTATTGTAATCATTGATTTGTATTGACTGGTGTAAGGGATTTGACTTTTCCAACATCACAGTTTTGGGTTTTGTTGAATTGTTTGTTTGATTCTCAAGGGATGGATGCACGTTAACATGTAACATCATTTTCTAACACCAAATATGAAATAAAGTTGGTGGTTGCAGGGGTACCCTATGAGATTGGTGGAGTAAGTTGGCTAGCCTATAACAGTAGAGGATCTTCTTGAATAAGTGTGTGTTTTTATGATTGGAGAAGTGTTATATGGATGAATACATGGTGTATGATCTATCAATTGATTCTGGAAGTGTTGGTGGTGAGTGGAATCAAGAAACCCTCATTTTAGGACCTTTGTGAGTAGGGTTTTGGGGCTTTTATATCAAATGAGCACATAGACTCAAATTGACTTGGGAAATCTTCATTTGGCATCATTTTAGAATACTTTCTAGAGTTAGGAAGTTTGGGGTTAAGTATATAACATACTTCCTTTGTTAAAGTGACCAATTTATAGGCCAAAAATAGTGAACAGTTAAGAGACAACATATATCATGCAAAACAAGTCTACCTAAGATTTTGGTATGTTAAAAGAGAGACAAATGGGTATCTGAAACTCCCATTAGTGTACCTTGTGTTCTCTCAATGGTGCCTTTCATCCAGTGGTTTTGTTGTTATACTCGGTGGTGTTCTCACTAGTACAAAAACAACAATATATGACTAAATAAACTACTAAAAAATTGTAGATAAATGACTAATTTTTATCACATGACCAGTAGTAGTTTATTGCCAGTCATTTATCTCATGACCAAATTTATGACTAAACTATTTTAGTCATTGATTTGGTCATTTATTTAGTCATTTATTTAGTCATTTATTTGGTCATTTATTTGGTCATTGATTTGGTCATTGATTTAGTCATTTTTTTGGTCATTTTTTTGGTCATTGATTTGGTCATTGATTTAGTCATTTATTTGGTCATTTATTTGGTCATTGATTTGGTCAGATTTAGTCATTTATTTAGTCAAATATTTAGTCATTTATTTAGTCATTTATTTAGTCATTAATTTAGTCGTATTAGGGCACGATGGAATCAAACCACCATCCTCCTACTTATAAAGTAGGTGCTTTTGCATTGAGCTAGTACCCTTTAAAGCATAATTGTACCATGTATACTAGTAATTTCCATTAAACATGATTTTAAGTTTTTCCATCTATAGTTCAAGGGTTATGATAGTAAATGGTTATGACAATCATTCAAAACAAAGTATGTCAAAAAAAGTTATGAGGAAAAATTTGTGATTGTCAAAGACTGTTATGAGGAAATTTTTTGGAGGTTTATAAGTAACAAACAAATTTGAATGCCAAGTAGAATCAAATTTGACTGTCATTGCACAACATGCCTGCAAGTTCCAATAATATCTTCATTGTCCACCTTGATGAGTCATTTTCCTTTGTCAAGACTCATCCAAAAGGTCATAGAACATTCAATGAATTGATCATAAGTTATCAATATAAATATATATGGTGACAATCTTCAAGTAATTCATGAAAAATTTCCACTATGTCTGTCACACTTTTAAGACAGTTGTTGACAAAAGATTGAGCAATCAACATTAAATCTAATATAGAAACTTTAGCGAAGAGGTAGGAGAAAAATTCATGAAATAATCTTAGGTCTTTAAAAGGAATGGAAGGTATTAAAACAATTGAATCTATAAACAAATCTTTATGCACTGTAACTATTGCTAACTTGAAAGTTTGGACTGAAATTTTGTGATCTCCTTTAAAAAAAAGGTGTTCATTGGCATCTAACAAGATTAAAACTCTCTTCAATCTGACAACATGCATCCTCCTTAAACTGGTTATTTTTCTTCATAATCTTTTTTCTGCTTAGATTCACCTTTTCTTTTCCATTTTGGTATTTCTCCTACTCTCTCTCATGGCCTGTTAGATTAGAAATAATATACCAAGGTGATTCAAGAAAGTTTAAAGGGTTTTTTCCTTTGAAGTATAATAAGAATCCTTCTATAAGAAAGGTCTAGGTGGAGAAACCAACTACGGGTATACAAGAACTCATGATCAAGTAACATGGTTTAAGCTAGTCTAAACATCTAAAGGTCCTTGATGGTGATCATTCAAAATAAGCGTGGAACTCAACAAAGCTTTAAAGAATAAAAAGAAATGAAGTACTTTGGTTAATGGCCCAAATTTGACATAAAATTTCAATATGTTAACATGGCTACCAAGTTGGGCAGAAAATCAGTGTTGATGAGGATTCACTGAGAAATGGACTATTGAATCAAATACCTTGCCCAGATCACAATAAGAAAGGCTAAAAGGCACATCATGTAAGAACTTCAACTCCTCAGATCATGGTGAAGAAAAAGGCAATTTCAAGCTTGGGTATGTGTAGAGTAGAAAAAAGTCCAGAATCTACAATTGTACATAATCATACCAACTCACAAGTATTCCATTTCACATATATGGCTTCATCTCAACAAATAAAGTTCAAAAGAGTATGTATATCGGTATTAAAAATTAGATCCTAGAATGGGTAACCAGTCAATTCATTTGGATAACATCTCAACTTGGGAGGTTTCTATACACCAGTGCCATAGATTGAACAACCATGCCAACAATCACAACTATCATTTTCAAATGTTATGCCTTGAGAAGTCAAGAAGCAACACCCATTATGGTGGATCTATTGGAATTTTGTAAATTTTTTAATATTTCTTGAAGTTAACAAAAATATAATTATAATATGAGTCAACAAGTAGCTCTAGAAAAAGGTTTCAACATTAACTTTTTGCATGTTTTTTTATGAAATGATGGAGCTCCTCTTTAACAGATATTATTTTTTTCTCAGGTGGTAGATGCCTACTCAAAGGGCCCCCTATAGATAAATAGAATAAGGAGCAAAAGATGAGAAAAATGGAACGAAGTTGACTAGAAATAGTACCAGCAAGCAAATGAGGTATGGGAACAAGAGAGATTGAGAGCATTTCCTTCCCATTTTATTCATAGCACTAAGTAGACCCTTGTTCCATTAAGATATATAATCCTCTCCTCTGCAGGTCTAGTGTTTTAGCTCCACCTTAGGTTCAAATGTGCTATATTTGAGGACAAACACATTCAATCAAATCATGGTGTCATCCATAATGTTAGGTTTTAAGAGAAAAAGAAAATCATGATTTCCCCAAAATGCTTCAAATGGATAAAAAGTAAACAAAATCATCATAACAGATTTCAAATCAAATTTTAAAAGAAATTATATATGTCAACAAATAACTAGATCGGTTAGAAGGACTTGAAAATTACTAGAGTAACAGGATTCCAGATTAAGAAAATTAATTAAATACCATGAACAAAGGAAAAGTAAACAAAACAAGACAGGTAAACCTAAAATAGTTGCAACCTGTATCATAAGAACTTAGTGAAAGAATATAAATAAATGAAGGAAGGGTCTCGATTTAAGGACCATTCTTATATTGTGTTGTAAGATATAGCAATTTGGAGGCACTTACTAGGTAGCTTTAGTTTTGGAGCTGAGATATAAGTCAACCCATTAGCTGATTCTTCAGATGTTTTAAAGTCGTCTCCCCACATCGAATAGAAGTGAGAATTTTCTTTAGGTTTCTCAAATGTTATCCATCCCTTACGAATAGCTCTGACCAACTTCACAACCTGATGAAGTGACAATAAATAAAAAAATAAAAAATCTTACAATAGGTTTAGGAAAACTTACTATCTTGTTTACCATCCTATTTCTTTAGAAAATTCCCAAATAGAATCCAAAATTGGGAGATAATACTCATTCATTAAAAAAATAAAAATAAAAGAAATCTATTACTCTAAAAAAATCAAGAATCAAAGACAAAAATGTTTGACAAAATTTAATAGTAAATAAAATAAATGATTGAAAATAAGATGAGAAAAGAATTCTTGATATTTACTGTGATTTTCTCTAAAGCAAGTCCAATGAGACTTGAAACTTTTTTTTTCCGGCAGAGTAGTGATTTTCCTAATCACAAGTTGAAGAAAACAAGAGGTATCATTGAAAACAAATTTTGAACAAAGGAAGTTGTGAAAATAGCACCCAAATCAGGATCATCACTCTAGGGAAAGACAAAGACATTAACTGTTACTATCTCTAGCTTTATAATTCCAGAAATATCTGTGGCTTAAAATGCTCATTCGTAGCCAACTTGAAAAAAAAAATTTGTATGGAACAAACTATTGTATTTAGTTTCTAGTATCCTAGTTCTAGTGGCCTTGGTTCTAAATTCTAACTAAATCCAGTGACAGCAGAACTTCTGGAGTTGTGTTATATCACCACTTTTCTTTAATAGAACTCTATATGCTTATTTTAAGATAGACATTATTCATCTGTTCCAATTTACCTGGGGACATAAGCATGCCACTTAACTAGAACATTACATCCCAAATGCATTCCTAAGATCAATTCATAGACAAAATCATTACTAGTTGCCCGATGGCTACCATTCCTAGATATCACTCCTCATTCTCATTCCCTCTCCAAGGAGCACATTATTTAGTAAATTACAACAAACTTCATGTCATTTAAATGACACTTTATGCTTAAAGGGTCTCTGTAATCACTTGAAAATGGACAAGATCAATTACGTGAGAAATCAAGGCAAGAATCAATACAATTAAATCAAATCAAAGATAAATTGCAATTGAACCTTAATCCAAAATCAATTGAAAATCAAAAGCCATCAAATCAATTTAAATTGAATAAATCATGATAAATCAATAAATTGTGTAATTAATCTAATTAATTACATAGTTCAATTTAAATCAAATCAACCCAATCAAGGGGCACACATGGCTAAACGAATTAATTAAATTCAATTAATTAATTCTAATTTTCTCCCAACCACCAAAGGGGAGGAAAATCAATCAACCAATAGGAATTGAGAACCAAGCTCACATGGATCAAGCCTAAAATGAATCTCAATCACTCATTTGGAAAGAACATCTTGTCCACCCATGTTGTCTTCTTGTCCCAAGCTTTGAGGACAATCATTTAAATTGTCTCCAAAGGGTGGAACCAAGGACTTAACCCCAACTCAATCATGATCAACTCAACTACACCCCCTACCCTTGCCAAAATCTATAAAAGCAAGGCATAATTCACTCATAAATCATCCACAAATATGAGAATAGCATCAAACCTCTTGCAATTTATAGCTAGAAAGGAAAATTTAGAGCTAAATAGGTGTAATTTCATTTGGAATTAATCTTTTAGCATTATTTATCATTCTCATTTTAGGACTATCACTAATGGAGGCTTGCTGAGAGCTTTATCATTAGCATCCCTAAATAGAGATCCATAGAGTGCTTAATTGTCAATTATTAGTTTAAATAGATTGCTATTTGTGGTAATTTAGTGTTTATTTTGAATTATTGATGATACTAACCCTATGAAGGTACTTTTTCTAGTACACAAAATGGCACCCACCCTGGGGCATTAGGCCTCATAAATTTATAAATTTGGAGAAGTAAATTTTTTCTTGCAAATCTTATTTTCTTCTCTATTTTGCAGGTGAAATAGCATGTTTGACACTTTTTGCAACACGTTTACCAGTTTATACAGCACTTCTAAGACCTGAAGCAATGCTTCTACGAAAAAGTCTTGTGCCTTTACATAGGGTTTTAGCACTTTTGATTCCTTCTGGCTTCTGTCTAATCTTCTTTCAGCGCTTTTTCCCTGACTAGCCAGTGCATTTACATTATTCTCCAATGCTTTTACTATTTTTTTAATGCCTTTGCTAAATTCTTCAGCGCTTTTAAATTCGTTTCATCACTTTTAAATTTTTCTGCAGTGCGTTTAATCCGATCTGCAATGCTTTTAAGCATTTAAATAGCGCTTTCAATAGATTCTGTAGCGCTTTTGATTAAATTGAAAATTAACAGAATCTGATTTGTGAAAAATGTTTTCTCTATGTCTGCAGGATGGCTAGACATAAAAGAATAAAAAAACTAGAGACCAGTTTCAACAGTGAGGGAAAAGACTTGACAAAAAGGATCAAAGAGGAGAATATTGCACACATCAAGCTGGTTTTGGAAGATTCTCAGCAAGAAAGAAAGGTATATGAACAATACTTAAAAGTTGTAGAAGCATATAAAGTAAAGTTTGTATCATTAAATTGGATTTATTCACCTTAATCAAGTTTTGCTCAAATTTGGTAAATAAGGCTTAGATTCAATTTTACTTGTGTTTTCTTCATTTTGGCTGGTTGTGTTGACTAACTTGTTGGAGGAGAAGCAAGTGGAAAGGAACAATCGCCACTAGGTGAGCATAAAAATGAAAAATTCATCAAAAATGCCCCTAGCCTTAGCTAGCTTCGATTGAAGGTAAGCCTCAAACTTAGTCATTTTTTTGCTCAAATTGTGGCTTTGTCATTTTCAAAATCTAGTAATTAAAGTAGCCTATTATTGTTTGGGGAATTTGACATTAGGCCTATGCTCTTCACTTTCTAAGTGAATCAAAATGCCAAAAGTGTTAAACTCCTTGATTAAAAGAAAGGCTAAGTAAATCAAGCACTAAATTTGAACAACCCCTTGTTTGTGGAAGAGAGTAGAAATACTTGACTCCCTTTAGTTAGTGGGTTTGGTAATTGAACCTTGTTAAAAGTGTTTGGGGATTGAGAAGTAGATAGGGATATTCTCTTCACCTTTTGGTGAATCAAACTCCCAAAACCTATTTCTTCATTCCACTTTATTGCTTTCAAAATGAACATTCTAGATCTATAGTAGGCTCACCTCTTGAGATTTACCTTAATAAGGTCGGTGAGAGGGACAACCCAAAGTGGGATACAATCACCTTTGCCACAATCATCCAACCCACTATAAAACAAAATGCATGCATCCTTAATGAGGTGTGTGACAAAAGGGTGTTAAATTTTTGAACTTCCTCAAGTAGTCCTTCGGGATTGTGCAAAACTTCGACATACTGGTGGTGTGAAGCCTCTTAATATACTTGGAGGATGAAAGTTTAATATCATTTTTGAATGTAATATTGATTAAAAACCTTGTTAACTTAGCAAACACTACCTTATAGAGCCATGTTTACAAACCAAATCTTGAGCTAGGTAGATTGCTTGAAGTGTCTTTTTGTGCAAAAACTCGTGATAATATCCTTACAAATTCAAACACTTATTGTGTAGAGGGTTAAAAAGAACAAGTGTATGTGTGGTTGTTGTGTTTGAAAAATACATAGAAAAAGTAAGAGACATCCATTTGAAAATTCATCTTATATTTTTAAATCTCTTCATAAAAGTAAACAATTACCAAATTGGGGAAAATGATTTGAAATCAAACCTTGTTGGATGTCGGTTTCCACATGCTCTCATAGACATAAACTATCTTTACAAGAAGATGACACTTGCATTGCTAAAGAAGTCCCCGAATTTGAATATCAAATTCCTTTCAACAATCACGACCAAGGGGATAGTCTCCCAAATCTATTTGAAAAGAAACTTGAATCAATGGATAGAAACTTTATGTTTCACAATTACCATCATGGAGAAAACAATGACAACATTAATAATGCTAACCAAGAGCCTAAGGAAATACTTGAAGAAAGGGCTAATAGAGTGGCTCAAGATACTGATTTTCTTGAAGTCATGGATAAACTAATAGATAAAGATAGGGATAATTTTTTCCTAACTCTAACCCAAGTAGGGGTAAAGCTCCCACATGATTATGATGTGGATCAACTTAAGAAAAACAAAGAAGCTGAAAACCTAATGAATGCTATGACTCAACAATTGAAAATGTTCCAAACACAGATTGACTTAATAAAAAAGGTCACTGAACCTAAGCCATTTTCTATCGAGGCCTTGTGCACATTCCCTTTTGACAAAAGCTTAGTTATGGAACCTTTTCCTATCAATACAATCTTTCCTAAGTATGATAAATACATGGGTAAATAAGACCCACATGGTCACCTTAGGGAGTTTTGCACTCTAAGCATTGAATTTATGCATAACACTACATACTTAATGAGACTTTTTCCAAGAAGTTTGGGAGGGCAATCCATGGAATGGTTCTCCAAACTTCCGCAAGGGATAAAGACTTTTGAGGAATTAGCCTCCAAATTTGTAACCCATTATTCTTACAACATCGAACATGAGATTACCATCCTCAAACTATGTGATATGAAACAAAAGGATGGTGAATCTTTCTTAGGTTTCCCTCAAAGGTGGAGGACGATTTTTGCAAGATACCCACAAAGTATCCCTGAAAAGGAGAAAATGGAGATATTTATGAACAACTTAAATGCGGAGATGAACTATAAGCTCCAACTTCAATGTCCCCCTACATTCAAAAAACATATTGAGAATGGGATCAAAATTGAAGATGTGTTGGTTAAGAGGGGAGAGATAAAATTGTTCAAAGACAATAAACCCTATACCAACACTAATAATAATCATTATATATCTAATTATACCAAAAATAAAGGAGCCAATAATCACAATGATAAACCTAAAATATGGTTAAAGAACAATAACAAAAATCTTGTGAATGATGGAGTTGTGGAGGCTCACAACTTAAAAGCTACCCCATTTAATTTATCAAGTGGAGAAAATTCTACATACAATGTAAATCAAATGAATAAAGATCCTTTCAATAATGCCAGTTCCAACAATAACAGTAACAATGCTAACAATAATCCCTTCAATAATGCTAATGGTAACAAACCTAAGCCTTTCTTTTCCACTTATCAAAAGAGAAAATTCACCTTCTTAGGTGAACCATTGGAAAATAGGTTAAGGATGTTAGTGGCCAACAAAATCATTACCCTACCCGAGCTAAGGTCAATGAACCCCAAATTAAGCCAAATTGGTGGAATGATTCTCACCATTGTGAGTATCATCGAAATAAGGGTCATAAGACTAACGAATGCATGAAATTGAAGCACCTTGTGTAAGACCTAATTGATGATGGGATGATAAAGGTTGAAGGGCCCCCCAAAAATGAAGATCATGCGGCCTTAAAAAATCCTTTCCTAAACCACAAAAAGGGTGAGTCATCAAACAATAATCAAAATAATAAAAGAGGTAATGAGAAAGTCAACTTTTCCCATACCTATGATAACATCATTAATACTTTAGATAGTGATGAGAATACCATAAATGTTATCATGGTGAAAGAAAAGCCAAGGGAAGCAACATCTAATGTTGTAACTAGGGGGCAAGCATAAAAAATTACTCTACCTGGAAATGCTCCAAGAATTGTTCTACCAAATCAAACCTCATCTTCATCATCAAAAAAATATAATTTGGTAGACCAATTGCAACTTACCCCTGCTTAGATCTCTATTTTAGAATTGCTTAAGCTCTCACCAAATCACAAGGAGATTCTGGAAAAAGCCTTGGTAGAGACTAATGTGCCTCTAAATCTAGATGTAGACAAATTTCAAAATATGGTAGGGCATCTTATTGCACCTCATTGCCTATCTTTTTCAGAGCAAGATGACATGTCATTAAACCACCCACAAAACTTGCCTTTGCATATAGAGGTTCTAATTCACAAGCATAGGGTAAAAAGAGTCCTTATTAATGGAGGGGTCAGCTTGAATATTTGTACCCTAAACTTGGTAAAAGCCTTAGGATTTTTTGAGGAGGCTATTGACCCAAAGAAAAAGATAACTATAAAAGCCTACGATGATGAAGAGAGAGCTTCTAAGGGTGTCATAGTATTTCCTATCAGAGTTGGCCCAATGCAAAAAGAAATAATTTTCCAAGTCCTAGACCTAAATTTGGCTTACAATATCTTACTAGGGAGACCGTGGATTCATGAAATGCAGGCCGTGCCTTCGACTTATCACCAATGCCTCAAATTCCCCTATCTAGGACAAGACATCATGGTAAGCGGGGACTCAAACCCCTTTCAATATTGTAATAACATGAAGGCTATCAATGATTCCTTAGTCCCACATAATGTAGAAGGGTCTATTCCTCAAAGAATAGAGCAAGGTCAAAGTTCAAAAGACCTCCCATCTTTGAAGGGGAAAGAAAAAGAAGAAAAAGAAGTTGTTGTTAAAAACATCCAAAGTCCTACTAACCTAGCTGCATCGACAAAAGGAAAAGAAAAGTTTAGTGAGGAGAGTATTCTTGAGAAGCCAAAAGAAGACAAAGCTAAATCCATTTAAATCTACACCAAAGATGTTCATTACCAAAAGATGGACCATATGACGAAAAACTTTGAAAAACAATGCCAAATCAAACAGAAGGGTATAGGTGAATATTCTTTATCTATGATGGACCTACCCTTGTCTCCAAAATCATATGGAAAGCCATCTAATTTACCTCATAAATACAATGATCACTTTGTGAGGATGAATACATCTTCATTCATAGAGGAAGAAGACAATGAAATCCTAAATTGGCTATATAAGGATGAAGAATCAAGTGCACATGAGAAGCACATCCAAAATGTAAGCATACCCACACATCAATATGGGAAAGGATTTCAAATCATGCAGAAAATGGGATACAAAGGACAAGGACCTTTAGGAACAAGAAACAAAGGACTCATTGAACCCATTGAAATGACACAGAGAGATAGCAAGGAAAATACAAGATTAGGGTACCTAGAACAAGGGTACACTCAAAAGAACTATCCTAAGATCTATGACCAAATTTTACAATTAGGTTCTCAAAGTGATGAGGATTCCAATAATTGGGAATGGGACTCATTGTCAAGTGAGTCATGTCAAGATAAGGAAGTTGATGTCATTCATACTTACACTCCTAGCAAAGGGAAAGAATTAATTTCAGAATCAAATCAAAGTCAAGCCTCAAGCTCAAGCCAAGTGGTCTTAGATAATGTCCCAATTCAAGAAATTGAAATAAATCAATGGGTAGGAGAACCCTACGTACCATCATGGAGACCTACTATGGAAGAATCTAACATTAGGTTTAATCCATGAGATTTTTACCCAACAGAAACTATAGAGGATTCTAGTGAGGAAAGATTTTGACCCTAGTTCTCTAGAACATCTCGAAGAGGCACATGTTGTAGACTTAAGTGATATAATGTTTGAACCTTAAAATGAAGTCCTATCCTTAAACCCTATTGAATTAAACCAAAGAGTTGATCCTTTGACCCTTATCTATCCGAAATTAATTGAATGGGATTCTATTGAACCTACCATACTCCCTACATTCTTGAATGATAACTCTTTGTACCAATACCTAAATTTGGTTGAGCCTTCTTCTACCATGGAATATCAGGAAGGAGTGACAAAGGAAAGTATCCAAACTCTCAATTCAATAAAAAATGAAAAAAAAATTTAAAAATGGAAAGAATCTAATGTTCAAAACCACATTGTGGCAGCATTAGATCAAAAAGAGAAAGAAATAAAGAATGATTCCAATGGTGAAAACCCAATTGAGGCACCTAAGGAAGGGAGTTTGGATACTTTACCCAAGCACTATGAAGAAAGATCTCCTATCTTGATCGAACCAACAGAAAAAGTAAACATTGGGTCAGAATCAGAACCAAGGATCATACACTTAGCAACATCTTTATCTAGTGAGGAAAGAAAAGACTTCATCAAATTCTTCAAAGAAAAGAAAATCAATTTTGCATGGTCATATGATGATATGCCAGGATTAGATCCAAATTTAATCATGCATCATTTGAACATAAAAGGAGTAAGACCAGTAAAGAAGAAATTGAGAAAGATGCATCCACATATAGCTTTACTTATAAAAGTGGAGTTAGAAAAATTGTTGAAATTTGGGTTTATAAGAGCCATTGATTATGCCCAATGGATTTCAAACATTGTACCAGTTTCAAAAGTAGACAAGTCCATCAGAATTTGTACAGACTTTAGGGATCTCAATCTTGCATGCCCTAAAGATGACTTTCCATTACCAAGCATAGACGCCATAGTGGATTTGACAGTAGGACATTCAATGTTCTCACTTATGGATGGATTTAGTGGCTATAATCAAATAAAGATAGCACCCAAAGATCAAGACAAAACAACATCTACATGTGCATGGGGGACATTCTATTGGAATGTTATGCCCTTTGGTCTAAAGAATGCCAAAGCGACCTATCAAAGAGCCATGATAACAATATTCCATGACATAATGCATAAGTTCATGGAGGACTATGTAGATGATATACTTGCTAAATCTAACTCAAGAGAAGAAAATTTACCCATCTTATAGAAAATATTTGAAAGATTGGAGCAATTTAAAGTAAGGCTAAATCCGAAGAAGTGTGCATTTAGTGTTCAATTAGGAAAGCTACTAGGGTACATTGTTTCAACAAAAGGAATAGAGGTAGATCTTGCTAAATTCAAAGCCATCATGGAGATGGAAGCACCTAGAAACATAAGTCATATGAGATCTCTTCAAGGTAGGATCCAATCCATTTGAAGGTTCATCTCTCAATTGGCAGAAAAGTGCCATAATTTTACTCAACTCCTTCATAAGGACATAGTTTTCAAATGGGATGAGAAATGTGAAGAAGCCTTCAATTTGTTGAAGAAATATCTAATGAACCCTCCAAATTTGATGCCACCTATAAGAGGCAAACCCTTGATTCTATACATTTCAGCGATCGAACATTCATTAAAGGCACTCTTGGCACAAGAAGATGAATTAGGAAAAGAGAAGGCCATATACTACATCAGCAGGACTTTGGTGAAATATGAGTTGAAATACACCTTCATCAAAAGAGCATGTTTGGTCGTAGTTTTTCCTTCCCAAAAATTGTGCCACTATATGTTATCTCACAAGATTAGACTCATTGCAAAGATAGATCCCTTAAAATATCTTCTTAGCAAAATAACATTGAATGAAAGACTAGCCAAATGGGTCATGGTGCTAAGTGAATTTGACATAGAATATGTGGATCATAAATCTATCATGGGCCAAGTCATAGTGGATCAATTAGCAAAATCACCATTACAAGATGATCATCCTATACAGTGGAATTTCTAGATTCTAAAATTGAGAATGTGGAAGAAAAAACATGGCAACTATATTTTGATGGTTCCTACACACAACATGGATAAGGAGCAGGCATACTTTTGATTAATCCTCAAGGATCTACAATTCCTAAACCATACAAATTTCTATTCCCATGCACAAATAATATAGTTGAGTATGAAGCATTGGTCATTGGGATAAAATTGGCATTAGAATGGAAAGTGACAAAACTACAAGTCTATGGAGATTCACAATTAGTTATCAATCAAATTAACGATGAATATCAAATGAAATATGACAAGATGATACCTTACAAGAATATGGTTGAGAATCTCAATAAATACTTCACTCTCATCACATTTGAGCAAGTACCAAGAGAGAAGAATAAAGTAGTAGATGCAATGGCTACTTTGGCATCACTTCTCTAAATACCAGATCAAAGCGCCAGATATGAATTCTTGGTAGAAGAAGTTGAACAACCTGCATTTGACCCTACCCATCTTCATACTATTTTTTTGCTAACCAAACACAAATCACCTTGGTATGAATCTATTTATGCATACTTAAAAGACCAAATTCTACCCATAGACCAAACCAGGAACCAAAAGAAAAGCTATATCCAACAAGCCACTTGTTATACCTTAATATATGACACATTGTATCATAAGAGTCTAGATGGAATGCTTCTTAGATGTCTAGAGAAAGAGGAATCAGATGTAGCCTTACGAGAAATTCATGAGGGGATTTGTGGGTCACATTTGAATGGTTTAACCCTAGCTAAGAAACTTCTTAAGATAGGATATTTTTGGCCTACTATGGAGAAGGACACTTGTCACTTTGCTAAAACTTGTAGAAAGTGTCAATATCATGGAAACTTGATACATGTACCCGCACAAGAGCTTCATCCGATGACTACACCTTGGTCATTTTATCAATGGGGTCTAGACTTAATAGGAATGATTTATCCACCATCTTCAAATGGTCATAAATTCATTATCACTGCAACAGAGTACTTTACCAAAGGGGTGGAAGTTGTACCCTTATCAACTGCAACAGGAAAGCATATATCCTTGTTTATTCTAAACCACATAATATGTAGATATGGTATCCCTCATGCCATCATCACGGACAATGCAAAGCACTTCAAAAATAAGGATTTAAATGAGTTATGCACAAAGTTTAAAATGATACATCACTCATCTTCAATATATTACCCCCAAGGTAATGGACAAGCCGAAGCAATGAATAAAAACATCTTAAAGATATTAAAGAGAATAGTGGACAACTCAGGTAGAGATTGGAATATAAAAATAAACTCAACCCTATGGGCTTATAGGATAAGCATCAAAACACCAACAGGAGCTACACCATTTTCCTTATTCTTTGGAACAGAATTCATTTTACCTTTGGAGGTAGAACTTCCATCTTTAAGAGTATCTCTACATGGTTTGATAAGTGAGGAAGATTATAGAGTTGCTAGGTTGCATGAACTAGAACTGCTAGATGAGAAACATCAACAAGCATTTGATCACTTAAAAGTATATCAAAACCGAATGTCAAGGACTTATAACAAGCATATCAAGTCAAGAACATTCCAAATAGGTGACTTAGTTTTACAAGAGAATCCCAAGAATCAAGCAGAAAGAGAAAAGAAAGGAAAATGGGAAGCAAATTGGTTAGGACCTTTTGTGATCACTTCATTTTTTGGGATAGGTGCCTATAAGTTAGTTGATTGTGATAGAGAAGAGTTGCAAGAACCAATCAATAGCATTCATCTCAAAAGGTTCTACACATGAAGTAGATGAAAGAGGATAAAGAAAAAGAGTATCATAAATATCAGATGGAAAGAATCCTATTTATTGTATATAGTCAAAATACCAAAAACATTGAAAAATAGAAAAAGAACAAACAAATCAGAAATGCAGAAAAGATAAAAAATAATGGAAAATTGAGCATGAAGAAAACCCAAAATATTCATATATGATCCTCAAAAAGATGTTGTCTTGGTGAAAACCTAGCAAATAAGCACCTTGATGATATGAAAAAAAAATTGGAAAAAAGAAAAAATACAAAAAAAGAGAAAAAGAGAAAAAGTGCCTTGGTGAAAACCTAGCAAATAGGCACCTTGGTAGCAAAAAAGGGAAAAAGCTTTAAAAATAGAAAAAGAAAGCAAGATCCATTCAATTGGTGAAAACTTGGTAAATAGGTTCCATTGAAAGTCCAAGTCAGTCGCATACCTAGCAGTCATCCTTGTAAATATTGCATTCACCAACATTTGTATATATTGCATAATAAAACCCCACAGTTGCATTTGCAAGTACCTAAAGATTTTGGTCACCTAATCTGCAAATTGTCCTAAGTCCCACAAATGTCATCATATCAAACTAGGGGCAATCTACTCTAAAGGAGGAGGATTCATCAAAAGAAAACGTCAATCAGTCATTAAATCGATTCATCAAAACACAAGCAAAATGATCAATCAAATCCTAATTCCAATCCAATTTGAACCAAAACGCAAAAATTTGATTCGAGATCTTACACGACTCTATATTTATCAGGATTAAAAGTATGAAATGGATGGAACTATACTTGAAATATGGATTTGAAAAATATTGCAAAATTTTTCTAAAGTGTTGACTTGATTAATGAAACCATGTCTTTCTAGCAAATCGATGAAAGGTTTTAAACTAGATAAGCTATGATGAAAGCGTGATATTTTATTGATTTCTGAATGACTGTCTTAAGATCAAAGTTTTAAAGCATGTATTATTTGTCTAAGGACGTGATCATCAAAGAATCATCGAGGACTTGTACATATGATGAAACTAAGATCTTTGTTTGTTTACACAAAAGGATACCTTGGATATTTTGATGTTCAATATCATAATACCAAAATCCACTTGCAACATAGAATCTGACAAAATTGGCATTGGCACTCTCATGATTGAATTCAATCAGTGATAGTCGTACCAGAAAGAGATGGGAAAGAAACAAAGGAGGTGCAAAAAGTATTTATATCATCATGGTTGAACTAGTGATGGTTGTACTAAAACATGATTCTAAAAACTGCTCAATGATGAATATAAGCTTCAAAATTTTGAATAGTGAAAGCTAGTTGCATACATTCTAGATTAAATGCATGTAATGTATTTTCCCTTCTTAGCTTCAAAAACTAAATTGCAAGAGAAAAAGAGAAATGGAGTGTAGTCAAATCAAAAATCAAATGAGCATCAAAAACTATATGTGATCGAGTGTGTTGGAAATAAAAAATAATAAAAAGCAAAGGTGCATTCCATTAGTTCACTTGCATTTGTTAGATTCATATCATCTTACATTCATTTAATATTTTTTTCCACCCTATAGTTCAATTAGATCCATGTTATCTTGCATTGAGTTGCATTCATTTTAATCTAAGTTCATTCCATATAATTTACATCATCTTCATAACATTAACTGCATTAAGTTGCATTCATCATTCATATTGTGCATAAAGTTCATTGCATTAGGTTGCATTCATTTTAAAGCTCATCTCATTTAGTATGAATTCTTTAAATCATTCATATCAATCCATTAAGTCATTCCATTAAAATCATTTTAATTCATAATTAGGTGCATATCATTTAGTTCATTCAAAAACATTGCACATAGCATTATTCATTTAAATCCATACATTTAGTTTCATCCTATATTGTATATCATTGCACTATCATTGCATTACATTCATTAACTTCATTCATCAATATCACAATATATAACATTTAGGATCATTAATCATTAAGTATCCATAATCATTATACATTACATTATATAGGTCCATCACATTTGTATACCATAAATCCATTACATCGATATATCCATAAATTCATTACATCATCCTTACATCACATTAACCATTGCATTAACCATCTAACACATCTATATATCATTTGCATCCATAAAGCATTAATATCATATCATTAAACATTACAAGAATCATTAAGTTCATATTGCATCCATTCATCTATTATATGTCATACATAAGATAACCATATAAGCATAAATAGAACATGTGCATCCATATCATAAAATTGCATTTTGAAAATCATAAAACAAAGCATATAGGAGATAGAACCATATAAATTTACATATCATAGTAAAACACCTGAAACATGAGGTCCAACACATAATGACATCACATAAAGTAAATCTATCAAAATTGAGAATCAAAGTCTATGGCATCATCATCATAAATCAATTGAATATCAAAGTCTACGATATCATCAATGAAACATCTAGAATTCAATGTCCATAAGAGTATCAACAAGTATCAAACACATGAGGGAACATCAACTGATCAAAAGAATACAATAGAGTCTAATGTCTTGATATAAAAAATGAGATCATCATATACATCAATAAATGAAAGAATATATCAGATCAATATGGATCAACTAGCTGAACCACCAACACCATCACCACCATTAGGACTAGGACTAGTATCAAGGGGTGGCTCAAACTAGCCTGTAGCCCATGCTGACTTATAGCAGCCATAAAAGCCTGCATCATACCACTGAGCTACCTAACCTCCTATCTAATCTCAGAAACATCTGATTGTAAAGCTTGAACCTCTGATGCAGCCATCGAAGCCTCTGAACTAGGAACCTGTGTAGAAGGAGTCTGTGGTGGAGGCATGGAAGAAGATGGCATAGAATAAGATGGAACAGATAAAGATGGAATGAAAGATGAAGAAGATGAACGAGATGAAGAAGATGGTATAGAAGTAGAAGCATGTGCCTGTGCTGGAGGAGCTTGTGGAACAATCGATGAAACAACCTATGGAGGAGCCTGAGGAGGAGCTTGTGTCGGTCAACCCTATGCCTGATCTAATAATTCATGTGATGCCTGGGCATCCAAGTGTCTCTGACTCCTATCCCAGCGATGACCCTTTCTAGCTGAAGGATCCCTAGCAACCTAGTGTAAAACTCTATCCACACCTCAACCCCTCACCTGACCACCACCCCTAGGAGGAATGGGAGCATAAGCAATAACTGATATCAAGACTTGTCTTGCTCTAGCTACTTGACGACCCGGTCATCCCCGATGAGCCCGTATCCTACCACCACCCCTGCTACCATCCCCATCCCCACCATCATCCCCACTTTCATCATCAGACTCCTCATTAATGCCCGATACCCACTCAGTTGGATCTGTAAACCTCAGAAAAGGGTTCTGAGCGAACCAATCTACATAATCATCAGTCATCTCGACATTCATAATGTGCTCTCTCATATCCTATGGCAAATGACCCAGATCCCATATCTCCTGACAAGATGTCCTGCAATCAACCACATGACCCCATAGTGATCTCTCGACTTGAACATGGGCATACATCACTACACCCTACGACATACCCTGTACACAACCATACTACCATAGCACTCGATGAAAGAAAAATCTCTCAATGATATGAGGAGACCACCCTATCATCCATCATGGGGAGAATATGAATGGAAGCTCTGTAGCATCCTCAGGCCACAACTCACATCCTAAGTATGGTCGCCAGATGACCTGATCCATATCATCAATGACACGGCACCAATAATCTAACTTGCCCATGTGGGCCTGTACAACCATGCCCTCATACAACTAGGCAAATGACCATCCTAGATCATAATGACGTGTTGTAATGGGTCTCGTCACTGGGAGATGCTCCCATGTCCATAGCTATAATAATATAGCTCCCACAGAGAGAGTGGAAGAATGTCAGTATACAACTATATGCAACTCATGATAGAGCCGCACTAGAACGCATGATCCCTGATCCATATCATCAATGACACGGCACCAATAATCTAACTTGCCCATGTGGGCCTGTACAACCATGCCCTCATACATCTAGGCAAATGACCATCCTAGATCATAATGACGTGTTGTAATGGGTCTTGTCACTGGGAGATGCTCCCATGTCCATAGCTATAATAATATAGCTCCCACAGAGAGAGTGGAAGAATGTCAGTATACAACTATATGCAACTCATGATAGAGCTGCACTAGAACGCATGATCCACAATCAAACTGATGTGGCTGAGCCATGAAGTCCTCCAGAATAGGACCCCAACCAATTGAAAATCCATGACCTCATCGATTTGGTATGAGGAAACCTCCAATCAAGGCACCTAGAACAATTGGCAGAATGGGAAAAGAATGAAACTGTGACCACTGAATGTGATCATCACCAATAGTAGGATCCTAGAAGACCCGTCGACACACTGTACCATCATACTCCTGGTCATAGAATACCAACTCTCCTTGAGTCGAGATGTGTAGGATATGATATACATCCTCAGGAGTGATGGTCATCTCTCCCATCGGTAAATGAAAAGTATTATGGTCAAAGTGCCATCTCTCTGCCATAGCGGTAAGTAGACCCCAATTCACCCATAATCAAGGAAGAACTAGTAGGAAAGACAATCCACATCTGCCAATATGTCTCTGATCCAGAGCACTCAGGTCATCTATCATGCTAAAAGGTAAAGGATATAGTCCTCGAATGCCCAACAACTTAAGCACTGCCTACAAAAAGAAAGTTCAATCACATCAGTTTTAAAATCAGTTATCTTTTGAATTACTCTAAGTCAATCAAACATTTAAAAATATCAACCACAATCAGTTTTCTTGATTCTATTTAGAGAGGATGGAGAATTTATCATCATCCATCATCTAAATCTAGATTGGCAATCAAACATTCAAACTACAATTGACTCAAACTGACATCTCACGACTCACTACCAAATTAGGTTTATTACCTACACCAATCAACTGATCGACAATGTTGAATAGTTTGAAAAACTGACTAAGGTATTTGCAAATTTTTCCTATCAAGGCAAAAGCGCCATTTTAATGTTTAAAAGCACTCAAACGCAAAAGTGCTATTTAAAAGTTTAAAAGCACTATCAAAATGATCAAAAGCGCTAAAAAGTTGCAAACGCACTAAAACAATTCAGAAGTGCTATTTAAAAATTTGAACGCACCAATAAAAATATCAAAAGCACTAAGGCTTTCAAACGTGCAAAAACTAAATTTTAAAAGTGAAATGTGTCCTAAACACTACGTACAAAAGTGTTGTTTCCCAACGCATAAGCACTATTTAAAAGTGTGAAAGTGCTAAAAAACAAGCAAATGTGCTAAAAGAATGTGTAAACGCGCTATTTCATTTGAAAAAAAATTTAAAAAATAGGGTTTTTAATGGAAAAATTCAATTTAAAAAAAAATTAAAGCATGAAATTAAAAACTGAGAGGTTCAGGCACTTACTGGAGGTTTGTAGGTCAGTGGGCGATGATATCGTCGACTGCGCTTGAATCTATGCTCTCTAATCGGGATCACCATCGCAAAAAGCTCAAAGGGAGTTAGAGCAAAAATTCAACTAAGCAAGTGAAAATGAATAGTAAAAATGACTTTTTACCCCTTTATATAGGCCATTTTGACCTAAAAAGGACATCTTTGACCAGAAAATGCCTAGGGACCCAAATTTTTCACCAAATCTGCCAAATTAGGGGCATTTGTCATCACACGAATGCAAAATCATTATTAGAAATGAAATCAAAATTCATTATAAAATTGACCTAATCAACGCAAAATGACCTAAACCATCAACTTTTTCAAACATCTATCAAATTTCATTTCATTTTCGAGGGGGCATACACTTGGATAATCAGAAGCAATAGCAAGATCATCAAATCAGGGGCATGACCATCAAATCAGAGAGCAATCTTTTATCATAAAATTTTTTACTTATCAATCGAAAGGAGCATCAAACATCGAATCACATCAAACCAGGTACCATATCAGGCAATCTATCATCAAATTGACCATCAGGACATCAAATCAATTGAACTTCATTAGAATCTGCATCTTATATCGAACATCAAAATTGACCGTCGATGGAATTAGGATCTTATATCAGTGGAATCATGACATTCTTTGAATTGACATGCTTTGAACGTCAACTCAAAGAGGGGCATTTGTAATCACTTGAAAATGGACAAGATCAATTAAGTGAGAAATCAAGGCAAGAATCAATACAATTAAATACAATTAAATCAAATCAAAGATAAATTGCAATTAAACCTTAATCCAAAATCAATTGAAAATCAAAAGCCATCAAATCAATTTCAATCAAATAAATCATGATAAATCAATAAATTGTGTAATTAATCTAATTAATTACATAGTTCAATTTAAATCAAATCAACCCATTTAAGGGGTACATGTGGCTAAACAAATTAATTAATTCCTATTTTCTCTCAACCACCAAAGGGGAGGAAAATCAATCAACCAATAGGAATTGAGAACCAAGCTCACATGGATCAAGCCTAAAATGAATCGCAATCACTCATTTGGAAAGAACATCTTGTCCACCCATTTTGTCTTCTTGTCCCAAGCTTTGAGGATAATCCATTTAAATTGTCTCCAAAGGGTGGAACCAAGGACTTAACCCCAACTCAATCATGATCAACTCAACTACACCCCCTACCCTTGCCAAAATCTATAAAATCAAGGCATAATTCACTCATAAATCATCCATAAATATGAGAATAGCATCAAATCTCTTGCAATTGATAGCTAGAAAGGAAAATTTAGAGCTAAATAGGTATAATTTCATTTGGAATTAATCTTTTAGCATTGTTTATCATTCTCTTTTTAGGACTGTCACTAATGGAGGCTTGCTGAGATATTTATCATTAGCATCCCTAAATAGAGATCCATAGAGTGCTGAATTGTCAATTATTAGCTTAAATAGATTTCTATTTGTGGTAATTTAGTGTTTATTTTGAATTATTAATGATACTAACCTTATGAAGGTAATTTTTCTAGTACACAGTCTCTTTACATACCCAATTGAACATATAATAATAGATGGCACAGCTAATAACATTTTGACAGCAAGGATTAACATCCAAGATTCCAAGCATCTTTTCAACGCCTTCAAAGTTTAAACCCTAAAATAATGAAAGCATCACTAGATGAGGTATAGCCAAAGAAGGAAAATCCTAACCAAGATAGAGAAGCACAAATAGAAATCACCACACAAAGGTAAGAGCCCTCATGGGAAACAAGGAAAGACTAGAAAACAATATTGTCACGTGTTTGTATCAAGTTCAAACACTCAGGGAAAAAGAATAAGAATTGATGGTATGATTATCCACAACAGTCAGACCAAAATAAGTTCAAATAGGAGAGTGTCCTGGGTTAAGTGATGAAACCTAGAGAATCCTAAAAAGCAGTAGGATACTTTTCCTAGAACCTCTCATAACACCAAACATTAACAAACTTGGTGATATGTGCTTGTCTCTTTGCCCCACATTGTGAGCAAAGAGAACTGGATAGAAGAGTTCAACCAAAGATTGATGGAGAGACTTGCCAACAAAGATCCAAATATTTACTTCAAGGAGCTAGTAAAAATGAGGCAAGAGGGTATAGTTGAGCACTATGTGATAGAATTTCATAGGCTAACAGTGATGGTTACATATGTGACACAAACGAGACTCCTAGTTGTTTTTTTAGAAGGCCTCTTCAAATCTCTCAAAAGTTTGGTAATGGTGCTTGATCTAGATTCCCTACAAGAAGTCATCTAAAGAGCTCTAAGTTTGGAAGGCTCGATGACCAAAAGAAAATCCCTGTCTAATAGTGCACCACAAATGCCACAACAAAATCCTACTCTTAAGACTTAAGAGAATCCCTCAACCCAAGGAATTATCCCCAAAAATGAGCAACATGAATGAGAAGAAGATTGAACTCAACAAGAAGAAATTATTTAATTAAATTTTTTATATTTCCACATTCCATGATTTGATTTGATATTGTAAGAAGAAATTGTTTAATAAAATCTCTATAATAATATACTGTAGCAGCTCATGCTTTATGTGATACCAGAAAGTTTTATCCCAATTTATCAGAACAATAAAAAACTTGTTTAATAAAAGAAACAATACCAAATGAATATATTTAACCTTAGACTTTACATGTTAAAAATTGGATGTGTCAAATAAGGGCTATCTCTGAGAAGGTGCTCTAGAATGGAATTGTGAACCCTGGGGCAAGGGGACTCTTCTCTAAAGTTCACCTGGGTGATACAAAAAATTTATCAAAAAAAAATAAAAGATAATAATTAAGGAAAGACAATGGATGCAAATATTGCATAAAAAGTTGTAATACAACATTTAAAAGTTTCCCTTAGCAAAAGGTTTCTTTGTTGCTAAATTTGATAGATATAAGGATAGAACTAAGATATTGTGTGAAAATTTCTTTAGCTGGGAGGATGATAAATTTTTGTTTATGGTAAAACCCTGGCACCCAGATTTTGACCCTTCTTCTAAAGTTTTCAATAATATGCCTATTTGGGTTAGAATCCCAAACCCCCCTCTCCATCTCTGGCAAGGTGTTGTCCTGGAGGATGTGGGTGAGGCTTTTGGGGGAGTTTCTGCTTATTGATGATAATTCTTCTAATATGTTCCATTCTACCTTTTCCCGTATTTTGGTAGATATGGACATCTCACAGGGTCTTCCTTCTAAAATTAAAATTGAATCAACTAAAGGTTGCTGGATACAACCATTGGATTATGAGGGTATCCCTTTTAGGTGTAGAAAATGCTTTAAAATAGGTCATCATGCTTCTCTTTGTAGTGCTTATTTCACTAAGAAGAAATCTTCTCATACATGGTGGAAGGATGCCTCTACCAAGCATTATATAGTTCTGATATTTTCTTCTCAAGATTTGAAGGATTCTTTTCCTATCTCAGGCTCTCAGAAGCCTAATATTGTAAATGATTTGAATCATATTTTGCCTCCAGCAGATCCTCTAAGGACTATTCTTGAGGCTGATCTTAATTGCTCTGTTGTGCTGGTAGAACTCAGGCTTTCTGTTGGTAGTTTTGAGGTTGATTCTCCTACCAGCCCTACTGGTGTGATTTCTATTGTGGAACCTGTGATAGATCCTAGGCTTTTTGTTGGTGGTTCAGTGGATTTTGTTTATGCTAGCCCTACTGGAGTTATTACTGTTGTGGCTTTTGATTCTTCTGTCTCTCTTGTTGGAAGCTTTGCAAGCCCTATTTCTAAGGTCGCTTTTCCTGCCAGCTCTGCTACTAACGTATTTGGTGTCTCTATCCGTCTGGCTGGAAGCTTTTCGGATCCTATGCTGGGAGCTGTTTCCTTGAATTCAGTGTGCTGGCATAAGAAGGCAGCGAAAGTCAAAGATGGCTGGATAACTATTAAAGGGAAACATTCTAAGAAATCCTCCTCATTGTTTGACATGACCCTTCATTCTCATAAAAAGGGGATTTTTGGATAGCCTTGTTGCTATCCTCTTTGGACTGCGGTTTTTTATGCTTATTTTTATGCAGTGTTCTCGTTCTGTTGTTTGTGTGTCCTACCTGTTCTTGGCTAGACTGAATCATCTTGGGAGCTTGTAATGATATATCTTAAGTGTTTTCTTGTGGTGTCCAGGCTTATGTTTTGGCTGGACTTTGGTAATCTTGGAACTCCTATAGTTTTATCTTAAGTTCCAGTAATGTAAAGGGTTTCGGGGTACCTGATGTTACCTTAATAAAAAACATTTAAAAGTTTCTCTAAAAAGTTGCTTGGGGGATGAAGAGATAGTTGTACGATTTTGGGGGAATTTAAACTAGTTGGTAACTACCAAGTGGAAGTTAGGGAGGCTATATAATCCTTCCTTGGTCGACATACAAGGGAGAGGTGAAAAAAAGTCTACAAAGTTGTGACAAGAGCAGCAGTCAACATTCTAACTGTCACCATTCTTGGTGACAGTCATGAAGTTTTATATTTCATCCCAAGGAGATCTCCATGTGTAAATGGGTGAAGAGGAATGTAGGAACATCTCCCAAAATATATTGTAATGTTTTGTATCTCTATGAATTCAATAAACAACTTGTTTCCTTGAAATCTTTACTATCTTTTGTTTCCAGTCACAGTTTTGACTATTAAAGTGCATTTCTTAATGAGAAAACGGATTGAATAACCTTAAAAAATTATTTGGAAGTATTCTATGATGAATTAGATTTAATTAGAATTAAGTTGGAGTTATTTCCGTACATAATCCAAGAAGATCCATGGAGTTTTGTGAAAACGAGTTCCCAACTCTCATTTCTGAGATAACAGTAAGGGTTCACTTATAAATTTAGTTTCAAAAGATGGAAAAATCTTAATCATAGTTTATTTTGAAGTAAAATCATGAATATTTAATATGGATTTGGTTTGAAGTTGATTGGCTGTGTATTGTTGAAGTAAATGGATGTCCTAGCAGCATAAAGACAAATTTTCTAAGTTTTGGCATGGACAAAAAAATGGGTCTCTGTCCGAGGGCCATAAATATTTAATTAACTGTTGGATTGTTCTCTCCTTTTGATATGTTTTAAAAGACCTATATTTTAACAAATCTACCAGAGTGATTGGAAATTTAAGGTCTACAACAAAAGTTGTGAGTAACAAAATTTTGGGTATCTAAACTGTCAATGACAGTCAATTTGTTTGTATTTTCTTTTGGTTTGTATGGATAAAAAATGGTATTAATTAAACCAATAAATGTTTATAAACCTCAAGGGACCTTTTTAAAGTGGAATCCATGAATGTAAGGTGATTTAGCAATTCTAATGATTGGGACTATAGGACAGTGTATGATAGGGACAGTCAAGTGTACACAATTGCAAGTGTAGGCAAGATGGAGGATAGAGTGAATGGGTCTAAAGGATGCAATGGTCAGTGTTCAGAAAGATGGCATAAAGTTTCATGTATGCCTAGTTTATGAAAAATCTAAGTGTGGAAATACAAGGTATGATTACCTCAAGAAACAAGGTGAGTGACTATGATTTTATCCTAAGGATAGTGCTAGAAGCTTGATGCTTAGCATGATTTGGTAATGTGAAGTATGAATCAATTTTGTTGATTTGGAATATAAAATGAGGATGTGACCCAAGGTTCTATGAGTCAGTCATTGAGAATGATGGAGTATGGTATTGGTTTTACCTTAATATAAAGTTGAGGAACTAAGTTAAGAAGTTGTCCTGATGCTTTATTTGGTGACCTTGGAGTGAATCTTAAATGGTTGTTTGGATTAAGGGACTATAAGTCTTTAAGGATTACTTTGGTAGAGGAACCTATCATTTATGGTTCACTAATTTAGAGATGTTATTTGTCTCTAACAAGATGTTCATTTGTTAAAAGGATATTGGATCATCAGGATCCCTTGAGATTAGATGAGTTTTCCTCAACCTCTACATCAATTGTTATGACTTCAAGTAAACTCCCTATGGGGTCAAATTCGGCATCCCAATCCATAAGGACTCAGAAGAAATCAAACACCAATAAAAAACTTCAAACACAGTTTTTTCGATTCAAATTTGTAGAATTTCTTCATAAAATGTTACAACCCTAGCCGAGCATCCTCATGTGACTGACAGAGAAGAGTGAAAAGATTGGTGTAGATCCCATAACTCTTGATGGACCTTGAATCATAGGCTAAGATTGGAGAATCATCCTCCATTTGGAAGTCCCTAAATGTCTCAAAGGTTGGTTTGAGAGAAAAACAAACCTAAGGTGCACTTCCTTCTTTAAGTCACCCTTTTAGGCCTATCAAACCTTGAAGAAGATTTGTGAGAAGAGGGACTTTGGAAGAGATCCAAGGGCCATCCCTTTGGGAAAAGTACTACCCCAAGGTTACAATCTAAACCAAGTGACTATCTCCATATGTATTTTAGAGAATATTGCTAGAAGGAACAAAACTGTGTCCAGAATTGACTAGTGGACTGCACTGTCAAGCATGACATTTTGGATTTTTGAGGAAAATAGAGCTAAGTTTGGATCTAAATTGGTTTGTAGGGTGTTGATAGGGTGTGTTTGACTTGTGGAAGAATTAAAAAGGATTGGTTAAGAGATTTATGATGTCTTGAATGAAGAAGACACCTTGGGAACATGAAGGTGCATTGCCATTGGAGAGCATGAAACAACAAACAACTCATGAGAGGAGTTATGGGGATACAGTGAAGTGAGTTGGTGAACGTATGTGAACACTTGAAGGTGTAGAGATTTGGTGGTAGCACTCCAAACCTTAGGATTAGTAGGTCTTGAATATTTCAACCAAAGTCTAGTGAGGTCTATTAAATTGACCAAGGTACCAGTGCTCTACATTAAGTGGTATCAATGGACATAACATGATTGCCTTCTTTAAGCCAAAAGGAAGAAATTTCTTTGGTTGCGATTGTTAATGGTTGCAGCTGAAAACCAGTAGAGAACCTTCTTACTTTTAGCAGGCGGAGAATTTGTGTTGCTTTGGCTCGTTGTGTCATCAGGATTTCAACATCAACCTATTAAAATGATTGCAAAGTGATTGTAAGTAATTTGAGATCATTGCATGCAATTAGTCTTAATTAGGTGTTGTGGAGTAGAAATTAATTTGATAGAAATATATTTATTACTGAAGCCTAACACCTTTAGAACAAAAGATACAATGAGCTCTAACTTAGTAAAAATTAATTTGACAGAAAGATATTTATTACTGAAGCCTAAAACCTTTAGAACAAATGATACAATGAGCTCTGACTTGGCTAAGAGGAATGGATAATAAATAATATTTTGTAATTCAGAAACATGTGGAGGAAAATATTCAATATCATGAAATATACCATGTAAGGAGAAGTGGACTCCAGTAAGGCCAACTCCAAAAGACGTAATTCATCTTTTATCTTGCCCAGGAATAGTCTATACAACATAATATACAAGGTTTGGTTTTCATATTGTAATGAATTTGGTGTTAGGAATATTGTTGTAGAATAACTAAACAACAAAAATAGTCAACGTGAACTAGATCCGGTATACCTATTTTATTTTGAAGCCTTGTAAGAAATTTAAAACTTAAAAAAAATCTTTAACTTCAGCTACAAACTGCTTGTCTTCACAAGCTGTCGAGAAAAATTGTAAAAGGTGTAGCACAGAAAAAAGTAATGAAAGCTTGCATTTTATAAGGGAAACTATCAAAAGTCATAATACTAGGCATTAATAAATTAATCGGTCACATAATGAGCAACAAACATGGAGGAGGAGTACAAGTAGAAATATACCAGGTCTCGTTGTGTTGCATCGCAAAATGGATGACAATTGAAAGTGAACTTATATTTGCTATGTAAACATAAAATTCATGAAAAGAAGACATAAGTGATTATATATTTGAGTTGGGTTGAGAGGATATAAATTTCCATAACTGGTTGCCTACAAATACTTACAATTAATGGTGACTTTTTTATAGTTTTACTAAAAAATTAAAACATACCTCCTATAGGTTTTAATTTTTCTCAGCCTATTCTTCTATCCCAACTGTCCATTGCATGCAAAAAACTCTTTAGTGTACCCATTTCACACCAAGATGCAATTGTTAAGTTTAAAGCAACTGTATGGCTAAAGATTATATTGCCTCCCCCTCTTTATATTTAACATTGACTCATTGTGTCTCTTGTATTTAAAGCCAAGCTTGTAGATCTCATTTTTATATTTTTAACTTCTGACTTATTTAGAAGATGTGTTGAATTGGTGTATGCACGGGGTGTTCATATTCTTGACAGTGCACAAGTAGCCTAGGATTTGTGCATTGAAGTCTTAAATGTTGATACATGTTTAACTTTTGATAATGTTGCAATAGTGACTGTATCAATTGTAGATTCATATGTTTTTCTTGAGGTGTCATCTCAAAATTTAGAAAAATATCCATGAGAAGATAACAACTTATTTAATGGAAGCAATAAATTATAAGGTAGTGAGAAGGCAATGTTTTGTGATAAATAAATACAATGAAGAACAACTAATGTCATTGGTTAAGGTGTAATCTATGGTTACAGAGACTTGTCATTGTTTAAATGAAGAGATTAGGAAGTGACAAGTAAAATCACTATGCTTTCAAATATAAATGCATGGTAGAGGGACAATTCCATACTCAGTGTAAAGACAGTGACCCCAAAGGGCCTTATAACAATGATCAAAGAATAAATAGCAACAAAGATTCTAAAAGAGGTTTTATAATGCATGAAGTTTCTCGTAATAGTAAAGCAGGTGACCTTGAGGAGTTTTTAGCATAAAGAGGGAACCCAAGACAATAATCATAATGACCATGCTTTATGTGCAAATGTACCCAAAAATATATCGTGTTGGCTAACCTAAACATGTAACTCAGATCAAAAGAAATGGAGAGAAGTATGTTGCATATACTCCTAATGATGTTCATACAAAATATGATAAAAAATTATAGAGAATCTCAACTTCAATCTTCACGTAAGGTGGAAAAATATAGCATTAGTTTTTTATTTGACTTTTGTGTTATTGCATCCATGGGATCATGTAGTTCATAATTCAGAGGGAAGGTTTACATATTCATATGCACCAAATCAAATTTTTCACAAATAAATTGAACTTATAAAATGAACTTATTCTTTATGTCATTTCTTTTGTTATTGTTTTTATTGAAAGCTAATAATTACTTGTACAACTAGTTTGTGTTTCAATCAAAATTTAAATAAATGGAAAGAAAAAGGTGAAACTTGAAGATAGTGATCAGGGTGTCATGGGAAGATCAGTTTAAGAACAAGAAAATGATGTGCAACCATGGAGATTTATCATAGAAAAATAATCCAAGAACATTATTAAGGATCATAAACAATGATATAAAGATGCCTCCTCACTTTCAAAGGACTACGCAAAACAAATCCTTCACTGTCATATCTAAAAGAATGACTATTTTGATGGTGACAAATCAAGGTGTGAAAGCACAAGGATATGGATCATGTCTAAAAGTAAGTAAATGTAGCTTGTTGAAGGGATATCAAATGTGCAAAGTAGTCAGTAGGAACACATAAAATAGTGATCTTAAACTTTGTTCTGAAGGATAGTGACAAATCACTAAATATAGGAAATACACTATCATTAAAGACACAAGGGAATAACACTGGGCATGCAATCCAAAAGGATAGTGGTGTTCATAATGTAGTAGACAATCACATGATGTAAATGATAACATAGTGAAATTCAAGGTTGATATCATTGAAGAGTGTCAACTTTTAATTCATCAATGTTATGAATGTAGACTTACAAGGACATCATCAGGGCCAATATGAATGTTTGAATGGGAAAGATCATTGAGATGAGTCATAAAAGAAAATGATGCCATGATTGTTATATTATGAGAAGAAATAAATGACAACCAATCCATTGACATGAAATCTTTTGTGATGACAGGGTTGATGCTTCTTGATGTTAAGAGGAGAATTGGTCATAAGTTGAGATCTTGGCACGGATAGAAAAGGTAGTAGTCCTACAATGAGTATGATGAAAGTTAGTAAGAGAGCAGTTATGAAGAGTAGTTGAAAACTATGAACTGATGCCTTGAAACTTGTGCAAAACATTGAAAAAAAGTGATATCAAGGAATCTATCATATAATACTAAAGAACACAAATATAGTGGTAAATAGCCTATTCCTTGATTAAGGAAGTGATCTACAATGATCATGAGCAGTGTGGCTATGCATCATGAGGTAAAAAATAAAAGGTGGGCAAAAGTAGGATTGAAACGTTGCCATTTTGAATATCTAATATTGTGGTATAGTCACATAAGGAATACAAACTCATAAATACGGGCTCCTCGAGAGAATACAAACTTCAGATATTCATGAATTAATCACATAAGGAATGACTCAGAAACATGAAGAAAATGCATGGTATAGCCTGCATAGGGCATCAATTTTCTTCTTATAAACAAAACCATTTAAACTAAAATCAATCCCATCTAAGAAAAAAAAGGGAACAAAATATCAGTGCTTGAGAAAGAAAAGGGACCACATTCACTACCTTGAATATTGAATCGAATAACAATGGAGATGAATGAAACCTTTGAGCAATATGTCATGAATCCTTCTATTTTTTCGCGAATCCTTTTGTCCTTGCATGAAGCTAATGCTAAATATTGTTTTTTGTAATTGATAATATACCAAACCCTACACCACATGCGAGAAGCCAAAATATGGTGGGAAAGCAAAATATTAGTTTGCCTTTACCAAATGCACTAAATATTATTTTCCCTTTACCAAACACACAGGCCCATCATGGTTTAAAGATTAATTAATTAAATTAATAAGATTCATTAAAATAATTTTTCTCTATTGTAATTAATTAAATTAATAAGATTCATTCTATTTTACCTTTTAATTAATTGATTTTTGTTTTTAATTAATTAATTTTCATTTTTAATTAATTAGTAAGTATGATAAATAATATATTTTAGGGGATCTATATTATATAGACATTTGTGCTATACTTATTTTATCTTAATTATTTTTTAATTTATAAAGATAATTAAAATAGTTTTGGCCAGGAATTTATATAGGCTCAAGAGGCAACTATTCTAAGTCTACTATTTTTTATAATGTATCTCAATCAGGCCAAGTTTTCTAATGATTTAAGCTTGAATTCTGGTTCTATTGTGTAACTTTATTTTATAATTCAATAAAGGATAGCTTTTAATGTATCTTTGTAAGAATATAAGTGTCTGTATAAATTAAAATTATGCATTTGGGAATGAGTCACTATTATTGATTATAACTTGATCACTTTCAAGGTTGCAAAGGTATCTTTTAAATGTCTTATATGGACATTGTATTTGTCATCTATGATTGATCTAGATAATTATGCAATCTCTTATGAAGTCTTTTGTGCATATAGAGAATTTATTATGTTTTTGTTGTATTCCCAATATGCTGGAGCATTTCCATGATTGTACGCACACGCAAAAATGTAATGGTAGATTGATAAGCTCCAGTGTTGTGCAGTACATGTTTGAGGTTTCTATTATAATTATAATTTATATTCTTCATCATTGATTCAAGAGTTTTCTGAATTATGGCTTATGGTTGGAGATTCGAAAGTGGTTAATTTCTATTCCTTATCTTTGATTTACGAGTTTCCTGCATTATGGTTTGAGATTTGAATGGGATTTAGCTTATTCCTGAGTAATGCAAGAAGTGCAAATTTACCATTTCTTTCACATATAACCCAAGATTATGGATAACAAATAGCTTTGTTTTTATATGATAATTTCTGATTAATTTTCTATAGAATAAAAGTAACACAAACCATGTTGAACTCCAAATTGGTTTTGGTTAATACAGATAGGTACTAACAGACTTTAATTTGGTGGCAAATGCAGCTGCATCTGGCGAAGGATTTATTGCCCGAGATATGACCTTCGCCAACTTTGCAGGAGGGCACAAGAATCAAGCTGTAGCTCTCCGTGTGGGAGCTGATCTTTCAGCCTTTTACCGCTGCAGCTTTGTCGGCTTCCAGAACACCTTATATGTTCACTCCCTCCGCCAGTTCTACAGAGAGTGTAATATCTATGGCTCTGTAGACTTCATCTTGGGCAATGCAGCTGCCATTTTCCAGAATTGCAATATTATTGTAAGGCCACCCATGGCCAATCAGACCAACACCATTACTGCTCAGGGTAGAAATGACCCCAACCAGAACACCGGCATTTCCATTCAAAAGTGCAACATTGTGGCCTCAACAAATCTTGTTCCAGTCAGATCCACTTATCTAGGAAAGCCATGGAAATTGTTCTCACGGACAGTTTTCATTCAAAGTTTCTTAGGCGACATGATCCACCCAGCGGGCTGGCTGGAGTGGTCGGAAGACTATGGGCTGGAAAGGGTGTATTTTGGGGAATATATGAACAGTGGAACCAGCTCAAATGTGGATAGCCGAGTTGGATGGGGGGGTGTTCGAGTTCTTAAAAGGGCAGAGGAGGCCAATTTTTTCACTGTTGATAATTTTATTTCCGGATCTGATTGGTTGCCTTCTAGTGGAATTCCTTTTGATCAAGACTTGATCACATAGGGCTGAATTGCTGTATATTTGTAAAAGCAGTTCCATTTAGGTTTATTTTGAATTTATAATGTTAGCTTTTACAAGAGGATGTTATCATTGTAATTTAAAATGTACTGAACTGAATAGACAGAGCAGACATGCTTCTGATCTATACCATTGTTTTATACTTACGTTTATGTGGCTTGACAGAAGAAACTTATAAGTTAATCTTGCTGCTACTTCTTCATTTTTTAATACCATTTGTTTTATACTTTACAGTTATGTGTAACGGTGGAAGAAACTTTCAAGTTAAATGCTGCCACTTCTTCACTTTTGATTACCTCATTGAACAGTGAAGTAGAGTTATTGAACACTGTAATTAGTTGGAACTGAATGTTTAGTTAATCATTTTTGCGGGACAATCAGATTCGCATTCTTCAATTTATTGTCTTAAAAATTTAATGGTACAACTTCTCATCAAGTAACGGGTCCTTGTGAAATAGTTTATTGGTTATTTGCATGCATGCACTTCAAGTTAAAAATCACGATAAGCTAAAGGGAATAAAAATTCTAAATTTAATATAGTCAGCAAGGTCCCTAAGAAGAGACAGCTGGTTTACTATAGTTGAGCTATGGTTCAGCAGATTGTAAATCCCAAATGTAGAAGAAAACTTATAATCCAGAACTGCTCCCCTAGTGCAAATACAGAATCCAAAAAACTAAACTAATATCAAACAGGTTGATCTTTGGCATGTTTGTCATTGATGTAAAAAAACAATGGAGTTAATGAAATCTAACATGAAGTTTAACAGATAATGTTACAAGATCTATCTTTCAGTCAACTAATAAGGTATGGTGTTTCATGTCTTCATTTGATGCTAGAAGAATCAAAATTATTTTTTGTTACTTGGGCGACAGGAACTTTGTCTTGGAATCTGAACTGCCACAGGAGCTCTGTTTTAATAATAAACAGCAGTAACAGAAATTCTGAACAGCTACAGTAACTCTGTCTAAAAACAGAACAGCTACAGATAATGGTAATTCAACCAAGAATAAATTTATATCAATATTTGATACTTTATCATTAACCATCATTTATGGCTTCCAAAGAGCACTAAAGATTAGCAGAATTGGACTAATCAGTAAGTTTACCTTATGGATTGATAATTGATTTGTTCTCTTAACAAATCATTCTTTGCCATTTTGATTAGTATCAGTTTTGAACTAATCTCATTATGGAATTGTAGAAAATATTTTTATTTTTTGAAAAATTTCTGATGACATCATCATTTGTTAATTATTTATTTATTTAATTAATTAATATATTTTTATGCCATTAATTTCTTTTATTTTAATTAAACATCTTTAATTAAAAAATCTTTCCCCAAACCACTTAAATCAATTTTAAGTAATTTTTTTCTCTTTATTGAATCAAAATTCAATAAATGATGTCACATTTCCTAAATAAAATTTATATTTATTTGAAGCCTTAAAACTCTAGAATCTTCTAACTTTTCCTAAACCCTTCTAAACTTCTCTAAACCTATTTAGGAGATTTTTCCTACATTTCTTAGCCTAATCTAAGTCTCCTTGACTTTCTAGTCAAACCCTCCCCCTAATGAGCCTTACAGACTCATTTAAGCCTCTTACACACTCATTTAAGGCTCTTATAGCCTCATGAATGAAATCTTCAACCCAAAAGCCTTTGAAATAAATAACCATTTATTTATTTTCTAAACTCTTAAATATCCTAAAAAGCTTTAGACTCTTCTAGAAAGTTTTCAATCATTATCCTTATCCTTGACCTTACCTCTAACCTTAACTCAACCTCCTAACCCAAGCCCTTCCCAAATCCTATAAATACTTCTCCTTCCAAGAGCAAATTATTAGCTTAGTTTTTATCTTCAATGCATTGTTATCATGAGCATTTTTAGCTAGATCATCTTAGCATAAATCCAGATTGTTAGATTTCTTCATGTTCTTCATGTTTTCTAACACATCCTATAATAGCTTAATGGATTAATATTAGTTCATATTTCAAGCTTAATCTTCATTTATGCATCACCACAAATCCCTCTCCATGCGTTTGAGAGCACATCCACATCCCTCTCATTGAAGCAAATCAAACAGTGTTGTATAACACTTGTTTTAGCAACAATCTTGAGGTGGCTGGGTTTTGTTTCCATTGTCTTAATTTTTTATGATTCTTGAATATGTTAGATTAGTTTTAACGTTTGAATGTTTCAGCCTTTCAAGACAGGTAACAGATTCCAAATTCTCTAGCCTACATTCCAAATTCCCTAGCCTACATTCTGGAAAGCTTCTAGGCTTTATTGTATCATGGCGTGGCATAGAGATCGACCCTAAGAAGGTCAAAGCTATAACAGATATGCCTCCACCAAGAACACTCAAACAACTCAGGAGCCTACAATGAAAGCTCCAATCAGTGCGTCGGTTCATCTCCCAGCTGGCAGACAAGTGCAACCTTTCACACATCTCTTGCGCAAAGACACAAGCTTCAAATGGGACCCCATTTGTCAGAAAAGCTTTGACAAGCTCAAGGAATATCTAGCCAACTCTCCAATCCTAGTACCACCAATTCTAGGACGCCCTCTCATACTCTACATCTCGGCGACCACTACGGCACTAGGGGCACTCTTAGCTCATCAGCATGATGATGAAAACAAAGAGAGAGCCATCTACTACATTAGTCGAACTCTTGTCGGCTATGAGCTTAACTATTCACCCATGGAAAAAGCATGCCTTGCAGTGGTCTTTGCTACTCAAAAGCTTAGACACTACATGCTCAGTCACACAATCGGGCTCATTTCAAAGGTGGACCCACTCAAGTATATGTTGTCAAGGACAACTCTCACAGGTCGTATGGAAAAATGGGTCATGCTACTTAGCGAGTTTGACATCCAGTACATAGATCGGAAAGCAATCAAAGGGCAAGTAATTGTCGATCAGCTAGTAGAGGCACCACTAGTGGATGCCTATCCACTAATCATGGAATTCCCTGATGAACACTTATGTATGATCGAAGAACAACCCATATGGAAGCTATACTTTGATGGCTCCTATACATCGCATGGATCAGGGGCAGGAATCCTATTCGTCACACCTTAAGGTGACTATATTCCAAAATCATTCAAATTGGGATTCCCATGTACTAATAATATTGCAGAATATGAGGCACTCATTTTGGGTCTCAAAATAGCCATTCAGTGGAACATAACAGAATTGCAAGTGTTTGGAGATTCACAACTGATTATCAAGCAAGTCCTAGATGAATATTAGACCAAGGACGACAAGTTGCTTCCCTACAAAGAACTGGTGGACAGACTAAAAGAGCATTTCCTGAATCTACAGTTCACCCAGATACCAAGGCTTCAGAACAAAGCGGTTGATGCAATGGCAACCATCGGATCCTTATTAGAGATTCCTCGTGATTCAACTCAATACGAATTCTTAGTCGAGCACTACACACACCTGCTTATGAGAATGCTGATGTAGAAATAGTGTGTGTCTTGGTTGGTCCTCAGTCCCCATGGTACCATGACATCCATGCATATCTAAAGAATGGTATCATATCTCCCCATCTCACCAATAACCAATGCCAAAACCTAATTCGCAGAGCTTCCCGCTACACTTTTGTAGCCAACACCCTTTATCGTCGAGGATATCACAATATCCTTTCTAGGTGTTTAGATTCAAACGAGGTTGTCCTGGATTTACAAGAGGTCCACACTGGAATTTGTGGTGCCCACACGAGTGGCATGGTTCTAGCAAAGCAATTGCTTCGAGTTGGGTATTATTGGCCAACCATAAAACATGATGCTTGTGAGTTTGTCAGGAAATGTCTGCCATGTCAACAGCATGCAAATATGATTCATGCACCAGCACAAGACTTGCAACCCATTGCACCACCTTGGCCATTTTCATGTTGGGGCTTCGACCTCGTGGCTTAATCACTCCCCTTTCCTCAAATGGACACAAGTACATAATCATTGCCACATAGTACTTCACAAAATGGGTTGAAACGATTCTGCTCACCCTAACTACTGGCATCCAAATATCCAAGTTCATCCTTTACCATATCATTTGCCGCTTTGGCATACCATCTACCATCTTCACAGACCACAGCACACCTTTTGAAAACCAACATGTGGATGATCTATGTGCCAGACTCCACATTTATCACCATTTCTCCAGTCCATATTTCCCGCAAGGAAATGGCCAAGCTGAGGCAACCAACAAAACAATCCTCAAAATCCTCAAGAAGGTTGTCAATGATTCTGGTTGTGACTGACACCTCCAAATAAATCCTGCCCTCTGGGCCTACCGCACTTCTTATCATACTCCCATAGGCACCACCCCATATTCCCTTGTATATGGTGCCAAAGTTGTTCTGCCAATCGAGGTCGAGCTCCCATCATTGCGAGTCTCCATGAAGAACTATACCACTGATGAGGACTATTGCGTGGCACATCTCACACAGCTAGACCTGTTAGATGAAAAGAGACATCAAGCATATGATCACTTGGTTGCATACCAGAATCGACTCAAAAAGAGTTATAACAAGAAGGTCCATCCTAGACAGTTCCAGGTCGGTGACATGGTCCTAAAAGAAAATCAGAAGGTCCAAGCACATAGAGAAAAAAAAGGCAAGTTTGAGCCTACTTGGCTGGGCCCCTATGTTGTCACAGCATGCTTTCGCTCTGGAGCCTATCAACTATCTACACCAGAAGGTGAGCCTTTAAATGATCCAATCAACATCATACATCTGAAGAGGTTCTATGCCTGAACTAGATCCTACATATTCAGAAAACTCATAAAAATTGGAAAAAGCAGAAAAATACAAAAAAAACAAAAAAGAAAAGAAAAGAAAAATAATCGTTCAATGGTGAAAACTTGGCAATTCAAGTGCCTTGGACAAATATGTTGGTGAAAACCTGGCAAACAGGCACCATACATAGTGGACCAAATCATTATCTATCAAACTCCCATCCCGCCATCCCAACATCCCAGTCCTTTTTCCACCATCCCAATCCCCATCCACCATCCCCCAACATTCCTCTTGTTTCCAATCCTCAAGCAAATCCATAATCTCGTCTGCACATATCTTGTACCATATCCTGTATAGCGCAATCCTTCCTGTATATATCATGTATAGCGAGATCTTCCTATCCCCAATCCTGAGCTTATGTACATAGCCGTTGTAAATATATTCCTGTTTGTTGTACATATCGTCGCATCCTGTTGTACATATCCTTGTCAGTCCTGCAACAACATTTTGATCAAAAATCTTGTCCTACCCAGCCTTGCACTTCAGCAATATCAATTGTTGACTATCCTTGATCATTGTGACTATCTTTGAACCACATCATTTGCCAATCAGCAACACAACATTCTCCCCATCAGCATCGGGTCAACATATGTATGCTTCTGTATTGTCTGGCCTAAGCCTAATCACGGGTCCACACAGATGTATCCTTCTATTTTTTCAGACCTAAGCAATCAAACTGGGTCCTTGAGGATGTATCCTTCCTCGTGTCAGGTCTAATCTTCCACCAATCACACCAGGTCTGTGTCGATGTATCCTTCCACACCTTCAGACCAATCTTCCCACCATCAATCTAATCAAATCTCTCTCCTTGGCAAAGGTTGTTTTTTAGAGTTATCATTTTGACCTTGGATTTTGTCCTTTGGCTCTTGTTAATCTTTTACAGCTTCTCATTGTTCTCTACTCAAAGTCGCCACGATCTTTTATATCATGGTGTGTTGCGAATGAGGACAATCTGGGGCAAGGTCTTTTTATCTTTTGCTTTTGCTTGTGAGTCAGTCGTGTGTTTGTGGTTTCTCCAGCATTATTTCCACCATGCCTCCTCTGGGTTTCATGTGTGATGTTGGGGCTATGTGTGTCTGAATGTGAACCTCTAAATCAGGCACAAACACAACATAGTCATTGCTCAATCATGAGATGGCAAGCATGAACATGAATTTTCCATCTCACAACATCGATTGAATCGACCTGTTGCCTCCTATGTGGACGGGGTGTTTAATTACTCTCAGAACGAGAGCCAACAACCATGAGACAAATCCCACAATGGAGGATTTTCCAAGAGCTATGAAGATGAGTAAAACTAAAATTAAACTAAGATGAATATGTAATTTAATCTAAGAATTGAGATGCAATTACTAATAACTTGAAAGAGATATGAAGTGCAATTTTAATCTAAATAGCTTAAAAGAAATATGATACTAAACTATAAGTATGTAAGAAAATTGATCTATTATCACAATGCAATACTATATTAAATGAGAACTTAAACTAATTGCAAATGAAAAGCTTTGAATAAAGTGAGACTAAAAATTGCTATAGTTCAATTACTCTAAAAAATTGCCCCCTTTGAATGAAAAATAGGTTAATTAAATAGACAAGCCCGGGAAGAGGACGAAGGGGTTCTTGATTTGAAACTCCTGACCCCTCGTTTCCATTTGAGACAAAAATGCAAGAATTACTTAATTAAAAGAATGGAAAATGCCACACAGGTGACCTTTCGAATATTATGAATTATTAATTCAAAAAAGAGTGTCCATTCGAATAACAAGTAATTATTAATTCCTTTTTATGGGTAATTAGCCAAATGGGGTGGATTTAATTTAATTCTAAGCACTTAGGACTTAGGATTAAATTAATTATCATAGGGGTAACTTAGCTAATATAAGTCGAAGACTTTATGAATTAATTTTGATATTTGATTAATGCAATTTATGGTTTTTGCAATTGACATCAAGTCGAATTAAGTTAGGTAGGAGAGAGAAAAATTGCCTAGGAGACTAGGACTTTGGAGATGTAAAATTGAATATAATGCACCAAAATCAATTAAATTTATTAGGTGCCAATTTTAGGGTATTACATTTGCCCCTCTTTGAATTGACGTGCGAACGGTGTGTTGATTCAAAGAATAGTCTGAAGTGACAGATGACAAGAATTCGGAAGTCTAGGCTAGGTTGCCAAGACACCAAGTAGATCAAAGCATAAATTTTCTGAAGTCTAAGTTAGATTGTGAAGACAACGTGTAATACCCCAAAAATGGGCTATAAGTTCATTAACCTCCTACATTTACAATTCGAATGAAATCAACATCAAAGTCCTAACCTAAGGCACATCTAAACATCATCGAATCATAATTGATTATCTTAAATTCTACATCGGAGAATATTCCTAGTAATATTCCTAATCATCATAATTATCTTAATTATCTTTAATTTAATGATTATTTGGCAATAAATCACATTTATCCTAAAGTTTGATTAATTGAATATTTTCATATTTAATTAATTAGATTTAATATTTGCCACTTAATTGTGTAATTAAATTTAATTCTATCTATTATTAATTGTATTATTTAATTTTGACAATAAATCTAATATCATATGAATAATTGATTAAATTCTTATTTAATTAATTAAAGCAAGTTGTCATTATTTAATAATATAATTTTTAATAAAAGTTTGATTAAATAGTTAATTAACCCATAAATTAATTATTTATTTTCAAAAATCAGTTAAGTTGGAAACAAATCACTTTATTATTAAATTAATTCATAAATAAAATATACACAATCATAAAAGCAGACAACTATCAATTATCAATTAAAGCTAAACTCTATTTTGAGTTAAAACTTAGCTTTTGCATGTTTTTGTGAGTTAATTATCTTTTATTTAAAAATAACTCAAAAATCAACTTGAGTTATTTGAGTGATTTATGGCTTTTATCCATGCACCTCCAAAGCCTTGGATTTCTATAAAAACAAGGCTCAACTCTTCATAATTCATCTCATATTTTTGCACAATCACGCTGGAGAATTGGAATTGAAGAATCAAAGCTCTTGCGAATCGATATCTTTGTGAGATCAATCTTATTTTTGCATTCATATTGCATATCATTGTTAGATTAGCATTGCATATTAATTTTCAATAGCATTCATAGCATATCAATTTCATCTAGCATAGATTCATATCAAGTTTTTCATTATTATTGCATAGAAAATACAAAAAAAAATAGATTAATTGCATTCAATTTTATATCATTTTTTGCATTCAAATCTTTCATTTAGGTGTCGTCTAGGTCACTGATCTCGATAACAATCTGAGAACATTAATCTCGCACCTACTAGAAGGCAGTAAATCGCTTGGTTAGATTAGATTTCAATTTTGCATGATTTTGATTATAGCTAACCTCTAATGTTTTACTGAAGTGTTGTGTCTATAGATCAGGTACAATTTTCACACACACATTTCTGGCGCCCACCGTGGGGCAACCCACCTTTGCATGCTGATTTTGATTCTTGGAGCTAAAACCCTAAAGTTTCAAAGATTTAATTTTATCTCCCAAACGGCTTGGAGTTTTGGTTTGAAATTTTTTTTGCAGGTTGGTGACATATTAGGGAAGCTTTGAGAAAAAATTCAGAATTTTTTGAAATGTTTTGAATTTTTAATAATTTTTTTTTATTTTTCATAAAAAATTAATATCTGACGCAAATTAGCATATTTTTTGGAAATTTTTATATTTTCAGAAAGCTCTTTAAATTTTACAGGGGGTCCATTCTTTTTGTTTTAAATTTGGACATGATATAATAGCTCAAATAATCAATTTACAAAAACTGGTCTGTTTTGATAAAACGGGTCTCTAGGGCACAAATGAAGAGATTTTTCTAAAATTTTTGCATTTTTGGAAAGCTCTTTATTTTTTAGCAGGGGTCTCTATTCTGAATTTCTATTTTTGTGGCCAAAATCATATCAAAAAAATCAGATCTTGTTAACTAGGTCAAATGCAGTGCAAAAAAATTAAAATTTTGTGATGGGTATGCACTTATTTTTCATATGATTCAATGCATGATATGAGTTTTCATTTGGATTAATTTCTGGTTATTATTGCTCCTAAAAATTGATTTTTAGATCTAACCCTAGGGTTTTCATAAGTTGAATATATTTTGCATATCTTGTTTGTTTGTTTGCTTGTTAGAGAGTTCGTCACTTGCTTGCATGGAAAAGCTCAACAAGAATTGCTAAAAATCAAGTAAAATCTACTAAGCACGTTGCGAGGATTCCAAGTATTCTCCTTCATCTAATAATATTTTGATTTGGGACTTAAAATAAATATCTTATGTGTCAAGCTTGTGTGCATCTTTTCATGCTTTTGATCTATTTCTACACACTTGCATAATTTGATACTAGGTTGTGATCCCTTAAGGATTCATTAAGTAGTCTTAGAATATGTGTGATTGATCTTGATTGCTATCTTGGGTTATTGGACTCGCTAATCTGTCGGCCCCTCATTTCCGCCCCGTGGTTGCAATCTCAGTGCCATAAAGGGGAGGGGTCAATAGGACAGAAGCGTTAAGTGTTCCACTTGGCAACCCTTTTGTGCTTTTAGGAACTCACTTGTTTTCTAAGTTGGGGACTCATTTTCAGCTTGTGTGAGGTGTTAAGTGTTCCACCTTGTGGACTCATCTCATATTCACTTTAAGCATTAAGTGTTCCTCTTTCTTCTTTTTGGGTACTTTTGGTAGCTTTGCTTTCAGGAATATATCTGTGCTCACATAGTAATTAGGCCCTATGAACACTATTCGTGATTCTTGAGAGATTGGATTCCTAGAGAAATCTTTTTTGATGACAGAATCCTTGTAGGTAGGGAGGATACTTAGTGCGTTTCACATTCAACTTGGTTAATGCATCTTCTCTTATTGATCGACACATTCTCTCTCTGGAGAGGTTGATAGATCATGTGGAGTTGATATCACGAGCTTTGGTGAATCAAAATTGGTTAGTGCGTCTTCTCTTATTGATTGATACATTCTCTCCCCAAAGAGGTTGATAGATCACGTGGAGTTGATATCACAGACCTTGGTGGAACAAAACTTTGTCTTAGCGTGTCAGATTCATCTGCTTGCTTTGTTTGGGTTAAAAGTGAAGAGGTGTCAAAACCTTGAATCTGGAGCCAAGTCCCCTTGTGGTATAAATCTGTGAGTCATCTTTAGAGAGGGTTAACCGTAGCGGACGATCCCTTCACAGGGAAAACTGCGTTGACAGAACCTCAAGCAGTAATAGCCATTTTCGCCATGGTAGTGACAGCCGCTATATAAATATCCTTGTGGAAGAAATCTCCATGGGTATGGTTCATTGTTGGGTTGTCAGATCTCCCTAGCAGCTCTTGAAGATTAAGTTCTCGGACTGTGTCAAAACCCTGGTGCGCTGGGATTGGAGTTCACCCCTTTGAATCATAAAAGTTGCAGAGTCAAACCATTACTAAAAACCCTAGAGAGGCCAATTTTTTATTCTCAGGTATATGTGTGTTATTGCAAAACTTTTCAGAACATACACAATTAGTACTCTCAGGGATTAGCACAATTTGGTCACTTGATTGTTCATGTGCAAGGTTGCTTTTGCCCTTGTTCATTATTTTCAGACGTGCTTGGAATCACTTGCTTGCTGTTCTGCGTGCTTGTTTATCTGCTTGGCTATTAAAAATGATCAAATCTGGTATAACCTTCAAAATCTGGACAGTAATTTTTGCAAACAATCCAAAACTGAATACCTTAAATTTTGCAAAAATTGATGTAAAATCTTTTCTGGAGTCAAAAGTCATTTACGAAAGTCAAAAGTCGTACGAGTTTTGGTTAAGTGTCGTTTCAGTATTGCCCATTTGCCGTACGATTGAGAACCTAGTGTCGTACGAGTTTTCAAACTAGCAAATTCAAGAAAGTCAAAACCCTGTTAGCAACTGTCGTACGAGTTTTGTCAACTGTCGTTTCATTGCTACCCAACTGTTGTATGAGTTTAGCAATTGTCATTTCATAGACTGCCCAGTGTCATATGAGTCTGCAGAGTGTCATTTGGAAAAATTTGAGAGAGTTGTCAGAAATTGTCAAATTGCAAGATATCCAATGTTTCCAGCCTAGTTCCAAAATCTGTCAAAAATATCATTGTGTTAGGAATAGAGCGGTAGCTATTGAGCATTCTACCATTTTCTGAGATTGATCTTTTGAATCCGATCTAGCCTTATGTTTGATCAATTTGAGTCCTTTTTATCTCGTGTCAAAACCTTGTCATAACTATCAATCTTCAATCAATCTTCAAAAATAGACTAAGTGTTGGGAACTCATGTCCGCTATCTTTTGGGCAATCTATCCCATACATCTAGGGCACAGTTTCCTTCACCCACATCTCATCAGATCTTCAAAACAATCATAATCTTGACAAGGTTGCATCATCTGATTTTCTCGAATCAAATCAATCTTCAGTTATCTTCGTCCTTTTCTTCTGTTTCATTCAAAGTTAATGGTGGAGACTAGAGCTTCTTCACACAAAAAATTAGAAGAAACATCTCAGAATTTACTTTTGACCAATACTCCGGGTCCAACTCTTGAACAACTCATCAAGTCAGGTATCTACGAAGACGACGGTCTCGGTAACTTTCGATTGAAAACTGGTTACATACCTCCTCTATCAACTTACAGAGGTAATCAACAAACTCCTCCTCAATCTATTCCAGGGAGCCCAAAAACTCCTACCATGTCTCAAGTAGGGACAAACCATGGTTCTCTAGGAGGAGGATCCTAGGGACCCCATTCTCAACATAATGCCGACCAAGAACCTACACCCTCTGAAATCCATCGATGTCAGAATGACGATGAATTCAAGAGAATGATGAGGCATTTCTTGAAAGTGGATAGAGAGGCATACTTTTTGCAATTAGCCCAGGAAGGAGCTAAACTTCCTCCTCACTTCAATGTCAAAGATATCATCACGCATGAGGAAGAAACTCTGATGATGGCCATAATGAACCAGCTGCACGCTATGCAGGTCAAAATGAATAAAATTGAGAAAGAGAAGGAACCCAAGGAATTCTCCATGGAGGCCCTTTGTCCTTTCCCTTTTGACAAAGACTTGTATATGCCTCCATTCCCAAAAAGAGTGGAGATGCCAAAGTACAAAAAATATGACGGACACTCTGATCCTCAAGATCATGTCAGAGAGTTCTATACACACTCCATGGAATTCATGCATGAACTGACCTATCTGATGCGTCTTTTTCCTAGATCCTTGGGAGGAGCATCCATTCAATGGTTTTCGAGATTACCTTCTACGATCAAAACTTTTGAGGAATTGATTAAATTGTTTTATCAACAATATTCCTACAATATTCAACATCTGATTACCATGATCGATATCTGTAACCTCAAGCAATATCCAGGGGAATCATTCCTAACTTTTCTCAAGAGGTGGCGAAAGAAGTTTTCTCTATATGCTAGACCAATTCTCGAAATGGAGAAACTTGAAATCTTTATCAATAACCTTGTTCCAGATCTCAAATATCCATTACAAATGCAAGATCATGTATCTTTTGATAAAATGGTGGATAATGCAATCAAGATTGAGAAAGTACTTGTCAAGAAAGGAGAAATCACACTTCAAAAGGACAAGTCTGAATCTGGATCTAGCTCAAAAGATAAAAACAAAATCTGGAATAGAAACAAAGGTATCATCTCTGATGGTGTTGTTGACACTATCCGCACCCCATCAAAGGCACCAGCCTACAATCTCACCCTGGCCACCAAAGCCATTGAAGCTTCAGAGCAAAAATCTGCTGAACCATCTCCAAAGAAGCCATTCAAACGATGGGATAATAAATGAAAGTTTACTCCCCTGGGAGAATCTTTGGAATCTGCCCTGAGAACCCTGATAGCTGATAACATGATCTCTTTACCACCAATCCGAAACCCTGATCCGGATCCAAAACCATATTGGTGGAAAGATAATGAATTATGTGCTTTCCATCGGACTAAAGGCCACAAAACTAATGGATGCTTCCACTTGAAGCATACTATTCAAGACTTGTTAGATCAAGGGGACATCACGATCGATAATCCTACCAGCAATAATGATCACACAGCATTTACAGAACCGTTTCCACAACATGGCAAGGGAGTTTCCACTTCTCAGCCTAACATGGGGGCAAAAGTCAACTATGCCTACCTTGGAAACAATGCTGTCATCAATATGGTTGAACCAAGTCTCTCTGAGAGCTACAATGTCATCATAATTGTATGAAGAGACATAAATCATTCCTCAGCTAATGTGGTTACCAGATCACAAGCTTAGATTCATCTGAAAGGACAAACACCAAGTTCATCTAATGTCCCTAAGATACCTTTCAATCTCACATCTGCTTCTAAATAGAAGGCTTCCTTAAAATCTTCCAATCCAGAGGATACAAGACCTACGTCTTACAACATCATCCAACAACTCCAGCATACCAATGCCAAAATCTCTATGTTTGAGTTACTTCAAATATCTCCAGCTCACAGAGATATCCTAGACAAAGCTTTGCTTGGCTCTAATGTTCCTGATGATCTAGATCTAGACAGGTTCCAGACTATGGTTGGTCATCTAACATCTCCGCAATATATCTCCTTTTCAGAGGAAGATGACAACTCTTTGAGTCACCCACATAATCAGCCCTTACACATAGAAGTCTTGATCCAGAACCGTCGAGTCAAACGTGTGTTGATAGATGGGGGCGCAGGCCTCAACATTTGTTCTTACAACTTAATCACATAGTTGGGATTCTCAGAGATGGCTATTGATCCTCAAAAGAAGATCACCATAAAATCCTATGACGAACAAAAAAGAGCTTCTAAAGGCACCATTGTCTTACCCATCCGAGTGGGTCCGGTCATCAAAGATACCACATGTCAGGTGCTTGATCTGCCATTGGCTTACAATATCCTTCTAGGGAGACGCTGGATACATGAAATGCAAGCTATTCCTTCTACGTACCATCAATGCTTGAAATTTCCCTATGAAGGAGTGGAGGTTACTATCCCAGCAGATCTGAGTACAACTTGCAATACATTGAAGGAAAGTGTCGATAAGCTTGTTCCCAATAACAGAGAATCTTCCATCAAGGAACTAAATGTTGTTTCCACATCTAAGATGGATGACATTGCTAAAGAGATCAATATCAAAGAAAATGGGATGGGAGAATACACTATAGAGCCAGTCTTGTCTCTGACATCTCTCCCTATCTCGCCCAAGTCATATGGACAATCTTTGAAGCAATCTAAATCAGAACCTAAGGAACCTATGGAAGCATACAAAAGAAATTTTGTGGTGGAGCAAGTATCCAAACAAGAATTTGAAGAGGATGAAGCTGTGCTGGCATGGCTATACAAAGAGGATTCTGAATCTAAAATTGTTCAACCTAGTAAATCTATAGCACCTACAATCCCTTCTAATTCATATGGTCCAGGGAACAAATTGATAGCCAAGATGGGATATTCTGGTCAAGGACCTCTAGGAATCAGAGGAAAGGGTCTTGTGACACCCATTTCACATATTGGTAGAGCCAACAAAGATACTGGTGGCTTAGGCTTTAAGAAGAAACCCTATCATCTCAAAGGTGGTTGTTCTCATGTCATAGAACAAATTGCACCAGGAGAACCCCTTCTTAAGAAAGAAGAGACAGAACCCTCAGATGATGATTCAAATAGTTCAGAACTCATCCCCTATGAAAAATTGCCTAAAGAGATCAAAGATCTTCTTGATGATAAAGATGATCCTATCAAAAGAATTAATGTAGTAGACACACAAGAACCTACTGTAGCGCAAGAGATGGTTGCACCACAAGAACCAGCCAATCTCGAAGGAAATCAAACTAATCAAGAAGAAGGGGGTAGTTATTTTGACACTGATTCCCGTGAATATGAATTCAAGTTAGAGACTGAGGGTAATCCTTCTTGGGGTATTCATCCTGATTTCACACATTTTCTAAGATTTCCTAGAGATCCTAAATCAAAAGCTGAGTCAAATGACAATGAATGGGGTGCCATTCTAGAAGAAGATGAGCTTATAACAGAGAAATATATTGATGTTATTCACCAATATGTATCTCAACCCAACGTAGGTCTAGAGCGAAATAATGAACTTAACGTGTCTGATCCACCTATGGTTGAAGAGGATTCCCACGATGATGTTGAGCCTATTCACGAATTGAACATTTTGAGATGTAATATCACCTTTGAACTTGAGCGTCGGGTTAGGACCAATGATGATATCTCCGTGTCTGTGAACACCATATCCCAAGCCTTTCCCACTTTGACTATCCAACGCCCTGATCTTATCGACCAAACTTCCACAAACCCAAGACATGGTGTTTACACCTTTTCCAGTGACTATGCCCTTGCTTGTTACCTCAATGCAGTCGAGCCTATGCGGACTTCCATCAGCGGACCGAGCGTCAGCATGACCGAGTCGGACATCAAATATCTTAGTCAAAAAAATAAAAATAAAAATAAAAAGAGTTCTGAGGGTGAAAACCACTTTGTGGCAGTCTCAGATCCTACAAAAGTAAAAAGAAAAGATGTATCTGAAGGTGAAAACCTCTCTGAGGCACCTAAGGATGAGTTATTTGATGTCCTTCTGAGTTATTTACAGGATAGATCTCCAGTTTTGATTGAGACCACTCAATCCATCAATTTGGGTACAATAGAGGAACCACAATTGGTACATGTAGCACAATCTCTATCAGAAGAAGAGAAACATAAATTCACTACATTCTTATCAGAAAAAAAGATCAATTTTGCATGGAAATATTCAGATATGCCAGGATTGGATCCCAATCTCATTATGCATCATCTATCCATTGCTCCGGGAGTGAAACCAATCAAGCAAAAATTGAGAAAGATGCATCCTCATGTTGCACTCTTAGTCAAAGCAGAACTAGAAAAAATTCTAAAAGTTGGATTCATCCATGTCATAGACTATGCTGAGTGGATCTCCAACATTGTACCTATTTCAAAACTAGATGGTTCAATCAGAGTGTGCACGGACTTTAGAGAGGTGAACAGAGCATGCCCTAAGGATGACTTTCCACTACCTAACATTGATATGATAGTGGACATGATTGTGGGCTATGAAATGTATTCCCTTATGGATGGTTTTTCTGGTTACAACCAAATCAAAATTGCTCCAGAAGACCAAGAGAAAATTGCATTCACATGTGCGTGGGGAACCTTCTGTTGGAATGTTATGCCATTCGGACTCAAAAATGCTGGAGCTACACATCAAAGAGCAATGACATCTATTTTTCATGATATGATGCATAGAATAATGGAGGATTACGTAGATGATACCTTGGCAAAATCCATGATTAGAACTGAACATCTAAAGGACTTGAGCATGATCCTAGACAAAATGGAACAATTTAGTCTCCGACTAAATCCTAAGAAGTGTGCTTTTGGTGTCACTTCTGGAAAGCTCTTAGGATACATAGTTTCAAAGAAAGGAATTGAAGTTGATCCGGCTAAAGTCAAGGCTATAATAGAGATGCAACCTCTCACAAATATCAGTCAAATGAGGATGTTGCAAGGCAGAGTTCAATCTATCAGAAGATTCATATCACAGCTAGCAGACATATCACAGCCTTTTACAAAAACATTACATAAAGGTGTGACCTTTGCATAGAATGAAGAATGCGAGAACAACTTTAACCATATCAAGAAGTATCTATCAAATCCGCCTATCTTGATGCCTCCTATTCATGGGAAGCCATTGATCTTGTATGTCTCTGCAACAACCACATCACTAGGGGCATTGCTAGCGTAGCATGATGAAGACAAGAAGGAAAGAGCCATCTACTATATCAGCAGAACCTTAGTGGCCTATGAGAAGAACTACTCAATGATAGAGAAGGCATGTCTAGCTATGATCTTTGCATCACAGAAATTGAGACACTACATGTTAGCTCATACTACTCATTTGGTAGCTAAAATTGATCCACTGAAATATCTCCTAAGCAAAGCTGCCCTCACAAGTAGACTAGCTAAATGGGTCATGCTCTTGAGAGAATTTGACATTGAATATGTTGAAAGAAAAGCTATCAAAGGACAGGTCATTGCTGATCACTTAGCTGAAGCACCACTGTTTGATGATACACCCATGCAAATGAAATTTCCTGATTCCTCTATCATGCACCTCTCTTCTAGAGCATGGCGGTTATTCTTTGATGGCTCCTACACATAGAATGGATCTGGAGCAGGCATATTGTTCATCACTCCTCAAGGATACTCGATACCCAAAGCATTCAAACTAAATTTTCCTTGCACAAACAATATTGCAAAATATGAGGCACTTCTTAATGGTATGAAAATGACAATACAGTGGAGAGTTACCGAGATACACATTCATGGAGACTCACAACTAGTTATCCACCAAGTCAATGATGTGTACCAAACCAAAGATGAAAAGCTCATTCCTTACAAGAGAATGGTAGATGATTTAAAGAAATACTTCATCTCAATCACATTTGAGCAAATACCTAGAATGGAGAATAAGGCTGTCGATGCAATGGCGACACTATCTACTCTCTTACAGCAGCCAGAACATGAGCTACGCTACAAGTTCCTGGTGGAAGCCCTATCCTATCCTGCATATGACTCCCCTGAAACCCGCATGATCTGCACTGTTGTAGGTTATGACTCATCTTGCTACAAAAATCTGTTCTCCTATCTCCACAACCAAATCATCCCTGAGTCCTTTAACCATTTTGAGAAACAAAACCTTATCCGATCCGCATCTCGATATGTCATCATTGGTAATGATCTGTACAATCGAGGTCTAGATGTTACACTGCTTAGATGTTTAGAACGGGAAGAGTCTCAACGTGCATTAGAGGAAGTCCACGAGGGTATATGTGGATCACACTCAAACGGTTTAACGTTAGCTCAAAAACTTATTAGGGCTGGGTACTATTGGCCTGAAATGGAAAAAGAGGCTATTAAATTTGCTAAAAACTGTCAACAGTGTCAAGTACATGGCAACTTGATTCATGCTCCAGGGAGAGATCTAATTCCTTTTACTACACAATGGCATTTTCAACAATGGGCATTTGATCTCATAAGCGCTATCCATCCGCACTCTTCCAATGGACATACCCATATAATCACAGCTACAGATTATTTTACAAAATGGGTAGAAGCAGTTCCTCTGACACAAGCAACAGGGAAACAAATCTCTATGTTCATCCTGAACTACATCATTTGCAGATATGGGATCCCTCATTCCATAGTCACAGACAATGGGGGACAATTCAAAAATAAGGACCTAGATGACTTATGTGCCAAATTCAAGATTACTCAACATTGGTCATCTATCTACTATCCTCAAGGGAATGGACAAGCTGAAGCTTCAAACAAAAATCCCTTGAAAATCTTGCACAGAACAGTGAATAAAACAGGAAGAGACTGGCATCTCATGATCAATCCAGCTCTCTGGGCATACAGAACTAGTATCAGAATGCCTATAGGGGCTACACCTTTCACTTTAGTTTATGGGTCTGAAGAGGTACTGCCTATTGAGGTTGAAATCCCATCACTCAGAATTAGAATGCATGGACTTGTCACTGATGAAGACTACAAAGTGTCTAGGTTACAAGAACTTGAATTACTAGATGAGTGCAGGCAAGCAGCGTATGATCATCTTAGAGTGTATCAGAAAAGAATGTCTAGAGCCTACAACAAATAAGTCAGACATAGAGAATTTCAGGTTGGTGATCTAGTGTTGAGAGAAAATCCTAAAAATCAATCCCATCGAGAATGCAAGGGGAAGTTCGAACCCAACTGGCTGGGTCCCTTTGTAATCACTGCTACTTTTGGCTCTGGTGCCTATCAACTCTCAACAACTGAAGGAGAACAGCTCTAAGAACCAATCAACGTTCTTCATCTGAAGAAATTCTATGCCTAAGGCATTCAATGCTTGGTAAATGTCCTGAAAAAATCTTTAAAATTGGAAAAAGTCCTTAAAAAATGAACATCTTGGTGAAAACCTAGCAATAGGCGCCTTGATGATTTGCAAAAAAATCAGAAAATATCAAAAATTCATAAAATATCAGAAAATATCAAAAATTCGAAAAAAATTTGAAAAATGAAAAATACAAAAAAAATGAAAAAAAAGAAGAAAAAGTGCCTTGGTGAAAACCTGGAAACAGGCGCCTTGGTAGAAAAAATAGAATCTCTACCAAGATGGTGAAAACCCAGCAAACGGGTGCCACTTGTTCCAAATGCTCCATCTATCAATGCAATCTTGGTCTTTCCTATCTTTCAGTCTTGCTTTAGTTTGTACATATCTCCCAGTTTGTTTCTGCATTTCCAGTTTTCAATAAGTCGGTCTGTACACCAATCAGCTCAAGTGTCTGTATCCTATTAATGTTTAACACTTGGGGGCAATCAATGTCATATCTTATAGTCTCCAATGTATCTTAGATGTGTCATATCCACTCAGAGTCCTTTGAAGCTTCATTTGAGTCAATCAAGTCTATCTTGTCTCCAGAAAGGATTTTGCATCTACAACACCGCAATCAAACATCAAAACTCAACTGAAAACAATTTGTGCTTTTCATGCTTTTATCTCCTTGTATGCTTACTGATTCGCATTGAGATTTTTTTGCATATTGTGTCCCTTCAAGCTCTTCGATGATGTCCTTTATAGGATTTAGAGAGTGATGACTGGGGGCATAATCTTTTCTTTGTCTTCTGCTTGTATGTGAAAATCTAACAACTGTGGAAATTCTGGATTGAAATGGTGTCCGACTGTAAGAGCCTCTATCTCAAATTGGATGGCCATGCGTACCTCGACCATTGATACTTAGAAAATTCAAGGAAGTTTGATCTCACTATTATCTTTTTGAGTGAGTTCTTTCTCCTACTGTGAAACACGATCTTACCTAAGGATGTGAACGATAAAGGGTCACTACGGGTAATTCACATTGGATTTAGAATAATCTCTTGACTGTTTGATATGTTTGCAATGCAAGGCATATTCAGGTCATCATGACGTTTATGTTTTGATGCTTATATAAATTGCTATATCAAAATGGACATGATATTCAGGTCATCCTGGCACTTATGCTTTGATGCTTATATCTAATCCGACATTCCGAAAACAAAATGAATATTCATATGTCCATGGTTGTTTGACCAATGGGTGTTGTATTGGTTCTTGAGCGTTACAAGTCAATATTCATATGTCTATGGTTTCATAACTAGTGGGCATTGTATTGATTTATCTGGTTACCTAAAAGTTCAATGATGATAACAAACCGACATATGATCAGTGACTAGGTCCTAGGTCTTAGGTTGCATTTCATATTGCATGTTTCTTTGCATTTTTCATCTTTGCATGATCTCACAATGACTAAACGAACTTCAAAGCTTAAATAATTCTTCATATCAATTCTTCAAATCTAACAAGAGTTGAATCTCACACGAAGGTTCCTCCAACGAAACAACAAGTAGAATCCTTTTTCAGGATCAAAATTCAAATCTGAGATCATTCATATTATTAACTACTTGCATAATCGACCTTCAATCATCATAGAGATCTAGTATTCAACTTAACTGATTATCTAACATCAAACTATCAAAATTTCAACTTGGTCAACCATGGTCAACTCATGGTCAAACCTAGTCAACCTTGGTCTCCAAGACCTCTAAATGATGCAGAATGCACTCTTGAACGTGTATAACCACTTTTCCCATCAATCAACATGCTTCTGAGCTCTCAACGTTGACTTTTCTTGTCAGATTTCAATTTTAATCCCAAAGGGGGCATGGTATTGCACATCAATTCAAAGTCTATAAATCAAAATTCTATCGATCAAGTCTATCAATATCTTTCATCAGTGATCAAGACAAACAATCACGTCTAGTTACTGATTCATCAAAAAAAAGTCCTCATCGCTTGGGGCAAATCTATCATCACTTGGGGCATATCAAATTCATCAAGATCCATATCAATCTGGTATTCTCCTAATCTTGTAAACTATATCAGTTTTTGCAACCATCAGATCATAGTGTTCTTTCCTTGGTTCTTCGACGGCTGAAAGGTTTGCATGTGATACCTACTAGTTCTGCTAAGACAATCGAGTCTAGAACGGGTCACTCACTTCTTTGCAATCCTAAGGTTTGGAATCAGGCGTTTTGACACTTTTTCATAATCATAGGTTCATTTGCTGTTATAGTAAACATTATCTTTGGTCATTCAGGACCTATTATCTCCATATCAAATCAATATCAATCAGCTTCTGTCTCAATTTCAAACATCAGTTTCATATCTCTATCAAACACAGATTATCTTTGAACCACTGCGCTTCGCACAGTAATTCAAAGAGGGGCAAAATGTAATACCCCAAAAATGGGCTATAAGTTCATTAACCTCCTACATTTACAATTCGAATGAAATCGACATCAAAGTCCTAACCTAAGGCACATCTAAACATCATCGAATCATAATTGATTATCTTAAATTCTACATCGGAGAATATTCCTAGTAATATTCCTAATCATCATAGTTATCTTAATTATCTTTAATTTAATGATTATTTGGCAATAAATCACATTTATCCTAAAGTTTGATTAATTGAATATTTTCATATTTAATTAATTAGATTTAATATTTGTCACTTAATTGTGTAATTAAATTTAATTCTATCTATTATTAATTGTATTATTTAATTTTGACAATAAATCTAATATCATATGAATAATTGATTAAATTCTTATTTAATTAATTAAAGCAAGTTGTCATTATTTAATAATATAATTTTTAATAAAAGTTTGATTAAATAGTTAATTAACCTATAAATTAATTATTTATTTTCAAAAATCAGTTAAGTTGAAAATAAATCACTTTATTATTAAATTAATTCATAAATAAAACATGCACAATCATAAAAGCAGACAACTATCAATTATCAATTAAAGCTAAACTCTATTTTGAGTTAAAACTTAGCTTTTGCATGTTTTTGTGAGTTAATTATCCTTTATTTAAAAATAACTCAAAAATCAACCTGAGTTATTTGAGTGATTTATGGCTTTTATCCATGCACCTCCAAAGCCCTGGATTTCTATAAAAACAAGGCTCAACTCTTCATAATTCATCTCATATTTTTGCACAATCACGCTGGAGAATTGGAATTGAAGAATCAAAGCTCTTGCGAATCGACATCTTTGTGAGATCAATCTTATTTTTGCATTCATATTGCATATCATTGTTAGATTAGCATTGCATATTAATTTTCAATAGCATTCATAGCATATCAATTTCATCTAGCATAGATTCATATCAAATTTTTCATTATTATTGCATAGAAAATACAAAAAAAAATAGATTAATTGCATTCAATTTCATATCCATTTTTTGCATTCAAATCCTTCATTTAGGTGTCGTCTAGGTCACTGATCTCGATAACAATTTGAGAACATTAATCTCTCACCTACTAGAAGGCAGTAAATCGCTTGGTTAGATTAGATTTCAATTTTGCATGATTTTGATTATAGCTAACCTCTAATGTTTTACTGAAGTGTTGTGTCTACAGATCAGGTACAATTTTCACACACACACAACGGTCTTGAGAGAACCAAGATCAGGGTTAGATTGCCCCAATATAAAGCTTGGCCCTCCAAGACCCGGGTTAGATTGCTCAGATAACGGTCTTGAGAGATTTCGAGAGCCATCTTCAGAACAAAGATAGACTCCCAGGAATTAGGGTTAGATTGCCCCAATACCTAAAAGATTTTGAGAACCATCTCTAGAACGAAGCTTGATTCCCAAGGATCCGAGTTAGATTGCTTAGATACCTAAAAGATAGATGATCAGATAGCAAGATGTGAGGCACTGAGATGCCACAAGCAATGAGATTTGATGATTTAGATCAGACTAATTCAAGAATTGATTCGACAAGATTCAAATGATGCAATCATCCTGCCCCCTCAAGAGCGAAATTGAAAGATGACATATCAGAAGGACGATTGACAACAAGAGGTTGCAGAGCAAAAGTAATTAGACTAGATTTGAGAAGCTGCAGAAGCAAATCAGAGCAAAGCAGAGGTCTTGTTGACCAAGTTTGACCATGGTTGACCATGGTTGTCTAGAGTTGACTTTGATGAAAAGAGAAAAGATCTTGAGGACATGATGCAACGATGAGGGTCTGGTAGGAAGATGATGCCAAAAGGCTGACTGCACAAGCATCCGATCCCAAAGGATCCCAAAATTTAAAACATGATTTCAGGCTATCTAGAGATGTCAAATTTGGATTTTGATCCCGAAAATGGATTTAAAGCAGTCGATTTAGCCAAGGGTGCAATTTTAATGCAAAACGGAGCACTTTTGAAAATTAGGTCAAAAGCTATATAAGGCCCGGAGGGGTCATTTTCAATTCATTATTCACTTTCATCTTCTTGTGATTTCTGAGCTCTAAGAGAGAAATGGAGGGTCTTCCATTGCATACACACCGATTTGAGTGCTCCTGATGACATGCCTGACTCGTGGAGTATGATGCACCTGTAAGTAGTCAATAAACCTTCTTGCTTTCAATTTGTATAGCTTTTTAGGTCAATTTAGGATAGATTTAGCAACTTTTAGTCCATGTTCTTCCAATCTCGTGCGAGGAAGTAGTTTCCTTGCGCCTGCTTGAGTCTTTCCTTGCACAAGGAAGTAGTTTCTTCGCATAAGTTGGGTCTCCTTTGCACGGGCTCTGGCTGGAAGCTCACATGAACTGAGAGGGGGTCCCACACGAGATTGTAGCAACTCACACAAGATTGAGTACTGTCTCACGCAAGGAAATAGTTTTCTCGTGTGAAAAGCCGCTGTAGAGTTTGAAATTTTTTGCCAAAATTTTGTCAAATTTGCGTAAAATCAGCCAAGTATGGCATCGCAGAGCCATGTCTAGGATAGATGTCTTGTTGCATTTACTGTTGTTGTGTTAAAAAACCATCATGTCGAGGTACTGATCCAGTGTCATCGCTTGCTTTGCAGGTTGACTTCCTCGATGTTGCCTTCAGGACACACCATCTTGTGATCACCACATTGGTGCATAGACTGATAGATGCAAAGAGTTCTCATATTGATGGACTCAGCCTGGGATACTTGCGTGATCTACCTAACACTCGGGTAAATCACGATCTTCTTGGTGCACTGGTAGAGTGTTTCCATTCGGAGATGAACACTTTTCACTTTTCAATGGGGGAGATGATAGTGACTCCCAAGGATGTATACAGGATCCTGCAGATACCAGTCCATGGTGCTCGAGTGGAGTATGAGACACAGCTGCGACAGGGGATAGTAGCCTTGAAGATGATCTTTAGGGATGATCTAGTGATGGGCTGGGCCATCTCCTAGGATGATTTGGCACATAGATATGGAGGTGCTCACCCGTTAGCCATTGTACTTGCGATGTTTTTGAGGTGCTACCTTGTTCCAAATCGAGGTCAACATGGTCTAGAGTGCAGCTGGGGCACAATGTTGCAGAGGATGTTGGAGAGATTAGCCGTTAGGTTTGGATGGGGCGAGTGCATACTTGCCCATATGTATCATGAGATGCATGAGGTAGTATATCAGAGTGCGAGGATGATGGCAGTAGGAGTCTTCATCTTCCAAATCTGGGCCTAGGAGCATCTCCCCATTTGCAAACCCATCTTCCATGACACATGGTAGCCACTTGAGCAATACATTTATAGATATGCAGGTCAGATGACCCAGCCTCTGTTGGGTAAGACAAAGTGGTGGAGAGGACAACTGGATGACATGGCAGTTGTAGTCTGGAGACCATGGATTGCTATTGAGCCATGGGATGATGCTAGGAGGGAGCTATCTCATATGTTTGTATCACGTCCACTGATCGGACAGAGTGTTACCATCATAGAGAGATTCCTGGTTACACATGTCCTGCGCCATTTTGGTAGGCAACAGGACATATCACAAGAGTACTACCCCTACACCCGCTTCTCCGATGAGGAGAAGAAAGGGTGGCATGCTAGATTAGATCCTGGATGATGTGCAATTGAGGCATGTATACCAGTTGTGTGATGGGACTACATGGTGGGTGTCACCAATGCAGGGGTGACACCTACATATAGAGATCAGTTGATTGCACACCCTCATCCAAGGTTCACAGATTTGGTTGGTGTGGGAGCATAGCAACAACAGGCATAGGATTAGTAGCCACCAACCTAGCAGCCACCAGTTTAGCAGCCTGTACAGAAGTAGGCTGCATAGCAGGGACAACAGCAGCAGAGAGTATTGAGACCCTGAGCAGGGAAGATTAGCATCCTTGCTAGGATGATGGGTTCAGACGCGAGTGTTGGGAGCAGTGGGGCCCAACAGAGGTCCATTAGGCAGTGGACTGGAGATACCTCACAAGAGGCTCCTCCGGTCAATGATACGGATATGCCTGATATTCCGGTAGGAGCAGGGACACCACAGATGCAAAAGGCTCTCAGGAAGAGCTGTGAGAGGGTACTATAGGTACAGTGAGAGAAGGATGATTACTACACTTGACTCATTCGAGATGAGACCCATGTAGCTGATCAGGATGCTGAGATCAGACAACTGCGAGATGAGTTGGCATGGTCGAGGATCGAGACCAGATATGAGGCTTCTCAAGTAGCATATTACTATGCAGCTTATTGCGAGGTTGTTCCAGATCTGTCAAAGCAGGTACCACCATTCACTGATTACACTGGAGCTCCATAGGCACCTCCACTAGTACCTCCATAGGCACCACCATGAGCACCACAACAGCAGGTACCATAGGCACCTCCTCAGCAGTAGGCACCTCCACAGCGGCTGATGCCCCTACCTCAGAGACCATTGCCACCACCTCCACTAGGTGGTGCGGGGCCTAGCTAGTCCATTTTGATACATTTGTACATTGTAGCCCATTTTTGATATTGTGCTCGACTAGCACCTCCTCTTTTGTACATGACATTATTTGAGATATATATATATATGAGATCGACAGTTTGATATTATTGTACTTGTGGTTATATTGCTTTGATATTTGATGTTTATGAGATGTTTTTACATGCTTAGATGTATGGATATAAATGTATGAAATGCACATGTTTCCTTTTATGAATATGCACATGGTTTCTTTTTCTATGATGATGTAATGTGAAATGCAGTGATAGATGGATAGAATGTATACATAGATGAAATGTATGATTTGAATTATGCTTATAGTGAATGCACATGTATATGTAGATGCAAATGAATTTATGAATGCAAATGAAATGAAAATGCAATGGTTGTATAATGTATATGGTACTAATCATCTCATGCAGGATTGTCGCAACATATGACAGATACTTAATCAAAAAGATCACATGCCAAAGATCGAGATCAAGGACCAGACACTTGTGCAACCAAGATGAAACTGGGACAAAAGATGATAACCTTTGATGAACAGAAAGCAATCAAGAGAGTAACAAGATATCATCTCAAATCCAAGCTTAACATGCAAATGCAAGCCTAAACTAAAATGCAAGCCTAGAATGGAAATGCAAGCCCTAGGACTTGGTTCTTAGACTCACCGTATTTATCATCATCAAGTTCATTTAAGCACGGTATGATCACAAGATGTCATACAATCCTCACTAACATTGCAATTATGATAATATGAATATGACATAAGTCTTAGATTTGTCGGAATGAGGTGTAAGCATTAAGGCACAAGAAGTCAAAATGACCTGAACACCTATTCCTTTTGATTTAGCAAGTTAACATAAGCATCAAAGCACAATTTCTAGAATGACCTAAATGTTGCTTGCTTACAGACACACCAGACATGCAGGAGTTCCTTCTTTTGCCGAAGATTGCTCGCAGTGACCCTTACGTTCACCTAGTAGGACGAGCGTTAGCAATTTTACTTGTAGCAGAAAGAAGTCACCCAAAAGACAAGGAGAAGAACCAACCTCACCAAGGCATCCATATAAAAGGAGTCGAGGTATGCATGGCCATCCAATACGAGATGAAGGCTCTTATAGACAAACACCCCTCTTAGATAGATTCTTTGGATCATTGGAACTAAACCAGCAAACAAAAAGAAAAAGGAAAGATCATGCCCCCAGTCTTCGCATTTCTCAGTCAAGAGAGACGTCTTAGATTTTCTCGAGGAGAAATGATAAAGCAAACAAACAAACAAGAAAATGAAAAGCTCAGCATGCTTCAAAGGAACACAAAATTGGTTTTCAATTTTAGTTTACGTTTGTGTTCAAGTGGATTGAAGTTGAATCGGAAGAAAACAACATTCAAAGTCTTGACAGGATAGAGACAACAGGTAGATGCAGTGAGAACCACTGGTGACCATCGCGAGAGACAAAGTCATAAGAAGATATCGGAGTGCGAACCAAGTATTAGCAGGTGAACGCAGTGAGAACCATTGGTGACCGATACAAGGAAGATTCTCAAAAGAGAGAATAAAATGTGAGCGAAACATTAGCAGGCAAATGCAGTGAGGATCACTGGTAACTCATGTAAGGAAGAGATCCCAAAAAAGAGAGGTTCAAATGAGAGCTAAGTATCAGTAGGTAGGCACAGTGAGAACCACTGGAGATCGATACACGAGAGATCCTCAAGGAAAGAAATCTCAAAATTAGTTAGGCATCAGTAGGAAGACACAGTGAGAACCGTTGGTGACCGATGCACAAACAAAACTTCTAAAAGTGATAGGACAATGCCCCCTAGACCAGGAAGATGCCCTCAAGTTTGAACCAGTTCCAATCCATGAAGAGTAGAGGAAAATATCAAAGACAACTGAAGGCAAGAGCATGAACTAGCAAACCAAAGAAGGAAATGAACTAAAAGCAAGAAACAAAACTAAAGCAGGAAAGTGGGAAAGCAAACTAAAGCAGGGAAGCAAAGAGACTAAAGCGGGAAACTAAGAGCCAAGCGATGCTGAGATGAGATGCAACTTCAAGAAATAAGAGGTGCCTGTTTACCAGGTTTTCACCATCTTGGAAGAGATTCTATTTTTTCTACCATGACGCATGTTTACCAAGTTTTCATCAATGGCACATTTTCTTCTTTTCATTTTTTTTGTACTTTTCTCTTTTTTAATATTTTTTTTAATTTTAATTTTTTTGTATTTTTGATGTTTTGAATTTTTTTGTATTTTTCAATTTTCAAATTTTTTTATTATTATCAAGGTGCCTGTTTGCCAAGTTTTTACCAAGATAATAGATACATCAAAGCGCCTGTTTACCAGGTTTTCACTAAGATGATCATTTTTTCAGGACATTTTACAATTTTTAGGATTTTTTCAGGACCAATAAGTATGTACATGAGCATGTCAAGAATGTCTCAATTGTAGAACTTCTTCAGATGAAGATCGTTGATAGGATCTTTGAGTTGCTCTCCTTCAATGGTAGAGAGTCGATAAGCACCATATCCAAATGCTGCAGTAATGACATATGGACCAAGCCAGTTTGGTTCAAATTTGCCTTTCTGAACTCGTTGCTGCTGATTTTTGGGGTTCTCTCTCAGGACGAGATCACCCACTTGGAATTCTCTTTGTTTGACTTTCTTATTATAGGCTTTTGACATTCTCTTTTGATATGCTTGAAGATGATCAAACGCCACCTTCCGACATTCATCAAGTAACTCAAGCTCTTGAAGCCGGTATATTCTGTTATCTTGATCAGTGATGAGGCCCCTCAGAGAGATTCGCAATGTCAGAATCTTGACCTCAATAGGTAATACTGCCTCTACTCCATAAACCAGGGCAAAATGAGTGGCCTCTGTTGGTGTTTGGATACTTGTTCTATAGGCCCATAAGGCCAGATTAATCTAGATATGCCAATCTCTACCAATTTATGAACTGTTCGGTGCAAGATTTTCATAATTGTCTTATTAGAAGCTTCTGCTTGTCCATTACCTTGAGGATAATAGATGGATGACCAATGCTGAATAATTATGAATTTAGTACATAAGTCTGTCAGGTCCTTATTTTTTAATTGTCCCCCATTGTCAGTGATAATAGATGAGGGTATGCCATATCTGCAAATGATATAGTTCAATATGAACATAGCAATGGTCTTGCCGTCAGCTACAATGAGAGGCATTGCCTCAACCCACTTGGTAAAGTAATCAATAGTTGTGATGATGAACTTGTGCCCTCTTGAAGAGGAAGGATGTATCTAACCGACCAATTGAAGGCCCATTGCTGAAATGGCTAGAAACTGATGAGAGGACTAAGTTCATGAGTAGGAGCATGAATCAAGTTCCCATGAAATTGGCATTGCTTGCAAGTCTTAGCATATTGAACAACTTCTTTTTCCATGTCCAACTAGTAATAACCAGCTCTAATAAGTTTTTGAGCTAATGTTAGACCACTAGAATGAGACCCACAAATACCTTCATGTACCTCAGCTAGCACATGCTTGGACTCATCGGGTTCTAAGAACCTAAGGAGGATACCATCTGGGCCCCATCTATACAAGTCATTTTCTATGAGGACATACCGTGAAGTAGTACGAATGAGGTGACGCTTTTCATTTCAGGTATAGGTGTCTGGAATGATCTGGTCATGAAGGTAGGAAAAGATATGGTGGTAGCGGGATGAATCATGTCCAATGACTGAATAGATCATCCTGGATTCAGGAATATCATAGGCAGGGTAGTGTAATGCCTCCACCAAGAACTCATGTCTGAAGTCATTTTCTGGCATTTGTAACATTGAAGCAAGAGTGGCCATTGCATCAGTTGCTTTATTGTCTACCCTTGGAATTTGCTGGAAAGAAATGTGTGCAAAGTATTGTTTGAGATCATCCACCATCCTTTTGTAAGGTATCAATTTGTCATCTTTATTTTGGTAGACATCGTTGACTTGATTGATGATTAACTGTGAGTCTCCAAAGACCTTGAGCTCATCCACACACCATTTAAGGGCCATCTTCATGCCATTAATGAGAGATTCATATTCAACTATGTTGTTCATGCAGGGAAACAACATTTTATATGCTTTTGGCAATGAGTATCTTTGAGGTGTAACAAACAGAATGCCTACACTGGATCCTTGTTGAGTGAATGATCCATCAAAGAACATGCTCCAAGACTAATGTGTGAGAAGCATGATGGATTCATCTAGGAATTCAATACTCAAAGGTTGATGATATTTCAAAGGAGCCTCCGCCAACTGATCAGCAATTTCTTGTCCCTTAATAGCTTTTCTTTCCACATACTCAATGTCAAATTCACTAAGTATCATTACCCATTTTGCTAATCTACCCGTGAGGGTAGCCTTGCTCAACAAGTACTTCAATGGATCAATCTTTGCAATAAGCCTCATGGTATGAGCTAGCATATAATGCTGCAATTTCTAAGAAGCAAATACCACTGCTAAACAAGCCTTCTCAATGATAGAGTAATTCATTTCATAAGCAACCAATGTTCTGCTGATATAGTATATGGCTCTCTCTTTATTGTTCCGATCTTCTTGAGCTAAGAGAGCACCCAAGGATGTGTTTGTTGCTGAGATGTATAGTATAAGAGGCTTTCCATGAATAGGAGGCATCAATATGGGTGGATTAGCAAGATACTATTTTATTTGAGTAAGTCCCTTGTCACATTCCTCATTCCATTCATAGGTCACATTCTTATGCAAAGTTTTAGTAAATGGTTGTGACTTGTCCGCCAACTATGAAATGAAGTGTCGGATAGATTGTAGCCTTCCTTGTAATCCTCTCATTTGACTGATATTCTTGGGTGGAGGCATGTCCATCATATCTTGCACCTTTTCAGGATCAACTTCTATGCCTTTAGCAGAAATGATATAACCCAAGAGTTTCCTAGAAGTAACACAAAAAGCACATTTCTTTGGGTTAAGCCTGAGACTGAATTGTTCCATGTAGTCAAGGATGGGACCTAAGTCTGTGAGGTGATTTCTTCACTGCATGCTTTTGGCTAAAGTATCATCCACATAATCCTCCATCATTTTATGCATCATATCATGGAAGATAGTAGTAACAGCTCTCTGGTATGTTGCTCCAGCATTCTTAAGCCCAAAAAGCATGACATCCCAGCAAAAGGTGCCCCAGGCACATGTAAAAGTGGTATTTTCTTGATCTTTTGGCACAATTTTGATTTGATTATAGCTAGAAAAGCCATCCATCAAGGAATACATCTCATATCCTACTATCATGTCAACTATTATATCAATATTAGGCAGTGGGAAGTCATCTTTTGGACATGCCTTATTTAGATCTCTGAAATTTGTGCACACACAAATGGATTTATCATGTTTAGTGACTAGAACAATGTTTGAAATCCATTCTGCATAATCAATAGTTCTTTCTTATGAAGCCAACCTTAAGAAGCTTTTCCAGCTCTGCTTTAACCAAAAGTGCTACGTGTGGATGCATTTTTCGCAGCTTCTGTTTAACAGGTTTGATACCTAGTATGATGGAAAAATGATGCATGATTAGATTGGGGTCTAATCCAAGCATGTTAGAGTAGGTCCATGCAAAGTTTATTTTCTTTCTCTAAAAGAATCTTGTGAACTCTTCTTTTTCTTCAGCAAATAATGACTGTACTAGATGAATAATCTATGGAGCAGCCTCTGTACCCAAATTGACCGGCTATGTCAGCTCAATCAATACTGATGACTTCTCTTGAAAGTGGCTCAGAAGCATATCAAGTATCTCATCCTTGGGTGCCTCAGAGAGGTTTTCACCCTCGGATACATTTTTTATTTTTACTATTTTTGGCTTTGATACTGCCACAAAGTGGTTTTCACCATCAAAGCACCTTTTTTCTTCTTTTAATTTTTTGACTGAGACACTTGATATCTGCCTCTGTCATGTTGACACTGCTTTCATTGGTGGAGGACATCATAGGTTCAATAGCATGGAGGTAACATGCTAGATCATAATTAGTCTAGAATGTTAGGAATTCATTGGATTTGGAAGGGGAGTTCCAGTTTATCAGATCGGGGTGATGGAGTGAAAGGGAAGTAGTGACTGGTTCAACTGCGTTCATGGTATAACCCTCAAAAGTGCTGATGAGCAAGTCAAGGCCTAGAGCGATCTCATCCAAAGTAGCATTCAAATCCCTAAAAGACCTTGCATCAAAAGTAGAGGACACATTAACATTAGTGGTGTCTAATTCGTGCGGCCTAATGCTAGACCCTTCACCTACTTCGAGGATTCTTTCATACACGTGAACAGTATCTATGTCTACATCATAAGTAGCATCAGACAAAGAGTTGAACTCATATCCATGTGAGTCAGTACTTGATGTAGGAATTTCATTAGCAGCATCATCAGATGCATTATTATCCCTTGTGGCATTAACAACTTGCTGAAGTTGTTCTTGTTCTAAGTACTTTTGAAAATGAGGTGGCCTATATCGTTCACCTTGAAAATCAGGATCATCATTTAGTGTTGCTTTCCATTCCTCATATGTGAATTGGTATATTGAAGAATTTTTATCAGAATCATTATCAGTATCAGTATTTGTCTCTACCATATGAACAGGTATGATAGGCTCATCAGGTTTGGCAAAGAGTGCTGCAAGATCTGGAGGAATAGGATATGGAAATGTATCTTCATCAGAGCTGGCCTCTAGATTCACTTCTGGAGTGGCATCTTCAATTTCTTGTTTAGGTTCAGGTTCAGGCTCAGGAGCTGACACAAATTTCTTGGTCCCAAATGAAAGGGAGTCTTTTTAAAGCCCAAGCCACTAGTATCTTTTGTGCGGCAGCCTATAGCTTCAATGGGTTTTAATAAGCCATTATCATTTTCTCCTATAGGACCACTCCCCTTATAACCGAAGTGCTTCATGATCTTGAAGGCCTCACTGTATGGTTCTTACTCTAAATCTGGAGATGGAGTGGTTGTTTCAGCTATTTCTTTTCCTTTATAGATCCATGCTCTGATAGCCCTCTCTTCATCTTCATCTTTTAAAGGCGTAGAGGCCCTTACAAAGGCACCATCATAAACTATTTGAGGGGGAGCATTAAAAAGTTTGTTTTCCTCAGAAGGTCTCCCATAAGAGTGTGGAGACAGAGGTAGAGCAGCCAGTGATAGCACAGGTTCCATTCGGTATTCTCCCATGCCTGTATCCTTAAGTCTCAAAGTTTGTTCCATTTCTTTCAGCTTAGCATCATAAAACTCAGTGGATTCTCTATTTTCTAGAACAAAGCTATTTGCAGTTTGCGCAAGAGTGTTGAAAGAGAAATTAGTATTTGCAGGTACAGTGACTTCTGCTCCATGGAATGGAAACTTAATGCATTGATGATACGTGGATGGAACAACCTACATCTCATGAATCCAAGGCCTACCCAACAAGATATTGTAGGTAAGAGGAATATCGAGCACTTGGAAAGTAACATCTCTCTCAACGAGACCTACGTGGATAGGTAGCACGACTAAGCCTTGGGACTTGCATTCTTCCTCATCATAAGATTTGATGGTAATATTTTTGTGAGGATCTATGCAATTCTCATCATATCCTAGCTGAGTGAGAAATTTAGTGGAACAAATATTAAGACCAGCACCATTATCTATTAGCACTCGGTGGACGTGCTTAGGACCTATCATGACCTCTATATGCAAGGGAGCATTATGTGGGTGACTCAAAGAGTGGTCATCTTTTTCAGAGAAGGATAGATAGTGAGTTGAAGTCAAATGACCCACCATAGATTGGAACTAGTTGAGATCGAGATCCTTGGGAACGTTTGCCTCAGCAAGGGCCTTATCCAAAATCTACCTATGAGCAGGTGAGATCTTCACTCAAAAATGGTAATCTGAGCATTGGTTTGCTGGAGTTGATCTAAAATGCTATAAGTAGTTGAGCTAGCTGTAGGAATAGATTTCATGTTTTTGTTGGCGGGGCCAATAGCAGTCTTATCTATAATTTGCTTCAGAGCAGATGCAGGAATATCAGGTCTCTTATCCGTAGTTTTCTTTGGAGTGGACATGGAAGCATCAGGACCTTTCAAAACAACTCTCCCTCATGATCAAGTGACAACATTAGCATAGCCTTGAGATTGTTCAGATTCAGATGAATGAGCTATAGAGCTACGCAAGATAAAAGGAGTCTTAGATTTGGGAGCGTCACCGCCCTCTCTAGAATTGATCACATCACAATACTCTATCTCGATAGGTTCGATCATACCAATAACATTGTCATTATTAGTGTACGTATAATTGACTTTAGCATTGGTATTCTTGGCGTTTGAAGACTCACCCTTCTCATGAGGAGGTAAGGGATCCTTAAAAGCTTGGTGATCCAAATTCTTATTATGGCCATCCACAACAATATCACCACTATCGATCAAATCTTGGACCTTTTGTTTCAGCTGAAGACAAGTTGAAGTCTTATGACCAATGTTTTGGTGATAGTCATAGTAAGCATTATCATTCCACCAATGAGGTCTTGGTTGTGGGTCATAAGTACGCTTTTCTAAAGGAGTAAGAACTTGATTCTCTATAAGAGTTTTATAGACCACATCAAGAGGCTTCCCAAAGGGGTAAAATCATGCTTGGGTCAAGAGGCCCAAGGTTTGTTCCTAGCAAATATTGAAGTTTTTTTATTGTCTGTTGTGGTCTTTTTGACAACCTTAGCTTCTTGTATACTGGAAGTAAGATTAAAAGTAGACTTTGAAGGCTTCACAGTAACATTATCCACTACTCCATCATTTACTACATCTTTTTTCTTAATGGTAGTCTTTCCTTTATCCTTGTTTGTGGAGAATCCTTGTTTATTGTCCTTATTCAAAGTTAATTCTCCCTTCTTGATCATAAAGGCCTCTATTCGCACTGCTTGTTTGATCATACTATCAAAAGTAAGAGGACCTTGCAATTGCACTTGGTATCCAAAGTCTGGGACAAGATTGTCCAAGAAGATGTCGAGTCTCTCAGACTATGGTAGTTTGTGAGGACACCTCATACATAATTGTCTCCACCTTTGGAGGAATGTTAGGAAAGATTCTCCTTCTTGCTGTTTTAAATTGCAAAGATCCCAGATGTTGACCGAATGCTAAATATTATGCGAGTAGTGCTGAAGAAAAAGATTATCCATTTCGTCAAAAGTTTTAATACCAGTATGCAATCTAGAGAACTATTCCATAGCTAGTCTGCCCAAACTATGAGGAAACAAGCGCATAAGATATGTTTGATCGTGCATGAATTCCATAGACAATGTGCCAAACTCCCTCAAGTGATCTTGGGGATCAGTTGTACCCAAGTATTTGTCATATTTAGGGAGTTCCACACCTCTAGGAAAAGGTGACATATGAAGACTTCTGTCAAAAGGGAAAGGACAAATACTTTCCATCGTAAATTGTTGAGCGGGTTTGTCTTTATTCTTCACAAGTTGACTAATCTGATCTTGCATTTCTCAGACCATCTTTTGCAATTTTGCGGTCTCAATTTATTCTTCCTTAGCTACAAGTGTTTCAACTTGATAGTCTCAGGGTAACTTGGCCCCTTGTTTAGCTAGCTCAAGGAAGTACTTTTCTTTCTCTTCTAGGAGAAGGATCTCCATCATTTTAATAAGACCCTTATTAGCTTTGGTAGCATCTATATCATGTTGAGTTATCACTTCATCTTCATTCCCAAGGATCTCATAAATACTCTGAATCTGATCTTGTTGTTGATCATCTTGGTTTTGATCGAATGGAGGAGGATGATAGAAATAGGCGGGTTGTCGATCGCCTTGAGGTTTGCTTCAAGATTGATCATCATTATGGGACTGATTTTGGTCATGTTGAGATTGACCATGAGGTTTCTCATTTTGAGGTTGAGCATGACGGGGGTCATTAGAGGATTGAACATGATATTGATTGTTGTGAGATTGATCAAAGGGTTGACTATACTTGCCCGGTTGGAAATCAAACAGATCTCCCATCTTGTTGTAAGCTTGTGTAGTGCACGAATTCTTAGTGAAATGATATGTCCAATGCCGAAAGGGTGCAGCCACGGTAACCTTTGGTGAGAGAATAGGATCAAAAGATTTAACAAATTCAGATGAGAAGATATCTTCAACAGTATCACTAGGTTCAATGATAGAACTATTCTCAGTAGGATCAATAGGTACGATAATAGGATTAGTCTGAGGAAGAGGTCTTCCAAAGTTGTGAAATAATGAGTTCTCTTGGAAGAATGAGTTGTCTTGGTCTTGAAATGAGAAACTAGGTTGCACTTCAAACAATGGATTAAAAAACTCTTGAAACACTGGAGGTGATGGTTGAGACGGACTATCTTTCAAAGTATTCAATGAGGAAATCGAGGATATCTCACAAAGTTCAGATTTCACAATAGATTCAGGAGGATCTATTTCTTGATTAGGAGGTTCACTTCTACCTTGATCAGGATTCTGAATGGGATAAGTCTTGCCACTTCTAGTCATGACAGTCATAGATGAAGATGAAATGAGAGAGGACTCGGGATAAAGCTAGGCTTGGTCTTTAAGAACAATGCAAAGGAGATAAAGGCTAGAACAAACAAGATGCAAGATGGACCTAGTACGAATTGTCAAAAGAGGTGGCTAGAATAGCCGAGATAAGACTATCACAACATGAGATACAAAAGGCATAAAGAGATAAGGTAAACCAATGAGAGACAACACAAGTCAAAGCAAAGATCGATCGATTCCTAACTCAAAACAACCAGTTTCTGATAGTGAATGACAGGAAAGTAGAAAAATAGACCTCAGATAAAAAGTAGATTAGATAAAAAGTCAAATAGTCAATGGCAAATAGGTCTTTATTTTGGCAAACTAGGCTATAGTCTCGCACGAGAGAGTACCAGGCCGCGCAAGAGAACACCAACCTTCATGCGAGAGAACAAAGTCTCATGTGAGAAAGTGGTCTGAAGTGTGAAACTTCACGCGAGAAAAGTGTAAAAGCTGACAATCTGACATAGTTTTCGAGGTTAAAGTTGAATTTTGAGGTACAACCTAAATTGATGTCTAACAGAAAATCCAGTTTCCTGACAGCTTTAAAGAGTAGTTTAATCAACAATCTCATTTTAGGATTTCAAGCATTCGTTTAAAGACACAAAGGTTCAAATCAAGCAGTTGTGATACAAGAAGTAGTCATTAACAGACCTATCAAGGACAAAGAAACTTGATAGCATCAGGGGAGTCTTTGTTTGATAATGATTGGACAATGTTTAGGACTTGATAACAAACACATAGCTTAGCCCTACAAAAAAAATGGTAAGAAGCCAAAACCTTTGCCCCATTGCTTATGCGCATACGTGCACCTCACACAGCCGTGTCACCCCCTAGAGGGCGCCTGTGTTTTTGGTGTTTCCAAGGACTCAATGGTGTACATTCAAAGGTTACCCTTGTAGCAGGGGCCAATGTCACAACCACCTTCAAGCATCCAGGTGTATGCCTATGATGGGAATCTATGGGAGAGATTCTTCCCCCTCCCTGCACAAAGATTATGACTCCTTTCAGAGGTGAATTGGGTAGGCCACTAGCTAAGGAAAGTTTTTAATAGGCTTCTATTCATGCTAACCTTTAGTGCCTTTGATACAGGGTTGAGGCCTCGTAGCCACACCAACACCTAAAAGTCATACACCCTCGCAAGTAGGGCTAGGAGCGGCATTGCTCAGTATAACAGACAGAGCCTTCTCAAGATGATAGTCAAAGTCTTGAGAAGGAAGCTAACATGGTTTTGGAGTCTTTAGACTCAACAAAATGTTCTTTATTAGAGTGAGGCAAAATCACCGATGATAGGTGCGTACTCACTTGGGTCATTCCTGGAGGTTCAACTTCCGGCAAGCCCTCTAAAGGTGACACTGGACTTGGTTTAGATTCAGGGGTCAGATTTTCTGGTTCTCCCAAAGGGAGAAGAACATACTTCTCTATCATGTTTCCTCACCCAAACACATTAAGAAGATTCCTCACCGAGTTAGCTTCACTCCACCACAACTACAAGCTTTTGGGTTTCTATTTCTCTCAGAGAGAGAAGAGCATAATCCGCTGGCTAATAGAAGAGTAAAGATTCACTAACTTTCTCCGCTTTCCCAAGAATTTGTCATATTAGTAAGATCATTAGGATTTTGGGTTCATTCATGGTCATCACCTCCATGTAATGAAGAGCCAAAGTCTCTACTCACTATCAAAATCCTTAAGAAATTTTAACGGAGCCCTATTTAGACTATGTGAATGAAATCAAGAAACAAACACAACGTTTTAGCAATTGTTCAACTATCATCCTACAATCAAACCATTAGCATGTTTTAAATTCTTGGTCAAATGTCCTGCAGAAAACTGTTATGCTGTAAAAATAACAGAGAACTAATAAGCAATAGAAAATGGGAAACTGTTAGAAATCTGAAATTGGAAAGATAGAAACTAAAAAATCTGAAGCACTGTGTTAAAATCTCGCATGAGGAAGTACTCCACAGCGCGTGAGAAAGTGTAGGATGCCGCACGAAGGCACAAAAGCTCACACGAGAGAGTGCTATAGGGAGTGAAATCTCATGCGGGATGCTTTGGATTCTCACACGAAGATCCGTACACAAACAATATGGACGCATGGTAGAGCTTGAATTTCTTGTCAGAAAAGATGAGAATGAGGCCAGAAATTAAATTTTCTGCCCCACGGTGGGTGCCAAAAAATGTGTGTGTCTGAATGTGGACCTCTAAATCAGGCACAAACACAACATAATCATTGCTCAATCATGAGATGGCGAGTATGAACATGAATTTTCCATCTCACAACATCGATTGAATTGACCTGTTGCCTCCTATGTGGATGGGGTGTTTAATTACTCTCAGAATGAGAGCCAACAACCATGAGACCAATCCCACAACAGAGGATTTTCCAAGAGCTATGAAGATGAGTAAAACTAAAATTAAACTAAGATGAATATGCAATTTAATCTAAGAATTGAGATGTAATTACTAACTTGAAAGAGATATGAAGTGCAATTTTAATCTAAATAGCTTAAAAGAAATATGATACTAAACTATAAGTATGTAAGCAAATTGATCTATTATAACAATGCAATACTATATTAAATGAGAACTTAAACTAATTGCAAATGAAAAGCTTTGAATAAAGTGAGACTAAAAATTGCTATAGTTCAATTACTCTAAAAAATTTCCCCCTTTGAATAAAAAATAGGTTCATTAAATAGACAAGCCCGTGAAGAGGACAAAGGGGTTCTTGATTTGAAACTCCTGACCCCTCGTTTCCATTTGAGACAAAAATGCAAGAATTACTTAATTAAAAGAATGGAAAATGCCACACACGTGACCTTTCAAATATTATGAATTATTAATTCAAAAAAGAGTGTCCATTCGAAAAACAAGTAATTATTAATTCCTTTTTATGGGTAATTAGCCAAATGGGGTGGATTTAATTTAATTCTAAGCACTTAGGACTTAGGATTAAATTAATTATCATAGGGGTAACTTAGCTAATATAAGTCGAAGACTTTAGGAATTAATTTTGATATTTGATTAATGCAACTTATGGTCTTTGCAATTGACATCAAGTCGAATTAAGTCAGGTAGGAGAGAGAAAAATTGCTTAGGAAACTAGGACTTTGGAGATGTAAAATTGAAGATAATGCACCAAAATCAATTAAATTTATTAGGTGCCAATTTTAGGGTATTATAGGGGCAACCCTGCATGTCTTTTTAGCATGAGTCCTATGCAATGCTGGTGACAAGGCCTTGTGTTCTTTCGTAACCTTGGCAGGTCTCTAGCATTGCTATATCAAACTAGGTTGTGCTCTCTAAAAAATCCAATGCATGGAGCCCCCTAAATCCCCCATCCAGCATCATATAGATTAATCTTGCATCTTTCATATAGCTGCATCTTGCATCTCAGCATCATATTGCATTCATGCATGTTTTCTCTTGGAAGCTTGGTTATTTATCTCCCCTTCTTCCTTCCCCTTCTCCTTTTGTTTCCTTTCGAGAAAATTCCCCAAAGTTTCCTTTTTGCGTTATTTTCTCAAGGGGGCACAACCCCTTATTCCTCTAAAATTCTAGCCTGGGGCATCTTATTTTCTTGTCTTTGACGCCATGCCACTTGTGACATCGCATCAAAGAGGGAAAAAATGTAGACACTTAAAAATCCTTTAGAAAATAAAGTATTTTTATTTTCTGAAAAATCCATGATTACATCATCATTTGTTAATTAATTAATTATTTAATTAATTAATATATTTTTATGCCATTAATTTCCTTTATTTTAATTAAGCATCTTTAATTAAAAAATCTTTCCTCAAACCACTTAAATCAATTTTAATTAATTTTCCTCTCTTTATTGAATCAATATTCAATAAATGATGTCACATTCCCTAAATAAAATTTATATTTATTTAAAGCCTTAAAACCCTAGAATCTTCTAACCTTTCTTAAACCCTTTTAAACTTCCCTAAACCTATTTAGGAGATGTTTCCTACATTTCTTAGCCTAATCTAAGTCTCCTTGACTTTCTAGTCAAACCCTCCCCCTAATGAGCCTTACAGAATCATTTAAGCCTCTTACACACTCATTTAAGGCTCTTACAGCCTCATGAATGAAATCCTCAACCCAAAAGCCTTTGAAATAAATAAACATTTATTTATTTTGTAAACTCTTAAATATCCTACAAAGCCCTAGACTCTTCTAGAAAGTCTTCAATCCTTATCCTTGACCTTACCTCTAACCTTGACTCAACCTCCTAACCCAAGCCCTTCCCAAATCCTCTAAATACTCCTTCCAATACAAAATTATTAGCTTAGTTTTTATCTTCAATGCATTGTTATCATGAGCATTTTTAGCTAGATCATCTTAGCATAAATCTTAATTGTTAGATTTCTTCATATTCTTCATGTTTTCTAACACATCCTAGAATAGCTTAATGGATTAATATTAGTTCATATTTCAAGCTTAATCTTCATTTATGCATCACCACAAATCCCTCTCCATGCGTTTGAGAGCACATCCACATCCCTCTCATTGAAGAAAATCAAACAATGTTGTATAGCACTTGTTTTAGCGACAATCTTGAGGTGGCTGGGTTTTGTTTCCATTGTCTTAGCTTTTTATGATTCTTGAACATGTTAGATTAGTTTTAACGTTTGAGTGTTTTAGCCTTTCAAGATAGGTAACAGATTCCAAATTCCCTAGCCTACAGGAATATGGTGTTAAGGGTTATTGGTTCAACTCAGAAAATGGTAAATCTATAACCGATCTGATTAACAAGTTTTAGTTACTTCAAAATAAGTAGATCAGTTTTCTGTTTGGGAAAATAAAAATATGAAATAACCAATCAATATAAATGATGATTTAATTGTTGTAACCAATTTTTTGTGTAACTGATTATGGAAGATAATTGGTTCTAAAAGTTATGAAATTATTCATGTTTTTAAGAATATCGGTTTGGCTGAAAACAAATTTGTCTTAACCAATTAAGAAAAATGATGTTCCACTACAAATCTTTATTTATGGGAACCAAAATTACTTGGAAATTGATTATTTAAAAAGAAAAAAGGGAGCATAAGTAATAGTTATCAGTTTTTACTATGAATCTTCAGCAATGACAAACCAATTTAAGGAAGATATCAATTTTCTGCAAGATGGTAATCTGTCTAAACCACCAATTTTGATGATGGGTTGTATATACAAACAAAGGAGAATCGATTTTAAATCAGTTGGAAGTTATTGATTATATTAATTAACAAGAACCAGTTCATAGGCAGAGACTAAAATAGAGATTGAAAGTGTAGACAATTTGAAGAGATCAAACATATGTAAGAATACTATCAATGTGACTGCTGATTGGAAATAAGGCATTCAATTTACAATGAAGATATTTGATAGATGTTGATTCAAAGACAAATTAAAAACTTGAATGTTGACATTTAGAAAATGCTGACAAAGTTATACAGAAAATCTCAAACAATGACACTAAGAAGTAATGAAGAATTGATTGTCCAAGACATCAAGGTATATCTGGTTTGTTTTCTATTATTTGCAAATGTTTATATCATACCTGGATTACATTTGGTTCTACTTCAGATGCATTTAAAGTTTCAGTGACATTGTTAAGGTGCTGAATGATTAAAAGATACATGAGTTAGTTATATGAATAAGATATATTCAGATTGTGAACACTGATTACATTCATTTGCAGAGAAATAAATTGATTATAAATCAGACAGTAACGTGATACATTGTTTGATCAAATTTGAGACCATAACATTGTACATTGTTTGATCGGATTTGAGTCAGTAATATGGATCATTATGTAATCAGTTTTTGTGTAGTGACATGAATCTTCTATTGATCAAATTTGAAATGTATATGCAAATTGAAAAATACTAATGGTTGTGTTCTTGTAGAGATCATGAATTGTGATAGATTTTGATAATATTATGATTTATCATTGCAAGTCTGATTTATGTTGCAATATGGTGTCAATTAGTATTGTTGTAGGGGTCCATTGCAAATGAATGAATGTTGCAGATTGTAGATACAGATTTGGAATTGATCATATTTTGAATTACAAATTTTGGAATTGATAATGTTTATTACTGTAGATAGTCTATTATAGGAACTTTGGTTGCTACAAGAACTTCAAAGACATCATATGCAAAAGGTTACGATATCATTGTCTTAAAATTGAACATGCATGTTTGAATACTCATGTTATGAGCAGATGTCTGACAGGGTTGTGAATATAGACTTGAATATCTTATTTATGTTGCATATTTGTGCTTTGGCATGTTTGTCATGAATATTACAAGAATGAGTAATCACAATGAATATGTAATGTTACAAGAAATGAAAGACATCATTTTGAATATTATTGATGAGAACGGACTGTGAAGGGGATAATCTTAGATTCCTTAACAATTTTTAACCTTCAAATATTCTCGATAAATAATCCATGCAATCATATTTAAACATTTAACCAACCACAATAGTATCATTAGAATATTAGTAAATAGCATGCAAAACATTCAATCACACATTAATACTAGTATTTAACGTGGAAACCCAATTTGGGTAAAAACCACTGTGACAATTGTCACCCACAAAATAATTCACTCTTCCAAAGTGAACTCAATTAAAAGCCTCAATTGCTAGATGTGACCCTGTTAGGGGATTTTTACCAAAGATCAACTAGATCTGTCACCCTATAATGAGTGGCCTTATTAGAGGATTTTAGAACATTCGTTAGAATATCACCTTACAAAGGATTTAGAGATTAGGACTGTTAAATCCACTCGGTTAAGAGATTTTTTGCTACAATAGTTAGAAAGTAACATTGAATGATCTGATAAAATATGCAACTACCTTTGCCTGTTTAGATCTCCTTTCTTCTCATTTGTTCTATTTAAGCTCTTCCTTTCTGGTTGATCAATACACACACTTCATCTCATCACTTTTCTTCACTTCATTCACACATTCTTTCAACTATGTTATGCTTGGTACCCTTCTTTTCCAATTCGGCTATCTGCTTTGGATATTAATAGTTCAACAACAACAATAGTATCAGTATCAACAACATGATCATCATGATCATCCTTTATATAGATAATTTTTGCCACTTAATCCTATCACTTCTTAGTCTCATCCATTCAATCAAATCTGTAGCTCAGTAAAACATTTTATGATTCTTGTCAGCTGTACCTTTACCTTGGAACTTGAACTTTTCTTGGATCTCAAACCAATCACTAAATCTTCAACATTTATTTGTACCTAACGATTCTAATCCGTTGATTTCATTAAGTGACTTTTTTCCTTAGAATCTTCAAGATCAATCCAGATCTTCACATGATGTTGTATTTTACTTGATTCCTTGATTAACTGACCAACTTCATCTACTCAGTTAACATTCACTTAAGTAACTATGACCCACCAATATTTTTACTTACCGACAACTGTTTCCATCTTGGTAGAACACACTGTTTCTTTGTCTTTTCACTTTGCAACTTCAATCCTTTGTTAATCCTATCAGCAACAACAATAGTATTAGTATCAACAACATGATCATCATGATCATCCTTTATATAGATAATTTTTGCCGGTTAATCCTATCAATACTTAATCTCATCCATTCGATCAAATTTATAGCTTGGTAAAATGTTTTATGATTCTTGCTAGCTGTACCTTCACCTTGGAACTTGAAATTTTCTTGGATCTCAAACCAATCATTAAATCTTCACCATTTATCTGTACTTAACGATCCTGATATGTTGGTTTCATTAACTGACTTTGTTCCTTCCTTAGAATCTTCTAGATCAATCCAAATTTTCACATGATGTTGTATTTTACTTGATTCCTTAATTAACCGACCAACTTCATCTACTTGGTTAACATTCACTCAGTTAACTATGATCGACCAATATTTTTACTTACCGACAACTATTTCCAACTTGGTAGAACACATTGTTTCCTTGTCTTTTCACTTTGCAACTTCAATCCTTTGTTACTGAAAAACATAATTGACTTGTGCATCATTTTAATACTTTATTAAATCATGTAAAATAATCAAATTGATATTACCTTGTCATAGATCAATTCAAAAATTGCCCAATTAACCTCACATACTTAACATCACTTCTTTATTTCATCTTCGGTCTTTAACAATCATTTCTTTCCTCAACATCACATATTTAAAATTGATATGGCAACTTGAAATCAGTAAGTCAACAGGTTTGTCATCAATGACAACATAATAAATGATCCAATCCTTCTACACACCTTTCATTACTTAGTTAACCTTGTTCATTCTTAGCAACACAGTGTCAATTGAATAACAATCTTATTAGTGTAACAATCTCATCAGTTGTGATAACAATCTCCCCCTTTGGCATTGATGGAAACACAATTTATATATCTCATCTCATATCTGAAATATACCATTGAATACCAGTAATTTTCATTCTTTATAATCTCCCCATTTGTCATATCTCTCCCCCTTTGGGTCACTCGAATTCCTTCAATAGTTCTTCTCCTAATTCATTTGCTTCCTGATCATTCTATTCTCTCCCCCTTTGACAACAATGCCAAAGGTACTTGCAAAACCTTAATTCTTTTAGTTGTACCTTGTACCTTTCTTGTACCAATTACTTCTATTTCCTCACATCTTTCTCACAATCTTTATGCTAGTCCTAAAGAGTGAACATCTGCATCAACTCACAAATAGATAATCTGATAAAGCATGAATTGATACAACCTACATCTTTTTCTAATGAACATTTGAGAGAGGAATGACCCCTAGTTTACCTCTTAGGTACTCAAAAGTATCCTTAGGTAATGACTTTGTGAATATGTCAGCAATTTGTTCCTTAGATTTCACATATTGTAGCTTTACTTATTCTTCTTGTACTTGTTCTCTCAAATAGTGATACTTGATTGATATGTTCTTTGTCTTGGAGTGCATCACCGAATTCTTTGAAATGTTTATAGAACTAGTATTATCACAATAGATTGTAATAGGACCATCTATCTCATCTTGTATCCCTTCAAGTAATTATTTTATCCACACAATATTAGAAAAATTGATTGCAACAACAACATATTCTGCCTCAGCAGTTGATTGTGAAATGCAACTTTGTTTTTTTCTTATCCATGTCACTAATCTTTCTCCTAAGAAGAAAGCTCCTCCACTTGTATTTTTCCAACCCAATCAACATTAGTATACACTTTCAATTTAAATTCTCCATTCTTTTTGTACCATAAACCATAGTCCTCGGTTCCTTTCAGATATCTAAAGATTCTCTTCACAACAATCATATGTGTTTCTTTAGGATTAGATTAAAATCTAGCCACAATTCCAACATCATGAGAAATATCTGGCCTACTATGAACAACATATTGTAGTTTACCGATCATGGATCTATACAAAATTTTGTTTACCTCGATAGAGTCATCTTCCTTTGGCATTTTACATCCGATAATCATTGGTGTACCAACCGACTTTGAGTCTTCCATCCCAAAAGTTTTCAGAATCTCTGATATATTTTGACTGTGTTATGTATGTGTCATCCTTGATCTGTTGAATTTTCAAACCAATGAAGAATTTGATCTCTCCAATCATTGAAATTTTAAATTCTCCTCATTTCATTAGCAGATAATCTACACATTGTTTCATTTCATCCAAATATTATATCATCAACATTTTTTTAGCAATTAGTACCTTATCTTTGGATTCACTTTTCAAGTACACATTAATGTTGTCACTAGTTCTAATAAAACCTATTCTCATTAGATATGAGTGGAGTCTTTCATACCATGCTCAGGGTGTTTGTTTCAAATCATACAGTGCCTTGTGAAGTTTACATACCGCGTCTTTCTTTCTTTTGTCAACAAATCCCTCTAGTTGGTCAATGTACACTTCTTCTTCCAACATTCCATTAAAAAATGCAAGCTTTACATCCATTTGATAGACTTTGAAACCTTTGTGAGTAGCATATACTAGTAAAATTCACACACCTTCTAGTCTAGCAATAGGGGAAAATGTCTCACCATAGTCAATACCTTAGTCCTGAGCATATCCTTTGCATACAAGTCTAACTTTATTTATGACCACTTCTCCATTTTCATTTAGCTTATTCCTTGAAAATTCACTTTGTACCAATAACATTTTTATCCTTAGGTCTCGATAGTTATGATCAGATATTGTTTTTTTCAATCTGATCAATCTCTTCTTTCATTGCATTGATCCAATCTTCATTTCAAGTGCATCCTTAACTAGTCTAGGCTCAAATTCATAATTCAAACATGTTTTTTCTATCAACTTACTTCTTGTCATGACTCTTGCATTTTTGTCTTCAATAATTTGAGTCGGTGAATGGTTCTTTCTCACATACTTTTCTAGCACTGGCTCAATTTTCTGTTCTTCAACATTTTCATCTCTCGATGAGGGCTCAACTAGTTCCTTGGTTTCTTCTTGTAGCTTGGGTGTAGTACCAAAAACTCCTTTCTATACATATACAAATATTTGATAATCTTCTAGTTCCTTTTTGTTATCTTTTTCATTTCTTTCTGCAAACTCATCAATCCTTCTATTTGTACTTTCCACAATTTTTTTGGCAACCTTATTCAGACATTTATAAGCTTTTCACTTTGTGGTGTATCCTAGGAATATACCTTCATCTCCTTTTGAATCAAATTTTCCATTCTTAGTATCTTTCATAATGTAACACCTACTTCCAAAAAAATTAAAAGTAGCTAACATTTGATGTATGTCCATACCAAAGTTCATAAGGAGTTTTATTTGTACCTTTCTTCAATTGTACTGGGGTGAGGGTGTAAATAGCAGTACTAATGGCTTCTCTCTAGAATGTTTTTGTAACCTTCTTCTCAATCAACAATGTTCTAGTATAATCAACTATTGATTTGTTCCTTCTTCTAGCTATGTCATTTTGTTATGGAGTTCTCAGTGCAAAAACTTGTCTTTTAATTCCATTCTCATTGCAGAAGACAGTAAATTCATCATAGTTAAATTCACCTCCTCTATCTGATCTTAAACACTTTAGTTGCTTACTTGTTTCCTTCTCAAATCTTGCCTTATACCATTTAAACATTTGAAATGCATCAGACTTTTCTTTTAAGAACATTACAGACATCATCCTTGAGTAGTCGTCAACAAACAGAATGATATACTGATCACCATAATAACTTTGTGCTCTCATAGGGCCACAAAGATCAATATGAACTAATCTCAATATACCATTAGATGAGTAAGACTTGCTTGAAAAACTAGTCATCTTACCAATCTAACATTCTTTACACAACTCTATTAGGCTTTCTTAATCTCGGTAGACCTCTGACTTTATTTTTCTTACTAACCTTGTTCAAGTTATCAAAATTTACATGAAAGAGTCTTATGCCATAACCAAGCATCTTCATTTCTTGCAAACAAACACACACACCCATTAGAGTTTAGATAAAGTAATTTACCTTTAGATTGTTCACCAGTTCCAATCAAATCTCCAATGACATCATAGATCTTTACTTTTGTGTTCTAAAACTCCAGTCGCTGACGAGTGTTATTCAATTGTGCAACACTCAACAAGTTGTATTTTAGTCCTTGAACCCAATAAGCATTATCACATTTAATCTTTTCATTCATCATAATGGACCATTTTCCTTTAACAGAACATGGAGCATCATTTCCAAATCTAAGCAATCCTCCATCATATTCTTCTAAGTTCTTGAACTTATCAATGTCACCAATCATGTGATGTGAACAACCACTGACAATAATCTAAGGGTCGGTTTTACTCACTTGAGAAATAAGATTTTTTGCATCTTCACACCTTTCTTCTTTCAAGTCATCCTTCATAGAAACATAAAAAACTTCCTCACATTCTTCTGTGTCATTAGATTCATCATCAATTATTCTTTCCTCAGCTAGGTAGCATGATTTCTTTCCTTTATCCTTGAAGTCTCTAAACTTTTGGTATCAGTTCTCCTTCTTGTCCTTCTTATCATTTTGTAGACACCTAAAAATCCATCTGTCAATTAAGATTATTTTAGTTGACAAAAGATCGGATGACATCATCATTTATTAATTAATTAATTATTTAATTTATTCATTCATTTTTATTGTCATTGTCCCTTCTATTTTAATTAAAGAATATCTCCCAAAAGCATTTAAATCCAATTTGAATGATATTCCCTCCAATTTATTAATTATTTAATAAATTATCCCTCAAAATCCTTTAAATAAATTAAATATTTATTTAAAAGCCTAAAACCCTAGAAATCTTCTAGAAAACCCTAAACCTATTCTTACTTTCCTAATCCCTGCCTAAACCTGTTTAGAGGGTGATTTCTAACCCTCTTAGTCTAAACCCTCATCCTTTGACTTCTGGTCAACCCTCTCATTAATGAGCCTTACATGCTCATTAATGGCCCCTTATAACAGCCTCATTAATGGTTCTTACAGCCTCTTAATAAGAACCCATGTCTCTTCTTCCATCTTGGCCCCCTAGCACACTTCCCTAGTGTTTCTCACACATGTGTGAGCAACCCTTAACCCTTATCCCCTTGACCATACCTCTAACTGTTGTGGTCCCACAACCATGCTCCCCATTGTGAGGCTTTTTTAGCCTCAGGGCCCCCCCTTCTGCTTTCTGCTTATTTTGTTTTTGTCTTTAGTTTTTTCCCTTAGTGTTTTTTGTTAGTTTTCATCCTTTTCAGCCTTGTCAACCTGTTGCACTTTCAGATGTTCGAAAGTGTGAAAAGGCCGATGGAGCAAGTAGTGCCTAATTTTTAGGTCTTTCGACTCTAAACCCTTTCTAGACCTTTCAGAGGTTTGACTCTCGCAAAGGAGTTGGCCCTTCAGGTTTTTCAGCCTTTTGGAGGTCCGACACCCCTGAAAAGGTCGAAAGGCCAACTTTCGGGGTGCTTATGTCAGCCACCCCGGTAGCCTATAAAAGGCGCAAAGGGTTTTCAAAAGCTCACTTTTATGCCCTCTCTTTCACTATTTCAGAGCTTTGGTCGTGTGCTTTCATTTATTGCTCGTGTTGTCACCTTTTATTGGTTGTCTTTGAGTCTTCAGTGCTTGTTTGAGGTTTGTCATCCTTTCTTTCTCTCTTTCCTTCATTTTCTTTCATTTTTTCTACATTTTCGGTCTTTAGGTTAGATCTTTTGGTCTATCGGCTTGTCGGCCCTGTCCTTTAGAGTCTAGGGTTTGTGTTTTTTTTCTTTGAGTCAGCCTTTTTGGCCATAAGGATTGTCAAGGTAGTCACCTTGCATCCCTTGGTGAGTTTGTGGTCAAACTCACCGTCGGACTCATTTTTTGAGTTAGACTGTAAACCCTAGTTTCGGACCTTCAGGGTCTGAAACTTTTGGAGCGCTCCAATCTACAAAATCCCTAAGTGCTCTTCTAGGATTTTAGCATTTCAATTTTTTTGCACACCGAAACATCCTTCTCCTCTGAAATGCTAAAAAGGAATGATAGACCCTGCCAGAATCTTGTGTATGTCATGGCCTTTCAGCCTTTCAGACACAGAAGATTTTTATTCTCTGACTCACTGAAACACTTCACAACCTTGGTAACCACATCAAAGCTCTTTTCGGGGTTTCAGGGTTTTTGGCCTATGAAGGTTTTGTTCCTCTGATTCACTGAAAAGGGGGTTCAAGTGAATCAAGATTTCACATTCTCATCCTTTTCGGCCTTTCAGAGGTCTTGCACCCCTGAAGGTCCGAAATGCCGAAAATGTCTTTTATGACCCCTTTTAAGCTGAAATTTGTCAGTATGTTTTGTTTATGGATGAGAAGGTAGTAGCATCACCAGCAATGAAGTATCAGTTCAAAGGCTATCATCCATTGTCTAAGGTGACCAACTTGCACGTAGGAATAACAGAAACAGATATTGGGAATGTAACCTGGAATGAATACTTGAACAAGTGTGCACAGCCAGTGGGGTACTTAGAGGACTGCACTTCATTAGTCCATTTCTCTCTAGTGAATGTCATAGCACACCCATTTTTCATTCAATCGATAGAACTGATCAATACACTGGCTAGTAACTACGTGCCAGATGATCGCATGGTCAAGAATAGCATTGGAGAAGTGGTCCTGGACTTGAGGCCCAATAATATTGAAGATGTCTTCCACTTACCAAGGGTGTAGATAAGTTCTTTAATTTCAATATCAACAAGGGAATGGATTTTTACAACAAGGACATACAGAGGACTCACAACATTGTTAACAATGAGTACCTGATGCAACCATTGTCGAAGAACAGATTGGATAGAATTGATATGAGGAGAGGCTATATGAAAGATGATATCTAGGAAGCCATAACAATGATCAATAGGGTGTACGGGCTGCCTAAGTCCCATCAGCTAGAGCCTTGGATGATCTTCCTAATCCAAAAGATAAAAGAAAGACAAGAGAGGTTCGATTGGGCCTCCATTTTAAGTGACAATTTGGATGAGCAATTGGTTCGGGTTAAGACAGACCCTCATTTTTACATGACCTCATATGTCATGTATCTACTAGCCACCAGGGAAATATATCCAGGATTGACCAAAGTTGGAGCCATCGGAGAATAGAATACATGGCCATTTACTTTGTATCCTCAACTAGTGAGGAAGGACTTTTACACACACAATAGCTCAGACTTCAGAATAGTAAATGATGCTTTCATCTTTGCCATCATACGCTCCATTGAAGGAGACTATGCCAAAATGCTATATATCAAAGCAACAACTAAAGTAAAGGCCATTGGGGCTTTCTACATACAATTTCAGACCTTCACTTACATTTAGGTGGTAGGAAGCACCCTGGCACCGAAGAATCTACCAAGGTACCCTTCTGATAGAGTAGTCCTCTTAGAGATTGTAAGGCAGTTATCTGATGCCCATGAGCACATCAAGCACAAGAAGAAGCATTGCTGGGATTTTCCTATTTCCATTGGCCCCCACTATGTACCAGACATGAAAGTCTACAAGTCTTTGAGTGGAGAATGGGATGAATTCCCTCTGTTAACTTAACACCTAGTTAGGCCTCACTTTGATCCCATTGGTACCTATAGCCACATAATGGGAAGATAATATGTTCATGAGCTGCATATTGAAGACCATTGGGCTAATTATGGAGATGATTATGAGGTAAGAGTCCATGACTATTTTCAGATGAGTCTAGAGCTGGCACAGGGTGCACTTTTGTTAAGGATTCTGCAGAAGGTAGTAGAGGCTGACTCGGATAAAATTTTGGATTCCATATACAATATGGACAAGGTGTTCACAAGGGCCATTCTAAATGCAAAAGTGGATCGAGATGAAAATGATAGCATGGATTTTAGAGCCCGGCATGTGATTAAGCTGACTAAATCCTAGATTGCTTGTCCTTTCCCAATGCAAATGCTCCCCATGAAGCAACTCCTAGAGAAACCCTCTCATGAAAAGAAGAAGAAGGGAGAAAAAATACCGAAACCATAGTTCAAAGAGGTTTCTCCTTTGAAGCTAGAAACTGTATACTAGCATCAGTGCCCCACTGCATATGGTTCGGCCACACACTCCAAGAAGGTAAAAACTAGGATGACCAGAAGTATTGCACCGCTAGAAAAACCTTCACCTAGTGACCAGGATTCTCCAAGCTTGAGGAAGAGAAAAAAATTCAAGATCATAGGGCCTAAGCCATCTGGAGTGATCAAGGGTCATGTGTACAAGAGGAAGAGAGGTTCAATGCCCACATAAATGGATACACTAGTGGAGGATGATGAAGATGAATTTGATGATGTTCCATTCAGTAGGAGGACCTGATCTACAGGATTCTTGAAGAAAAGGAGCATAGTGGATGATGATCCTAAGGGTGTTGAAGGGGCTACACAGGGAGAGCTAATAAATTTGGATTCCCTCGATGATGACTAATTCGACATCTCAAATTTTGTAGGGTTGCATGGTTTCAAGGAGTCCAAGAGACAAGCTCCTATGCAGTTTACAAGTCTTTTCACTAGCTTGGGAGAGGACACCCAATGGGAGCCTCAGGGACAAGATGATGTGGGGATAACCGAGGCCCAGAATGAAACTACAGAGCCAGAAAAGGAGTCTTCTATTGGGGTCACCTCAGAAGAAGATGTAGCTAAATAGGTCCCGTTGGATTCATATATTCCACCTCCACCTCCACCTAAGCCTTCAACTCCTCCTACAGTTCTACTTCAAGAGCCTCCCACTACCCCACTTTCCGCTCTAATACAAAACACTTCATTGCCTCAGTAACCTTCTTCATCCCATGTTCCCCTTTCGAATCCACCTCCACCAGCCCATTCAACCAATCCCCTTGTATCTCTTACACCTCTCGCACTCAAAATTCCTCCCCAAGTTCATGTGCCCTTACCATGGGTCCATAGTGAATCAATGCCTTAGAGCTTGTAGGAGCAGGAGAAAGAAGTAGAAGTCACTGGCGGAGAGAAAATGGAAGGAACTCATATAGGATCTAAGGAGCCAGATGACAAGGGAGAATCATAGGCAAAAGAGGAGCCACATACTGAAGAAGAGAAGCCACAAATAGACACTAAGGGACAAATAGCTGATGAGCAGCAAACTGCTGATGAAGAGGAGCATGAATAGGACATTGGGAATGAGTAGGAAACTGGAGAAGAAGAAGAAAGTCAAGAGGAAATAAGGACAGAACACCTAGCAACTTCTTCCACATTGGCTGCTCTTTATGAGCCTTTGAATGCATTATCAAAGCCCACTTGGCTCACTAAAGAGGTACAGCCAAGAGTCAAAGTGTACATAGATGATGAGGTTGATGTGACCATGCTAGGGCATGCTTTCCATCAAACAACACCAATTCCCCAAGCAAGAATGATGTCTTATGTCACTCAAGACCAAATGGGTAGATGGAAAGCACAGGTGGCTCTCCCCATAATGGATATTAGTGTAAATGAGATCACTCTGAATGACTATGTGTTGGAGGAGGTAGATTTAGGGGAGCCCACTAGGGAAGGTAGAAAAACCTTGGCTACATTGGGATTGAAGCATGCTTTAGGCTTCATGGATAAAGACGAAGAGAGGATAAAAGCTCTAGAAGAGAAAAATGAAGCTATGAAGAAATTCATTCTAAAGACAGCAGGTCCAATTGACCCAAATAACCCCGAAGCCTCATTACAGGATATTTTGGAGAAGAAGGGGGATATAGATACAGATGTTCCACATTCTTTTGTGCAGGCTTGTGCTAGTGGAAGCTTGATTTTGAGCAGTTCACTAGCTTATCTCTCAGGAGGATCCTAAGGCCCTTCTAGAACATTTTGGCAAGAATAATTTCTTTGGTGGAGATCATGAGTGAGGAAAATGGTGTAGAGGAAACCATCCTTAACTGGCAAAAGGTGTTGGATGAGCTGACAAGCATAAGGAAGCAGTGCTTCTAGGTATTGATGGAAATATATGAAGGAACAGAGTTGGATAATTTTGAAGAGTGGATCCAAGAGATAGCTACGACATTGGCTATATTCAAAAATGTTCTCAAGAAGTTGAACAAGAGAAGGGATGATAGCACATTTTTTGCAAAGGAACTGGAGGATTTCTTTGAAGGCTTGGATCTAGATTTGTTTGATGAAGATGATGATAAGACTATGCATTCAGTAAATGACATCATCAATTAGTACCTAGGCATACTTTGAGGGGTGAAGACTAAAGAAGACCTCCAACAGATGTTTTACCAAAAGGAGGAAATTTAGAAAATGCTATCTAGTGAAGAAGAAATAAAAGCTTTTGCACAGGAACTGACCAACTTCTGAGATAGGCAGCAAGAGAACCTTCAAGGAATTAAGATGTCAAACTTTGATGAGGTGCTGGAGATAGTAGATAGGTTCAAGAAAGCACATCTAAAAGTGCCTCCCAGCCAGTAGGCCTCCAGTCTAAAATCTGCCAAATTTTGTGTACAGAAAATCTAGTTTTGACACTTAGCCATTTTTGTAGAGCTTGATTTTTGGCATTTCGGCCATATGGGTTTTTTGGCCTTCGACAAGTCTGCAAGTCCAAAATTTTGGAGATAAAGGACTTGGTACTTAGTCAATTTTGGGTCTTGATTTTTTCAGACCAACTGTCAGGATTTGGGCATTTTTTGGCACGTTTGAAAGTTAACTCCAATTATCTTAGAGTTCACTTTCCAGTCATCTAGGCTTCCTTTTTCGGATCGATTGTGCATGATTTTGGGATCTCTTCTAGTTGGGTCCACGTGGAGAAGCCAGAGCCAAAGATCAAGGGCAGAAACATGAAGATTATCAAGAGCATGCACAAGTTCCAGCTCCGTTTTTGAGTTGTTTAATGCCTGATTTATTCAAATCTTTGTAATGCACGAGGATTAATTCCATCCTAGGATAGCTTAGCTAAGCTTTAGAAGTAGTTTTTTTAATGCAAGCTTTAATTTAGATTTACTTTCAAGTTTTAGTTGCAGCGAAACCCTAGCTACAAAAATAAGAGCGGAGCTCTATAAATTATAATAAAATGACGTAATGAGGGTCGATTTGATAATTAATATAACATATACAGTTGTTTCTTCATTCATGGTGTGATTTATCTACTATCTATGCAAAATTTATGAATGTGTGAATTGCTCATTCATTATTTCAAAGAGCCAATTGGTTGTTTAATGATTTTAATTCTGCGATCTTTTAGTTTGGTGTTTGTTGGTATTGCATTGCTGCGTTGTGATGAATTTCTAAGAAGATTGTTCTTTAGTGCTTGAAGATTAACTTATCTGACATGTGCACACATCTGGGGTGGCTTCGTGATTTCATGAATTTTTTCTTATCATACGTCTACATTTGTTTGAATCTGTTGATGATTGCATCCATTCAGCTAAAGATTGTGACATTATCTGATCTCTATTTTGTGGGTTTCTTCACCTTCTTGGTTATTTAATTCACATGGTGGTGTGATGCTAGCATATGTCCATTAGGTTCCTTTTCAACAATTCATTTAAAATCTCTTGTTACCCTATATCTTCTAACCCTCCTTGCAAGTTACTTTTAGTAGATTAATTAAATTAGCATTGCTTTTCATTCTTAAATCTGAAAATTGTATAAAAAAGAGAACTTTTGGTTTCCTAAAGTTTGTTTTACAGTTTCCCTTGAGAGAAGAACCAGCAAAGGCCTCCTGGTTAACAAATTCACATTTATCTTCCATTGAGCTATCCAAGCGGTTGAGACCCAGCTAGAAGGAACCTTGAGATTGATTATGTTAGTCTTCCAAGAGGGGAAGTTGCTCGCACAAATTCCTAGTCTTTGTCTTCATGTAAAAATGATGCTCAATAGAAGTGGCACTAGAAGGAGGGCCCTTGAAAGGGACATCCTAGAATATTGGATTGTTCTGTCCCAAGATATTTCAATGGGTCCTTAGATCTTCACCCAATAAAGGGGAGTTCCTTGAACTCACAGAGTTTTGCAGACCCCGTAGTAGCAAAACAAACCATGGAGAGGATACTTTGGATCATCCGAACCTTCCTCTAATTCCAACCATTGCTTCCCCACCTGTTTCTCCTCCACCACCAGCTCCAATGGCCTTTTTTGCAAAGGCTCAAAGTTCACCATTGAACTTATAGGGATAGCTCCATCAGCTACCCAAAAATCTTGAGAAATTTTGCCCACGTTTCATCTATGGAGAATCCAGGATAGCGGAAGAACATGTTAGCATGTTCAAGGAATTATGCAATCGAAAAGACATTTCTCGTCAAGATGTCATGTTCCACCTTTTCCCCTACACACTAGGGGAGTTTTCTTATAATTGGTATCTGAATCTACCATGAGGATCCATTGCTACCTGGGGGGAATTTGAAATGAAGTTCTTAAATCAATTCAAATTGTATGTAGATCCAGCAACTCTTCATCACCAATTCATCTCAGTGAGAAAAGACCTCAATGAATCGATCACTATGTTCAATCACTATTTTCACAAGATGTACGAGAAGCTTGAATCTCTATACACTTTTTCATTCAGCGTTGCCATATGTGTACTTGCATGCCTTAGACCCACTAACGTCTATATTCTTGAAAAGGCTGCCTCCAAGAGATATTGACAATTTGGAGAAAGTGTGCAATGAAGCTATCATGTTCACCCAACAAATGGACCCACAAGTGGGTGGGAATTATGGCATCCCACCAACATTGGAGAATGCTCTTGCGACTAGTCCATTTGCAGCAAATAATCAACTTCCAATGCAACAAACCCCAAGGATCAATTTGGTACCAGCTCTGTATGTTGTTGCCCCACCACTGGCCATCACATACCCAGGATATAATACACACAGGGCTACCTTGTGTGAACAAAAGGTCGTTGTCCAAAATGAACCAGATCAAGCTCTAGTAAATGAGTTAGATGCCATGAAGAAGATGATGTCCTAGTTGACTAGAGAGATCACCTGGATGAAGCTCAACCCAACTCTGAATTAAGGGAACCATCCATGGCCAGCTGCTCTCTTGAATACCTACTCTCAAAATCAGAATTGTAATTATGGCAATTACAGCAACAACAATAATAACAATGGAGGAGGTTATGGGAATGGCTCTCAAGAAAAATAGTTTGGCCAACAAAGGACAAATAGGACATGGAACATGTGTCCAAATAATGGTAGTATCCCTGTGGATAATGCCAATTTCTTTAGTTCATCAGAAACTAGCTATGCCCAAGGTCCTAGCATGCACCAACCAAATTATGAATATAGGGGGGAGTTTGACAATCAACAAACTCAGGATCCTGAGAGTTTCTAGGCTCATTTTAGTGCCATGGCTTTTGAGTCATATGATCCAAGTTTAGATGGAACTCTGATCAATAATGCTTCAAAGGTAGAGTTCATCTTCCCATTCAACCAAGAAAGCCAACCATAGTATTCTGAAGTCCATGCTTTCCAGAAAAACAACAGAAATACCTATAACTTGAGAAGCTAAAGAGAGCCTTTGATAGATGACATTCCTCCAGGGATGTAGCCCACTCCACCTGATCCAAAGGTTAGTAATAATCCTACACCCTCGAGGGGGCCTGATGCCACTGTTGTTCAGACAACACAACATCAACCTACCGTATTGAGAATCCAGTCTGGGCCACTGAGAAATACAATGCAGTAGAGGAACTGAAGAAAGTTAGAATGAATATGTTGATGTATGATATGTTGTAGAGTTTTCCCACTCAAAGAGAAGGTCTCCTGAAGTCTTTGGATCATTCCAAATCAGCCTCATCTAGCAATAATGCCAAGAATGTGTCCAACGTGAATGTCGCAGAGGCAATGTCGACTATGTTCAAAGATAGGGTAGAAGTGCCCCCATTCCTACTAAGCCTTAAAATATTTGGAAAGAACCTACATAATTGCTTAATTGACTCTGATGCTTCGTGTAATGTGATGCCATTGTCCATATGTCAAAAGTTATTAATGAATCCTCAGCCAACTAACCTCGTGGTGACCCAGCTTGACAAAATGGAAGTCAAAGTCATCGGGGTTTTGAAGGACACACGTATTCAACTGACAACCAACCCTAGGATCCAAGATTGCATCAATGTTCATGTAGTAGACATCCCAAAAACTTATGGCATGCTGCTTAGCCGAGAATGGACTCGATCTTTGAGAGGGTGGTTCTCCACAGAATTTACCCAACTTTGGTTGCCATGGAAAGGGCTTAATAACCAGATCAAGATATATGCAGAACCCAAGCTCAAACAAATGATAACCTAGTACAATGCCCTGAATGAAGTTTTATTCTCACAAGCTGATCTAGGAGTATACCGTTTTGACAAAGCATTCGCATTTCAGCTCAAGGAAGAAGAAGACTTGAATAGTAGCCCTATTTAGGGGTTGATAGATGTCCAAATCCTCCAAGAGACTCTCATAGAGTTCATAAATGGTATGATGAAGAATATGAGGTATCTGAGCCAAGATGTTGATCCCAACATACTAATGCTTCCTTGGTATTGTCATCTTCATCAGACGAACCACTCAGAGTTTACATGCCAAGATTTCCAAGAGGTAGTGGTCCAATTTATGAACCAGATATCAAATGTATCCAAACATCCCCAAAATATGATGACACATTTTAGTGAGGAGGATTCTCCCCTCAGTGAATAACCTTAGGGTCCTATGATTGAACGCTTTATAAAAGAGGAGTGGAGCTCTTCTGATGATGGTTGCCTGCCTCCATGCCATGAGGTTTGGCATGATGTCAAGAACAAACAAAGGATGAAGTGGGTTCCACTTTCAAAAAGAGAAATCTTAGATGAAGGAGAGACAAAAACTCCAAGTAAAGAAGGCCTATCATCACTTACAGCCCCTACGGGACCCCAAACTAAGGTACCTATGCTAAAAGTAATCCCGGAATCCCAAGTCAAAATATCTTCCAGCAAGAATCATTCAGTATGGAAACTTTGGTTTGATGGCTCTAAGTGCAAGCTGGGAGTAGGAGCTAGGATCGAATTAGTTAACCCTCATGGGGGTTCATACTATGCTGCCTACCAGTTGCAATTCTACTGCACTAACAATGTTGCCGAGTATGAGGCTCTAGTCCATGGTCTCCTCCTGGCCCATGAAAAGAAAGTGAAAGCAATAATAGTGGATGGTGACTCACAATTGATAGTCCGGCAGATCAAGAGCCAATATTCCTACACCGACAAATGATTGGTCTCATACCACAACCACATCTAGGACCTAATCGAAGACTTTGAAGCCTTTAACATTCAGAGCGTCCCAAGAAGAAAGAATACTATCGCCGACACTTTAGCAATGTTTGCAAGCTCCCTACAACCAGTAGAGAAATCCAAATTGAAGAAATTATCTATGGAACTGGTGGCTGTACCGGCTGTCCTTGACAACATCAAAAACTTCCAGGTATTTCAAGATGATCAACAAATCTTGGAATTCATTATGAACGCAGGGATCTTTGACAAGTAGAGCATTGATGAAGAAGAAGATGAAATAGAAGAGTCGGATGACTTAGGGATTTTGAACTTGAAAACAAATTCTATTCTAAAGGGTATGGTAGCTCTAGAGAGAATTTTTGATAAAGATGAACATGCTCAAGAAAGAGGGAAAACACTAGTCATGGGTGGAGATGATTGCGAGCCCTACAACTTGGGTACACAACTCAAACCTAGGGAGGTCCGTATAGGCAAAGTTGGCACACTAGAGGAAAAGAAATAGATGGTCAAGTTACTCACTAAATACAAAGATGTCATAGCATGGTGCTATGAGGATTTGAAAACCTATGACCCTAGTTTTATTGTCCACAACATCCCGCTAAACCCAGATGCAAAACCTTTCGACCAGAGGCAAAGACCAGTGAACCCTGTGATCGAGCCAATGATTCAAAAGGAGGTGCAAAAGTTTCTCGATCCCAAGATAATTTTTCCCATTTGGCATTCAACTTGGGTTGCCAATCTTGTCCCTGTAAGGAAGAAAAGTGAAGAGGTCCAGCTCTGTGTGGACTTCAAAAATTTGAATCGGTCCTCTTAGAAGGACAACTATCCTTTGCCTTCTCTAGACGAAGTGTTACAGGTGGTCAACGGTTCCCAAATGATGTCCTTTCTTGATGGCTACTCAGGGTACAACCAAGTGATGGTGAAGGAAGAGGACCACCTAAAGATAACCTTCACTACAAAATGGGGGACATTTGCCTATCGCCGCATGTTGTTCGGTCTAATCAACACAGGAGCCACTTTCAAATGGGCTATGGACAAGGCATTCAAGGGTCTGGTCAACAAGTACATTGTTATATATATGGACAACCTCACCATTTTATCCAAGAATCGGGTGGACCACATCAAAGATTTGTGAAAGGTTTTGAAGAGGTGTTGACATTATGGGATTTCTTTGAATCCTAAGAAGTGTGTCTTTGGAGTGACTCAAGGAAAACTTCTCAGGCACATCATATCTAAGACAAGCATCTCAGTTGGACCCAAGAGGGTTGAAGCTATCCTCAAATTGGTTCCACCCAATAGTAGGAAGGAGTTGAAGTCCTTTTTTGAGAAAATCAACTTTGTCCAGAAATTCATCAGTGGGTTTGTAGAAATAGTGTGTCCTTTAAATGATATGTTGAAGAAGGATGCTAAAATTGAATGGAACGCCCTAGCTAAAGAGGCCTTCAAAGAAGTCAAGACATCCATTGCCACTGATCCAGTCTTGGTCAATCCTAATTATCTTCTACCATTTAAAGTCTACTCATTTTCTTTAGAACATTCATGTGCAAGAATCCTCACGTAGAAGAAAGAGTGTGAAGATGAATGACCGATTGCTTTCATGAGCTGCCCACTAAAGAATGTAGAACTCAAATATCCTAGTTTGGATAAACAATCTTTTTCCTTGGTCAAGGTTGTCAAGAAATTCATACATTACATACTTTGGAGTAAGGTCGTTGCTATTGTTATGGATCCAATAGTCAAATCCTTACTAATGCAAAATGAACTTGGAGAATGAAGAGGCAAATGGATGGCAATATTGTAGGAATTTGACATTGAGATCCAACAGATGAAATTGGTGAGAGGCCAAGGCCTCACCAAGATGATGGCTGAAATGGAACAAGGTTTGGTGTACCAGGTGTACACCAATGAAGGAATAGTCACTAACATATGGTATCAAGACATAGTCTACTACTTGCTACAAAATTTTTGCCTAGATGGATTGAATGGTTCCCAGCGGAGAGCACTTAAGAATAAGAGTAGTTCATACATGCTAAAAAATGGGAAGCTCTATAAACACAATTATGACGGATTGTATGTATGATGTTTAGATCGAACAGAAGTTGAACTAGTTCTCACATAATTTCATGATAAGTATGGTATTGGGCATGGGTCAGTAGAAGCTACAGCTCATCAAATACTAAGATTTGGCTATTACTGGCCAACTTTGTTCAAAGATACTCACAAGCACATGTGCTCTTGCCATGTTTTCCAAACTATTAAGGAAAGACATCTAGCGATGCCCTTACAACCGGTATATGATGTACGTCCTTTCACCCAATGGGGGCTAGATTTAATGGGAATGATCAATCCCCCATCCTCGGTAGGCCATCGATACATCTTGACTACAACTGATTACTATACACACTGGATAGAGGCACAGGTTATGAAAAATTGTACCACTGAGGTGATCACCAAATCCCTAGAGGAGTTCATCATCATGAGGTTTGGCATGCCTTTTTTCCTGGTATGTGACAATGGCCCCTTCTTTTCATCTATAAGTCTCATTTAGTGGGCCTTCGAGAACTAGGTAATTCTAAAATTCTCATCCAATTACTACCCACAAGGGAACGGTGTTGCTAAGTCAACCAACAAGAACCTAACAATAGTAATCAAACATCTTTTGGATGAAAATCCTAGAGACTAGCACACCTAGTTGAAATATGCTCTGTGGATAGATCATTTCAGAGTCAAGAATGCCTTAGGGACCTCTCCCTACTAGTTAGTTTATGGTTTCCAACCCATTTTTCCAATGAACCTGAAAATACCAATCTTGAGATTCATGGATCAATACGTCGAGGGTGAGGATCAGGTGTAGATTCACCTCATGAATTTTTTGAACCTTGAAGAAAAATGAACTATGGCCTTGGAACACGTAGCCAAACACCATGTTGTTGTCAAGTGATGGTTTGACAAGAGAGAAACCATAAAAGCCTTCCGAATTTCTGATCTGGTCTTAATGTGGGACAAAGCAAAAGAAAAACTAGGCAGCCACACCAAGTTCCAACGTTCATGGATAGGCCCATTCCAGATCACTGAGATCCTGGGAGAGAATACCTTTCAGATTAGTTCTCTTGACGGAGAATTGGTCTCGTTACTAGTCAATGGACAATTTCTGAAGCATTATTTTGGTTCTGATTGGCCCCTTGTACTTTACTGTATATTCTTGTACTATATTATCTTTTCTTGGTTTTTGTCAATCATGTCATCTGTGTCTATTCTTTAGGTCTTTTCTTGTAGGGGGTGAGTGCTTTAAAGCTTTAGTGGTTTGTTCCAGGTGGTCCAGGTAACGAATACAAGTTTCTCATGGTCCAAAACCTTGGAAGTAGTTCCATTTTGTAATGAGCTGGAGACAGTGATCGGAGGTAAGGTACCTTCTTTTCAGATTTCTCAGGGGAGTTTATCAGGACCAACCATACTCAACACTAAAACCCTACTTAGAAGAAAATCTCGAGCCACAAGCTTCTCAAAATAGGATTCCAATCTACGCTAGGAGATGCCCATGGTCACGAAGGAAGCCTAAAAGTTAGAACCCTTTCCTGACTGAAATGTAGACTAAAATAAAAGAGCAAGAGAATAAAAGGAGGAACGCATAAGGATGAGATAAACAAAGGAATGCTTGAAACCAAGACAACACAGTCTAAGCGCTACTCAATTTTCCAAAAAAGGAATAAAAAAAAAGAGCAACAGATGATTTTTTTACAAAGCTACAAGGAGCATCGAAGCAGTCCACATTCAACAAAATTTTTTGATAACAAGATGCTTCCAAAGGGATTGGCTTGAAGCTGAAGTAAATTGAGTCTAAGAGCCCTCCTATGAAGTCTAAAACTTCTACCAAAGCTCATCTGCAATTGGGAAAGGGTGACTTTAACAACCTCTATCGGGGCTATTAATGCCTACCTGGCAATAGAGCAAGGTTAAGTTGACTTATGGCCGACTTTGGATTAGTGGGCAGTGATCTGGCAATGACAGGGTGATCACTAGTGAGAACTTACGACAAGGGGTTCCAAGGACATTTGAACACATGCACACACACACTGGATGTGGATGTTATGATTTTCTCTACCTTGATGACGATAAGAAACATGCTCGATTTGAAGATTGTTGTACTTGGCTCATTGTGAATTAGGATTGTCTCCAGGAGGATTGGTTTTAGGAAGCATGGTTTGTTTCTTTTTTTTTTTTTGGGCTATTTGTTGTGGTCCCACAACCACGCTCCCCATTGTGAGGCTTTTTCAGCCTTAGGGGCCCCCCTTCTGCTTTCTGCTTGTTTTGTTTTTGTCTTTGGTTTTTGCCCTTAGTGTTTTTTGTCAATTTTTGGCCTTTTCGGCCTTGTCACCCTGTCCCACTTTCAGATGTTTGAAAGTGCAAAAAGGCTGGTGGATCAAGTAGCACCTCATTTTTAGGTCTTTTGGCTCTAAACCCTTTTCGGACCTTTCGGAGGTCCAGAACCCTAGAGGTCCAACTCTCACAAAGAAGTCAGTCCTTTAGGTTTTTCATCCTTTTGGAGGTCTGACACCCTTGAAAAGGCTGAAAGGCTGACTTCCAGGGTGCTTACATCAGCCACCCCGGTAGCCTATAAAAGGTGCGAAGGGTTTTCAAAAGCTCACTTTTACGCCCTCTCTTTCACTATTTCAGAGCTTTGGTCGCACACTTTAATTTATTTCTCATGATGTCACCTTTTGCTGGTCATCTTCAAGTCTTCAGTGCTTGTTCAAGATTTTTCATCCTTTCTTTCTCTCTTTCCTTCATTTTCTTTCATTTTTTCTTCATTTTTGGTCTTTAGGTTAGATCTTTCGGTCTGTCAGCTTGCCAGTCCTGTCCTTTAGAGTCTAGAGTTTTTTTTTTCTTTAAGTCAACCTTTTTGGCCATAAGGATTGTCAAGGTAGTCACATTGTATCCCTTGGTGAGTTTGTGGATGGTGACAAACTCGTTGTCAGACTCATTTTTTGAGTCCAATTGTAAACCTTAGTTTTAGACCTTCAGGGTCCCAAACTTTTAGATTGCTCCAATCTACAAAATCCCTAAGTGCTCTTCCAAGATTTCAAAATTTTGGTGTTGTCGCACACCGAAACATCCTTCTCCTCTGAAACATTGATAAGGAATGATAAACCCCACCAGAATCTTGTGTATGTGGTAGCCTTTTGGATGCCAAAGATTTTTATTCTCCGACTCACTGAAACACTTTGCAACCTTGGTAACCACATCAAAGCTCTTTTTAGAATTCAGGGTTTTTGGCCTGCGAAGGTTTTGTTCCTCCGATTCGCTGAAAAGTAGGTTCAAGTGAATTAGGATTTCACATTCTTGGCCTTTCCAGCCTTTCGGAGGTCTTGCACCCCCGAAGGTCCAAAATGCCAAAAATATCTTTTATGACCCCTTTTAAGCTTAAATTTGTCGGTATGTTTTATTTTCTAAGTTTTTTTTTCTCCCACTATGTTACTGATTCATGTCTTGTCTTCTAATGCAGATATGGATGATAAGGTAGTAGCATCACCAGTAATGAAGTATCAGTTCAAAGGCTATCATCCACCCTCTAAGGTGACCAACTTGCATGCAGGAATAACAAATACATAAATTGGGAATGTAAGCTGGAATGAATACCTGAACAAGTGTGTGAAGCTGGTGGGGTGCTCAAAGGACTACACTTCATTAGTCCATTGCTCTTTGGTGAATGTTGCAACACACCTAGTTTCCATTCAATTAGGAGAACTGATCAATACACTGGCCAATAACTACGTGCCAGATGAGTGCATGGTCAAGAACAACATTGGAGAAGTGGTCCTGGACTTGAGGCCCGATAATATTGAAGATGTCTTCCACTTGCCCAAGGGGGTAGATAAGTTCTTTAATTTCAATATCAACAAGGGAGTGGATTTTTACAACAAGGACATATAGAGGGCTCACAATGTTGTTAACAATGAGTACCTAATGCAACCATTGCCCAAGAACAGATTAGATAGAATTGATATGAGGAGAGGATATATGAAAGAAGATATCCAGGCAGCCATAACACTAATTAGCAATGTGTACGGGCTGCCTAAGTCCCATCAGTTGGAGCCTTGGATGATCTTCCTAATCCAAATGATAAAAGAAAGACAAGAGAGGTTCAATTGGGCCTCTATTTTAAGTGATAATTTGGATGACCAATTGGTTCAGGTTAAGACAGACCCTCATATACAATACGGACAAGGTGTTCATAAGGGCCATTCTAAATGTAGAGGTGGATCGAGATGAAAATGATAGCATGGATTTTAAAGCCCGACATGTGATTAAGCTAACTAAATCCTAGATTGCTCATCCTTTTCTAATGCAACCACTCCCCGTGAAGCAACTCCCATAGAAACCCTCTAGTGAAAAGAAGAAGAAGGGAGAAAAGATATTGAAACCATAGTTCAAAGAGGCTACTCTTCTGAAGCCAAAAACTGTATACTGGCATGAGTGCCCCACTGCATATGGTCTGGCCATGAACTCCAAGAAGGTAAAAACCAAGATGACCAAAAGTATTGCTTGACCAAAAGCAACTTCACCTAGTGACCAAGATTCTCCAAGCTCGATGAAGAGAACAAAATTCAAGATCATAGGGCCTAAGCTGTCTGGAGTGATCAAGGGTCATGTGTACAAGAGGAAGAGAGGCTCAACGCCCACACAAATGGATACCCTAGTGGAGGATGATGAAGATGAATTGGATGATGTTCCCCTCAGTAGGAGGACCCGGTCTGTGGGATTCTTGAAGAAAAGGAGGATAGTGGATGATGATCCTTAGGATGTTGAAGGGGCTACACAAGGAGAGCCAATAAATCTAGATGCCCTCAATGATGACAAATTTGACATCTTAGATTTTGCAGGGTTGCATGGTTTCAAGGAGTCTGAGAAACAAGCTCCTATGTATTTTACAAGTCTTTTCCATGACCTAGGAGAGGACACCCAATGGGAGCCTCAGGGACAAGATGATGTGGGGATAACCAAGGCCCAGAAGGAAACTACAGAGCCAGAAAAGGACTCTTTCGTTGGGGTCACCTCAGAAGAAGATGTACCTACACAAATCTCATTGGATTCATCTATTCCACCTCTACCTCCACCTAAACCTTCAAATCCTATAGTTCCACTTCAAGAGCCTCCCACTACCCCACTTTCCACTCCAGTACAAAACACTCTGTTGCCTCAACAACCTTCTTCATCCCATGTTCCCCTTTCTAATCCACCTCCACCAGCCCATTCAACCACTCCCCTTGTATCTCCTATGCCTCCCCCAATCAATATACCTCCCCAAGTTCATGTGCCCTTACAATGGGTCCACAGTGAATCAGTACCTCAGAGCTCGTAGGAGCTGAACAAAGAAGCAAAAGTCACTAGTGGAGAGAAAATGGAAGGAACTCATATTGGATCTGAGGAGCCAGATGACAAGGGAGAATCATAGGTGGAAGAGGAGCCACATACTAAAGAAGACAAGCCACAAATAGACACTGAGGAAAAAAGGGCTAATGAGCAGCAAACTTCTGATGAAGAGGAGCATAAACAGGACACTGGGAATGAGCAAGAAATAGGAGAAGAAGAAGAAATTCAAGAGGAAATAAGGATAGAATGCCTAGAAAATTCTTCCACATTGGCTACTCTTTATGAGCCTTTGAATGCATTATCAAAGCCCACTTGGTTCACTAAAGAGGTACAACCAAGAGTCAGAGTGTACATAGATGATGAGGTTGATGTGACCATGCTAGGGCATGCTTTCCATCAAATAACACCAATTCCCCAAGCAAGAATGATGTCTTATGTCACTCAAGACCAAATGAGTAGGTGGAAAGCATAGGTGGTTGTCCCCATAATGGATATCAGTGTAAATGAGATCACTCTAGATGACTATGTGTTGGAGGAGGTAGATTTAGGGAAGCCCACTAGGGAAGGTAGCAAAACCTTGGCTACATTGGGATTGAAGCATGCTTTAGGCTTCATGGATAAAGACGAAGAGAGGATAAAAGCTCTGGAAGAGAAAAATGAAGCTATGAAGAAATTCATTCTAAAGACAACAGGTTGAATTGACCCAAATAACCCTGAAGCCTCATTATAGGCAATTTTGGAGAAGAAGGGGGATATAGATACAAATGTTCCACATTCTTTTGTATAGGCTTGTGCTGAGTGGAAGCTTGATTTTGAGTAGTTCACTAGCTTATCTCTCAGGAGGATCCTAAGGCCCTTTCAAAACATTTTGGTGGGAATAAATTCTTTGGTGGAGATCATGAGTGAGGAAAATGGTGTAGAGGAAACCATCCTTAACTGGCAAAAGGTGTTGGATGAGCTGACAAGGATAAGGAGGTAGCACTTCCAGGTATTGATGAAAATAGATGAAGGATCAGAGTTGGATAATTTTGAAGAGTGGATCCAAGAGATAGCTATGGCATTGGCCATATTCAAAAAGGTTGTCAAGAAGTTGAACAAGAGAAGGGATGATAGCACATTTTTTGCAAAGGAACTGGAGGAGTTCTTTGAAGGCTTGGATCTAGATTTGTTTGATGAAGATGATGATAAGACTATGCATTTAGTAAATGACATCATCAATCAGTACCTAGGAATATTCTAAGGGGTGAAGACTAAAGAAGACCTCCAGCAGATGTTTTACCAAAAGGAGGAAATTACGAAAATGTTATCTCGTGAAGAAGAAATAAAAACTTTTGCACAGGAATTGACCAACTTCTGAGATAGGCAGCAAGAGATCCTTCAAGGAATTAAGATGCTATACTTTGATGAGGTGCTAGAGATAGTAGATAGGTTCAAGAAAGCACATCCAAAAGTGCCTCCTAGGTAGTAGCCCTCCAGTCTAAAATCTACCAAATTTTGTGTACAGAAAATCTAGTTTTGACACTTAGCCATTTTTGTAAAGCCTGATTTTCGGCATTTTGGCCATATGGGTTTTTCGGCCTCAAAAAAGTTCGTAAGTCTAAAATTTTGGAGATAAGGACTTGGTACTTAGTCAATTTTGGGTCTTGTGTTTTTTGGACCAACTGTCAGGATTTGGGTGTTTTTTGGCATGTCCGAAAGTTAACTCCAGTTATCTTAGAGTTCACTTTCCACTCATCTAGGCTTCCTTTTTGGGATCAATTGTGCATGATTTTTGGATCTCTTCTAGTTGGGTCCATGTGGAGAAGCCGAAGCCAAAGATCAAGGATAGAAACATGAAGATTATCAAGAGCATGCACAAGTTCGAGCTCTATTTTTGAGTTGTTTAATGCCTGATTTATTCAAATCTTTGTAATACACAAGGATTAATTACGTGCTAGGATAGCTTAGCTAAGCTTTAGAAGTATTTTCTTTAATACAAGCTTTAGTTTAGATTTACTTTCAAGTTTTAGTTGTAGTGAAACCCTAGCTACGAAAATAAGAGCAAAGCTCTATAAATTGTAATAAAATGATGTAGTGAGGGTCGATTTGATCATTAATATGACATATGCAGTTGGTGCTTCATTCATGGTGTGATTTATCTGCTATCTATGAAAAATTTATGAATGTGTGAATTGCTCATTCATTATTTCAAAGAGCCAATTGGTTGTTTAATGATTTTAAGTATGTGGTCTTTTAGTTCGGTGTTTGCTGGTATTGCATTGTTGCATTGTGACAAATTTCTAAGAAGATTGTTCTTTGGTGCTTGAAGATTAACTTGTCTCACGTGTGTGCACATCTAGGGTGGTTTCATGATTTGATGAGTTTTGTCTTATCATACATTTGCATTTGTTTGAATCTGTTGATGATTGCATGCATTCAGCTGAAGATTATGACATGATCTAATCTTTGTTTTGTGGGTTTCTTCATCTTCTTAGTTATTTAATTCTCATGGTGGTGTGATGCTAGCATATGTGCATTAGGTTCCTTTTCAGCAATTCATTTAAAATCTCTTGTTACCCTATATCTTTTAACCCTCCTTACAAGTTACTTTCAGTAGATTAATTAAATTAGCATTTCTTTTCATTCTTAAATCTAAAAATCATATCGAAAAGAGAACTTTTAGTTTCCTAAAGTTTGTTTTAGAGTTTCCCTTGAGAGAAGAACTAGCAAAGGCCTCCTTGTTAAAAAATTCACATTTGTCTTCCATTGAGCTATCCAAGTGGTTGAGACCCAGCCAAAAGGAACCTTGAGATTGATTATGTCAGTCTTCCAAGAGGGGAAGTTGCTCACACAAATTCCTAGTCATTGTCTTCATGTAAAAATGACGCTCAACACTAACCATATCCTGAACTCTACTCCTAACCCTAAATCTTACCCTAACTACCCTTTCTAACCCAAGCCCTTGCTCAAATCCTATAAATATTCTCTCTTCCAAGAGAAATTCACCAATTCACATATCATTTCATGCATTGTTATAATGTTAAATTACTTCTAGATTATCTTAGCATATCTCCTAATTGTTAGATTTACTTATCTTTCAAGCTTTATAACTCACACTAGCTTAGATTAATGGATTGAATATAGTTCATTTCCAATATTTTCATATCATTTTCATCCATATCACATTTATCTTTGGTTAAAATTATATTATCATAAGTATTCATAACTCAAATCTACATTCTAGCCTCATTTGGTTCCTTGGGACTCTAGGGGCAAATCAGGTTCACCATACCTGGTTTTCTACCATTATGGGGTATCCATGGTTCCTAAATGATCCTAAACCTTCCTAAACAACATTGGGGACATGATCCTTGTGTTTTGAGAGCACAGCCACATCCCTATTCAAAGAGCAAATCAAACGGTGACAAGGTGCTCCTGTTTAAGCTCTATCTAAGGTGTCTTGCAAATGGTTTTACTATATGTTAGGTATATTCTACTCTCACTATTTTTTTAATGTCTACACATGTTTCTAATAGGTTAGGTTTACTCTGATCACATTTTGGCACGCCCGATGGGACCCCACCACGCTTCACAACTACTTTTTTTAGGGTTTTAAAGCTAAAAACCCACTTTTTTTGGAAATCTCATCTTGTTTAGGGTGAATTATCATATGAGTAAACTCCAAAGGTTTTTTTCTCATATTTTTACTTATCTATACTCATACCAGAGGTTCCCATTACTCGTATGGGACTTTTGTATGTATTTTTGGCCTTTTTTTTAGCCCTATGACCCTATTTGCTTGTACCAGGAAGCAAAGTTACTTGTATGAGCCTCCATCCTAACTTGTATGATTAAATTAAATAAAATAACCTACCTTTTTTACTCATATGATAAATAGGGGGAATTTTTAAGGCCTTACACTTGGGGTTTGGTTGGTTTTTGGGGCTCATTTGGGCCTCCTAGTGCCTCTAGGCTTCAAATTTGCAATTTTTGACTTGGTTTTTTGCAAGTACTCTTTGGAGGGAAATTTGATCACAAAAAAATAATAAGCCTTAAGTCTCATTAACTCTCTTTCATGTTTAGGAACTAGAAAACCTCATTTCTTAAGCTTAAAATGAGCTTTCATTCACTCTTGAATACCTAAAAAGAACTAAATCTGCATATGTTTCCTAAATAGTTCCTAACCAATCCTAAAGTGATAAAAATCACTCATAATGTTTTATTTTTGGCTAAAAAGAACTTCATTCATCCAAAAGTGTTTTAGGGTTTCATGTAATTTGGGAACACTTCAAATTTTGAGTGCTTAAAAAGGACTAGAATCTGCCTATCTTTCCTAAACTATTCAAAATCAATCCTAAAGTTTCCTAAACCAATCTTGATGTTTTGTGTTTTGTTGAAATGAACTTTATTTACAAATATTGAATGTTTTGGAAGTTTTATGAAAGTCTCAAAAGTGCAAAATCTAGGAAAAGTTTCAAAAAAATTAAACTAAACACCAAATCTTGAATGACCCTAAAGAAATGAACCAAAGTCAATATCAAATTCATTTCTTTTGATTCCTAAGAAAATAAATCTATAATTCACAAAGTGAAAATAAAGAAAATTCATTTCTCAAATCAAAGTTCAATTAGGATCCTAAAAAGGAAAACTCAATCTTGAGTGCAAAAGGATAAAAACACTTGCAAAATCTTTCAAAGGAGCTTTTTCTATTTTCAAGGAAAGAAAAAATCAAATCCTAAACATGTGTGTTTAAAGGTATTGACATGGAAATTACTTAATTAATTTGAGAAAAAGAACTATTCATGATGTGTTTCTAGGAGTTCTAAATTTTGCAAAACTTATTTAGACTAAGTGACGTAAAATAAACTGAACTAGGACAAGTTCATTTGTCTTACTTCTAGCAAGGCTTGTCCAAAGAGCTTTGGAGAATGACCTCAAACTAGTACTTCCCCAACTGATATAGAAATAAAGCATTGAGAAAACTCTTACTTCATCCCCTTAAGTTTGGGCGATGCGTGTTGACGGTAGCCCGAGGTAGGTGCATATCCCTACTATTTCAGCATGGTCAACTAGGCTCTTAAGTGAGTCATGCATGTACAAACTGATTGGGAGGATGCCACAGACCAAATCAAACACCTATAAATTAGAGGCTTACTGATCTACTCCCAAAGGTATCAAAATCTTTGTGCAAGGACCAATCCAAGTGGTTTCCCAGATCACCTGAAGATTACTCACCATCTATATTTCTTTTTGGGATACCGAGTTGTGAGAAAAGATTTTGATACTATCTTGTCTCTAGGTAGTTCTTGTTTGAAGTCTTTTCAAATTTCCAACCTCAGTGAAAAATATTTGTTAGAACATACACATTCTCTAAGAACATTATAAAAAATAATTGGTCATCATTTTCTTATATCCCACAAAGTTTCTTTGCCTTTATAGGGATTGATTTCAGAATATCTCTTGACTCTTTTTGTCCTTTTCCATTGGAGACAAATCAAAAATTGGAAACCAAATCAGGAACTAGACAATGTGGGTTATAATGCAAGAGTGAAATAATTTACAATCTAATTCCAAGTCAATCGTCGCTTTGCCAACCTAGAAAGTGAGGACTAGTTTGGCCCATCACATATATATCATTCCTTCAAAATCTCACATCTATCTTAGTATCCTTACATCCTATTTCATCCTTAGTTTCATCCTTGAACCATCGTGCCCTTAGTTTTCATAATAGTTCATCCTCCTAGCTGCACCCTTTCATTATTTATCATCTTCATAAATTGCATCATAGGTAATCTCCTTGGATTGCATCCTATATCATCCTTGTATATTAAGTCATCCTTTAGAACAACATCATTTGGTCATCTTCCATCATCCTCCTTCAACAATCCAAAATCCAAATCCTTTCCTCATCCCATCATCCTTGATCCCTAATCCTGAATCCAACATCCAAGTCAGAATCCATCATCCTTGAACCAAATCTAGTGATCCAAATCCAAACACTTAGTATCATATCTTTTGAGTTGCTCAATCCTTATCCTAAATAAGAAATATCCACCCTTTGACAAAGCATTGTCTAGGGCATCCTGTACTTTTCTTTGTAGGCCTCATCATCTCGAGCAAGAGATCTGCATGCATTGGCAAGGATCACATCTTCTAAAGATCATTAGTCTAGCTTAGGTTGAGAATAAAATCCTCTTTGATCCTACATCAGGAAGAAACAACTCATTGTTGACACTTAGTAATCCTCCACCATCCTTGTCATTCAATATTTCATCATCTCCTCAAACCAATCAACACCCCACCATCCTTCAGTTGTTCTAAATCCTTGCATCATATCCTTAGGTTTGCATAGGATTATCCTAATCCACCATCCTTAAGATTCTTTAGATTAGTATCAACCATCCTTAGAGTTTTTTAGGAAACATCTTGCATCTACCCATCATCTACATCTTCATCCTTAGATCTTCATTTCATGCCTGTTGAGACACGATCTAGGAAGAGAAGGAAGATGGATCCCAATTTGGCAACTAGTTCATCCGATCCCAATAATCCTACCAGCGCGATGGTGACCTATGATCTGTAACCCCCATAGATCAAGAATGTGTGGGAAGATCCAACTGAACCCCCCACGTCATTCTGCATGGAAGCATTCATGAGCCATCCAAGGCATACACAAATGGTAAGTGCAATCATTGATCATATTTGATGAGCTATATTGGAAAACTTTGCACAAGAGATTACTTCCATTCTACCACATCTCCAACCCCTCATCCCCATAAAAACCATCCATATCCCAGCTGAATCCTATACCCCCATCATCCAACAAATCCACAATCCTGACTTGTAAATATATCAGGTAGCCTTACCCATCCCCCATCTCTTACAAAAAAGCTTTGCAAGTCCCACAACATAAACAATAACATAGTCCACTCCCTTTTCTGTCATAGGAACACCACCATCATCAACAAAATCTCAAGCCACCACTCAGGCCCAAAGCTTCACACAAACTCAAGATCCACTTCCCACACAAGCTGCCACACAAGAAGTTTGTCCACTCTCCATGAGCCAAGCAACATCATCCTTTCTGAGGGTAACACAATTATTCCCCTCTTTTACTCAGCAAGCTTCTGCATCAATACCATCCTTTCCGGGGGCAACACAATCATTTCCCTCCTTCACTTAGCAAGCCTCCACATCAGCACCATCCTTCCCATGGGTAACACCAACACCTTCCTCCACCTCTCAATAAGGATTCACCCTAGCATACATTCCACCTCCACCTTTCATTGCCAACACACAAGCCCATCAGATTGCCTTCACAATAGGGATACCCTCAATGAGCCCTTAAAACCCACCATCTACATCCTAGACTCCCATCATCACTCATATATCCTCCACATCATAGTTCCCTCCATGAATAGGTTCTTGTTGGGGACTCACCCAAGCACAAATGCACACCTTGGGTATACTAAACCAATCCCACATATCCCTGACTACAAACCAACAAGTCACTTTCCCTCAAGCAACGCAATAACAACCATCACAACCTTTGCCAGCTTCATCTTTTCCCGCATATACCAACTATCTATCTATACCATCCATCACTTCTCAAATATTTCCACCACCATAACAACAGAGTTTTGCCCATCTCTCCAGCTACCTCGAAAAACCACCTCCTACCACCAGCTTCAAAAAAACCACTCTACCACTCAGCAATGTAGGGATGCATCCCACATACATAAGCCAAGCTCAAAGCCAAGTACATCAAGGCCAATCCTATCAACAAGCTGCACCATTCCATTAGCCTCCTCCACAACAACAATACTTCCCAATGCAACAACAACATCCCATCATCCCCCAACAACAACAAGCATCATCATATCCACCACAACAACAATATCCTATCATCTCTCAGCAACAACAAGCAACTTCGTATCCTCCACAACAATACACTCCCACACCTCAACAACAATATCCTTCCCAGAAACCATCACCCCAAAATCCATTCCAATCCACCTATCTTGTTGAGCAATCTCCATATCCTACTTTGCAATATCCTCCATAAAATCATCCATATTCACCAGCACCATCATATCTTTTCCCAATGGGAGTACCCACTCTAGCACCAATCAATGCAGAATGGGAGGAAATAAAGAATGGTCTTAAGAATCTTAGAGCTGGAATGAAAAGCAAGACTTTCAAATTCAAAGAGGTATGTCCCTATCCCTTTGACAAATCAATCACAATAATCCCCTTTCCCAAACACTTCGAGACACCCAAGTTCAAAAAATATCATGGGAAAGGAGATCCAATTAGCGATGTCAAGGAATTCTATATGGCTTGTCAAGAAGTGTCTTACAGTGACAATTTCCTCATGCGCCTATTCCCCAAGAGCTTGGGAGGAGCCGCTATTGCATGGTTTTACAAGATACCTTATGGGATAATCACAACATATGCTGAACTATCTGAGAAGTTCATCACCCAATATGCCCATAATGTAGAGAATGAGATGTCCTTATTAGACCTTTGCAAATCAAAGCAGAAAGGAGGTGAGAGCCTAGCTGATTACTTGAAATGATGACAAACCCTCACCACAAGGTTATCATATCAACCACCTAAGAAACATATCACCAAAATCTTCATTAATAACCTACATCCTAAACTATCTGATTTCATGAGGATGACTTGTATCCAAACCTACCAAGACATCAAAGGCAAAGGGATAGACATCAAAAGAGGTCTCTTAGACAAAGGCACCATCTGGTACTACAAAGATGATTCACATAGCAAACCCAGTAATGACAAGCCTCGCTACTGGAACAAGAACAAGAATGTTGTCAATGAAGGAGCCACCGACACTAAGAATGTCCAAATTTTTTTGACTGGTCCTACACCAACTCTTGTATATCAACAACAATAACAACCTCCTATGTAGCACTATCAACAAGTGAACCAAGAAAATTAGGCTGATACTATATCAGTTACCCCAACTCAAAATAGGCCTCAAGTCCAGACTCATCATAAATAAACCTTCACCCCACTTCATGAACCCTTGGACGTGATCTTCCATCGAATGGCTAAAGCCAATTTGAATACCTATCCTCCAACTCAAAAATTCAATGATGCAACTCCCAAGTCTACATGGTACAAAGAGCATAAATACAATGATCATCATCGTGTTAAAGGACATGCTACCCTCAAGTGTATGAAATTGAAGCACTATATCCAAGATCTCATTGACATAAAATAGATCCAAGTGGACACACCAACCCAACCCTCACCGAATGCCAATCTGTATATCTATCAAAATGTGTTCCCTCAACACAATTATGGGAAGAACCAAGTCAATACCAATCCTCCACCCTAGAATCAAGGCAAAGCCAAACAAGGAGACCACGCTACCTGAAAAGACTATACTACTATCCACATCGACTATGAAAAAATTGTTTGATGCATAACCCACGTTGAGCCCACTATCAATGTCATCCATGTCAAGAGAGGAGATAGTCAATGTGTTGTTACCACATGAAGAGGCCAGAAATCTATCACCGGTGCTAATCCAAATCCTGCACACAATGCACAATATAACCTTCTAGAACACCTTGGGAATACACCTACCCAAATCTCCATCCTCAACCTTCTCCGGACTACACCCATCCACCAAGAGATCCTCAACTAAGCCCTCCAAGGACATGTCCCTGCAAACATAAATACCATCTAGTTTGAGAACCTTGCGGGACATCTATCCACATCATGTGTACTTTCCTTCAAGACTTCTAACATACCATCCATTGAGCCTGACCATAATCTCCCTCTCTGCATTACCGTCATGGTCAGAGACTTTTCCATCAAACAGGTTATGATAGATAATGACTCAGCCCTAAATTTGTGTATCCTAAAATCATCCAGCAAGTGGGATTCACAAAGACCAACATATCACATGATGTTATCATAATCAAGGCCTATGATAACTTGGAGTGTACCTTAGAAGGTACCATTCTTTTTCCAATAAAGTTGGGCCCAGCAACTCAAGACACCATCTTCCATGTTGTTGATCTAGACCTATCGTATAACATCCTCCTTGATTGACCATGGATCCATTCCATCAAAGTTGTACCATCTACTTATCACTGGTTCCTCAAATTTCTGCATCAAGGTACTAAGATCACTATCCATGCAGATCCCCAACCCTTTGCATACTATCCTACATTGGAAGCTTCATTCCCCCATTACACTCATTGTCCTGAAATGAAAATTGGCACTTCTATTGCCAGCTCATCCTGATCCCATAGGGATCTAGAAACAATCCTAGCCTCCATCCTCTCTTCTATCAAGATCAACAACCATGGCTATGGTGAGTACAACCTAAATGATGCATTTGTAGTAGGGGCCCTACCACTTGATCCACATACACAAGGGCACCCAAGCCACCAAAGAAAACCTACTTCAGCAGATCCTGAAATCAAGCAGTTGGGGCCATTAACTTTTATTTCCCATGGAATCATAAACAATCAAGAGATGGACCCTGACATCAACAGGTGGTTGTACAAATATCCTCCACCTCCTAACACTAAGCTCCTTAGTTATTTCAAAAATAAGTATCCTTCATCGCACAAATATGTTATAGAGCAATGAAATTATCATGGTGGTGGTCTAGGACCAGAAGAAAGTGGCAACAAAGATCCAATAGAGGCCTCACAAAATCCCAAACATCAAGGCCTTGTCTATAATACCCCTCACCTGTGCATAAAAGAACTCAATACTGCAACTGGGGGCACTAGTCCACCCAACATCACCCTCTTGGATATCTAGGACAACCTTGTAGAAATCAAAGACATCCCTAAAGAGGAAGAAAAAAAATACTATGATTACATCTTCGACGATGATACCCTCCAGGGAAATTCTGTCCTCCATCAACTTGCCATGAACATCATTGAACTTCCCCTCATTTATCCCAAACTCATAGACTAGGATCAACCAAGAGTGACACATATCGATGAGTTCCAAAGCACAACCGTACTCCTAAGATTTATGGGAGCATCAGGCCAGAAAATAGATCAAGAACAAGAATCATGTCATATATGCAAGCTTGACCCTAAGGGATACTTTGGGGAAGAGGAAGTCTTTAGCTGCAAAATTGAAAAAGAAAAATAAAAGAGAAATTCCTTATGTGAAAACACCTATGGGGTGTATTCTAACTCTAAAAAAGTAAAAATAAAGGGTGTATCTTCTGGTGAAAACATCTCTGAGGTGCTAGAAGATGAGGACTTGCCTCATCCCCCCATCCATGACTATAGGCAAGAGAAATCATCCATCATCATCAAGGAAACAAAGCCAGTCAACTTGGGCACTAAAGAATACCCAAGGATCACTTACATCACAACATCTTTGACTAAAGTAGAAGAAATGGCTTTCACAATGCTCCTCCAAGAAGCTACCATCAATTTTGCATGGTTATATGCACACTTACCAGGACTTGATCCAAATCTAGTTGTTCACAATCTTGTAATGGATCCTAAGGAAAACCAGTAAAACAAAAGCTTCAAAAAATACATCCTAAGGTAGTCCTATTAGTCAAAGAAAAATTGGAGAAGCTACTACAAGCGAAAATCATCAGAGCTATAAACTACTCAGAGTGGATATCCAACATGGTGCATGTCACTAAGCCTTTAAGAGAGATTAGAATCTACACCGACTTCAGAGACTTGAACAAAGAATGTCTGAAAGATGATTTTCCTTTACCAAACATCGACATGATATTTGATCTCACAACATGCCATGAGATATTGTCACTCATGGATGGCTTCGCAGGGTATAATTAGATCAAAATAGCAAAGGAAGATCAACACAAAACAACGTTCACCACACCATGGGGTACCTTCTATTACAATATGATGTCATTTGGGCTGAAGAATGCAGGGGCCACCTATCAGCGAGAAATGACAATAATCTTCCATGATATGATACACAAGATCCTGGAAGACTATGTGGATGATATCCTTGCAAATTCCAAGACACGATATGAACACCTTGACATCCTTGAAAGCATGTTCAATCAGCTACATCATTATGGCCTAAAGCTAAATCCAAAGAAGTGTGTCTTCGGTGTAACATTTGGAAAGCTTCTAGGCTTCATTGTATCACATCATGACATAGAGATTGATCCCAAAAAGGTCAAATCCATAATGGAAATGCATCCTCCCAGAACACTTAAGCAGCTCAAAAGCCTACAAGGAAAACTAAAATTAGTGTGACATTTTATATCACAGCTGGCAGACAAGTGCCAACCTTTCACGCATCTTCTCCATAAGGACACAAACTTGAAATAGGATCCAATCTTCCAAAGAAGCTTTGAGAAGCTAAAATAATATCTAGCTAACTCTCCCATCCTTGTATCGCCAATCTCAGGATGCCCTCTGATCTTATACATCTCTGCAACCACTATAGCACTAGGGGCACTATTAGCACAGCATGATGACAACAGTAAAGAAAGGGATATCTATTACATCAGTCAAACTCTTGTCATCTATGAGATCAACTACTCACTAATGGAGAAAGCATGCCTCATAGTGGTCTTTTACATTCAAATATTTGGCATTATATGCTTAGCCACACTATCAATCTCATCTCAAAGGTAGACCCACTCAAGTATCTTCTATCAAGGACAACATTAATAGGCCGAATGGAAAAGTGGGTCATGCTGCTAAGCAAGTTTGATATCCAGTACATACAGAGAAAATTAATTAAAAGGCAAGTCATTGTTGATTAGCTAGCAGAAGTACCACTAATAGATGCATATCCACTAATCATGGATTTCCCGATGAATATCTATGCATGATCGAAGAACAACCTCTATATTGGAAGCTAAACTTTGATGGCTCCTACACATCACATGGATCATGGGTAGGAATCCTATTCATCACACCTCAAGGTCACTACATCCCTAAATCATTCAAATTGGGATTCCCATGCACCTTGATAAGATTGAAAAATACAAAGCACTCATCTTAGGCCTCAAAATAGTCATCTAGTAGAACATAACAAAATTGCAAGTATTTGGAGATTCACAACTGATAATCAAGCAAGTCCTAGATGAATTCCAAATAAAGGACGACAAGATTCTACCCTACAAGGAACTAATGGATAGATTGAAAGAGCATTTCTTGGGCCTATAGTTCACACAGATACCAAGGCTACAAAATAAAGTAGCTAATGCAATGGCAACCATCAGATCCCTACTGGAATTCCATCGAGACTCATTGCAGTATGAATTCTTAGTCAAGCGGCTACACCTACCTGCTTATGAAAACATTGATTCATAATTAGTGTGTGTCTTGGTTGGTCCCCATTCCTCATGGTACCATGCCATTCATGAATATCTTAAAATGGTATCATATCCCCCACCTCACAAACACCCAATGCCAAAACCTAATTCACAGAGCATCCCATTACATGCATATAGGCAACACCCTTTATCAGCAAGGATGTCACAACATCCTCTCTAGGTTTTTAGATTCAAACAAGGCCATCCTGGCTTTACAAGAGGTACACGTTGGAATTTGTGGTGCCCACATGAGTGGCATGGTCCTAGAAAAGTATTTTCTTAGAGTCAAGTATTACTGGCCAACAATGGAGCATGATGCTTGTGAATTCGTCAAGAAATTTTTACCATGTCAACAACATGCCAATTTGATTCATGCTCTAGCTCAAGACTTGGAGCCTATTGTGCCACCATGGCCCTTTTCATATTGGGGCTTCGACCTTGTTTGGCTTAATCACTCCCCTTTACTCAAATGGACACAAATATATCATAATAGCCGCAAAATATTTTACAAACTGGGTTGAAGAGATTCTACTCATCCTCACTGTTGGCATTCAAATATCAAGTTCATCCTATACCATATCATTTTCTGCTTTAGAATCCCTTCCACAATCTTCACAGATCATGGAACACCTTTTTAAAACCATCATGTGGATGATCTGTGTGCCAAAATCCACATCCACCATCATTTCTCTAGCCCATACTTTCCTCAAGGAAATGACCAAGCTGAGGCAACCAACAAAACAATCCTGAAAATCCTCAAGAAGGTTGTCAATGATTTTGGTTGTGACTGACACCTCCAAATAAATCCCTCCCATTGGGCCTATCTCACCGCTTATTGCACTCCCACATAGACCATCCCATATTCCCTTGTATATGGTGTTGAAGCCATTCTACCTATCGAGGTCGAGCTCCCTTCATTGTGTGTCTCTATGAAGAACTATACCACAAATGAAGACTATCATGTGGCATGCCTCACATAGCTAGACGTGTTAGATTAAAAGAGGTAGCAATCAAATGATCACTTGGTTTCTTATGAGAGTTGACTCCAAAAGAGCTATAACAAGAAGGTCCATCCTAGGCAATTCCAAGTTAGCGACATGGTCCTCAAAGAAAATTAAAAAGTACAAGCACATCAAGATAAAAAAGGCAAGTTTGAACCTACTTGGTTGGGTCCTTATGTTGTCACAACATGCTTTGGCTCCAGACCCTATCAGCTATCAATGCTAGAAGGTGAGCCCCTAAATTATCCTATCAACATCATACATCTGAAGTGGTTCTATGCTTGAACCTGATCCTATAAATCCATAAAATCCATAAAAATTGGAAAATCCAGAAAAATACCAAAAAATGAAAAAAATGAAAAAAACAAAGAAAAATAATCGTCCAATGGTGAAAACTTGGCAATTCAAGTGCCTTGGACAAGTATGTTGGTGAAAACCTGAAAAAAGACACCATACATAGTGGACCAGGTCATTATCTATCGAATTCCCATCCCCCCCCCCCCCATCCCTACCACCATCCCATCACTCCCAAGGTGTTCTATCCTCAAGCCTATCCAATACAACAATCTAGTTCATATCCCCAATCCTAAGCTTCCTGTATATATCTTGTATAGTGAGATCCTCCTATCCCAATTCCTGAGCTTCTATAAATATCCATTCTTGATATATCCTTGTTCATTGTACATATAGTGATGTCTTGTTGTACATATCCTCGTCAGTCCAACAACATCATTTGATCCTGATAACTTGTCCCACCCAGCCTTGTACTTCAACAACATCTTTTGACAACTATCCTTGACTCATCATTTGCCAACAACAATACATCATTCTCCTCATCACATGGGTCCTTAAGGATGTATCATTCCTCGTGTCTGACCTAATCTTCCATCAATCAACCTAGGATCATGTAGGATGTATCCTTACTCACGTTCTGACCTAATCTTCCCCCCATCAATCAAATCAATCCTCCTCCTTGGCAAAGGACATTTTGCGGATTTCTCACTTTGGTCTTGGATTTTTTCCTTTGGATCTTGTTTATCTTTTGTGGATTCTCATTTTTCCTCTCCTCACGGTTGCCATGATCCTTTATATCATGGTGCGCTTTGAATAAGGGCAATCTGGGGTAAGGTTTTTTTTAATCTTTTGCTTCTTCCTGTGAGTTAGTCGGACATGAACCTTGAATGTTTCACATGTGATCTTCTGGGTTACATGGTACACTTGGGAAGTGTCATTTATTTATGGTTTCTCTAGCATCATTTCTACCATGCCTCCTACTCGATTCATGTGTGATTTTGGGGAAACCCTTGCATGTCTTTTAGTGTTAGTCATCTACAATGCTAGTGACAAGGCCTTGAGTTCCTAGTAACCTTGGTAGGTCTCTAGCATTGCTATATCAAACTAGGTTGTGCTCTCCACATTTACAAAAAGAGCTCCCCAAATCTCCCTCATCTTGCATTCATCCATCTTTTCTCTTGGAAGGACATCTATTTATCCCCCTTTCCCTTCTTTCTTCATCCTTTTCCTCCCCCTCAGCATCCTTTTTGAGAAAATTCCACTAAGTTTCCTCTTTGCATTATTTTCTTGAGGGGGCACAACCCCTTATCTTCTATTCTAGCCTGGGGCATCTTATTTTCTCATCTTTAATGCCACGCCACTTGTGACATTGCATCAAAGAGGGGAAAAATGTAAGCACCTAAAAATCCATCTATCAATTAAGATTATTTTAGTTGACAAAATACCTGATGACATCATCATTTATTAATTCATTCATTCATTTTTATTGTCATTATCCCTTTCCTATTTTAATTAAAGACATTTAATTAAAGAATCCCTCCCAAAAGAATTTAAATCCAATTTGAATGATATTCCCTCCAATTTATTAATTATTAAATAAATTTTCCCTCAAAATCCTTTAAATAAATTAAATATTTATTTAAAAGTCTAAAACCCTATAAATCTTCTAGAAAACCCTAAACCTATCCTCACTTTCCTAATCCCTCCCTAAACCTGTTTAGAGGGTGATTCCTAACCCTCTTAGTCTAAACCCTCATCCTTTGACTTCTGGTTAAACTCCTCATTAATGAGCCTTACATGCTCATTAATGGCCCCTTACATCCTCATTAATGGTTCTTACAGCCTCTTAATGAGAACCCATGTCTCTTCTTCCATCTTGGTCCCCTAGCACACTTCCCTAGTGTTGCTCACACATGTGTGAGAAACCCTTAACCCTTATCCCCTTGACCATACCTCTAACCATACCCCAAAATCCAACCCTAATCCTGACTCTAACCCTAACTACCCTTTATAACATTGTTTATATGTGGTGTCATTTTTAGCTTCCTTTTATCCATTGAGCTTAGTTTCTTTGATGTTGCATGCCATGAGATTGCCTAATCATTGGGAGACACTTTCAATAAGGGTTGGACAATTCTACAAATTGAACAAGCTCTTGGAATATCCCCTGACCATTACAATGCCAACTTCTTCCTCTTTCATCACTAGCGTACTTTATGAATCATAAAGATCAAAACCATGATCCTCAGAGGCACCCTATACCCCACCTTTTTATATTTCCTCTTGATTACAATGTAATCTATTTCCCATGGATTTAACAATGCTTGGTCAAATTACATGTCACTTAACACAAAAAATTGTTTGATCATTTTCTCACATTGTAGCTTCCATTTGCAGACCATGTTGAGAATCACATAAAAAACTTTCTAAACATTCGTATTCATGCCCCACTCCATATTTTGGGTAAATCTATATTTCTCCAATAATTTGTCACCTTTGACTAGGTGAAGCTTTGGTTTTTTTTCTAAAACTAACTACATGGCCTTTCCATAGTTGGTCACTCATTTTTAAAATGAGCGAATTGAGAGCAATGCAGACTTCCATGGGAAGTCTGTTTATACTACCTGACATGTCATAGACCACCAAGTTGTTAGACAGCTTCCCTTCCCTCATTATGTCTTCCACCATTCAAAGCCAATGGAGCTCTACTACCTTATTGATGTCCTTCTATTGAAGTGTTTCTGCAATGATTTTGTGGGGAACCGACTACTATTTTTTTTTATCTACTTTCCACACCTACAATAAAGTGGACAAAACTATTTCCATCATGCTTGAAAAATATATTTTTGTAATTATTCATTGCCACAAAATCCATTTTGCTATATTCCAATTCACTCCACAAATTTCCACTCATCTACACCTGAGTAACTGCATGACCTTTCACAATTGAACCAACACTTGTTTACTTAGTCTGTCACAGACTTTGTAGGTGTCATGCTGCTCATCTACCACATCAGATTACTCTTCATGTGGGGAAACTCTTTGCACATTATTCTTGTAGATAACAGTGGAACGATTGTACAAGGAGTCAAGAGAAGGGCACCATTATGTGACTAGGCTTATGTTCACCAATTTGCCCGAGTTAAATGCCTCCAAGTTCTTTGCTAGTATATTGGCAAAATGTTGGGCTATTTCATCATGTAGTGCTATGTAGTGTGAATCATTGTAGTAGCATTTGAGGGCTCAGTACTAAAAAAACAATAATATATGACTAAATGAACTACTAAAAATTGTAGATAAATGACTAAACTTAGTCACATGACCATTAGTAGTTTATTGCTGATCATTTATCTCGCGACCAAATTTATGACTAAACTATTTTAGTCATTGATTTGGTCATTAGTTTGTCATTGATTTAGTCATATATTTAGTCATTAATTTAGTCATTTATTTAGTCATTAATTTAGTCATTAATTTAGTCATATATTTAGTCGTATATTTAGTCATTAATTTAGTCATATATTTAGTCATTAATTTAGTCATTTATTTTGTCATATACTTAGTCATTAATTTAGTCATATATTTAGTCATTGATTTAGTCATATATTTAGTCGTATATTTAGTCATATATTTAGTCATTAATTTAGTCATATATTTAGTCATATATTTAGTCGTATATTTAGTCGTATATTTAGTCGTATATTTAGTCATATATTTAGTCGTATATTTAGTCATATATTTAGTCGTATATTTAATCATATATTTAGTTGTTAATTTAGTCATGAAATGAAAAATATTTTAAATACCATAAATTTTATAATGCAAAAAAAAACATCATATTAAACTTGAACTAAAACATAAAAGAAAATAAAAAATATTAAACATGAACAAGCTACAACCCAGTAAAATTAAAGGATTGTTTCAACATCATGATAAATAAAGATAATCTCCAATAAAAAATTAATACAAATATACATATCAAGTTATAAGATGTCAAAGTTTTTTTTAAGGAAAAAGTATACAGAGCCACAAATATATATATATAGCTAGTTCAAGAGCTCAATAGGGAAAGAACTAGCAAGGAAACCCTATATCCTTTCTCGATTACAAAATCAAAAGAAAAAACCCTAACCAACAGCTAAAGTGGACTATGGAAGAAAATAGGAATACAAATCCTCTCAAAACAAAAACATTTGTCATTCAAAGTATGCAGGGTGCCAAAATATATACGTAATCTATGTCAAAGTTATCTAAGAGTATCTACGTAAATATAATAAAAAATATCAAAGTTGTCTGAAATATAAAGCACTGAGCCAAGATGTCTAACAACTAGTACATGATAAGAATGTTGATCAACTATGTCATTTTTTGTAAATAATTTACTGGCCACCATGTGAAGGCTCCCTCTTTCTCTTTTAGATGAACAACTCCATCTATTTTTTCTTCATAAGAAAGGGGTACATTACTTGTGACCTTTAAAATATTTACATTTGCATCTCTTGTTCCTTTCAAGCTGATTCCACATACAATAGATAGGGAGTGAATCCTCCCAATGCCCACAACATCACCATCATATGGATCCAACACCTGAAATGTATCCCCTTCTTTGAGTTTATCAACACATTTCTGCAAAAAGAAAAAAATAACACATTATATTACGTAGGTAATGAAAGGCCACAAATATAATACAATCATAAGTTTCTAAATAAGAAAGAACAAAATTAATGTCCATTCCTATTGCACTTCTCTTTCTTATGTTCAAGACTAAAGGCAACACAACTTTAGAATTGGAAAAAACAAAGAAGCATTTATAGTTCATCTAAAGACTAAAATAGTATAAATCATCCAAATAAGAGATGCTTTAATCTGAAAATGCCCTATCATTAGGTTAATGATATTCATGAACAACAACTAGAGGTGGAGAATGGCATCCATTAAAAGAATGATCAATAAATTACAGGAGAAATGCCCAGTTTATAAAGAGTTGACAATAGATTTCTTTGCAGTAGAAGAAATTTTCATTAAAACAAGGGAAAAGATCTAAGGCAAAATAAATCTTTTCATTAATAAATTGATATATTGAAGGAAAAGCCTCTTTCTACAAGCATGGACAAAAATGTTTCCAAAGTGAATAATAAATTGAATGAAAGATTGCAGAAGAAGCATATTTCAAGTTTGCAGAACAATTGTAAGAAATAAGAAGTGTGAGTTATCAAAATCTTTTGTTTTTACTATGTCTTTGTGTGAATGTTACTGTGATGGAGCATATGTTGTCTTATTGCTAAGCTCTATGAATGAATGTGCTAAGCATTTAGAGCATATTGTTGGATTTAAACATAACACTGGTAGCATAGAAAATAAGGTGGAATGTTCTTTATAGTTGTAGTTATTGAAGTCAAATTAGTTAGTGAGCAATGAAGAGAAACAATCACAAGCCATGCTGCAACTGATGAAAAAGAACTGACCTCAACAAAGGAGTAAGTATACCACCACTAAAGTCTACCAAAGAGGAAACTCGAGTATATCAATAGAGAAGATTGTGGATCTGTAGATTAAGAGTTGTTGATAAAGGAGATCAGAAGATGAAAGGATGATATGAAGTTGTCAATAGATTGAAGAAGTAATATGGTTGAATGTTGCATGCAATATTATGTTTCTATATGAAATAAATTTATGAGGCCAATAAAGGCCACTAAAGCAAGGATCCCCAAGTACCCATAGTGTGACTCTCTGGGAGGTGCAGAGGAAATACATGTGTCTCACACCTGAACCAAAAATGGACTGGTTACTAAGAGGGCCAAAGCTCATGGTAAGAGCATTCCAATAGCAGCATGGGATTTCCTAGGTTTGATCGCTAGTATTTGAATAATCTAAATGTCAATGCATTAATTAGTGAAACTATGGAAAATAATAAGAATGTAAATTTAAAATTAAGGGGGAGTGTTGGAATACATTAATTTCAACTGTGTTGACATATTACACCATAGACCAAATCCACCATCCAATCTACCAAATCTAATCTAGACCTACCAATATTCTAGACATTTCTATGTTATTTAATGTTGACTTATTATCACAACTACCTTACAGACCAAGGCTTCAATGTTGAGGAGCTCACATTGGTTATAAATACAATGTAATGAAAACTACTACTCACTCCTAGTTGAGTCCAGCTCTATAGAGCTGTAAGAGGTTGTCCAAAACAATAATATGTAATTGTTAATGTATTTTGTCAAGATCTAAAGATCTCCCAAAAGTTTGTGCAATATTGTAATATGTTGTTTAAGTCAATGAAATATTTTTTTTGTGCAATAACACATTGGGTTATTTTTTTTCTACTTTAGTTTTCTCTGCCTCTACATATTGATGGGCAACATTTCAAAGATGCCAAAGAAGTGACATGATTATCAAAGAATCAAGATATTAGTCAAAGATGAAACAATGGGGTAGTCAAAGCATGATAAAATAATGGAAATATAATGATATAAGGATCAAAGAATCTCATGAAACACTAGATGGGTACAATGGTTGCTAAAGAGGAGAGGCATTTATGATGCAATGAATGAGTATAAGAAATGAGAGAAGGTGCTTTCATGAAAGATTAATAAACATTCAACTCTCATTGCAATGTTAATGGCATTGCTAAAGCATCTTGGCATATTGGAGACAAGTATATATCAATGAGTAAAGGGTTTTTAAGTTGGGAGTATCCAGTAAGTTGTATAAGATTGATAGAGGTTTCAAATTTAGTTTAGGGCCCATTTTCTTTACCCTCAATTTTCCAAATGGTATTTCAATAACCAACCTTACATTAGCATTTTTACAATCCATTTTCATATTTAGTTGGCCAGGATGAGAAAACAAAAAAAAAACATAAAAGAACCTTTTTCAAGTTCTTGAAGAGTTGATTCATAAAAGAATTTTGGTTAATTCCAGAGTGTGAGAATCAACATAGGATGTTTGATCCTAGAAAATATTTTCAATATTTTGGTTTTTTTGGGTCAAAGAAGCTGGTATGATTTTTGACATTTTAGAAGACTTATCATTTCAATAGTTGGATAGCTTTAGCCTACAACCACCTCAAAATTGATGCATTATGGATGAATCATGAAACATGTATCAATGAGGGCTCACATTTGGGATCACCTGTGGTGGTAGCATATTCCTTATGTCAGACCTACATTTCACTCATTTCTTGTGAATTGTGTCCATTGTAGGCTTGAACTTGTACAACAATTCCCATATCTAGGAGAATTTCATCAATGTTAGAATGTACAATCTAATTGATATTTGTTTTACCATTTTGTTAAGATTTTTTTTCAGCGAAAGGTTTATTAGAATCATGGTAGTATTGGCATAAGCAGTAAATTTTAAGTTACCTCGCATGTAAGTTGGATAAGGTCATCTTTAGTTTTGTTGTTTTTGAATCATCAAACTCTACTCTTTTCAGTGAAACCTAATTTATAATAGAAAAAAGCATGCCATCTTTTTTGGTTGAATCATAAAAAAAAATGAGTAGGATGTTGATTTATAAAAGAATCAAAGGGTGAAAATAAATGATAGAGATAAGATAGTTTGAATGGATGAGATAGTCATTCAACCCAAACAAAATGCATGAATGTTATGCACTGAACACAAAGATAAGCCTAAAGTTACATGTTGTGAACAAGTCCATAATTGATAATGCACAAGTTTGGAAGAAGGGCATTGTCATAGGTAATTTATTTTGACCAAAGGATAGTATTATGAATATAAATTTGCAAAGATTCAATGAAAAATACCGTTCTACTTCAAAAGAATTTAATGTGACAAATGTAAGTAGTCGGTGCATTTGAAAACTTTGAACACCTATGAATGTAATGGGATAGTCACTAAGGATTTAAGGATGATTTCAAAGTGAAAGCACACTCTCACATGAAATAGAGTCACGACAAAGCCATCAAAGGGAAAACATATGGAACATGTAACTCTAAAAGAAACCATCATGAAAATATTCATCACTATGGAAATTCATTTAGTTTTTAAATGCAAAACCAAATGAAATTAACCATTATAAATTAACTAATAATGCAAGCTTCCACTAAAAATTCTGCAGGTGAAGGAACATGACATTGGTGTTGGAGATTTTCATATATATATATATATATATATATATATATATATATATATATATATATATATATATATATATATATATATATATATATATATATATATATATATATATATATATATTCATCATTGTCTTATTTTGTTGTACAACTACCAGTTTAAATTAACAACTAACAATCACATCTAATCAAGAAAAATTTCACCTCAAGTTTATTATCGCTAGTACTTAAATGTCATGCACATCCTATTTGAAATCAGCATAATCACTATCAACATTGTCTTTTACTTTTCATTTTTCTTTCATATGATTTCTTTGCATGTGGGTTTAATCATGAAAGGTTAATATAAGTCAAGTAAATAATGCAAAAGATATAAAAAATTTCCACAATAACTATTATATTACCTCAACTTAAACACAACTATGATTGAGCTGCACATTCTTGTCCACTAGTTCATCATGATCACTATAGATATCAATAGCTTTGTTGGCATCAAGGTGTTTTTGTTTTTGTGTTGCTTTGATAAAATTGTTCTACATGTAGTTAAAATTGATAAAATCTTGGTAGAGAGGAAAGGTCATAAAACAATGGTTTGAAAATGCAATATCAACAATGTTATGTGTATGAGAATCAATGCTTAAGGATAGTGTTTTGTATATAAAAATGCATAAAGATGTTGATCATAATGATTCTCTCAAAAATGAAAAGATACATTACTATGAGCCATAATTAACTCATTAATATAGGTTATTGCATCAACAATGCTATGTGTATGAGAATCAATGCTTAAGGATAGTGTTTTGTATATAAAAATTCATAAAGATGTTGATCAAAATTATGCTCTCAACAATTAAAAGATACATTACTATGAGCCAGACTTAACTCATCAATATAGCCTCTTACCTAATATGAATTCATGAAATTATGATCAGTCCATGAAGAAACTATAGGCTAAACCAAGGAAGTCAACTGTGAAACTTTCTCAGTGAGACTATGTAAGTGCATCATTATATATTCATACCATTCATTTGAGTTGACATGATTTGTAGAGGCTCTTACTGGGTGTTCCACAGATGGTTGTGAAGTCTCTGTTGACAAACTAGACTTCCACTTCATCCTATTATTAGATTTATTAAGATCTAGTGCTACCATATAATTGACAATATCTTTTGCACCTACTTCTCTATTATTATTTTCCACCTAAAATACAATGTCAATTTTAACACATAGTCAGTTCAATAAAAAAAATTTGAAATAAATAACATAATTTAAATTGAACCAAAAAGCCATACACTTACTCCAAATTTGTTTATTTTGGCCTCTAACCCACCTCGGCCAAATGTATATTCAGCCTTCACATTGTATCTTTCTCTCTTGCCTCTATTGCTCTTTGTCAAATATTCTTTGGATTGCATAGTTTCTTTCAATGATTCCCACTATTTGGGAGATAGAGTGTTGTCTTATCAACTCTCTTTTCACTCCATGATTTATTTTCTACTAATGTATCTAAAATTGTTCATTAGAAGTCTCATCTTGTACTTGTAATATTTTCTCAAGATTTGTCCACCAATAGTGTCAAAGGCATTTTCCATTTTTTGTATAACATTTTCCACATGTTGTGGATCTTGCTCTGCAAAATTTGATTTGCAAATATCTAAATGGGCCCTACATCTTACGCCCAACTCAGAGGCCCACCTTGCAACATTTTTCCCAGTGGGTTCACCATCTCTTGATGCCTTAACCAAGAATGGATTCTTCCCTTCTAATATTCTTTCTTTTGAATGCCTCTTTGTAGATCTATATATATCTTGACTTAATTTCTTTCTTTTAACAAAAGTGAACACATCTTCTATTGAACCACTACCAATAGGTTCACTCTGAGGCACATCAGATGCAAGTGAACTCTCTTCATGACTTTCATTAGGCTGCACATCACCATGTGCTATATTAGGTTCCACATCATCACAATTACCTATTTCACCAACTACATTTGTTGGATCACAAAAGCGTTGGCTTTTACAAACTGGCAACATTGTATCTTTATTTGCTACTTGTTTTTTCTCTTCATTTTCTTTGCACTCTTTTTCTTTCCTGTAAAACCAAAAACAAATATCGAATCATGTCTTATATACATAAAGATTTTGCATATAAAATTTCATTAAATAGTATTAAACAAATAATATACTACCTAGTAGATGTACAACTTGCCTATTTGTCAAACTAATACGTGATAAACATTAATTATTCTTGGTCACACGTTCTTCACAAAAGTGCTCATAATTTGTTAGTGGAATTTTAGCATTATGATCACTATCATCTAATTTGCACCTTAAATTCTTTCTCCTAATTTCCTGATGTCCAAAAAAACAATAATGTATAAATTATCAACTTGATACAGAGATAATAATAATAAAAGAAAGCATCAGTTTTTAGATGTATGAATAACAAATATGGGATATTTAATCGACTATAAACTAGAACAAGATTTAATCAAAGCATTGTATAATAAATGAACCTACTAGATAACACACAGAGAAAGCGATTCAATTTAGGGGTGAATAATTTTTTCAAAATAGGAAAGTAAAGACACATAAATATCATCCTTAAATATTAAAAACATGAATTGTCAAATAGATTTATAAACTCTATTGGAACCTAAGGACACTTCCTTATTAGATATTGACTGTGATAGTCATGTTGTTCTTGCAATGACAAGGCACTGACACTCAAAGACAAGAAGTAGAGAACTTGTTCGACTGTCACTGGAATCCTCCTTCACTCCAGACAAAGATACCATTCCCTTCATGCTATAATCTCCCTTTAAAGTGGTTAGCAACCCCACTCCATAGGAACAATTTAATTTCCAAATAACCACAGAATAAAAGAAACAATAATTTCCAAACACCATCATGATAGAGAAATTTGAAAACAAGAATAGTGAATCATTCATACAAGAATAGTAAATAGTACATGCTACAATTTTTTTATCACAAAACACTACAATGCAAGTATAGTAGCCAAAATCCATACAACTCAAACATATTGATATTGCATCCTCATTTTTATATGAAAACATATTCATATTACATTCGTATAGAAACTTTGTTCAACATCAAATCCCTTACATTCATATAGAAACTTTGTTCAACATTAAAGCTCTAAAATAGGTATCAATCCGAAGGTCCATGTCCTTAAAACATAGAATAGTCTAGAAACAACATAAAATTCTTAAATAAAAGATCATAAAATTAGGCTCATCAATAATCATTTGCATTTCCAGCAAGATCAAAATCTTGATCACTTGTGTCTGCATCTGCTTGATTTTCTTCCTCATCCTCATTTGTGACATGCAATACACACTCTCTCTCTCAATTTATTCATTGGTAATCAAAATCTCTTCTTCAAAAAATCCCTCATTGTCTTCATCCACTTCTTCAAATGTTTCTTGTAAATTAACATATTGTCCATCAAGCATTACACTGACAAATTCCATGAATTTCTATTTTGAACAAGACTTTGTTTGAATGACATATGACCAACCTGGGCTTCTTACATCATCAATTAGAAATGATTGATTAATTTGAAGAGAGGAAACATATGGCTCATCTGTCTCTGATAAAAATTATCGTGTATTTGCATGTATAAATCTATACTCATCAAATTATATTGTAGATAGTTGGATCCATTTACATTTTAATAATATAGGACCATTTTCACCAAAATCCACTTGAATAATTTATTGGATGAATCCAACATTAAATTTCTTCTCAATTTCATGAAGAAATTCAGCACTAATAACACAATAATAATTTGTCTTTCCTTTGTCCTTTTCTTCCACTCTTAAATGACTACCATAGGCCCACATTCTACTAAAACATATAGCCCATATATGTGGAGATTGGGAAAGCTCACTTTACTTTGTTTTTATATATTGATCTTCTTATTTTGCATCACTGATTGTATTAACAATCCATTCTTCAAATTTTGGAAAAGAATCACCTCCAATAAAATTATGACATCTGCACTTTTGAGGTCGATGTTGTATCCAAATTTGATTCTCTTCTTCATATTTTATACGTAAAATAATGATGTACAAATAGTAAGATTAATAATATGAATGTGTAAATTCAATTGAGTAACAAAATTAGTGTATTTTTTTTACTTGCGCCACTTGTCGAATGAAGATGTGTTTTGAATAATAAAGGCACGTATTGGACTTCTTTCTTGATATGAAAGCTTGAAGTGACTTCCATTTCCTTCTAATACTTCACCTGTAACTCTCTCATCTTCATCATCATCCCATAGACGTCGATTGACATTTTTTAAATCCTTCATATATTTTGTGCAAAATTGCATGGCCTCTTGTATTGAATATCCCTCGGACATGTTGCCTTTTGGTTTTTCCCTAGTACAGACATTTTTTTTCAAAACCTTGATATATCATTCTATAGGATACATCCATCTTGTTCTTATTGGACCACAATGCTCTAGTTCATATTCTAGATGTATCAAAAGATGCATAGAAATGTTAAAAATTGTTGGTGGAAATTCTTGTTCCAATAGACAAAGGACTTCAACAACCCCCTCTCTCAAAATATAAAAGTTTGAAGGATCTAATTATACATGTAAACTCATTCTCTTTAATATTAGGCCCAACCTTATAATTGCCAATCTTGGCCCCTTTTCCAAACCTAATATATCTACCACAATAGGTAAAACATTCTTGATTATGACATGATAGTCATGGGTCTTGAGGCCTCTTAAGCTATTAATGTCAGTTTGGCTAATAATGTTGCTACTCACATATCTAGTGGGAAAGTGGGTCTGAGACATCAACTATAAGAATTGTGTATGAAGTTCCTTTGTCTAGACATAAGGAGCACTAGGTTTTCTATATTCTTCATTATCATATTTTTCAACCCAAAGATTTTAACGAATCTTTATTTCTCAAAAGTCTTCACGAGATGAAATAGTATCAAAAGCACCAAAAAGAGTTTCTATAATAGAATAAGCTATATTTTTCTCAGTATGCATAAAGTCAAAAGTATGTCTAATGGCTATATCCTTAAAGTATGACAAATTATACAATATACACAATCATTTTACACCACTTTCATTACATGGATCATATCTACTTCCAACAATCCCATTATTTTCAATAAATGACATTTTTTTTTGTTCATTCTCAACAATGTAATCACCTATTATTAGTAATGGAACTTCACAATTCTCTTCTTGACCATTGAAACATGTTTTTTGTCGATGATATGGATGATCCATTTTAAGGTAAGAATGATGTCCACAATAAACACACTTACACAAACTTATTGAGTACCTCACAAAATCCTTAAATTTGCAAACATGAAATCCATGGTATCCATGAATAGAAAGACTAGACAATGTGCCATATGCAGGGAGATCATGAATTGTAAATAATAAGGAAGCTTGTAAAGTGAATTTAATTGAACGACATCCCTTAAAGACTAGATTGCTTCAATTATGTTCCACAATTCCATTAGCTCATCATATAATGGCTCTAGATAAGCCTCTATTATATATGAAGGCACACTTTTTCTTTCTTGGAATAATCAATTATAACATTAAGAAAAATAGTTTAGTTTCTAACCATGGAGGCAAGTTTTAATTTATTAGAAACACTGGCCAAGTTGACCATTTAGTACTCTGATCGAGAATGGGTTCACCCCATCTAGAGCCAAACCCAACCTTATATTACGAGGATCTTGAGAAAAGTTGGGCCATTTTTTATCAAGTTACATCCATGTCTTAGAGTTTGGCACATGTTGTTTTCCATCAGTGCTCTTATTTTGGGCATGCCACTGCATAAGTTTAGAAATGTCTCCGCACCTATACATTTAGAGTAATCATGGGATTATTAGAAAGTGGCAAAGAACCTTTCTAGGAACCACAACTGATTTCAACCCTTGTCTATACCTCACTTCATGACATTTTAGACATTCACTCTCATTTGCAAGATTTTTATGAAATAATACACAACCATTCACACATGTGTGGATATTTTCATACCCCAAGCTAATCTTGCTGATTTTATTTTTACATTAACTTTGTTTGTTTGGAAATATGGAGTCAGCTAGTAATAATTAACTTAATAATGTTAATAATTGATCTACACTCTCATTTGTCCAACCATGCACCACTTGCAAGTTAAGAATTTGAAGAATTATTGTCAAATGACTTAACTTGCAATTAGCATAAACAAGCTTTAAAGCATCCTCCATTAACTTGGCCCAATCATCATTTAGACCCTCATTTAGCATCTATCAACTTCAAACCCTTCGTCAAACATTTTTGTCTCTTCATATATGTTTGTTGTCACTTCATTTATGTTTTTTGCCTCTTCATCTCTCACAGTCTGCAATTCTATCATATCTTCATAATAATTGGAAGCCCAAGGGCTTATACCACTATGCCCATATCTTATCATATGTCAATAAATCACATTTCTCTTTTCCACCTTTCCACCAAGACAATTTTTACATGGACATGGATATTTGTCAATGTCCCCCTCATCATCTATTCTCTCATCATATGCATGATATTGATCTGTAGTCAACCTATGATGTTGATCCATTTGTAATATTATGCATTCTAATATTAATTTAGTGTCTAAATTAAAGGAAAAAAACATAAATATAAAAATAGAGATGCCAAAACATTGTTGAAAGTAGTCACTTTTAGTAGAGACCATAAAAGAAAGAAGAGGATATAATGATTCATTGTTTTGACGTCTATCTTACATTCATTTGAATTTTACCTAGTGAGAATGGAATATGTCTATGTTTTATGTTTCAAATTACCTCTAAATTTTATGCAAAGAGCCTTGCTAACTTCAAATTTGTTGTAGAAAACTCTGAATTACTTGCCTGCCTTTTCAAAAGTCTCTAAGTCCTATTATCTAAACAAGCTTTATGACCCATGCAAGTGCTTCAATACCTATCCATGAGAATAACAAATGTTAACAACTATGATGAGCGTGTATTAACAACTTATGAATCAAATTTAAGATGAGTGTAAAATCATTGTAACTACGATATCTTAATCATAATCTATGGGCCTATGTTGATCTACAATAAAAGATTGAGCATGTTATACATAAATATAGATCCAAAAAAATTCTTAGTTGATAGTTTGAGTATTATGAACATTTTTGCTCTAACTTTTGTTTAAAGATTAGAAGTGACAACAATGAAATTGATGGTCTGGACATCAATAATATTTTCCACTCAGAGATGAATAATTTATAGGATATTCATAAAAAAATCAATGGAGTGGTATTATGTCCTAAAGCCTCACAAACTAGGCCAAGCCTAAGATATCAAAGTATCACGAGGTCCCAAAAAAGAAAACAAATGCAACAAAACTGCATGGAACCAAAAAGGAAACAAGTGAACAAAGTATCAAACATCAAGACTTAGATATAAAACAAGAGAACTAAAGAGCTAAGAAGGAAATCCTTATCAAAAACTAAAGATGTGAAAGACCTTATAGAGCATTTTATGTATTTGTGGGCAGGAAAAACATAAAAGGTGAAATTTATCCTCTATATTTCTCAATTCTAGTTTGATATCTAGTAGCAGATACTATGCTTTCTCAAAAAAAATTAAATAGGACATAAGATATGTGGGCCCTATCATAGGAAATTAGGATTCTACTAGTAGCTCTCAATTAATTAACATAGGACATGACTAGGATCATTATTCAAAGCCTTGTATTATAAAGACAACCCATGTAAATCTATTGCTCATTTCTACTACAAATAGAAACTATGTTAAGGAATTGTCATTTGTTAACATTTTGGAAATTTAAGAACTTAAAATTTTAAGCCTCAACTATACTATGAAATTCATTAGACCACCCACTTTAAAATAATCATAAGATAGTGACAGAGCAATTTAGTAATACTTTGTCTACAGAAGTAAATGGAAAGTGTTATGAGAGTTATGGAGAATGTGAGAAGAGTATTGTGAAGTTTAGAAGTTGTCTGAGATCTTAGAAGAGGTTGTGGGTCTAAAGTGAGGATGGTTTGATCACTATTGAGGGAAGTAAGTGATTGTCATATGTTGACAATAAGGAGTATTAAACATTATTATTGGTTGGTCTAAGTTTGAGTATGTTGATAGATGTTGGGAATGGTATGGGAAAATTCTGAGAGTGTAAGGGTCAGAGTTCCTATGGGTAGGGGTATAGACCAAGAGGAAGAATCCCATTGTCAAGGTTTATATTAAATAGGACTGTGATGTGTGGATAGAAAAGTTGGGCATGATTGGAGCCTTAATAAGTGAATATTGAGTGTTTGATGGGACTAGAGAGAATGAAGGAATCCCAAGGGGATTTTGTGAGAAGAAAGAGGCATGTATGATGTCATAGGGTACAAGGGAAGTATTATGCAATCAGAGGTCACAAGGAAAATGAATGGAGTCATTAAGTGTTGAGGATGCAATCAATGAATGTTGAAGATGCAATCAATTTAAGATGTGATCAACAGTTGGAATATGATCAGAGATTGATGATTGAAGAGTGGAAAGTAATAGATGGAAGAGAATGTCAATGCTTGGCATGACCATTAATAGGTCTTAGAAGTGTGATCAATCAAGTTCGGACTATAGATCAATTACAAAAATTGGTGAGTGTAGATGAAATTCTTTAAGAGAGAATGCCACACAAGATAAAATATCATTAAAACACTTGGTGAATTAACTATTGTGATATTGAAAGCCAAAATCAACAAAATAGTAAAGAGGGAAAAAAACACTTCACTTACAAGCTTGCAGCACCCATAAAAGGAAAAATCATATTTGATTGTTCAACTTGACATTGATAAGGTTGCATTGAAGTATGTTTTATCAAATTACAAGGACAATATCATTCAAAATCAATGAAAGAAACAACCAATGGAAATTTTCTTAAAGACAACTACAATAGAAACCATATATCATTGGTTTAACAAAATGGCATATGGCCCTATGCAAAGGATAAGCAACAAGAATAATAGAAGAGTACATAAAGATAAAGAACCAATGAACCCTTAAGTTCAATTATGGTCTCCTCCCAAAGGGCTTCACCAAACTAAACTTCAATGGTGTTGTGAGTGGGAATCCATGTATTGTTATGTTGACACTTGTAAAATTTTCAATTTTACAAATGTCACTAAGAGAATTAAATCATCATATCATGTGAAGGATGGTTATTGTATGTTTTTATATGCAGGAAATATATCAAATACTTGCTCAATAGAGATGGGAAAAGATGTCACAGAGTGGTTCATGAGACTGACATGAAGGAACATCAGTTTTCCTGGCAGCCAAAATCCATCATTTTTGTATATGTACTTGTCCAAGAAAAAGAGACTGATTTCAAAACATAACATCATGAGTTAGGGCATAAAATGCTAAATTTCAAATATCGACATAGCTATGACGATAATATAATCGGTTTAGTATTACACTATCAAGATGGTCAAGAAAGGCTAAGGGAGATATCAGATTGAATATCAGCAAACATAATACTGACATCATTTGAATATTAAAAGAAAACAATGAATGCATCACTAAGAGTTACAGTGATTAAAGACATATTATCGATATTATAGATACTAATTATTTTATCAGGAGAACTCATAAAGGTGGACTAAAAGAGAATGATCCTTACCAATTACTGATAGGGCATCGCTATATGACAAGGTGACAAATCATTCTCTATTGGTAAGTAACATGCCATTCAAATTATCAAAAAATATGTTAAAGCGGCTAGAAAAGAAGTTAGTAACACCGATAGTCGATGGTCCTTCGTTGAAACACATAACGATTAAGAGAGGATGTTGGGCTATTAGTAGAAAGGGACCATTTTAGTGATAGTGATGCATGATCTTTCATCATTGCATGTTATAGCAATAAAATAGTGGGAGTTGGCTAAAGGCATCAATTGGAGATGAAATCTTTTTAGCTGATGAATGATGGGTTGTCGATGAATCAGTTAAGAGTTATAGTGATTAAAGACATATTATAGATATTATAGATATCAATGATTTTATCAGGAGAACTCATAAAGGTAGATTAATGGAGAATGATCCTTACCGATTATCGATAGGGCATCACTATATGACAAGGAAACAAATCATTCTCTATCGGTAAGTAATATGCCGATCAAATTATCAAAAAATATGTTAAAGCAGCTAGAACATAAGTTAGTAACACCGATAATCAATGGTCCTTTGTTGAAACACATAGCGATTAAGAGAGGATGTTAGGATATCGATAGAAAGGGGTTTTAGTGATAGCGATGCCCGATCTTTTATCGCTGCATGTTATAGCGATAAAATAGTAGGAGTTGGATAAAGGCATCAATTGGATACGGAATCAATTAACCTAATGAATGATGGGTTTCCAATATAATGTATGGTGATAACACAAAGAAATGATAGATAAATACTAGGGTTTTGGTGATGGCCGATGTGGGATCTGTAGTACCCACCCATAGTTTTCTTTTTATTTCAATTTTCATATTCTTTTAGGCTTTTATTTCAGTTGATTGGTTGAATTATTTTAGGTCCTTTTTCATGTGATCGATTATTATTTCAATAGATGATTATTTTGGATTAATAATTATTATATGGGTTGAGTGTCATTTTTACACGAAGACAACGGCTAAGAATTTGCATGAAAAACTTCCCCTCTTGGAAGATTGATGGAATCAATCTCAAGGTTCCTTCTGGCTAGGTCTCAACCGTTTGGATAGCTCAACGGAAGACAAATGTGTATTTTTTAACCAGGAGGCCTTCGCTAGTTCTTCTCTTAAGGGAAACTACAAAACAAACTTTAGAAAACCATGATATCTCTTTTTTTTGCCATGATTTTTCAGATTTAAAGATGAAAGTAATGGTAATTTAATTGATCACTGAAAGTAAATTGCAAAGAGGATTAGAAAAATGAAAGGTAACGAGAGATTTCAAGGAAATTGTTGAAAATAAACCTAATGGAAATATGCTAGAAATCACACCACCATGCAAATTAAATAACCAAGAAGATGAGAAAACCCACACAATAGAGATCAGATCATGTCACAATCTTTAGCTGAAAGGATGCAATCATCAATGGAATCAAACAATGCAAACGTAAGATAAGTCAAAACTCATCAGATCATGAAGCTACTCTAGATGTACACACATGTGAGACAAGTTAATCTTCAAGCACCAAAGGATAATCTTCTTAAGGAATTTGTAACAACACAACAATATAATACTAGCAAACACCAAACTAAAAGATCATAGACCCAAAATCATTAAACAACCAATTGGCTCTTTGAAATAAAGAATGAGCAAATCACACATTCAAAAATTTCGCATAGATAGAAAATAAATCACACCATGAATGAAGCACCAATTGTATTTTTTGTATTAATCATCAAGTCAGCCCTCATTACCTTGCTTTATTACAATTTATAGAGCTCTGCTCTTATTTTCGCAGCTAGGGTTTCACTGCAACTAAAACTTGAAAGTAAATCTAAACTAGAGCTTGTATTAAAGAAACTACTTCTAAAGCTTAGCTAAGCTATCCTAGCATGGAATTAAACCTCATGCATTACAAAGATTTGAATAAATCATGCATCAAACATCTCAAAAATGGAGTTGGAACTCATGCATGCACTCAATGATCTTTATGTTTATACCCTTAATCATTGGCCAGGACTGCTCCATGTGGTCCTAACTGAAAGAGATCCCACAATCATGCACAAATGACCCAAAGAAAGAAGCCTAGATGACTGGAAAGTGATCTCTGAGATAACTGGAGTCAACTTTTAGACATGCCAAAAAATGCCCAAAACCTGACACTTGGTCCGAAAAACTCAAAAGCCAAAATTGACTAAGTGCTAAGTCCTTTATCTCCACTACTTCGGACTTGTCAAACTTGTCGAGCTTGTAGGTGGCCGAAAAACTCCTTATGGCCGAAATGGCCAAAAATCCTACGCTGCAAAAAGGACTAAGTGTCAAAATTGAATTTTTTGCTCACAAAACTGGCAGATCTTCGACTGGAGGTCCACTAGCTGGGAGGCACTTTTGGGTGTGCCTTCTTGAACCTATCCACTATCTCTAGCACCTCATCGAAGTCCAGCATCTTGATCCCCTGAAGGATCTCTTTATGCCTATCTCTGAAGTCCATCAATTCTTTTGCAAAAGCCTTTATTTCTTCCTCTTGACTTAGCATTTTATGAATTTCCTCCTTTTGGTAGAACATCTTTTGGAGGTATTCCTTAGACTTTGGCCCTTGAAATATGCCTAGATATTGATCGATGATGTCATTTACTAAATACATGGTTTTATCATCATCTTCATCAAACAAATCCAAGTCCAATCCCCAAAAGAACCCCTGTAGCTCCTTTGCATAGAGTGTGCTATAATCTCTCCTCTTGTTCAGTCTCTTGAGAACCTTCTCGAATATGGCTAACGCTACAGTTATCTCTTGGATCCATTCTTCAAAACTATCCAATTCCTCCCCTTCAAATATCTTCATCAAAACTTGGAAGCACTGCTTTCTTATCATTGTTAACTCATCCAACACTTTTTTCCAGCTGAGGATGGTCTCTTCTACACCATTTTCTTCACTCATGATCTCCACTAAAGAGGTTATTCCCACCAAAATATTCTAGAAGGGCCTTAAGATCCTCCTGAGAGATAAGCTAGCGAATTCCTCAAAATCTAGCTTCCATTCAGCACAAGCCTGAACAAAAGAATGTCAAACATCTGTATCTACGTACCCCTATTCTCCAAAATTGCCTGTAATGAGGCTTCAGGGTTATTAGGGTCAATTGGACCCGTTGTCTTCAGAATAAATCTTCATAGCCTCATTTTTCTCTTCCAGAGCTTTTATCTTTTCTTCATCTTTATTCATGAAGCTTAGAGCGTGCTTCAAGCCTAGAGTAGCCAAGGTTTTGCTACCTTCCTTAGTTGGTTCTCCCAAGTCTACTTCCTCCAACACATAATCCTCTGAAGTGATCTCATTCACACTAACATCCATTGTAGGAATAGCCATCTGTGCTTTCCACCTCCCCGTCTGGTCTTGTTTTACATAGGACATTCTCCTTGCTTGGGGAACTGGTGCCATCTGGTGGAAAGCATGCCCTAGCATGGTCATGTCGACCTCATCATCAATGTATACTCTAACCCTTAGTTGCACTTATTTGGTAAACCATTTGGGCTTTGAGAATGCATTCAATGGCTCATAGGGAGTAGCCAATGTAGAAGAGGTTGCCAAGTGTTTTGTCCTTATTTCCTCTTGAGATTCTTCTTCTTCTCCCATTTCTTGCTCATTCCCAGTGTCTTGGTTGTGTTCTCCTTCATCAGCAGTTTACTACTCATCAATCATTTGCTCCTCAGTATCTGTTTGTGGCTGATCTTCTTCAATATGTGGTTCCTCTTCTGCCTGTGACTCTTCCTTGTCATCTGCCTCCTTGGATCCAATATGAATTTCTTCTATCTTCTCTCTACTAGTGACTTCAAATTCTTTCTCCGGCTCCTATGAGCTCTGGGTCACTGACTCAATGTGAACTTGGGGAGGAATACTAAGTGGGGGAGTGATAGGAGACACAAGGGGAGTGGTTGAATGGGCTGGCAGAGGCAGAGTTGAGAGGGGAACCTAAGATGAGGAAGGTTGCTGAGGCAATGGGGTATTCTGTACGGGAGTGGAAAGCAAAGTAGTGGGAGGCTCTTAAAGTGGAATGGTAGGAGGAGTTGAAGGATGAGGTGGAGGTGGAGGTGGAATGGATGAAACCAATGGTACCTATGTACTTGCTCCTTCTTCCAAAGTGACCCCAGCAGAAGAGTCCTTTTCCAGCCCTATAGTTTCTCCTTGGTCCTCGATCACCTCAACATCATTTGGTTCCTGAGGTCCCTATTGTATATTATCTCCCATGCCACAAAAAAGACTAGTGAAATGCATAGGGGTTTTTTGCTTAGACTCCTTAAATTCATGCAACCCCACAAAATCTATGATGTTGAATTCATCATCACCTAGGGCATCCAAATTTATTGGCTCTACCTGAGTAGCCCCTTCATCATCCTTAGGATCATCATCCATTATCCTTCTTTTCTTCAAGAATCCCACAAATCGGGTCCTCCTACTAAGGGGAACTTCATCCAGTTGATCTTCATCATCCTCCACCAGCGTATCCAAATTTGTGGGTGTCGAGCCTCTCTTCCTCTTGTATACATGACCCTTGACAACTCTAGATGGCTTGGGCCCTATGATTTTAAATTTCATTTTCCTTTTCAAGATTGGAGAATCATGGTCACTCGGTGAATGTGCTTCTAGTGGTGCAATACTCCCGGTCATCCTAGTTTTCACCTTCTTCAAGTGCATAGCTGGACCATACGCAGTGGGACACTCATGTCGATACATAGTCTCTGGCTTCAGAGGGGCAACCTCTTTGAACTGAGGTTTTAGTATCTTCTCTCCCTTCTTCTTTTCTCAAGATGGTTTCTCAGGGAGTTGCTTCATGGGGAGCGGTGTGTGTGTGAAAATTGTACCTAATCTTTAGACACAACACTTAAGTAAAACATAAGAGGTTAGCAAAAATCAAAATCATGCAAAATTGAAATCTAATTTAACCAAGTGATTTACTGCCTTCTAATAGGTGCGAGATTGATGTTCTCGGATTGTTTTCGAGATCAGTGACCTAGACGACACCTAAATGAAGGATTTGAATGCCAAACTGATATGAAATATGAATGCAATTAATCTATTTTTTTGATATTTTCTATGCAATAATATGATGAAAACTGATATGAATCTATGCTAATATGAAAATTGATATGTAATGCTAATCTAGAAATGATATGATATGAGAATAAAAATTCTAACAATAATATGAAAGCTATGAATTTGAAATTGATCTCACAAAGCTTTGAATCCTCAAATTTATCTTTCAAGCTCCAATTGTGCAAATTCTCCAAATCTGATATGCTATGATTCCTATAGAGTAAGTTTGCAATTTGCGAGATGAATTATGAAGAGCTAAAGCCTTGGTTTTATAGAAATCCAGGGCTTTGGAGGTGCATGAGAAAAAGCCATAAATCACTCAAATAACTCAGGTTGATTTTTGAGTTATTTTTAAATAACAGATAATTAAGTCACAAAAATCATGCAAAAGCATAGTTCAACTCGAATTAGAAGTTTAGATCAACTTTAAAACTCAAAAAGATGTTGAGTTTCAAAAAGCTAACAACTTGCATTGATTTTCCAATTTGAGTTTAACTGGTCCTTGAATGTGCACATGGATAATTATGATTTAATAAATAAATAAAGTGATTTATTCTCAACTTAACTGATTTTTGAAATAAAATAATTAATTTATGGGTTAATTAACTATTTTATCAAACTTTTATTAAAAACTATATTATTAAATAATGACAACATGCTTTAATTAATTAAATAAAAATTTAATTAATTATTCATAGGATATTGGATTTATTGTCAAAATTAAATAATACAATTAATAATAGATAGAATTAAATTTAATTACACAATTAAGTGGCAAGATATTAAATCTAATTAATTAAATATGAAAATATTCAATTAATCATACTTAGGATAAATGTGATTTATTGCCAAATAATCATTAGATTAAAGATAATTAAGATAATTAGGAATATTGCTAGGAATATTCCCCGATGCAGAATTTAAGATAATCAATTATGATTCGATGATATTTAGATGTGCCTTAGATTAGGAATTCGATGTCGATTTCGTTCGAATTGTTGATATAGAAGATTAATGAACATATAGCCCATTTTTGGGGTATTACATTTTGCCCCTCTTTGAATTACTGTGTGAAGCGCAGTGGTTCAAAGATAGTCTGTGTTTGATAAAGATATGAAACTGATGTTTGAAATTGATAATTGATATGAGACAGAAGCTGATTGATATTGATTTGATATGGAGATAATAGGTCCTGAATGACCAAAGATAATGTTCACTATAACAGCAAATGAACCTATGATTGCGAAAAAGTGTCAAAATGCCTGATTCCAAACCTTAGGATTGCAAAGAAGTGAGTGACCGGTTCTAGACTCGATTGTCTTAGCAGAACTAGCAGGTATCACATCCGAACCCTTCAGTTGCCGAAGAACCAAGGAAAGAACACTATGATCCGATAGTTGCAAAAACTGATACAGTTTACAAGATTAGGAGAATACCATATTGATATGGATCAACGATGAATCTGATATGCCCCAAGTGATGATAGATTTGCCCCAAGCAATGAGGTCTTTTTTGATGAATTAGTAACTAGACCTGATTGTTTTTCTTGATCACTGATGAAAGATATTGATAGAAATTGATTTACAGACTTTGAATGATGTGCAATACCATGCCCCCTTTGGGATTAAAATTGAAATCTGACAAGAAAAGTTAGCGTTGATAGTTTAGAAGCATGTTAATTGATTTGAGAAGTGGTTAAACACGTCCGGGAATGCATTCTGCATTGCTTGGAGGTCTTGGAGACCAAGTTTGACTAGGTTAAACCATGAGTTGACCATAGTTGACCAAGTTGAAATTTTGATAGTTTGATGTAAGATAATCAGTTAAGTTGAATACTGGATTTCTGTGATGATCGAAGGTCGAATATGCAAACAGTAGACTGTCCTAGGCCCAAAAATTTTAAATCATGATTTTGACATATTAAATGATCTCAGATTTGAATTTTGATCCCGAAAATGGATTCAGAACGTCGAAATTAGCCAGGGGTGCAATTTTCATGAAAAATGGAGCACTTTTGAAAATTAGGTCAAATGCTATATAAAGGCCTGAAGGGTCATTTTCAATTCATTTCAACCATTTGACTTTGGAGATTGTGTGGAGCCCTCTGAGCGGGAAAATGGCAGAATAATGAGATCTGAAGGTTCCTATGAGTTCGCATCGATTTGAGCGTAGCCGAAGATACCAAAGACCCCAACAGTATGGACATCCGGTAGGTGGACCTCTGTGCCCCTCAGAAAATGCAAATTTTTTAATTTTTTCGTACACATTTTGCTTTTTAATTTTTGTATGTTTGAAAACTCGTACGAGTCTCAACCCAGACTCGTACGACACTTCATTTGAATTTCCTTTGTTGTTTCAAGTCCACCCAAGGGTCGTATGAGAGGGACCCTTGTGTTGTATGACATTTCACCGGGTCCCTCGAAACTCGTATGATCCCGTGCGCAGTGTTGTATGACCATGGATTATCGTTTGGTATACTATGGAGTGTCGTACGACATTTGATGCCAGTTTGGACTGTCGTATGAAAAATAGAGTGTTGAAAACTAACTTTTAGGGCCAAATTTTGACTTTTCTGATGTCTGATTCTGATATCTGACTGGTTGACCTACCTTCTGAAGTACCTGACTATCTAATTTCTGTACTATTAGCCTCTTATTGAACCCAATTTCTAATAGAATGCCCTATTTTTATATGATATAGGTGACATATCTAGATGTACACATCCGACATTCATACCTAGCTACCCAAAGATTATGTGTCGCACTTCCGGACCTGATGAGGGTTCATCTTGTTGCCTGTGGATTTGAGTATTTGATTCATTTACCTGACATTAGGGTAAATCATGGCCTTTTGACTACCTTGATTGAGATATTCCATTTAGAGACACAAACGTTTCATTTACCTACTGGAGAGATGACTGTGACTCCAGAGGACATCTATAGGATACTGCACATTCCATTTCATAGCAGTCAGCGTCCTGAGTATGTGAGTTCTGGTAAGGGTGGTCTTCATGCCTTTAGGCATCTGTTTGGAGATGATACATAGTTGACGGGGTCCATTTCCTGGGAGACCCTTGTATAGTGATATGGTCAGATGCACCGTTTAGAGTGCATTATTGCTAGTATGATCAGAGAGCTCATCATGCCAGGCCGTCAGTAGAATGGCTTTTTGATGGGATGGGCTCCGATGGTAGCACTGCTTATGGCTACACCCACTAAGCTTTCCTGGGGTCAGTGCCTCTTGGCACATATGTTTTCAGAGATGCATGAGATCATGTATCAGGATTGCAAGAGCTTTGCTTCAGGAGCTCTTGTATTATAGATATGGGCCTGGGAGCATATCCCAGTATTAAAACCAATTTTTCAGACACAGCGGCAGCCACAGGAGCCAGTGATATATACATATGCTGGTTATGTCACACAAGTCTGGATGGGTCATACCGAGTACTTTCGACGATGTCTAGATGACATGACTTTTGTTCATTGGAGGCCATATTTGCAGATAGAGGTCTGGCCCACTGCGAGGGAGCAGTATAGTTTTCTTTTTTAGAGTCGAGTGCTTATTGGCCGCTCTCCCACGGTTCTGGAGAGATTTGTGATTAGTAGAGTGTGGCATCAGTATGGACGCAGACAGGATGCCCCATGAGAGTACACTGCATATGATCGCATTGTGCATGAGATCGGGCTTGGATGGACACCGAGGCTCTCCTATTCCTTATGTGCAGAGGAGTACAGTGCCATTATAGGTAGAGATTGGAACTACCGGCCACAAGTTTTTGATGCAGGAGTGACAAATGGATACATTGCATGGCTTGCAGATCATCCCATTCATAGATTCTCAAATCCTATAGAGTTAATACCCTCCATGGAGGAGGTGATGGATGTTACAGGTGCTCCTATGGTAGAGGACCTGAGACCACAGGCAATGCATCCTACACCTCCCAAACAAAGAGCGATAGCTCCATTGCAGAGATCATCTGGGCATATGAGGCCTCCTCGTCCTTCTACTTCTCCCATAGGTACATCCATAGGGTCACATAGATGATCCACGGGTGAGAGGGGTACTTTGGGTAGTGTCAGTGCGATAGATGAGGTGTTGCTAGGTGAGCAGTTTGCAGGTGGTGATGCAGATCCCACACAGGTAGACACCACTTTTGATTTGGGTGCGGAGGTTAGATGTCGTAAGGCGTGTAGATCAGAGACCACTAGACAGCAGCCAGAGCAGCTAGCACAGGATATAGAGATGCCAGTAGCTGCAGCAGAGCCTACTGTTCCTCACTTCATCAGAGATGATTAGATAGCTTAGAGCTCAGGTTAGGGACCTGAAGGTACAGAGTGCCAGATGGGAGGAGAGGTTTCAAGAGGCAGACAAGTAGCGCACTGAGCTTCGTGTAGAGCTTCACTCAGAGGTTCAGAGACTACAGATAGAGGTGACCCATCAGACCTCACGGGCCTCCTATTATGTGTCTGCATACTATGTTTTTGTTCTTGTTGAGTAGAGAGTACCTACATACTCTGAGTACATGGCAGCCTCAGAGGGAGCTAGGGCACTGAGGGTAGAGGTCATACCAAATGCACCACCACCTCCTCCACCAGATACTGAGGAGCATGCTGAGAGTTGATTCCTATGGTCATGTTTTGATATATTCTATTCTTTTTTATCATTGATATACCATTCTGATTCTGATAGCTTTCCAGAGCTCATTCTTTTGTACATTGTGCCAGTAGTGCACCCCTGACACATTTCAAGATTTTTGATATATATGAGATTGATATTTTGATTGTGACTTCATTTGTACTTGTCATGATGTGGATTTATGATGATATCATGCTATGCTTATGCTATGATTAGTGTAGAATGTATGTATGGATCGATGCAATGCAATGATTTCTTTCATATGTATGGATGTTATGCAAATGTAATTGATTATGAAAAGATGTATGTATGATTTATGCTTATGCAATGAATGTAATGTAATGTAACAAATGATAATAATATAAGATGTAAATGCAGTGATACACATGATATGTTTGTGCAGGTTGATGAAGACAAGTACTCAATCTTATGTCAAAAGGATGTTTAACCCTGGAGGGGTACTGCTTACGGTTTGATGAAGAGACCTTCGAGTGAGACTCAGCTCATGTTAGATGTGAAGAATTGTTATGAAGAATTTTTTAAGCTTTGAAGTGTTTCCAAATAGTTGTGAGATATGCAAACATGAAAAATGCAAAGAGACATGCAAAATGAAATGCAACCTAAGACCTAGGACCTAGTCACTGATCATATGTCGATTTGTTATCATCATTGAACTTTTAGGTAACCGAATAAATCAATACAGTGCCCACTAGCTAAAAAAAAACCATAGACATATGAATATTGATTTGTATGCACAAAAATCAATACAACACCCACTGGTCAACAACCATGGATATATAAATATTGATTTTATTTTTGAAATGTTGGATTAGATATAAGCACGAAGGGACAAACACCAGGATGACCTGAATATCATGTCCATTTTGATATAGCAATTTGTATAAGCATCAAAACATGAATGTTGTGATGACCTAAATACACCTTGCATGACAAACACATCAAACAGCCAAGAGATTATTCTAAATCCAATGTGAATTACCCATAGTGACCCTTTATCGTTCACATCCTTAGGTAAGATTGCATTTCATAGTAGGAGAAAGAACTCACTCAAAAAGACAATAGTTAGATCAAACTTCCTTGAATTTTCTAGGTATTAATGGTCGAGGTACGCATGGCCATCCAATTCGAGATAGAGGCTCTTATAGTCAGACACCATTTCAATCCAGAATTTCCAAAGTTGTTAGATTTTCACATACAAGAAGAAAACAAAGAAAAGATTATGCCCCCAGTCATCACTCTCTAAATCCAATTTAGGACATCATCGAAGAGCTCGAAGGGACACAATATGCAAAAATCTCAATGTGAATCAGTAAGCATACCAGGAGATAAAATCATGAAAAGCATAGATTGTTTTCAGTTTGATGTTTGATTGTTGTTGTAGACACAAAATCCTTTCTGGGGACAAGACTGACTGACTAACTCACATGAAGCTTCCAAGGACTCTGGCTGGATACGACACATCTAAGATACATGGGAGACCATAGGATATGACATTGATTGCCCCCAAGTGTTAAGCATTGATAGGATACAGACACTTGAGTAGATTGGTGGACAAACCAACTTATTGAGAACAAGAATGCAGAAACAAACCGGGAGATATGTACAAACTAAAGCAAGACTGAAAGCTAGGAAAGACCAAGATTGCGCTGATAGATGGAGCATTTTGAAACAAGTGGTGCCCATTTGCCAGGTTTTCACCATCTTGGCAGAGATTCTATTTTTGCTACCAAGGCGCCTGTTTCCAGGTTTTCACCAAGGCACTTTTTCTTTTTTTTCAATTTTTTTGAATTTTTTATATTTTTCAATTTTTTTGTGAATCATCAAGGTGCCTATTGCTAGGTTTTCACCAAGATGTTCATTTTTTTCAGGACATTTTCCAATTTTTAAGATTTTTTTCAGGACATTTTTCCATAGACTGAATGCCTTAGGCGTAGAATTTCTTCAGATGGAGAACGTTGATTGGTTCTCAGAGCTATTCTCCTTCAGTCATTGAGAGTTGATAGGCACCAGAGCCAAAATTAGTAGTGATAACAAAGGGACCCAGCTAGTTGGGTTCAAACTTCCCCTTGCGTTCTCGATGGGATTGATTTTTAGGATTTTCTCTCAAGACTAGATCACCAACCTGAAATTCTCTATGTCTGACTTTCTTGTTGTGGCCTCTAGACATTCTCTTCTGATATACTCTGAGATGATCATACGTTGCTTGTCTGCACTCATCTAGTAGTTCCAGTTCTTGTAACCTAGACACTCTGTAGTCATCATCAGTTACTAGACCATGCATTCTAATTCTGAGTGATGGGATTTCAACCTCAATAGGCAGTACCACTTCAGACCCATAAACTAAAGTGAAAGGTGTAGCCCCTGTAGGCATTTTGATACTTGTTCTATAGGCCCATAGAGCTAGATTAATCATGAGATGCCAGTCTCTGCCAGTTTTTTTTACTGTTCTGTGCAAGATCTTTAATAGATTTTTGTTAGAAGCCTCTACTTGTCCATTCCCTTGAGGATAGTAGATAGAAGACCAATGTTGGGTGATCTTGAATTTTGCACATAGATCATCTAGGTCTTTATTCCTAAATTTCCCACTGTTATCTGTGATTATGGAATGAGGTATCCCATATCTGCATATGATATAGTTCAATATGAACATAGATATCTATTTCCCTGTTGCTTGTGTCAAAGGGACCACCTCTACCCATTTTGTAAAATAATTTGTGGCTGTGATTATATGGGTATGTCCATTAGAAGAATGAGGATGAATCATCCCGATAAGATCAAATGCCCATTGATGGAAAGGCCATTGTGTTGTAAAGGGGATTAGATCCCTCCCTGGAGCATGAATTAGGTTGCCATGTACTTGACACTTTTGACAATTCTTAGCAAATTTGATAGCCTCTTTCTCCATTTCAAGCCAATAGTACCCAGCCCTAATAAGTTTTTGAGCTAGTGTTAAACTGTTTGAGTGTGACCCACAAATACCATCATGGACTTCCTCTAATGCACGTTGAGACTCTTCCCGTTCTAAACATCTAAGTAGCGTACCATCTAGACCTTGTTTGTATAGATCATTACCAATGATGACATATCGGGAGGCATTACGGATAAGGTATCTCTTTTCATGGTGGTTGAAGGTATTAGGAATGATTTTCTCTTGGAGATAGGAAAATAGGTTTTTATATCGGGATGAATCATGACCTACTACAGTGCAGATCATGTAGGTTTTGGGGGAGTCATATGCAGGATAAGATAGTGCTTCCACCAGGAACTCATATCATAGCTCATGTTCAGGCTGCTGTAATAAAGTAGATAGTGTTGCCATTGCATCGGCAACCTTGTTCTCCATTCTAGGAATTTGCTCAAATGTGATAGATATGAAATATTTCTTAAGATCATCTACCATTCTCTTGTAAGGAATGATCTTTTCATCTTTAGTTTGGTACACATCATTGACTTGATGAATAACAAGTTGAGAGTCTCCATGAATGTGTAGCTCTGTTACTCTCCATTCAATTGCTAGTTTCATACCATTCAAAAGGGCTTCATATTCTGCAATATTGTTCATGCAAGGGAACTTCAGTCTGAATGCTTTTGGGATGGAGTATCCTTGAGGAGTTATGAACAATATGCCTGCTCCAGATCCATTCTGTGTATAGGAGCCATCAAAGAACAATTGCCATTCTCTAGAAGATAGGTGCATAATAGAGGAGTCTGGAAATTCCATTTGCATTGGTGTGTCATCAAACATGGGTGCATTTGCTAGTTGATCAGCAATAACTTGACCTTTAATAGCTTTTCTTTCAACATATTCAATGTCAAATTTGCTTAGAAGCATGACCCATTTAGCCAGTCTACCTATGAGGGCAGCCTTGCTTAGTAGGTATTTTAGTGGATCAATTTTTTCTACTAGATGCATGGTATGAGCTAACATATTGTGTCTCAGTTTCTATAATGCAAAGATCACAGCGAGACAAGCTTTCTCAATCATAGAATAGTTCTTTTCATACGCCACCAATGTTCTGCTTATATAATAAATGGCTCTTTCCTTTTTCTCTTCATCATGTTGTGCTAGCAATGCCCCCAGTGATGTGGCTATTGCGGAGACATATAAGATCAATGGCTTCCCATGAATAGGAGGCATCAAGATAGGCGGATTTGATAGATACTTCTTGATATGGTTAAAGTTGTTCTCACATTCTTCATTCCATGCAAAGGTCACACCTTTATGTAATGTTTTTGTAAAAGGCTATGATATTTTTGCTAGCTGTGATATGAATCTTCTGATAGATTGAACTCTTCCTTGCAATGTCCTCATTTGATTGATATTTGTGGGAGGTTGCATCTCTATTATAGCCTTGACTTTATCCAGATCAACTTCAATGCCCTTCTTTGAAACTATGTATCCTAAGAGCTTTCCAGAAGTGACACCAAAAGAACACTTCTTAGGATTTAGTCGGAGACTAAACTTTTCCATTCTGTCTAGGATCATGCTCAAGTCCTTTAGATGTTTAGTTTTGATCATATATTTTGCTAAAGTATCATCAAAATAATCTTCCATAGTTTGAGGCATCATGTCATGGAAAATAGATGTCATTGCTCTTTGATATGTAGCTCCAGCATTTTTAAGCCCAAATGGCATGACATTCCAACAGAAGGTGCCCCATGCACATGTGAAAGCAGTTTTCTCTTGGTCCTCTGGAGCAATTTTTATTTGGTTATATCCAAAGAAACCATCCATTAAGGAATACATCTCGAAACCCATAGTCATGTCCACTATCATATCAATGTTAGGTAGTGGAAAGTCATCCTTAGGGCATGCTCTATTCACATCTCTAAAGTCTGTGCACACTCTGATTGACCCATCTGGTTTAGAAATAGGTACAATATTAGAGATTCACTTTGTATAGTCAATAACTTAGATGAATCCAGCATTTAGGAGCTTCTCTAATTCAGCTTTTACCAAGAGTGCAACATGAGGATGCATCTTTCTCAATTTTTGCTTGACAGGTTTGACATTTGGAGCAATAGATAAATGATGCATTATAAGATTGGGATCCAATCCTAGCATATCTGAATATTTCTATGCAAAGTTGATCTTCTTCTCTATTAGGAATGTTGTAAATTTTTTCTTCTCTTCTTCTGATAATGATTTTGCTACATGTACCAATTGTAGTTCCTCTATTGTACCCAAATTGATGGATTGAGTGGGCTCAATTAGAACTGGAGATCTATCCTGTAAATGACTCGGAAGGACATCAAATATCTCATCCTTAGGCACCTTAGAGAGGTTTTCACCTTTGGATATGTCTTTTATTTTTACTTTTGTAGGTTTTGAGACTGCCACAAAGTGGTTTTCACCCTCAGAATTCTTTTTCTTTTTCTTTTTACTCTTGTTTTTTTGACTAAGATATTTGATGTCCGACTCGGTCATGCTGATGCTTGGTTCACTAATGGAAGTACTCATAGGCTCAACTGCATTGAGGTAGCAAGTAAGGGCATAGCCATTTGGGAAGGTATAAATACCATGGCTCGGATTCGTGGAGGTTTGATCAATAAGTTCTAGATATTTGATAGTCAAAGTAGGGAAAGATTGGGAGATAGTGTTTACAGATATGGATCTGTCATCATTGGTCCTAACCTGACACTCGAGTTCAAAGGTGATACTACAACTTAAGACATCCAATTCATGAATAGGCTCAATGCCATCGTGGGAGTCCAATTCAGCCATAGGTGGATTAGACTCGATAGGTTCATCATTTCGCTCTAGACTTATGTTGGTTTGAGGTGCATATTGGTGAATAACATCAACATGTTTCTCTATGATAAGCTCATCTAGTTTTGGGATGACTCCCCATTCATAGTCATTAGATTCATCTTCTGATTCAGGATCTTTAGGAAATCTTAGAACATGAGTAAAGTCAAGGTGAATACCCCAAGAAGGGTTACCCTCATATTCTGATTTGTATTTGTACTCATGAGAATCTGTCTCAGAATCACTACCACTTCCCTCTTCTTGATTATTTTCAAGATTAGCTGGTTCTTGTGTTGCAACTATCTCTTGATTGATAGTAGGTTCTTTTGTTTCTACTACATTAATTCTTTTGATACAATCATCTTTATCATCAAGAAGGTCTTTGATCTCCTTAGGCAATTTTTCATAGGGGATGAGTTCTGAACTATCTGAATCACTATCGGATGGTTCTGTTTCTTCTTTCTTAAGAAGAGGTTCCCCTAGTGCGATCTGCTCTATGACATGAGAGAAATTACCTTTGAGGTGATAGGGTTTCTTCTTAAATCCTAAGCCAACTTTGTTTTTATTTTCTCTACCAATATGTGGGAGAGGTACCTCAAGAACTTTTCCTCTGATTCCTAGAGGTCCTCTACCTGAATATCCCATCTTAGCTATTAATTTATCTCTTGGACCATATGACTTGGAAGTGAGTTTGGAGACTGCAGAGTCACCAGTTTGAACAACTTGAGATTCAGGTTCATCTTTGTACAGCCATGATAGCACAGCCTCATCCTCTTCAAATTCTTGCTTGGATACTTGTTCTGCTACAAAATTCTTTTTATATGCTTCAAGAGGTTCTTTAGAGTCTAGTTTGGATTGTTTCAAAGATTGCCCATAAGACTTAGGCGAGATAGGGAGATATGTCAAAGATAAGACTGGCTTGATAGTATATTCTCCCATACTATTTTCTTTGATATTAACCTCTTTTGCAAGATCTTCCATTTTAGATGTGGATGCTTCTTTAGTTGGTTCAATGGAAGATTCTCTGTTATTAGGTACAAGCTTATCTGCACTTTCCTTCAAGGTGTTACAAGTTGTATTCAGATCTGCGGGGATAGTAACCTCTACTCCTTCATAAGGAAACTTCAAACATTGATGGTATGTAGAAGGAATAGCTTGCATTTCATGTATCCATGGTCTCCCTAGAAGGACGTTGTAGGCCAAAGGTAGATCAAGCACTTGACAAATGGTATCTTTGATAACTGGACCCACTCTAATAGGTAAGACAATGGTGCCTTTAGAAGATCTATCTTGTTCATCATAGGCCTTGATAGTTATTTTCTTTCTAGGATCAATAGCCAATTCTGAAAATCCCAATTGTGTGATCAAGTTGTAAAACAAATGTTCAGGCCAGTGCCCCCGTCTATCAACACACATTTGACTCTATGGTTTTGGATCAAGACTTCTATATGTAAAGGCTGATTATGTGGGTGACTCAAGGAGTTGTCATCTTCCTCTGAAAAGGAGATGTATTGCAGAGATGCAAGATGTCCAACCATATTCTGGAACTTATCTAAATCAAGGTCTTCAGGAACATTGGAATCGAGAAAAGCTTTATCGAGAATGGCTCTATGAGCTGGAGATATTTGAAGCAACTCAAACATGGAGATTTTCACATTAGTGTGTTGGAGTTGTTGAACAATGCTATAAGACGTAGGCCTTGTATCCTTTGGATTGGAAGATTTGGAAGCAGCCTTCTGTTTAGAAGCAGATGAAAGATTGAAGGGCACCTTAGGGACATTTGATGAATCTGGGATTTGTCCTTTCAGATGTGTTTGAGCTTGTGATTGAGTAACTACGTTAGCTGAGGAATGATCTCTATCTCTTTGTAAAATTGTGATGACATTGCAACTTTTAGAGAGACATGGTTCAACCATATTGATGACAACATTATTTCCAGGGTAGGCATAGTTTAATTTTGCCCCCATATTAGGCTGAGAAGTTGAAACTTCTTGATCATGTTTCAGAAATGGTTCTGTGAATGTTGTATGATTGTTATTGGTCTGGGGATTGTCAATTGTGATGTCTCCACTATCGATCAGATCTTGAATGGTATGCTTCAAGTGGTAGCAACTACTAGTTTTGTGACCTTTACTCCGATGGATATCATAGAATTCATTTTCTCTCCACCATTTCGGTTTGGGGTCCTGATCATTTGGTTAGATTGGTGGTAAAGAGATGATGTTATCAGCTAGTAGAGTTTTCATAGCTGATTCTAAAGACTCTCCTAGAGGAGTAAATTTTTTATGTTTATCCCATTTTTTGTATTCTAGCTTCCTTTGAGATGGTGGAGAAGACTTTTGTTCTGAAGCTTTAATGGCTTGAGTGCCAAGAGTGAGATTGTAGGTTGGTGCCTTTGATGGGGCACGAACAGTGTCAACAATGCCATCTGTGATGATGCCTTTGTTCTTGTTCCAATTTTTGTTCTTGTCTTTAGAACTAGATCCTGATTCGTACTTGTCTTTTTGAAGTGTGATTTCTCATTTTTTTACAAGCACTTTTTCGATTTTGATAGCATTATCCACCATCTTATCAAAAGATGTATGATCTTGCATTTGTAGAGGATAATTGATTTCTAGAACAAGGTTATTGATGAAGATTTCCATTTTTTCTATTTCTGGAATAGGTCTGGCATATAGAGAGAACTTCTTCCTCCATCTCTTGAGAAATGTTAGGAATGGTTCCCCTGGATATTGCTTGAGATTACAGATATCGATCATGGTGACGTAGTGCTAAATATTGTAGGAGTATTATTGATAAAACAATTTGATCAACTCCTCAAAAGTTTTGATAGTAGAAGGCAGTCTAGAGAACCAATGGATGGCTGCTCCCCCTAGAGATCGAGGGAAGAGACGCATCAGATAGGTTGGTTCGTGCATGAACTCCATTGATTGTGTACAAAATTCCCTGACATGATCTTGAGGGTCAGAGTGCCCATCATACTTATCATACTTCAGCATCTCCACTCTTTTTGGAAATGGTGGCATATACAAGTCTTTGTCAAATGGAAAAGGACATAGAGCCTCCATGGAGAACTCTTCAGGTTCCTTCTCTTTCTTAAGATTGTTAAGTTCAACTTGTATAGCATGCATCTATTTCGTCATAGCTGTGAGTGGATTCTCTTCCTCATGTGTAATGATGTCTTCAACATTAAAGTTGGGAGGAAGTTTAGCTCCTTGATGAGCTAATTGTAAAAAGTATGCTTCTCTATCTTCTTTCAAGAAATGCTTCATCATTCGTTTGAAGTTATCATCATTTTGATATTGAGCAATTTCTTCAGGTGTGGGTTCCTGATCTGCACCATGTTGAGATTAAGCTCTTTGAGAGCCAAAATTTGTCCCTACTTGAGACATGGTAGGAGTTCGTGGACTCCCTAGATTAGATTGATGAGGGGTATGTTGAGTACCTCTGTGAGTAAATGGAGGAGGTATGTAACCAGATTTCAATCGATAGTTGCCAAGACCATTGTCCTCGTAAAGACCAGAATTGATGAGTTGCTCAAGAGTTGGAGTTTGGAGAGTGGTGATAGATTTCTTGTGAGAGGAAGCTCTAGTATCCACCATTCACCTCAAGTGAAACAAAAGAATAAGATCTAGATAACCGAAGAAGGAATTGAATCAAGATGATCAAATGATGCAACCTTGTCAAGGTTTGATTGATTTGAAGTTTTGATTAGACGTGGATGAAGGATACTATGCCTTGGAGGTATGGGTAGGTTCCCAAAAGATAGTGGACAAGATATCACAACACTTAGTCATTTTGATGATTAATCGAAGATTGATAGTTATGACAAGGTTTTGACACAGGATGATAAGGACTCAAATCGATTAAACAGAAGGCTGAATTGGATTCAAAAGGCCACTTTAGGAAAATGATTGGACTCTTAATAGCTACTGCTCTATTCTTGACATAGTGATTCATTCGACAGATTCTGAAATTAGGCTAAAAAAGCTAAATATCTGGCAATTTTGACAATTTTTTGACAACTTTCAAAAATTTCCCAAACGACACTCTGCAGACTCGTACGACAGTGGGTATGCTATGAAATGATAGTTGCAAAACTCGTACGACAATTGCAAGCAAGATTTTGACTCTTAGAATTCTCTAGCATCAAAACTCGTACGACACTAGGTTGGTTATCATACGACAGTTGGGTATCAATGAAATGATAGTTGAAAATCTCATATGACAGTTGGGTAGCAATGAAATGACAGTTGAAAATCTCATACGACAGTTGCAAGATTTTGACTTTGAGAATTTGTTGGCATGGAAACTCGTACGACACTGGGTACTCAATCATATGACAGATGGGTTGTAATGAAATGACACTTGATGGAAACTCGTATGACTTTCTGACCTCCTGAGATGACTTTTGACTCCAAAAAAGGATTTTACGTCAATTTTTGCAAAATTTTGAGTTTTCAAATTTGGATTGTTTGCAAATTTCAATGTCCACATTTTGAGGATTGTAACAGATTTATTCATTTTCAGTAACTAGATAGATAAACAAGCATGCAAAACAGCAAGTACGTGATTTCAAGCATGTCTGAAAACAATGAACAAGGGCAAAAGCAACCTTGCGCATGAACAATCAAGTGACTTATTCATTCTAATCCTCAGAAGCGCTAATTGTGTATGTTCCAAAAATATTTTTCAATAACGCACATATACCCTATAAAATGAAAATTTGGCCTCGCTAAGGTTTTTAGTAATGGTTTGACTCTGCAACTTTTATGATCCAAAGGGCTGAACTCCAATTCTGGCACACCAGGGTTTTGACACAGTCCGAGAACTTAATCTTCAGGAGCTGCTAGGGAGATTTGATTACCCAACAATGAACCATACTCGTGGACATTTCTTCCACAAGGACATTTATATAGCGGCTATCACTACCACGGTGAAAATGGCTATTACCGCTTGAGGTTCCGTCAACGTAGTTTACCCTGTGAAGGGATTGTCTGCTATGATTAACCCTCTCTAAAGGTGACTCACAATAGTATACCCCAAGGGGACTTGGCTCCAGATCCAAGGTTTTGATACCTCTTCACTTTTAACCCAAACAAAGTGAGCAGATTAATCCGACACGCTAAGACAAAGTTTTTCTTCACCAAGGTCTATGATATCAACCCCATGTGATCTATCAACCCCTTTGAAGAGAGAATATATCAATCAATAAGGGAAGACGCACTAACCAATTTTGATTCACCAAAGCTCGTGATGTCTACCCCACGTGATCTATCAACCTCTCCTGGGAGAGAATGTGTCGATCAATAAGAGAAGATGCACTAACCAAGTTGAATGTGAAATGCACTAAGTATCCTCCCTACCTACAAGGATTCTATCATCAAGAAGGATTTTGCTGGGAATCCAATCTCTCAAGAATCATGAATAGTGTTCATAGGGCCTAATTACTATGTGAGCATAGATGTATGTTTCCAAAAGCAAATCTACCAAAAGTATCCAAAAAGCAGAAAGAGGAACACTTAACGCTTAAATCAAATATGGGATGAGTCCAAAAGGTGGAACACTTAACACCTCACACAAGCTAAAAATGAGTCCCCAACTTAGAAAACAAGTGAGTTCCTAAAAGCACAAAAGGGTTGCCAAGTGGAACACTTAACGCTTCTATCCTGTTGACCCCTCCCCTTTATGGCGCTGAGATTGCAACCACGGGGTGGAATGAGGGGCTGGCAGATTAGCGAGTCCAATAACCCAAGATAGAAATCAAGATCAATCACAAGTATCTGAGACTACTTAATGAATCCTTAAGGGGTCACAACCTAGTATCAATTATGCAAATGTGTAAAACAAAAGCATGAAAAGAATCACCCAAGCTAGACACACAAGAGATTTATTTTAAGCCCCAAATCAAAATATTATCAGCACAAGTGGAATACCTGAGATCCTTGCAACGCGCTTAGTAGATGTTTACCTAATTTTGAGCAATTCTTGCACTTTTTCCAATCAAAACCAGTAGAAATCAATCAGAAATAGTAAATTTCAATTGTTAGGGTTAGCTGTCAGTCAAAATCCAAAAATCAAATCTGACAAACTGCCTGCAAAAATGAAATGACAATTAAAATCTAGTACCGAAACTTGTACGACAGTGGGTCTGTTACCAGACGACAGTTGAAACCTGATGTCGAAACTCGTACGACACTAGATCTATTACCAGATGATAGTCCAGAAACTCGTACGACACTGGGTGTCTGATGAAACGATGATCCAGCCTCCAAACGACAGTGGGTGCCTGATGAAATGATACTCGGTCAACTTTCGTATGATAGTGGGTTCAAAATCATATGACTTTTGTCAGAAACTCGTATGAAGATTGTATGGACAAAAAATAAAAATCATATTTTTGCACAGAAACCGAGGAGAAAAAGATAGAAATTGATAGAATTGAATTGGAAACCTGTTTCAGGGCCCCACGGTGGGTGCTAGAAATGTGTGTGTGAAAATTGTACCTGATCTGTAGACACAACACTTCAGTAAAACATTAGAGGTTAACAAAAATCAAAATCATGCAAAATTGAAATCTAATTTAACCAAGTGATTTACTGCCTTCTAATAGGTGTGAGATTGATGTTCTCAGATTGTTATCGAGATCAGTGACCTAGATGACACCTAAATGAAGGATTTGAATGCCAAACTGATATGAAATATGAATGCAATTAATCTATTTTTTGATATTTTCTATGCAATAATATGATGAAAACTGATATGAATCTATGCTAATATGAAAATTGATATGTAATGCTAATCTAGAAATGATATGATATGAGAATGAAAATTCTAACAATAATATGAAAGCTATGAATTTGAAATTGATCTCACAAAGCTTCGAATCCTCAAATTTATCTTTCAAGCTCCAATTGTGCAAATTCTCCAAATCTGATATGCTATGATTCCTGTAGAGTAAGTTTGCAATTTGCGAGATGAATTATGAAGAGCTAAAGCCTTGGTTTTATAGAAATCCAGGGCTTTGGAGGTGCATGCGAAAAAGCCATAAATCACTCAAATAACTCAAGTTGATTTTTGAGTTATTTTTAAATAACAGATAATTAAGTCACAAAAATCATGCAAAAGCACAGTTCAACTCGAATTAGAAGTTTAGATCAACTTTAAAACTCAAAAAGATGTTGAGTTTCAAAAAGCTAACAACTTGCATTGATTTTCCAATTTGAGTTTAACTGGTCCTTGAATGTGCACATGGATAATTATGATTTAATAAATAAATAAAGTGATTTATTCTCAACTTAACTGATTTTTGAAATAAAATAATTAATTTATGGGTTAATTAACTATTTTATCAAACTTTTATTAAAAACTATATTATTAAATAATGACATGTTTTAATTAATTAAATAAAAATTTAATTAATTATTCATAGGATATTAGATTTATTGTCAAAATTAAATAATACAATTAATAATAGATAGAATTAAATTTAATTACACAATTAAGTGGCAAGATATTAAATCTAATTAATTAAATATTAAAATATTCAATTAATCAAACTTAGGATAAATGTGATTTATTGCCAAATAATCATTAGATTAAAGATAATTAAGATAATTAGAAATATTGCTAGGAATATTCCCCGATGCAGAAGTTAAGATAATCAATTATGATTCGATGATGTTTAGATGTGCCTTAGATTAGGACTTCGATGTCAATTTTGTTTGAATTGTTGATATAGAAGATTAATGAACATATAGCCCATTTTTGGGGTATTACAAGCGGTTGCATCAGAAATGGATGAGCAATCCAAGACTTTGTCAACTTGATCACATGTCGGGCTTTGAAATCCATGATGTCATTCTCATCTTGATCTACCTCTACATTTAGAATGGCCCTGTTGTATACCTTGTCTATGTTATATATAGAATCCAAAATCTTATTTGAGTCGGCATCTACCACCTTCTATGGAATTCTTAGGGAAAGGGCACCCTGTGCCAACTCCAGACTCATCCGGCAATAATCACAGACTCTTACCTCATAATCATCTACACAATTGGCCCAATGGTCCTCAACATGTGGCTCATGGACATAGTGTCTCCCCATTATGTGGCTATAGGTACTAATGGGGTCAAAATGTGGCCTCACCAGGTTGTAGGTTGCCAGTGGGAATTCATCTTATTCTCCAGTCAATGACTTGCAGACCTTCATGTCAGGTACACAGTGGGGACTGATTGAAATAGGAAAGTCCTAGCAATGTTTCTTCTTGTGTTTGATATGCTCATGGGCATCAAACAACTGCCTTGCAATCTCTAGTAGAACTACCCGGTTAGAAGGGTACCTTGGGAGCTTCTTGGGTGCCAAAGTGCTTTCGACCACCTGAATGTATGTGAATGTTCAAAATTGAATATAAAATGCCCCAATGACCTTCACTTTAGCCATTGCTTCTGCTGATAACCTTTTAGCATAGTCACCCTCAATGGAGAGGATGATTGCAAAAATGAAGGTATCGTTGACTATTCTAAACTCTGGGCCATTATGTGTAAAGAAATCCTTTCTCACCAATTAAGGGTATAAAGTAAATGGCCACGTGCTTGGTTCCCCAATATTTCCCACTTTAGTTAATCCCGGATATACTACCCTGGTGGCTAGTAAGTACACCACATATGATGTCATGTAGAAGTGGGGGTATGTTTTCACCCGAATCAGCTATTCATCCAGCTGGTCACTTAGAATAGCTACCTAATCAAACCTTGCTTGTCTTTCTTTTATTTTCTAGATCAGGAAGATCATCCAGTGCTCCAATCAATGGGACTTAAGCAGTCTGTATACCCTACTTATCATTGTTATGGATGCCTATATATCCTCTTTCATGTAGCCTCTCCTCATGTCAATCCTATCCAATCTATTCTTTGGTAATGGCTGCATTAGGTACTCATTGTTGATGATGTTATGAGCCCTCTACACATCTTTGTTGTAGAATTTCATACCCTTGTTGATATTCAAATTGAAGAACTTGTCTACCCCTTTGGGCAGATGGAAGACATCTTCAATATTGTCAGGCCTCAGGTCTAGGACCACTTCTCCAAGGCCATTCTTGACCATGTTCTCATCTGGCACGTAGTTACTGGCCAGTGTCTTAATCAGGTCCACCGACTGGATTAAGACTGGGTACGCTGCTGCATTCACCAAGGAATAGTGGACTAATGAAGTGCAGTCCTCTGAATGGCCCACTGGCTGAGCACACTTATTAAGGTACTCATTCCAACTAACATTCTCGATATCTATATCAGTTATCCCTATGTGCAAATCAGTCACCTTGGATGGTGGATGGTATCCTTTGAACTGATACTTCATTGCCAGAGATGCCAGTACCTTTTTGGCCATATCTGCAGAGAGGACAAGACATGAATGAGGAACAAGATGAGACAAAGAAAACCCCAAAAAAAACAATGTTGTTAATTTCTAAATTCAAAAAAAAACATATAAGTGACTTCGGCCCTTTCGGACTTTCAGAGTAATCAGTCCTCCAAAAGTCCAAAAGGTCTGAAAGTGGTGAAAAGGGGCTGATTGAAGGATCCTTTCGACGAACTGGAGCATTCGAAGGCGATGAACACTTGAAGGCTGACAAGGTCAAAAATGGGCGCAAAGGCTGAAAGGCTGAAGAGATTTTTGGTAGGGCTCAATGTGAGGACAAATATTTTCAGCGAGTGAAAATGTCGACACATCTAAAAACTCTGAAAATAAAGGATCGTAGGTCATTCACTTCGGCACTTCAGAGATTAGGAATCAATGTGTGAAAACACTAAAATGCTAAAATGGAGCTGGCACTTAGAGTTTTTTGATCATTTGGTGAGCGCTCTGAAAGTTTCAAACCCCAAAGGTTCGGAACCAGGGTTTACAATTGGACTCAAAAAGTGAGTCCGATGGTGAGTTTGACCACACTCACCTAGGGATGCAAGGAGACTACCTTGACAACCCTCAGGCCTGAAAAAGGCAAACTCAAAGCAACCTAGACCTAAGAACTAGGCTGAAAAGGTCAAAGATGCAAAACCCTAAACCTAGGATGAAATAAGAAAGTCGAAAAAAAAAAGATGCTAAACTAAAACCAAAAAGAGGGGAAGAAACCACCTACCTAGGAGACAAAGGACTCGACAACAACTAGCAAAGAGGTAGGAGCCAAGCGATGAAAAGGCAATGAGTAGCCAAAAAGTAGGCAAAAGGTAGAGGAGCGAAGCGCAAAGTGAGGTTTCAAAAAAACCCTCATGCCTTTTATAGGCTTCGCGGGGTTGCTGATGTAGGTGCCCCATGAATCGGCCTTTTGGCCTTTTTGGGGGTCTCAGACCTCCAAAAGGCCAACAACCCCGAAAGGCTGACTCCTACGAGAGTCAGACTTTCAGGGGTGTGGACCACCGAAAGGTCAAAAAAAGGGTTAGCCAAAAAGCCAATGATGCACTTCTCGCTCCACCGGGACTTTTGCACTTTCGAACCTCCGAAAGTGCAATAGGGCGACAAGGCTGAAAACTAGGAAAAAATAAGGATTAAAACCCCTAAAGATGACAAAAAAAATGAGACAAGCAGAAAGTAGAAGGGGGGCCCCTGAGGCCATAAGGGCCATTAGGGGAGCATGGTTGTGGGACCACAACAAATAGCCCAAACAAAGAAAAGAAAACGACCAAACTTCCAAAGCTAGTATGCTTGGAGATTGCCTCGATTCATAGTGAGCCTAGAATGAAGATCTTTAGATTGAGTATGTTCCTTATCATCCCCAAGGTTGAGAAAATCATAATGTCTACCTCTAGTGTGTGAGAGTGTGAGTTCAAATTTCCCAGGAAACCCTTGTCGTGAGCTCCCATCGATGATCAGCCCATCATTGCCAAATCACTACCCATCAATCAAAAGCTAGCCATAAACCAATTTAACCTTGCTCTATTGCTAGGCATGCATTGATAGCCCTAATAGAGGTTGTTAAAGTCACCCTTTCCCGACTGCAGATGAGCTTTGGCAAAAGTGCTTAGACTTCATAGGAGGGCTCTTAGACCCGATTTGTTTTAAGTTTTAGACCAATTCCTTTGAGAGTATCCATTCATCAGAAAATTTTATTTAGTGTGGACTGCTTCGATGCTCCTTGTAGCTTTGTAAAAACATCATTTGTCGCTCTTTTGTCTTTTTCTTTTTTTTAAACTGGGGCAGTGCTTAGACTATGATGTCCTAGATTCGAGCATTTCTTTGTTTATCTCATCTTTATGCGTTCCTCCCTTTTATTTTCTTGCTCTTTTCTTTTAGTCTACATTTCAATCAGGGAAGGGTTTTGACTTTCAGGCTTCTTTCATGACCGTGGGCATTTCCTGGCGCAAATTGGAATCTTACCTTGAGAAGCCCATGGCTCGGAGTCCCCTTTTGTTTAAATGTGTTCCAGTGTTGAGGATGGTTGATTCTGGTAGGCTCCCTGAGGAGTCTGAAAAGGAATAACCTTTCCTATGATCCCTATCTTTGGCTCACTGCAAATTGGAACCACTTCCATAGTCTAGACCATGGGAAGCTTTACTCATGTCTGGACTACCTGAACGGGCCACTAAAAGTGAAAGCACTGACCTCCTGCAAACAAAAGACCCAAAGAAAAGACACAGACGACAAGACTAACCCAAAACCCAAAAAAACAATATAGTACAAGAATATACAGTAAAGTACAAGGGACCAATCAAGACCTAAAATAGTGCTTCAGAAACTGGCCATTGATTAGTAATGGAACCAATTCTCCATCAAGAGAACTAATCCGAAAGGTATTTTCTCCCAGGATCTCAGCAATTTGGAATGGACCTATCCACAGACATTAGAATTTGGTGTGGCTACCTAGTTTTTCTTTTGCTTTGTCCCACATTAGGACCATATCAGAAATTCAGAAAGCTTTTACAGTTGCTCTTTTATCAAACCATCGCTTGACAATAGCCTGGTGTTTGGCTATGTGTTCCAGGGGCATAGTTGATTTTTCTTCAAGGTTCAACAAATTCATGAGGTGAATCTGCACCCATTCCTCACCCTCGACGTATTGATCCATGAATCTCAAGATTGGTATTTTCAAGTTCATTGGAAAGACAAGCTGTAAACCATACACCAATTGGTAGGGAGAGGTCCCTAGGGCATTCTTGATTCTGACATGATCTGTCCATAGAGCATATTTCAACTGGGTGTGCCAATCTCTAGGATTGTCATCCAACGGACATTTGATTACTATTGTTAGGTTCTTTTTGTTTGACTCAGTGACTTCATTCCCTTACGAGTAGTAATTGGATGAGAATTTTAGAATTACCTATTTCTCAAAGGCCCATTGAATGAGACTCATAGATGAAAAGTAGGGAGCATTATCACATACCAAGAAAAAGGGCATGCCAAACCTTGTGATAATGAACTCTTCCAAGAATTTGGTGATCACCTCATTGGTACAATTTTTCATAACTTGCACCTCTGTCCAGTCCATACAGTAATTGATTGCAGTCAAGATGTATCGGTAGCCTACCAAGGATGGAGGATTGATCATTCCTACAAAATCCATACCCCATTTGGTGAATGGACGCACTTCATACATTGGTTGTAAGGGCATTATTGGATGTCTTTCTCGAATGGCACTGGTTTGGCAAACATGGCAAGAGCACACATGCTCATGAGTATCTTTGAATGAAGTGGGCCAGTAATAGCTAGATATTAGTATCTGATGAGCCATAGCTTTCGTCGATCCATGTCCAGTACCATACTTATCGTGAAATTCTGTGAGAACTAGCTCAGCTTTTGTTCAATCTAAACATCGTAGATACAACCCATCATAATTGCATTTGTAGAGCTTCCCATTTTTTAGCATGTATGAACTACTCTTATTCTTCAGTGCTCTCCACTGGGAACCATTCAATCCTTTTGGACAACAATTTTGCAGCAAGTAGTAAACTATGTCTTGATACCATATGTAAGTGACTATTCCTTCATTAGTGTACACCTGGCACACCAACCCTTATTCTATTTTGTCCATCATCTTGGTGAGGCCTTGACCCCTCACCAATTTCATTAGTTGGATCTCAATGTCAAACTCCTACAATATTGCCATCCATTTCCCTCTTCATTCCCTAAGTTCATTTTGTATTAGTAAGGATTTGACTGTTGGATCTGGGACAATAGCAATGACCTTACTCCGTAAAATGTAGTGCCTAAAATTCTTGATAGATTTGACCAAGGTGAAAGATTTTTTATCCAAATTAGGATATTTGAGTTTTGTGTTCTTCAGTGGATAGCTCATGAAATCAATCGGCCTTTCATCTTCACCTTCCTTCTTCTGCGTGAGGATTCCTGCACATGAATGTTCTGAAGCAAATGAGTACACTTTAAATGGTAGAAGATACTCAGGACTGACCAAGACTGGAGTAGTGGCAATGGATGTCTTGATTTCTTTGAAGGCATCTTTAGCTGGAGTATTCCATTTGATTTTAGCATCCTTCTTCAGCATATTGTTTAAGGGATGCACTATCTCTGCAAAACCACTGATGAATTTCTTGACAAAGTTGATTTTCCTAAAAAAGGACTTCAATTCCTTCTTGTTGTTTGGTGGAACCAATTTGAGGATAGCTTCAACCCTTTCAGGGTCAATTGAGATGTCTATCTCAGATATAATGTGCCTGAGAAGTTTGCCTTGAGTCACCCCAAAAATGCACTTCTTAGGATTCAAAGAAATCCCATAACGTCGACACCTCTTCAAAACTTTCCGCAAATCTTCGATGTGGTCCACCTGGTTCTTGGAGAAAACTATGAGGTCATCCATGTATATAACAATGCACTTGTTAACCAGACCCTTGAATGCCTCATCCATAGCTCGTTGGAAAGTAGCTCCTGCGTTGATCAGACCAAATGGCATGCGGTGGTAGGTGAGTGTTCCCCATTTTGTAGTGAAGGCCATTTTCAAGTGGTCTTCTTCCTTCACCATGACTTGGTTGTATCCTGAGTAGCCATCTAGAAAGGACATCATCTGAGAACCATTAACCACTTGTAACACTTCATCCAAAGAAGGCAAGGGATAGTTGTCCTTCTGAGAGGATCTGTTTAAATTTCTAAATTCCATGCAAAGTTGAACCTCTCCACTTTTCTTCCTTACAAGAACTAGATTGGCTACCCAATTTGAATGCCAGATGGGAAAAATTATCTTGGCATCAAGAAACTTTTGTACTTCCTTTTGAATTACTGGCTAGATCATGAGGTTAACCAGTCTTTGCCTCTAGCAAAAAGGTTTAGCATTGGGGTTCAGCGGGATGTTGTGGACTATAATGCTGGGGTCATAGGTTTTTAGATCCTCATAGGACCATGCTATGATGTCTTTGTATTCAGTGAGTAGCTTGACCATTTGTTTCTTTTCCTTTGGTGTGCCAACTTTTCCTATATGAACCTCCCTGGGTTCGAGCTGTGTGCCCAAGTTGTAGAGCTCGCAATCATCTCCGCTCACTACTGGTGTTTTCCCTCTTTCTCAAGCGCATTCATCTTTATCAAAAATTCTCTCTAGAGCTACCATGCCTTTCAGAATGGAATTTGTTTTCAAGTTCAACATCCCTAAGTCATCAGACTCCTTTATTTCATCTTCTTCTTCGTCAATGCTCTGCTTGTCAAAGATCCCTGTGTTCATAATGAATTCTAAGATTTGTTGATCATCTTGAAATACCTGGAAGTTTTTGATGTTGTCAGGAATGACCGGTATAGCCACGAGCTCCACAAAGAATTTCTTCAATTTGGACTTCTCTAGGGGTTGTAAGGAGCTTCTAGACACTGCTAAAGTGTTAGCAACAGTATTCTTTCTCCTTGGGATGCTCTGAATGTTAAAGGCTTCAAAGTCTTCGATTAGGTCCCAGATGTGGTTGTGGTATGAGACTAATCATTTGTCGGTGCAGGAATGTTGGCTCTTGATCTGTTGGACTATCAATTGTGAGTCACCTTTCACTATTATTGCTTTCACTTTCTTCTCATGTGCCAGGAGGAGACCATGGGTTAAAGCCTTGTATTCGACAACATTGTTGTTTCAGTATAATTGCAATTGGTAAACAGCATAGTATGAACCCCCATGAGAGTTAACTAATTCAATCCCAACTCCTGCTCCCAGCTTGCACTTGGAGCCATCGAATCAAATTTTCCATATTGCATGATTTTTTTTAGAAGATGTCCTAACTTGGGGTTCCAAGATTACTTCTAGTGGAGGGGTCTCGATTTGTGGTTCTGCAGGGGCCGTAAGCGATGACAGACCTTCTCCACTTGGAATTTTTGTCTCTCCTTTATCTAAGATTTCTCTTTCTGAAAGGGGAACCCACTTCATCTTTTGTTTATTCTTGACATTATGCCAAACTTTGTGGCATGGAGGTAGGAAGCCATCATCAGAAGAGCTCCAGTCCTCTTGTATAAAGCATTCAGTCATAGGTCCTTGGGGTTCTTCACTGAGCAGATATTTCTCCTCACTTGAATGAGTTGTTGGATTCTCAGAAGGATTGGATATGTTTGATATCTAGTTAATAACTTGGACCATGGCCTCTTGGAAGCTCTGGCATGTGAACTTTGAATGGTTTGTCTGATGAAGACAATAATACCTAGGTAGCATCAGTATGTTGGGGTCAGCGTCTGGGCCCAAATGTCTCATATTCTTTGTCATATCATTTATGAATTCTTCTAGAATTTCTTCAAAGATCTGGGCATCTATCAAACCTTGAACAAGGCTATTGTCAGAGTCTTCTCCCTCCTTGAGCTGAAATGTGAACACCTTGTCAAAATGATACACTCCCAGGTCAGCTTGTGAGAACAAAACTTCATTTGGGGTGTTGTACTCGGTTATCATTTTTTTGAGCTTGGGCTCTACATCTATTTAATCTGGTTATTGAGCCCCTTCCATGGCAACCAAAGTTGGGTGAAGTCCGTGGAGAACCACCCTCTCAAAGATCAAGTCCATTCTCAGCTAAGTAGCATGCCATAAGTCTCGAGGATGTCTACCACATGAACATTGATGCAGTCCTGGATCCTAGGATCAGTTGTTAGCTGAATACATGTGTCTTTCAAGACCCCAATGACTTTGATTCTGTGGACAAGGCTTTTGAGGATACCTATTTTTGAAAGACTTCAAGCCAAACAAAGATTAGATGTTAGTCTAAGCATGAAATCAATGCAAAACAAATAAAACTCTAAACTAAGCCACCTCGGATTGAGCTAAAACACGTGCACCCAAGCACTGTTTGATTTGCTTTGCTTAAGGGGATGTGGGTGTGCTCTCTAATCACTTGGAGCATATTCCTTATGCATTTAGGACGGATTGAAATCCATGAAAACCCCAAAATGGCACAAAACAGGTATAGAACACCTGATTTGCCCCTAAGGCCTCAAGGATCAAAATGATGCTGATATGAATATTAAGCTACATGAGATTTATGCTAAGATTGATTTTAAGCCAAATAGAGATGTGATGATGCTATGCTTATGCAAAACAATGAAATAAACTAAGTTAATCCATTATTACTAAATTAGGATGAGCTAAAATGCTTGAAAGTAAGTTAAATTAAGATGATTATGCTAAGTCTAGAGCTAAATGGGCATGATAACAATGCATGAGAATAAAAGTTAAGCTAATGAATTTGCTCTTGAAAGGAGGAGCATTTATAGGATTTGGGAAGGAGGAATGAATGGCCAAGATCAAAATCCTTAAGAGAGGCCAAGATTCATTCAAAGGGGAGCACATGGATTGTGCTAGTTCAGGGCCACCTCCTTGTGACAAGTGTCACAAGGGCATTGGGTTGAAAGATGGGAGGAATGTGCACAATTTGGGAAATGTGCCTAAGGTCAAAGGGTGTAAGAAAGGGGTGAGGGGCTTCTTAAATGCATGATAAATGCATGTAAGAGGGATAAGGAGGCCTTAAATGCACTTAATGCATGTAAGAGAAGTCTCTAGAAGTTTGTTGACTTTGGGTTAAGCTTAGGAGTTGGCTAACCTTGGTTAGGGAATGTGACAGGATTAGGGGAGGGATTAGGATTAGGATTAGGGTTAGGACTTTCTAGAAGAGTCTAGAATTTCCTTAGGATAAACATGGATTTTAGGAAATAAATAAAGATTTATTTATTTCCATGGTTTTAGGTTTGAGAATATTTATTAAAAATGAATTTAACAAATATGAGGATTAAATATTTAATCTTAATTAAATATTTTGAGTTGAGATTAGGGTTAGGAAATGATGGGATTAGCCTTTAATCGAAATTAAAGAAGGATTAGAAGATTCTGGAAGAGGTTAGTGGTCTTAAGGAAATTGGCCAAGTTTTGGTCAAAAAATAAATTAATTATTTATTTTGGGATTTTTGGTCAATTTATTAATTAAATAATTAATAAATAGGGGAATAATGTTTAAATAAGATTTAAACATTTTTGGGAGGGATTTCTTAATTAAATATTTTTAATTAAGATAAAGGGATTTAATGACATAAAAATAAGTTGATTAATTAAATAAATAATTAATTAATAAATGATGATGTCATCAGGGATTTTTCAGAAAATAAAAATACTTTATTTTCTAAAGGATTTTTAGGTGTCTACAAATTCCATTTTGTCAAGCTGGATCACCACACAATTCATTGGATGAGGATTCATCCCTAGCCTTCGGCATATAGACAATGGCATCACATTACACAAAGCCCCTGAGTCGATTAATAAATTATGTAGGTTCTTCCCAAATATTTTGAGGCTAAGTAGGAATGGGGGAACTTCTACCCTATCTTAAACATGGTCAGCATTGCCTCAGCAGCATTTACGTTAGATACATTCTTGGCATTATTGCTGGGCAAGGCTGACTTGGAGTGATCCAAAGACTTTAAGAGATCTTCTCTTTGAGTGGGACAACTCTGCAGCATATCATACATTGACATATTTGTTCTAACTTTCTTCAGTTCTTCTACCGCGCTATATTTTTCATTTGCCCAAACTAGATTTCTCAACATGGTAGGTGGTTGATGTGTTGTCTGAACAAAAGTAGTGCCAAGACCCTTCAGAGGTGTAGGATTGTTACTAGCCTTCGAATTAGGTGGGGTAGGCTACATCCCTAGAGGAATGTCATCTTTCAAAGGCTCTCTTCAGCTCCTTAAGTTATAGGCATTTATGTTTTTGTTCTGGAAGGCATTGACTTTGAAATACTCTGGTTGGTCTTCTTGGTTAAATGGGAAGACAAACTCTTCCTCTGAAGCATTATTGGCCGGAGTTCCATTTGATGAAGATGGATTGTATGACTCAAATGCCATGGCACTAAAATAGGCCTAGGAACTCTCAGGATCCTGAGTTTATTGATTATCAAATTCCCCCCTATATTCATAATCTGGTTGATGCATGCTAGGACCTTGGGTGTAGCCAGCTTCTGATGAACTAAAGAAATTGGCATTGTCTACGGGGATACTACCATTGTTTGGATGCGTGTTCCAAGTCCTATTTGTCCTTTGTCACCCAAACTATTTGTCTTCAGAGTTGTTCCCATAACCTCCTCCATTGTTATTATTATTGTTGTTGTAATTGCCATAATTACGATTCTGATTTTGAGAGTAAGTATTCGGGATAGTGGTCGGCCACGGATAGTTTCCTTGGTTTGGAGTTGGGTTGAGCTTCATTTGGGTGATCTCCCTGGTCAACTGGGATAGCATCTTTTTCATGGCATCTAACTCATTTACTAGAGCTTGATCTGGTTCATTTGGGACAATGACCTTTTGTTTGCACAAGGTAGCCATGTGTGTGTCATATCTTGGGTATGTGATGGCCAATGGTGGGGCAGCAACATATGGAGTTGGTACCGAACTAATCCTTAGGGTTGGTTGCACTGGAAATTGATTGTTTTCTATGAATGGACCAACTTTAACAACATTCCCACTATTGGAGGGATGCCATAGTTCGCACCTGCGTGCAGGTCCATTTGTTGAGTGAATAAGATAGCTTCATTGCACACTTTCTCCAAAGTGTCAATATCTCTTGGAGGCAACCTTTTCAAAAATATAGATGTTAGTGGGTCCAAGGCATGCAAGTACACTTGTATGGTAGCACCAAATGGTACCATGTATGGAGCCTCAAGCTTCTGGTACATCTTGTGAAAATGGTGATTGAACATAGTGATAGACTCATTGAGGTCTTTCCTCATCGAGATGGACTGATGATGGAGAGTTTCCAGATCCACATATAGTTTGAACTGATTTAGGAACTTTTTTTTGAAATCTTGCCAGGTAGCAATGGATCCTCGTGGCAAATTCAGATACCAATTATATGCGAACTCCCCTACTGTGTAAGGGAAGAGGCAGCACATGATGTCTTGATGAGCAATTTCTTTCTGATTGCACAATTCCTTGAATGCATGGATGTGTTCTTCCACTATCTTGGATTCTCCATAAATGAAATGTGGGCAGAATTTCTTAGGATTTTTGGGTAGCTGATGGATCTATCCCTGCAAGTTCAGTGGTGAACTTTGAGCATTTGCAAAAAATGTCATTGGGGCTAGTGGTGGAGGAGCAGCAGGTGGGGCTGCAATGGTTGGAATTGGAGGAAGATTCGAATGATCTGAAGTATCCTCTCCGTGCTTGGTTCTACTACTATGAGGTCTATGAAACTCTGTAAGTTCAAGGAACTCCCCTATGTTGGGTGAAGATCTAAGGACTCGTTGAAATCTCTCAGGAGAGAACGATTTGATATTCTAGGGTGTCCCTTTTGAAGGCCCTCCTTCTAGTGCCACTTCTATTGAGCATCATTTTTACAACAAGGCAACGGCTAGGAATTTGTGTGAACAACTTCCCCTCTTGGAAGATTGATGGAATCAATCTCAAGGTTCCTTCTAGCTAGGTCTCAACCACTTGGATAGCTGAATGGAAGACAAATGTGTATTTGTTAACAAGGAGGCCTTTGTTGGTTCTTCTCTAAAGGGAAACTACAAAACAAACTTTAGAAAACCATGATATCTCTTTTTTTTGCCATGAATTTTCAGATTTAAAGATGAAAGTAATGCTAATTTAATTGATCTACTAAAAGTAACTTGCAAAGAGGGTTAGAAAAATGAAAGGTAATGAGAGATTTCAAGGAAATTGTTGAAAATAAACCTAATGGATATATGCTAGCAATCACACCACCATGAAAATTAAATAACCAAGAAGATGAGAAAACCCACACAATAGAGATCAGATCATGTCACAATCTTCAGCTGAAAGGGTGCAATCATCAATAGAATCAAACAATGCAGACATAAGATAAGTCAAAACTCATTAGATCACAAAGCCACTCCAGATGTATGCACACATGAGACAAGTTAATCTTCAAGCACTAAAGGATAATCTTCTCAAGGAATTTGTCACAACACAGCAATGTAATACCAGCAAACACCAAACTAAAAGATCGCAGACCCAGAATCATTAAACAACCAATTGGCTCTTTGAAATAAAGAATGAGAAAATCACACATTCACAAATTTCACATAGATAGTAGATAAATCACACCATGAATGAAGCACCAATTGTATTTGTTGTATTAATCATCAAGTCCACCCTCATTACATTGCTTTATTACAATTTATAGAGCTCTGCTCTTATTTTCGAAGCTAGGGTTTTGCTACAACTAAAACTTGAAAGTAAATCTAAACTAGAGCTTGTATTAAAGAAACTACTTCTAAAGCTTAGCTAAGCTATCCTAGCACGGAATTAAACCTCATGCATTACAAAAATTTGAATAAATCATGCATCAGACATCTCAAAAATGGAGCTAGAACTGGTGCATGAACTTGATGATCTTCATGTTTATACCCTTGATCATTGGCCCCAGCTACTCCACATGGTCTCAACTAAAAGAGATCCCACAATCATGCACAAACAACCCAAAGAAAGAAGCCCAGATGACTGGAAAGTGATCTTTAAGATAACTGGAGTCAACTTTTAGACATGCCAAAAAATGCCCAAAACCCGACACTTGGTCTGAAAAACTCAAAATCCAAAATTGACTAAGTGCTAAGTCCTTTATCTCCACTACTTTTGACTTGTCGAACTTGTTGGACTTGTAGGTGCCCGAAAAATTCCTTATGGCTGAAATGGCTGAAAATCCTGCTTTGCAAAAAGGACTAAGTGTCAAAACTAATTTTTTTGCTCACAAAACTGGCAAATCTTCAACTGGAGGTCCACTAGCTGGGAGGCACTTTTGGGTGTGCCTTCTTGAACCTATCCACTATCTCTAGCACCTCATCGAAGTCCAACATCTTGATCCCTTGAAGGATTTCTTTCTGCCTATCTCTGAAGTCCATCAATTCTTTTGCAAAAGCCTTTATTTCTTCCTCTTGACTTAGCATTTTTTGAATTTCCTCCTTTTGGTAGAACATCTATTGGAGGTCTTCCTTAGACTTTACCCCTCCGAATATGCCTAGATATTAATTGATGATGTCATTTACTGAATACATGGTTTTATCATCTTCTTCATCAAACAAATCCAAGTCCAATCCCCCAAAGAACCCCTGTAGCTCCTTTGTATAGAGTGTGCTATTATCTCTCCTCTTGTTCAGTCTCTTGAGAACCTTCTCGAATATGGCTAACGTCGTAGTTATCTCTTGGATCCATTCTTCAAAACTATCCAATTCCTCCCCTTCATAGATCTTCATCAAAACCTAGAAGTGCTGCTTTCTTATCATCATTAACTCATCCAACACTTTTTGCCAGCTGAGGATGGTCTCTTCTACACTGTTTTCTTCACTCATGATCTCCACTAAAGAGGTTATTCCCACCAAAATATTCCAGAAGGGCCTTAAGATCCTCCTGAGAGATAAGCTAGCGAACTGCTCGAAATCTAGCTTCCATTTAGCACAAGCCTACACAAAAGAATATGGAACATCTGTATCTACATCCCCCCTTTTCTCCAAAATTGCCTATAATGAGGCTTCAGGGTTATTAGGGTCAATTAGACCCGCTGTCTTCAGAATGAATTTCTTCATAGCCTCGTTTTGCTCTTCCAGAGCTTTTATCTTTTCTTCATCTTTATTCATGAAGCCCAGAGTGTTCTTCAAGCCTAGAGTAGCCAAGGTTTTTCTACCTTCCCTAGTTGGTTCTCCCAAGTCTACTTCCTTCAACACATAATCCTCCGGAGTGATCTCATTCACACTAGCATCCATCATGGGAACAGCCCCCTGTGCTTTCCACCTCCCCATCTAGTCTTGTGTTACATAGGAAATTCTCCTTGCTTGGGGAACTGGTGTTGTCTGGTGGAAAGTGTGCCCTAGCGTGGTCATGTTGACCTCATCATCAATGTATACTCTAACCCTCGGCTGCACTTCTTTGGTAAACCATGTGGGCTTAGAGAATGCATTCAATGGCTCATAAGGAGTAGCCAATGCAGAAGAGGTTGCCAAGTGTTCTGTCGTTATTTCCTCTTGAGCTTCTTCTTCTTCTCACATTTCCTACTCGTTCCCAGTGTCTTGGTTGTGTTCTCCTTCATCAGCAGTTTACTGCTCATCTGTTGTTTGCTCCTCAGTATCTATTTGCGGCTTATCTTCTTCAATATAAGGTTCCTCTTCTACCTGTGACTCTTCCTTGTCATCTGGCTCCTCAAATCCAATATGAATTTCTTCTATCTTCTCTCTGCCAGTGACTTCAACTTCTTTCTCTAGCTCCTGCGAGCTCTGGGGCACTAACTCAATGTGAACTTGGGGAGGAATACTAAGTGGGGGAGGCGTAGGAGACACAAGGGGAGTGGTTGATGCAGGAGCATCCTGGGTGTAAGAGCAATCTTGTATCATCCAAAAATATTTCTATTTTTGTATTCAATAAGGGCTATCTTGTGAAGAGTTGCTATTTATGGAAACTTGCTATTTTTAGTAAGTTGGTCATACTATCTCAGAATGTTCTAATTTTACATGTGGAGGTTCATCTCAGTCATATCAGCCTGCTAGTAAAGTTTCATGGCTAGATTAGGTCTAGTTTTGAAGATATTGAAGATTTTCGGTATTGGCAGTAGGGTACAGAAACTTTGAACTCAGTTTTGAAGGCTTTAGAGGCCCCAGATGAGGTCAAACATTTAGGTGATAGGTGCTTGCATGAATTAAGCCTATAGAGCACTTCGCGGTCTTTCTGAAATGGGGTTATAATAGTCAATCAGGTCAACTGGTGATGACTTATGGTCTCTGAAAGTCAGGTCACCTAAAATGGCAGAAAATAATTTTCCTTCAAAATTTATGTTCAGGTTTCAAAAGTTATTTTGAGCCGACTTTGATGTAATAAATTGAAAAATAAAATAATTCTAAGTTTGGTCGGCCCTAAGGGCTAAATTTATGGAACCTTCTTGGGCGGTGGAAAATGCCTATATAAAGAAGGCTCGTAGTGTTGTCTAGGGCAGTAATGGGTAGAGATCTGGGTATTGATTCGAGGCTTTGTCCTATAGAATATTGTAAGGGAATGCCCATGTGGCTTTGCATATTGTAATTCTGAAAGTTTGTAATTCCACATTTGTGGAGATAATAAGAAGCCTATTTTCTGTTCTTGCATATTATTGTTGTTTCTCTATTTTTGTTATGTGTTTGTGGTATTAAGGGGAGCACCTTTCATCAAGTGGTATCAGAGTAGGAGTTTTTGAGTGTGTAAACAGATTGTCGACTATGAGGCAGTTTTCACTAGGACCGTGGTTAGGGTTTTAGCAAGCATCACGAAAATGCCTCCACAAAAGGAATGTGGTAGAAGAGCCAGTGTTGTAACACCTGAGGTTAGAGCTCTCCAGAGATAAGTGCGAGCATTGCAAGAGGAGATTTGTAGAGGAATGAATCTTAATGTCAGAGATGAAAGTGAGGATGAAGCTGAAGAAGAAGATCAAGAAGGAGAAGTCAAAGTTGTGAACTAGGAGGAAGAAAGACTTTTTCAAGCCATTTCCAAGATCAGAAAAAGACCTAAGATTGAGGTTCCTGCATTTTCAAGAAATCTTAACCTAGAGGAGTTGATAGACTGGATCAATGAATGTGAAGAATATTTTGAGTATGAAGATATTGAGGATCTTGATAGGGTCAAATTCGTGAAGGCCAGACTAAAAGGTCATGCGAAGATCTGGTGACAAGAGATTCAATTGGAGTGAAATAGAAGAGGGAAAGATAAAATCACAAGATGGGATCGAATGGTGGATAAATTGAAGTGGAAGTTCATTCTAGTTGATTATGAGCTTGACCTACTGAAGAAGATGCAAAGTTTGAAGCAGGCAGGAAGATCTGTTCAGGAGTATACAGAAGAGTTCTATCGAATCCTCATCAGAATAGGCCATGCAGAAGCTGACAAGGAGAAAGTTTCCTGTTACCTTAATTGGTTAAGGTCGAGCATTCAGGAGGTGCTAGTTCGAATGAACAGTATTGAAGAGGCATACCGGTTTTCCCTAAAAGTAGAGGAAAAGTTGAACAAGAAGTTCGAGAGCAGACAAAATGGAAGAGGTCGCGGTGGACGATCTGGTGGACGGTCATATGGAGGCCGAAATGAAGATCTGAAAAAGAAGGTTGATGAGGCCAGTGGTAGTCAAAATTAGAGAGGAAACAATTTCAATCGTTTCCAAGATCAGAACAATAGAGATTAGAGAGGAAGAGGAAGAGGACAAGGTTCAAAAAGAGGAGGCTTTTGTGGAACATGTTTTCACTATGGAGAAGATGGTCATAGGGCATTTGAATGTCATCAATGCCAAGGAAGGATGGACAGGAGGAATAAAGCCTAGGCCAAAGTGGCACATGTAGATGAAGATGCTAGATCCTCAAATTCTAAAGATGCTAAAAGAGGAGAAACATTGATTAACAAAAAAGTCCTGCTGAGTGGTGAGAATGAACTTGAACAAAGGAGGAGTTTTTTTTGCACTAGATGCAAGTGTGAGGGTAAATTTTGTGATGTGATTATTAATAGTGGAAGTACTAACAATTTGGTGTCAGAAGAGATTGTGACAAAGTTGAAGCTCAAGAGACAGAAACACCCACATCCATATCGGATTGCCTGGGTGCAGGATGACCACAAGGTCATGGTCAATGAACAGTGCCTAGTAAAGTTCAAGATTGGTAGGTACCATGATGAGGTACTATGTGATATCATATCGATGTATGCATGTCACATGTTGTTGGGTAGGCCGTGGCAATTTGACAAATGTGTTGTACATCATGATCATGTGAATACCTATTCCCTGACAAAAGATGGAGTGCGACATAAGCTAAATCCATTGAAGGAGACTGAAGAAAGGTATGTGGTAATGCAAGAATAACTTTTGTTGATGGAAGGAAATTCCTAGATGGTATGAGGCATGAGCATGTGTGTTTTGCTTTAATTCCAAAAGCTAGTAAAGAGGAAGTAGAGGATGTACCTGTAGAGGTTGCAGATTTGTTGAATGAGTTTTAGGATATTGTATCTGATAATGTACCTGATGGATTACCACTGGTAAGGAAGATCAATCATCAGATGGATTTGATTTCAGGAGCTAGTTTGCTAAACAAGGTAGCACATAGAAGGACACCAACAAAAAGTGAAGAGTTGAATAGACAAGTACATGAGTTATTGTAGAAGGGGTTGATTCAGGAGAGCCTGAGTCCATGTGTTGTACCAGTAGTATTAGCACCAAAGGAGAATGGAGAATGGAGGATGTGTACAGACTCTAAGGCAATAAACACGATCACAATCAAGTACAAGTTTCCATTGCCATGAATGGATGATATTATGGATTGTTTGAGTGGAGCTATGTATTTCTCAAAGATAGATCTGAAGAGTGGATATCACCAGATTCAGATCAGAGAAGGAGATGAATGGAAGACTGCCTTCAAGACAAAGGAAGGACTGTATGAGTGGTTAGTCATGCCTTTTGGGCTAACCAATGCACTGAGCACTTTCATGCGGCTCATGAACGAGGTTCTGAAAGAATTTTTGGGTAAGTTTGTCATTGTTTACCTAGATGATATTTTGATCTTTAGCAAGACATTGCAGGAACATATGATGCATATTTGTATGGTGTTTGAGAAGCTAAGAGATGAGAAATTGCTGATTAATTTGAAGAAGTGTAGTTTTGTGAAGAAGGAATTAGTGTATTTGGGATTTGTAGTTTCAGTAGAAGGTCTGAAAATGGATCCAGAGAAAGTACAAGCTATCCTTGAATGGCCTACTCCAAGGAGTGCTACTGAGGTAAGATCTTTTCATAGTTTGGCTAGTTTTTACAGAAATTTTATCAAAAATTTTAGCAATATTTGTGGACCCTTGACTGAAACAATGAGAGGGGATAGAAAAGAGTTCAAGTGGACTAATGGGGTGGATAAGAGTTTTAAACTATTGAAACAAAGGTTACAAAACAACTTGTTTTAGCACTTCCTTATTTTAATAAGGAGTTTCAAGTAGACTGTGATGCTAGTGGTACTGCAATAGGAGTTGTTATGAATCAAGAAGGTAAACCTATTGCTTATTTTAGTGAGAAGCTAAATGATGCCAAGAGGAAATGTTATGTTTATGATCAGGAATTTTATACTATAGTTCAAGCATTAAAGAAGTGGAGACACTATCTACTTCCTAAGGAGTTTGTTTTGTATACTGATCATCAAGCTTTGCAATATTTGAATAGTCAAGAAAATTTGAATCGAAGGCATTTGAAATGGGTTGAGTTTTTGCAGAGTTATACATTTGTTTTGAAACACAGGAGTGGAAAGTCTAACAGGGTTGCAGATGCTCTTAGCAGAAAGCAACTATTGCTGACAGAGATGTAGATTGAGGTGGTTGGGTTCAAGGAACTCAAGAATTTGTATCCAGAGGATCCTGATTTTGGTGAAGCTTGGAAAGCTTGTAAAGAACCTATTACTCTAGACAGGACAAAGTGGTCAGATTTCATCATTCAGGATGATATGCTATTTAGAGGGAGTCAGTTGTGCATTCCAAGAAGTTCAATGAGGGAGAATCTCATCAAGGAGAAGCATAGCGGAGGATTGGTTGGACATTTTGGTTGTGATAAAACCCTTGCTTTGGTTAGTGAGAATTATTATTGGCCACAATTGTAGCAAGATGTCAAGAAGTTTGTACAGAGTTGCAAAGTATGTGAGATGGCGAAAGGAGTGAAGTAGAATACAATGTTGTATCAACCATTACCTATACCAGAGAAGCCTTGGGAGGATATCATTATGGACTTTGTTCTTGGTTTACTAAGGACATAGTGGGGGCATGATTCAATTTTTGTGGTAGTTGATAGATTTTCAAAGATGGCACATTTTATTCCCTGCAAGAAGACTAATGATGTTGTTCATGTAGCGGAATTATTTTTCAGAGAAGTGGTGAGACTACATGGTTTGCCAAAGAGTATAGTTTCAGATAGGGACACTAAGTTCGTTAGATATTTCTGGCGTACATTGTGGAAGAAGTTGAAGATATATTTGAAGTTCAATTCATCACATCATCCATAGACTAATGGACAGATAGAGGTGGTGAATAGGATTTTGAGAAATTTGCTGAGATGTTTGGTTGGAGATAAGCCAACAGGATGGGATTTGATTTTACCACAGGTAGAATTTACATATAATAATTTTGTCAATAGGAGCACTGGTAAATCACCATTCTAGATTGTATATGGGAGTAGTCCAAGAAATGCATCTAAGTTGAGAAAGATAGATAAAGGAGAAATAAGTAGTGCTGAAGCTGAGGATTTTGCAGAACACTTGAAGAACATCCATGAGGAGGTGAGGAAGCATATTACCAAGATGAATGCACAGTATAAGGCTAAGGTAGATGTGAAAAGGAGGCATAAGGAATTTTAGGTTGGAGATGAAGTCATGGTTCATTTGTGGAAGGAGTGATTTCCAGTTGGTACATATAACAAATTGAAAATGAAGAAGTTTGGGCCATGTAAAATATTGAAGAAGCATGATTCAAGAAATGCATATGAAGTAGAATTGCCTACTAAGCTGAATATTTCACCAGTGTTTAACATTTTAGATCTGAAAGAGTATCATGAGGGAGGTGTTGAAGATGAGATCACAACAGCATAGTGGAGTATTCCAGCAACTAGTTTAGATACCAAAGAGATTAAGGATATACTAGATAGTCGTGTTGGTAGAAGCACAAGGAACATGACATATGAAGAATGTCTGGTCAAGTGGAAAGGATGACCTATTGAAGATTCATCATGGCTGACAAAGGAGGAGGTTAACCATCTTGGTTTTCCTCTACACACCTGAGACATGATGGGGTTACTTCTCAAATTACCCCAAGTGTCTAATGCAAGAGCATCCTGGGTGTAAGAGCAATCTTGCATCACCCAAAAATATTTCTATTTTTGTATTCAATAAGGGCTATCTTGTGAATAGCTGCTATTTATGGAAACTTTCTATTTTTAGTAAGTTATTCATACGATCTCAGAATGTTCTGATTTTACATTTGGAAGTTCATCTCAGTCATATCAGCCTGCCAGTAAAGTTTCATGGCTAGATCAGATCTAGTTTTGAAGATATTGAAGATTTTTTATATTGGCAGTAGGGTACAAAAACTTTGAACTTAGTTTTGAAAGCTTAAGAGGCCTCGGATGAGGTCAAAAAATTGGGTGACAAGTGCTTTCACAAGTTAAGCATGTAGAGCACTTCGTGGCCTTTCTGAAATGGGGTTATAATAGTCAATCAAGTCAACTGGTGATGACTTATGGTCTCCGGAAGTTGGGTCACCTGAAATGGCAGAAAATAATTTTCCTTCAAAATTTTTGTTCGGGTTTCAAAAGTTATTTTGAGCTGAATTTGATGTAATAAATTGAAAAATAAAATAATTCTAAGTTTGGTCGGCCCTAAGGGCTAAATTTCTGGAACCTTCTCGAGCGGTGGAAAATGCCTATATAAAGAAGGCCTGTAGTGTTGTCTAGGGTAGTTATGGGTAGAGATTTGGGTATTGATTTAAGGCTTTGTCCTATAGAATATTGTAAGGGAATGCCCATGTGGCTTTGCATATTATAATTCTGAAAGTTTGTAATTCCACATTTGTGGAGATAATAAGAAGCCAATTTTCTATTTTTGCATATTATTGTTGTTTCTTTGTTTCTGTTATGTGTTTGTGGTATTAAGGGGAGAACCCTTCATCAGTGGTTGAATGGGCAGGTGGAGGTGGATTCGAGAGGGGAATCTGAGATGAGGAAGGTTGATGAGACAACGGGGTATTCTGTACGGGAGTGGAAAGCGGAGTAGTGGGAGGCTCTTGAAGTGGAACGGTAGGAGGAGTGGAAGGATGAGGTGGAGGTGGAGGTGGAACAAATGAAACTAATGGTACATGTGTACTTGCTCCTTCTTCCAAAGTGACCCCATTAGAAGAGTCATTTTCCAGCCTTGTAGTTTCTCCTTAGTCCTCAGTCACCTCAACATCATTTGGTTCCTAAGGTCCCTATTGTATATTATCTCCCATGCCCCCAAAAAGACTAGTGAAATGCATAGGGGTTTGTTGCTCAGACTCCTTGAATCCATGCAACCCCACAAAATCTATGATATTGAATCCATCATCACCTAGGGCATCCAAATTTATTGGCTCTACCTAAGTAGCCCCTTCATCATCCTTAGGATCATCATCCATTATCCTTCTTTTCTTCAAGAATCCTGCAGACTAGGTCCTCCTACTAAGGGGAACTTCATCTAGTTGATCTTCATCATCCTCCACCAGGGTATCCAAATTTGTGGATGTCGAGCCTCTCTTCCTCTTGTATACATGATCCTTGATGACTCTAGATGGCTTGGGCCCTATGATTTTAAATTTCATTTTCCTTTCCAAGCTTGGAGAATCATGGTCGCTCGGTGAAGGTGCTTCTGGTGGTGCAATACTCCTGGTCATCTTGGTTTTCACCTTCTTAGATTGCGTAGCTAGACCATATGCGATGGGATGCTCATGTTGATACACAGTCTTTGGCTTCAGAGGGGTAGCCTCTTTGAACTATGGTTTTAGTATCTTCTCTCCCTTCTTCTTCTTTTCTCGAGATGGGTTCATAGGGATTTGCTTCATGGGGAGTGGTTGCATCAAAAATTGATGAGCAATCCAAGACTTTGTCAGCTTGATCACATGCTAGGCTCTGAAATCCATGTTGTCATTCTCATCTCGATCTACCTCTACATTTAGAATGGCCCTATTGTATAACTTTTCTATGTTATATATAGAATCCAAAATCTTATCTCAATTGGCATCTACCACCTTCTATGGAATTCTCAGGGAAAGGGCACCCTATGCTAGCTCTAGACTCATCCAGCAATAATCATGGACTCTTACCTCATAATTATCTACACAATTGGCCCAATGGTCCTCAACATGCAGATCATGGACATAGTGTCTCCCCATTATGTGGCTATAGGTACCAATGGGGTCAAAATGTGGCCTCACCAGGTTGTAGGTTGCCAGTGGGAATTCATCTCATTCTCTAGTCAATGACTTGCAGACCTTCATGTCAGGTACATAGTGGGGACTGATTGAAATAGGAAAGTCCTAGCAATGTTTCTTCTTGTGTTTGATATGCTCATGGGCATCGGATAACTACCTTGCAATCTCTAGTAGAACTACCCGGTCATAAGGGTACCTTGGGAGCTTCTTGGGTGCCAAAGTGCTTCCGGCCACCCGAATGTATGTGAATATTTGAAATTGAATATAAAATGCCCTAATGACCTTCACTTTAGCCACTGCTTCTACTGATAACCTTTTAGCATAGTCACCCTCAATGGAGCGGATGATTGCAAAAATGAAGGCATCGTTGACTATTCTAAACTCTGGGCTATTATGTGTAAAGAACTCCTTTCTCACCAATTAAGGGTATAAAGTAAATGGCCACGTGCTTGGTTCCCTAATATTTCCCACTTTAGTTAATCCTAGATATACTACCCTAGCGGCTAGTAAGTACATGACATAGGATGTCATGTAGAAGTGGGGGTCTATTTTCACTCGAATCAATTGTTCATCTAGCTGGTCACTTAGAGTAGCTACTCAATCAAACCTTGCTTGTCTTTCTTTTATTTTCTGGATCAGGAAGATCATCCAATGCTCCAATTGATGGGACTTAGGTAGTCTGTATACCCTACCTATCATTGTTATGGCAACATGTATATCCTCTTTCATGTAGCCTCTCCTCATGTCAATCCTATCCAATCTATTCTTTGGCAATGGCTGCATTAGGTGCTCATTGTTGACGATGTTATGAGCCCTCTACACATCTTTGTTGTAGAACTCCATACCCTTGTTGATATTCAAATTGAAGAACTTGTCTACCCCTTTAGGCAGATGGAAGACATCTTCAATATTGTCAAGCCTCGGGTCCAGGACCACTTCTCCAAGGCCATCCTTGACCATGCACTCATTTGGCACATAGTTACTGGCCAGTGTGTTAATTAGGTCCGCCGACTAGATTGAGACTGGCTGTATCGCCGCATTCACCAAGGAACAGTGGACTAATGAAGTGCAGTCCTCTGAATGGCCCACTGGCTAAGCACACTTATTAAGGTACTCATTCCAACTAACATTCCCAATATCTGTATCGGTTATCCCTGCATGCAAATCAGTCACCTTGGACGGTGGATGGTACCCTTTGAACTAATACTTCTTTGCCGGAGACACCAGTACCTTCTTGGCCATATCTGCAAAGAGGACAAGACATGAATGAGGAACAGGATGAGAGAAAGAAAACCCCCAAAAAAACAATGTTGTTAATTTCCAAATTTTAAAAAAAAAACATATAAGTGACTTCGGCCCTTTCGGACTTTCAGAGTAATCGGTCCTCCGAAAGTCCAAAAGGTTTGAAAGTGGTAAAATTGGGCTGACTGAAGGATCCTTTTAGTGAACCAGAGCATTTAGAGGTGATGAACACCTGAAGGCCGACAAGGTTAAAAATGGGCGCAAAGGTTGAAAGGCCGAAGAGATTTCTGGTAGGGCTCGGTCTGAGGACAAATATTTTCAGTGAGCAAAATTACCAACACGTCTGAAAACTCTGAAAATAAAGGATTGTAGGTTATTCACTTCGGTGCTTTAGAGATTAGGAATGTTTCAATGTGTGACAACACTGAAACACTGAAATGAAGCTGGCACTTAAATTTTTTTGATCATTTGGTGAGTGCTCTGAAAGTTTCAGACCCCAAAGGTCTGAAACTAGGGTTTACAGTCAGACTCAAAAAGTGAGTCTGACAGTGAGTTTGACCACAAACTCACCTAGGGATGCAAGGAGACTACCTTGACAACCCTCAGGGCTGAAAAAGGCCAACTCAAAGCAACCTAGACCTAAGAACTAGGCCGAAAAGGCCAAAGACACAAAACCCTAAACCTAGGATGAAAAAAGAAAGTCAAAAACAAAAAGATGCTAAACTAAAACCCAAAAGAAGGGAAGAAACCACCTACCTAGGAGATGAAGGACTCGATGATGACTAGCAAAGAGGTAGGAGCCAAGCAATGAAAAGGCAATGAGCGACGAAAAAGCAGGCAGAAGACGGAGGAGCGAAGCGCAAAGTCAAGGTTTGAAAAAACCCACCTTTTATAGGCTTCATGGGGTTGCTGACATAAGTGCCCCATGAATTGGCCTTTTGACCTTTTCGGGGGTCTCGGACTTCCGAAAGGTCGAGAACCCCGAAAGGCTGACTCTTGTGAGAGTCAAACTTTCGGGGGTCCGGACCACTGAAAGGTCTGAAAAAAGGTCAGCCGAAAAGCCAAGGATGCGCTTCTCACTGCACTGGGCCTTTCGCACTTTCGGACCTCTGAAAGTGTGATAGGGCAACAAGGCCAAAAAGGCTAAAAACTAGGAAAAACTAAGGACAAAAACCCCTAAAGATGACAAAAAAAATGAGACAAGCAAAAAGCAGAAGGGGGGCCCCTGAGGCCATAAGGGCCATTAGGGGAGCGTGGTTGTGGGACCACAACAATATGTTTATCATGTGTTTGCATAGATTAGATGATGAGATTATCATGATGTTATGTTTTATGCTTTATATTGGTTTATGATGTTACTGACCCCATACTTGCATGTGTATGGTTATCATGTGTATGAACTTGTTTGGCATGTTTATATACATATATATACATACATATATATATATATATGTATATATATATGTATACATATATATATATATATATATATATATATATATATATGTATATATATATATATATATATATATATGTATACATATATATATATATATATATATGTATACATATATATATATATATATATATATGTATACATATATATATATATATATATATGTATACATATATATATATGTATACATATATATATATGTATATATATATATATATATATATATATATATATATATATATATATATATGTATACATATATATATATATGTATATATATGTATGTGTGTGTGTGTGTGTGTGTGTGTGTGTATATATATATATATATATATATATATATATATGTATGTATGTATATATATGTATATATATATACATACATATATATATATATATATTGGATGTACATGCTTCATCTTGTGATATCATGTTTGCAGGTATAGGGCATCATCTTCCTTGAATTGGCAAGAGTGAGCGTGCCCATAAATATTCATCTCAATGGTAAAGAGGGGAGATAATACACAGACCAAAACCCTAACCTAAGCCTATTTGTCTTAGGATTGGACAAGTATCAGTTTGACTACCCTACCTGAATTTGTCTAGTTGACATGAATTCATGGATCCCTTTCTTGAGTATGTTTGGTTTTACTTTGCTTGATTTCAGTTGATTTATTTCTTATGTGGGTGATTTTCTATGATTAGTAATGTTATGATTATAGTTAAAATTTAATATTAATTATGTTCCTAGCTTGATTTGAGAAAATTTAATTAAAAGTCAAATATCTAATTATTTGGATCTAATTGATTATTTAATTGAAAATTAGATTTAATTATGCATGTGTTCTTTATTCAATAATGAAATTTTTCAAACTGCATGGTTTTAGGATGCTTTAAATATTTAATCTATTTAATATGAATTTTAATTATAAACATGTGCATTTACATTATTGAAAAGTGAATTGTTCTCAAAAAGTAAACAACCTGTTTCAAAAAGTCAAGTTGAGTTGTGCATATAAAGTTATTTTAAATTATTTAATTATGAATTACTTTCAATTTCTGATTTGGAGTTGATGTGGGAGTTAGTTGTTGAGTTATCTCTAGGGTTGCATGAAAAGGGGAATTGAATCTCTATTAGGGGGAATTTGCATTCATTTTAGAGATTAGACAGGTTTGGAGGAGAATTTTGGAGAGCTTGTGTGCTTTGGATTTTGAGAGATTTTGGATTGTTGTGATTGCTTGTTTGTGTATCTAGATTGTGCATGCTTTCTACGTAGACTCAGATCTACAGGTTGGATTCATTCTGGGAAGAATTCTGGTCAAAAAATGACTTATAAAGAGTTGTTAGTCTTTAGGGATACCTATAGGTGCTACTACTTTTGAGTAATAGAGGCCACCCACTTATAGGTGTGCCAAGTCACAAGTCATGGTGATCCTAAGTGAGTCACTTTCTCAGGATTGAAATTGAGTATACTTGTACGCGATCGAGTCATGCTGCTGCAATACTAAGAGATTATTTCAACACTGAGCGGCGTAAGCCAATGGCTTCAGAAAATAGTACCTCACACCTTTAAAAAGGGCTTCAACACCCCTATGACTTGAATGGAATTGGCCATTTGAAGTGTAGATATACGAGCTATAGTCAGGATAAAATGACTTATTAATAGCCCTTAGCCTTTAGGGATACCTATAGGTGCTACTACTACTACTTTTGAGTAATGCCCCACCTATAGGTGCTATAGAGTGCCAAGTCATGGTTGTCCTGAGTGAGTGAGTGAGCTCAGGTTCCAGGCATGCTCAACCTCCCTACAAATTATTTCCCAATGTTGGTCCCCTCTGGAATGAGATGGTCCTTGATGGACAACCCAGGGATTGAACCATCTCATTGCCTATAGAGGGTAAACAAATCCCAGGGTAAGGCTACGGGAGGAATCTATAATAGTTGTGGGATCCTAGTAACCGCACTTCGAATGGATAATGGGCCATTTGAAGTGCAGATATATGAGGAGCTATAGTCAGGAAGGATACACACACCTTTCCCAAGCTAGGTATGTAACTCAGGCTATGTAACTCAAGCTACGTACGTAACTCAGGCATGCGAAGCTCTTCTTGATGAAGGATCCCCTTGTAGGTAGGGAGGTTACTGAAAGAGTTTCACGTTCTACTAGATTTGTGCATCTTCAACTTTTGATTGATACATTCTCTCTTTGGAGAGGTTGATAGATCATAAGCAGTTGACATCATAGATCTTTGTGAGATAATCTTAGTCTTAGCATGTCAGATTAATCTGTCTACTTTGTTTTGGTTAAAAGTGAAAAGGCTATAGGACTATGCTCTACTCCCTTTTTGGGTAGTATCAGAAACTCAGATCCTTGAATCTAGAACCAATCTCCATGTGGTATCTTTTGTGAGTCACCTTTAGAGAGGGTTAACCGTAGTGGACATTCCCTTAATTGGGTCAACCACGTGGACCGAACCTCAAGCAGTAATAGCCATTTTTGCCATGGTAGCAACAACCGCTATATAAATGTCCTTGTGGAGGAAATCTTCACAAGTGTGGTCTCTTGTTGGGCTGTCAAATCTCCCCAGTAGCTCCTGATTGATTAATTTCTCAGACTGTGTCAAAACCCCGGTGCGCCTGGATTGGAGTTCACCCTCTTGAGATCATAAATTTGTAGAGTCAAACCATTACTACAAACCCTAGTGAGGCCAAATTTTCATTTTTTCTAGGAATATGTGCATTATTGAAATTTTTTTTGGAGCATACACAATTAACACTCCTAGGGATTAGCACATTTAGTCACTTGATTGTTCATGCACAGGGTTGCTTTGTCCCCTGTTCATTGTTTTCAGACGTGCTTGGAATCACTTGCTTGCTATTTTGTGTGCTTGTTTATCTATTTGGTTACTGAAAACGAACGATCCCAAAATAATCTTCAAACCTGGAAAGAAAAATTTACGAATAATCTGAAACTGAAAACCTAAAATTTACAAAATTTGAAGTAAAATTCCTTTCTGGAGTCAAAAGTCATCCCACAAGGTCAGAAAGTCATACAAGTTTTGGCAATTATCATTTCAGAACCCCTGTATTGTCGTATGATATCTTGTATAGTGACTACAAGTTTTGCCACCAGTCAAAAGCAAAAAGTCAAAATCCTGCTATCAACTATCGTGTGAGCTTTGCAATTGTCGTACGAGTTTTGTCAACTTTCATTTTAGAGCATACCCATTGTCGTATGATCCTGCAGAAAGTCATTTGAGAAATTTTAAAAAAAATTGGTAGAAATTTGTTAGGATTGTCAGAGACCCAGTTTTTATAGCCTATTTCCAGAATCTGTCAAACAAATCATTGTGTTAGGAATAGAGAAAAAACTAGAACAAATTCATTCATTTTCCTCAACTGAGCTCTTGAGTCTAATTTTGTCTTCTGAATTATCGATTTGAGTCTTTTTCATCGTGTCAAAACCTTATCAAAGTTATCTTCAAATTCAGTTTTCTTACTAAAATGGCTAAGTGTTGTGAGCTCATGCCTGCCATCTGTTGGGTGTCTACCCACACTATTGTGGCATAGTATCCTTCATTTATGTCCGATCTAATCTTCAATCAATTCAATCTTGACAAGGTTGCATCATTCGATCTTCTTGAATCAAGTCATTCTTCAATTGTCTTCATCTTGCTCTCTTGCTTCACCCAAGTTTAATGGTGGAAACTCGAGCTTCATCACACAAGAAATCTGGAGAATCATCTCATGCCTTGCCTTTATCTACTCATGTGGGTCCAACTCTTGAGCAACTCTACAATTCTAGTCTTTATGAAGATGACGGTCTTGGCAATTTTCAATTGAAAACTGGTTATATACCCCCTCCATCAACTCACAGAGGTAATCAGAAAACTCCTCCTTACACTATCCCAGGGAGTCCTAAAACTCCTAACATGTCTCACAGAGGAACACAACACAGGTCTCAAGGACCTCATTCTCAACATGGTGTGGTTCAAGAACCTACACCTTCTGAAATTGCTCAATATCAAAATGATGATGACTTCAAGAAAATGATGAGGCATTTCTTGAAAGAAGATAGAGAAGCATATTTACTAGAGTTAGCTCATCATAGAGCTAAAATTCCTCCCAACTTTAATGTTGAAGATATCATTACGCATGAGGAAGAAACTCCAATCACAGTTATGATGAAATAGATGCATGTCATGCAAGTCAAACTTAACAAACTAGAGAAAGAAAAGGAACCTAAGGAGTTCTCCATGGAGGCCCTATGTCCTTTTCCATTTGATAAAGACTTGTACATGCCACCATTCCCTAAAAGGGTGGAGATGCCTAAATATGATAAGTATGATGGAAACTCTGATCCTCAAGATCATGTCAGAGAATTATGTACTCAATCCATGGAGTTCATGAACGAACCAACTTACTTAATGCATCTTTTCCCTCGATCTCAGGGAGGGTCAGCCATTCATTGGTTCTCTAGAATGCCTCCTACTATCAAAAATTTTGAGGAGTTAATCAAACTGTTCTATCAACAATACTCCTACAATATTCAACATCCGGTCACCATGATCGAAATCTTCAATCTGAAACAATATCCAAGTGAACCATTCCTGACATTTCTCAAGAGATGGAGGAAGAAATTTTCTCTATATGCTAGACCCATTCCAAAAACTGAGAAGCTGGAAATCTTCATCAATAATCTTGTTCCAGAAAATAATTACCCTTTACAAATGCAAAATCATACATCTTTTGATAAGATGGTAGATAATGCAATCAAAATTGATAAAGTACCTGTGAAAAAAGGAGACATCACACTTCAAAAGGACAAGTATGAATCTGGATCTAGTTCCAAGGACAAGAATAAAAATTGGAACAAGAATAAAGGTGTTGTCATAGATGGTGTTGTTGATAATATTCATGCCCCATCTAAGGCACCTACTTTCAATCTCACTGTTGGTACCTGAGCCATCAAAGCTTTCGAAGCTAAAGCAACAAAGTCCAACAAAAAGTCATCTGATTACAAACCTTGGGCTACAAATCCTAATCACAAATCCACTCCTCTTGGAGAATCCTTGGAATCTGCCATGAAAACTCTATTGGCCAACAAAATCATCTACTTGCCTGAGATAAAAGTCTTTGATCCTGAACCTAAACCGAAATGGTGGAGAGAACAATTTCTATGAATTCCATCTCAATAAAGGACATAAGACTAATAACTGCATTCACTTGAAGCACATCATACAAGATAAAATTGATAATGGAGAAATCATGATTGACAATCATAAGAGCAATAAGGATCATACAACATTCACAGAACCATTTCCTAAACATGGTAAAGAAGATTCTTCTTCTCAGCCTAATATGGGTGCTAAAGTCAATTATGCCTACTCTGGAAACAATGTTGTCATCAATATGGTTGAACCATGCCTATCTGAGCATTGCAATGTCATCACAATTGTAAGAAAAGATAGAGAAAATCAATCAGCTAATGCAGTTACTCGATCACAAGCTTAGGCACACCTACAAGGACAAATCTTAGATTCATCCAACGTCCCTAAGATGCTTTTCAATCTTTCATCTGCTTCTAAATAGAAGGCTACATCTAAATCTTCAAATCCTAAAGACACAAGGCCTACTTCATACAATATTGTTCAAAAACTCCAATATACAAATGCAAAATCCTCCATGTTTGAGTTGTTTTGGATATCTCCAGCTCATAAAGCCATTCTAGACAAAGCTTTGCTCGGATCCAATGTTCCTGATAACATTGATTTAGACAGATTCTAGACTATGGTTGGTCATCTTACGTCTCCGCAGTATATTTCCTTTTCAGAGGAAGATGATAACTCCTTGAGTCATCCCCATAACCAGCCCTTGCATATTGAAGTCTTCATCCAAAACCACCATGTCAAACATGTGTTGATAGATGGGGGTGCTGGTCTAAACATTTGTTCTTTCAACTTGATTACACAATTGGGATTCTCAGAAATGGCCATTGATCCTATAAAGAAGATAACTATCAAAGCATACGATGAGTAAGAAAGGTTTCAAAGGAACAATTGTCTTACCTATCAGAGCGAGTCCAGTTATCAGAGATACTATATGCCAAGTTCTTGATCTACCTTTAGCTTACAATATCCTTCTAGGAAGACCCTGGATACATGAGATGAAAGATTTTCCTTCTACATATCATCAATGTTTGAAATTTCCTTATGAAGGAGTAGAGGTGACACTTCTAGCTAATCTATATACAACTTGCAATGCATTGAAAGAGAGTGCTGATAAACTTGTTCCTAATAACAGAGAATCTTCCACTAAGCAGCTAGACGTTGCTTCAACATCCAAGATGGAAGACATTGCTAAAGAGGTTAAAATCAAAGAAAATGGTATGGGAGAATATACTATAGAGTCAGTCCTATCTTTCACATCTCTCCCTATCTCACCTAAGTCTTATGGACAAACTCTAAAATAGTCTAAGAAGGAGTCTAAAGAACCTTTGAAAGCATATAAAGGAAATTTTATTGCAGAATAAGTATCTAAACAAGAGTTTGAAGAGGATGCAGCTATGCTCACATGGCTATACAAAGATGAACCTGAATCTCAAGTTGTTAAAAAATGTGATGCTGGAACACCTAAGATCCCTTCTAAGTCATATGGCCCAGGGGACAAATTGATCACAAAAATGGGATATATTGGAAAAGGACCTCTAGGACTACAGGGTAAAGGTCTTCTATCATCTCTTGACCATCGTGGTTGATCAAACAAGAATACAATAGATCTAGGATATAAGAAGAAGCCTTTCTGTCTTAGCAAGAACTCCCCACATGTCTTAGAACAGATTGAGCCATTCACAGCTAATCAACTAAAAGGAGAAACAATAGAACAATCTGATAGTGATGATTCAGACACCACTGAAGATCTTATTCCTTATGAGCATTTTCCTAACGAAATAAAAGACCTCCTGGAAGCTAAAGATGAGCCAATAAAAAATAATTAATGTAGTAGAAACACAAGAACCTACTATAAAGCAAGAGATAGTTGCACCACAAGAACCAGCTAATCATGAAGACAATCAAACAGACAAAGAGGAAGGTGGTAGTTATTCTGAGACAAATTCCCATGAGTATGAATTCAAATCAGAATCTAAGGGTAACCCTTCTTAGGGTATTCACCCTGACTTTACTCATGTTCTTAGATTTCCTAGAGGCATAGATGAAGAATCTAATGACTATGAATGGGGAGCCATTCCAGAAGAAGATGAGCTTATCATAGAGAAACATGTTAATGTTATTCACCAATATGCACCTAAACCCAACATAAGTCTAGAGAGAAATGATGAACTTATTGAGTCTGATCCACCGATGGTTGAAGTGGACTCACGCAATGACATTGAGCCTATTCATGAATTGAACATCTTAAGTTGTAATATCACCTTTGAACTTGAGCGTTAGGTTAGGACCAATGATGATAGATCCATATCTGTAAACAGTATCTCCCAATCTTTTCCCACTTTGACTATCCAACATCCTAACCTTCTTGACCAAACTTCCATGAATCTGAGCCAAGGTATCTTTACTTTCCCAAATGACTATGCCATTTCTTGCTACCTAAATGTAGTTGAGCCTATGAAGACTTCCATCAATGAACTGAGCATCAGCATGATGGAGTCAGACATCAAGTATCTTAGTCAAAAGAATAAGAATAAAAAGAAAAAGAAAAGGATTTCTGAGGGTGAAAATCACTTTGTGGCAATCTCAGAACCTACAAAAGTAAAAATCAAAGACATATCTGAAGGTGAAAATCTCTCTGAGGTGCCTAAGGATGAGATATTTGATGTCCTTCTGAGTCATTTACAAGACAGATCTCCAGTTCTAATTGAGCCACTCAATCTATCAACTTGGGAATAGCAGAGGAACCACAATTGATCCATGTAGCACAATCCTTATCAGAAGAAGAAAAGAAAAAATTTACTACATTCCTAATAGAAAAGAAGATCAACTTTGCATGGAAATATTCAGATATGCTAGGGTTGGATCCTGATCTTATAATGCACCATTTATCTATTTCTCTTGGAGTAAAATCTATTAAGAAAAAATTTAGAAAGATGCATCCACATGTTGTACTCTTGGTAAAAGCTAAATTAGAGAAGCTACTAAAAGCTAGATTCATTCGTGTTATTGACTATGTTGAATGGATCTCAAATATTGTACCTATTTCTAAACCAGATAAATCAATCAGAGTGTGCACAGACTTTAGAGATGTAAATAAAGCATGCCCTAACGATGATTTTCCACTACCTAATATTGATATGATAGTAGACATGACTGTAGGCTTTGAGATGTATTCTTTAATGGATGGTTTTTCTAGATATAATCAAATCAAAATTTCTCTAGAAGATCAAGAAAAAATTTCTTTCACATGTGCATGGGGTACCTTCTGCTGGAATGTCATGCCATTTGGGCTTAAAAATGCTAGTGCTACATATTAGAGAGCTATGACATCTATTTTTCATGACATGATGCATTGAACTATGGAAGATTATGTTGATGATACTTTAGCAAAATCTATGATTAGAGCTAAACATCTAAATGACTTGAGCAAGATACTAGACAGAATGGAAAAATTCAGTCTTAGACTGAACCCTAAGAAGTGTGCTTTCGGCGTCACTTCTGGAAAGCTCTTAGGATACATAGTTTCAAAGAAAGGAATTGAAGTGGATCCAGCTAAAGTAAAGGCTATAATGGAGATGCAACCTCCCAAGAATATCAGTCAAATGAGAACATTGCAAGGGAGAGTTCAATCTATCAGACACTTCATATCTCAACTAGAGGACATATCACAACCTTTTACAAGGACATTACATAAAGGTGTGATCTTTGCATGGAATGAGGAATGTGAAAAGAACTTTAATCATATCAAGAAATATCTATCAAATCCTCCTATCTTGATGCCTCCTATTCAAGGGAAGCCTTTGATCTTATATGTCTCCGCTACAGATACATCACTGGGGGCATTTCTTGCACAACATGATGAGAACAAGAAGGAAAGACCTATATACTATATCAATAGAACATTGGTGGCATACGAAAAGAACTATTCTATGATTGAAAAGGCTTGTCTAGCTATTATCTTTGCATCATAGAAACTGAGACATTATATGTTGTCTCATACCACACATTTAGTAGCTAAGATTGATCCACTAAAGTACCTACTAAGCAAAGCTACTCTCACGGGTAGATTAGCCAAATGGGTCATGCTCTTAAGTGAATTTGACATTGAATATGTTGAAAGAAAAGCTATTAAAGGCCAAGTTATTATTGATCAATTGGTAGATGAACCTTTGTTTGATAACACTCCAATGCAAATGGAATTTCCAAATTCCTCTATCATGAATCTTTCTTCTAGAGAATGGCAATTGTTCTTTTATGGCTCCTATACATAGAATGGATCTAGAGCAGACATCTTGTTTATCACTCCTCAAGGATACTCCATTCCTAAGGCATTCAGAATCAAATTTCCTTGTACAAACAATATTGTTGAATATGAAGCCCTTTTAAATGGTATGAAAATAGCAATTGAGTGGAGAGTGATAGAGATACATGTTCATGGAGACTCCCAACTTGTTATCCATAAAGTCAATGGTGTGTATCAAATGAAGGATGAAAAGCTCATTCCATAAAAAATAATGGTAGATGATCTAAAGAAATACTTCATATCTATCACATTTGAGCAAATTCCTAGAATAGAGAACAGGGATGCTGATGCAATGGCAACATTATCTACTTTATTACAGCAACCTAAACATGAGCTACGATACGAGTTCTTGGTGGAAGCACTATCTTATCATGCATATGATTCCCCCGAAACCTGAATGATCTGCACTATTGTCGGTCATGATTCATCCAGATATAAAAACCTATTCTCCTATCTCAAAGACCAAATCATTCCCGATACCTTTAACCACCATGAAAAGAGATACCTTATCTGAAATGCCTCTCGATATGTCATCATTGGTCATGATCTGTACAAACGAGGTCTAGATGGTACGCTACTTAGATTTTTAGAATAGAAAGAGTCTCAACTTACATTAGAGGAAGTCCATGATGGTATTTGTGGATCACACTTGAACGGTTTAACACTAGCTCAAAAAATTATTAGGGCTGGGTACTATTGGCCAAAAATGGAGAAAGAGGCTATCAAGTTTGCTAAGAACTGTCAAAAGTGCCAAATACATGACAACTTAATTCATGCTCTAGGGAAAGATCTAATTCCCTTTACTACACAATGGCCTTTTCACCAATGGGCATTTGATCTTATAGGATCCATACATCCTCATTCTTCTAATGGACATACTCATATAATCACAGCTACAGATTATTTTACAAAATGGGTAGAAGCAGTTCCTTTAACTCAAGCGACTAGAAAACAAATATCTATGTTCATCTTGAACTGCATCATATGTCAGTATGGTATTCCACATTCTATAGTCACAGATAATGGTGGACAATTAAAAAACAAAGACTTAGATGATCTATGTGCCAAATTCAATATTACACAACATTGGTCATCTATCTACTATCCTCAAAGGAATGGACAAGCAGAGGCTTCTAACAAGAATGTATTGAAAATCTTGCACCATACAACTAATAAAATAGGAAGAGACTGGCATCTCATGATCAATCCAGCTCTCTGGGCCTATAGAACAAGTATTAGAATGTCCACTGGGGCTACACCTTTCACTTTATTTTATGGGTCTGAAGTGGTAATACCTATTGAGGTTGAAATCCCATCACTGAGAATCAGAATGCTTGGTCTAGTAACTGATGATGAATACAGAGTGTCTAGGTTGCAAGAACTTGAACTATTAGATGAGCGTAGACAAGTAGCGTATGATCATCTCAGAGTATATCAGAAAAGAATGTCTAGAGGTTACAATAAGAAAGTCAGACACGGAGAATTTTAGGTTGGCCATATAGTCTTGAGAGAGAATCCTAAAAATCAATCACATAGAGAGTGCAAGGGGAAGTTTGAACCCAACTAGCTAGGCCCCTTTGTTATCACTGCTACTTTTTGCTTTGGTGCCTATCAAATCTCAACGACTGAAGGAGAACAACTCTGAGAACCAATCAACGTTCTCCATCTGAAGAAATTCTATGTCTAAGGCATTTAGTTTATGGTAAAATATCCTGAAAAAAAATTATAAAAATTTGAAAAAGTCCTGAAAAAATGAACATCTTGGTGAAAACCTAGCAATAGGCGCCTTGATGATTCAAAAAAAATAAAAAAAAAATCAAAAGTACAAAAAAATTGAAAAAATGAAAAATACAAAAAAAGAAGAAAAAGAAAAAGTGCCTTGGCGAAAACCTAGAAACAGGCACCTTGGTAGCAAAAATAGAATCTCTGCCAAGATGGTGAAAACCTGGCAAACGAGTGCAACTTGTTTCAAAATGCTCCATCTATCAGTGCAATCTTGGTCTTTCCTAGCTTTCAGTCTGCTTTAGTCTGTATATATCCTTGTTTCAATAAAGCCAGTTTGTACACCATCAACTCAAGCGTCTGTATCCTATCAATGTTTCAAACTTGGGGGCAATCATAGTCATATCCTATGACCTCTAGTACATCTTAGACGTGTCATATCCAGTCAAAGTCCTTTGAAGATACATTTGAGTTAGCCTATCATTCTCCTCTCCAGAAAGGATTTTGCATCTACAACAACACAATCAAACACAAATTGAAAATAATCTATGCTTGTTACATGCTTTTATCTCCTTGTATGCTTATTGATTCGCATTGAGATTTTTACATATTGTGTCCCTTCGAGCTCTTCGATGATGTCCTTTACAGGATTTAGAGAGTAATGACTGGGGGCATAATCTTTTATTTGTTTTCTATTTTTATGTGAAAATCTAACAAATTTGGAAATTTTGGATTGAAATGGTGTCCATCTATAAGAGCCTCTATCTCAAATTGGATGGTCATGCGTACCTCGACCATTGATACCCTTAAAATTCAAGGAAGTTTGATCTAACTATTATCTTTTTGATTGAGTTCTTACTCCTACTGTGAAACGTGATCTTACCTAAGGATGTGAATGATAAAGGGTCACTATGGGTAATTCACACTAGATTTAGAATGATCTCTTGATTGCTTGATGTGTTTGTAATGGAAGGCATATTCAGGTCATCATGACATTTATGTTCTGATGCTTATACAAATTGCTATATCAAAATGGACATGATATTCAGGTCATCCTAGCATTTGTGCCTTGGTTCTTATATCTAATATGACATTCTGAAAATAAAATCAATATTCATATGTCCATGGCTGCCTAACCAGTGGGTGTTGTATTGACTTTTGAGCATACAAAGCAATATTCATATGTTTATAGTTTCCTAACTAGTGGATGTTGTATTGATTTATCCAGTTACCTAAAAAGTTCAATGATGATAACAAATCGACACATGATCAGTGACTAGGTCCTAGGTCTTAGGTTTGCATCTCATTTTGCATTACATTTTGCACTTTGCATGATTGCATGATCTCACAAATTGCTCGAAACTCTTAACAATTCTTCTAAACTATACTTAAACTGAAAATGAAGAGTTGAATCTCACATGAAGGTTTCCTCACCGAACCATAAGTAGTCACCATCCTGGGTTAAATATCCTTTTTGACATAAGACTGAGTACTTGTCTTCATCAATACCTACAAAACATATCATGTGTATCGTTGCATTTACATTACATATTCATAATCATTCATTCCATCTATTACATTACATACATTTCCATACATACACTTTCCATAATCAATCACATTTGCATAACATTCATACATTTGAAAGAAATCATTGCATTGCATAAATCCATACATACATTCTACACTACTCATAGCATAAGCATCACATGATATCATCATAAATCAAAAACATGACAAGTACACATGAAGTCACAACCAAAAATCTCAATCTCATATCATAAACTTGAACTAGTTAGGGGTGCACTATTGGCACAGTGTACAAAAGAATGAGCTCATGTGAGCTATCAGAAGTTAGAACAGTATCAAAATCAAAAGAGAAAAAATATCAGAACATATCATGATAGATCAGCTATTTGCCTAATCCTCTGCATTTGGTGGAGGTGGTGGTGGTGCATTAGGCACGGCCTCAACTCTAGGTGCTCTAGCTCCCTCTAATGCTATCATATACTGAGAGTACGTAGGAACTCTTTGAGTAACTAGGAAAATGACATAGTATGCATAAACATAATAGGTAGCTCGTGAGATCTGATGTGTCACCTCTGTCTGTAATCTACGAACCTCCTCACTAAGCTCAGACCGTTGTCTATCTACCTCAAGAAATCTTTCCTCCCAGTGAGCACTACATACCTTTAGGTCCCTAACTTGTAATCTGAGTCTCTTAATGACCTCTTGTGGAGTAAGTGGTACACTAGGATCAGTATCAACTACTAGCATCTCAGTATCTACCACTGGCTGCTCTGTGGTCTCTGCTCTCTGCGCCTTATAGCATCTCACCTCAACACCTAAATCAAAATCAGTGTCACCCTATAATGGATCAGGACCATCACCACCTATAACCTACTCAATTTCAAGTACATCATCTACTGTGTCCATACTACCCAAATTTCCACTCTCTCTTCTAGTGTATCTCCTAAAAGTACCTGCTAGTCTATCTGCTGAAGAACTAGTTGGATGAGGAGGTGGTCTAGTATGTCCAACTGGTCTCTGTGGTGTCACCACTACTCTCGGCCTAAGAGGTGTAGGCTGGGGTATTTGTGCCTGTGCACACCTCTATCCTCAACCTGCTAGGGCACCTATAACATCCATGGCCTCCTCCATGGAAAAAATCAACTCTATCGGATCCGAGAACCTATATATCGAGTTCTCTGCAAGCCATGCAATAAAACCATCTATGACACTAGCATCTGCCACATCTGCTCTATAATCCCAGTCTCTACCGACTATACCACTATACTCCTAAGTACATAGAGCATATGATAGCTGAGGGCCCCATCCTAATCCAAGCTCTCTCAGAATCTGTGCATAGGTAGAGTGCTCCTGTGGTGCATCCTAGATGATGTCATACTGCCTCCATACCCTGGTAATAAGGAAGTGCTCTATAATAGATGTGGATTGCCTAATCAATACATGACTCTGACAAAAATAATTGAACTACTCTCTAGCAGTAGGCCAAGCCTCTATAAGCAGATACGGTCTCCATACTACAAAAGTCATATCATCTAGGCACCACCCGAAGTACTCTGTGTGGCCCATGCGGACCTATGTAACATAACCTGAATAAGTATAAATCACTGGCTCTTGTGGCTGGCATTGTGACTAACATGTTGGTCTACAAACTGGAATGTGCTCCCAGGCCCATATCTGAAGAACCAACACACCAGAAGCAAAAGACTTGCCCTCCTGATACATGATCTCATGCATCTCAGTGAACATATGTGCTAACATACACTGACCCCAAGCCAACTCAGAAGGAGTAGCCATCAATCATGCCACCATCGGGGCCTAACCCATCAATATACCATTCTGTTGATGGTTAGACATAATGATGCCTCCTATCATCCTAGCAATGATGCACTCTAGTCTATGGGTCTACCCATAGCATTGTACCAAGGTCTCCCAAGAAATAGAAGCAGTCAGTTGTGTATCATCTCTGAAAAGATGTTTGAATGCTAGTAGACCTAAGTTCCTCAAACTCACATAATCAGGATACTAACCATGGAATGGTATACGTAGAATCCTGTACACATCCTCAGGTATGATAGTGATCTCTCTAGTCGGCAAGTGGAAAGTCTAGGTCTCAGAATGAAACCTCTCTATCAAGGCATTCAACAGTCCATGGTTTACCCTAATCTCGGGTAACTAGATCAAATACTCAAACCCGCAGGAAGTGAGATGTACCCTCATAGGGTCAGGCAGTGATACACAAAGTCTCTGAGTAGCAGGATGAGAAATGCGCACATGAACATCAGGATATGTAACCTACACAACACATAAACAGGGAATCCTATCAGTAATTTGGTTGAAAAATAGGCTAATAGTACATAAATTGAACAGCTCACTATCTCAGAAGGTACATTCAAATCTTAGCAATCGGCCTAAGAAATCAGAAAATAAAAAATTTTGACCTCAGATGGAGTTTTAAGCTCACTATTTCCCATACGACAATTCAGACTGGTACTGAAACTCATACGAGTTTCTACAGGGTATCATATGACAAAGCATAGTGATACAAGTTTTTAAGGCTTCCTGTACGACAAAGGAGGGACCCAACAAAATGTCATACGACTCTTGGGTCCCTCTCATACGAGTCTTGGGGGGTTCTCATACGACAACTGACATGAAATTGGAAAGTCGTACGAGTCACGGAGGATAGCCGTATGAGCTTTCATGCATGCAAGATTTCAAAATTAAAAAAGTACGAAAAATGACCTAGACATGCTACAAACATGCAAAAATTGAATTTTCAGAGAGGCACAGAGGTCCACCTACCCAGATGTCCATACTGTTGAGGTCTTTAATGTCTGCGGCTGCACTCAAATTGATGGGAACTAACAGGTACCTTTATTTCTACCATTTTCTCGCTCAGAGGGCTCCACAAGGTTTCAAAAGTCAACGGTGAATAATGAATTGAAAATGACCCTTCTGACCTTTATATAGCTTTTGACCTAATTTTCAAAAGTACTCTATTTTTCATGAAAATTGCACCCCTGGCTAATTTTGACATTCTGAACCCATTTTCGAGATCAAAATCAAAATATGAGATCATTTACTATGTCAAAATCATGATTTAAAATTTTCAAACCCAGGATGTCTGACTACTTGCATAATCACCCTTCAATCATCACAAAAATCTAGAATTCAACTTAATTGATTATCTTACATCAAACTATGAAAATTTCAACTTGGTCCACCATGGTTAACTCATGGTCAAACCTAGTCAAACTTGGTCTCCAGGACCTCTAAACAATGCAGAACATGTTCTCGAATGTGTATAACCACTTCTCAAATTAATTAACATGCTTCTAAACTATAACGCTAACTTTTCTTGTCAAATTTCAATTTTAATCCAAAAGGGGGCATGGTGTTGCACATCATTCAAGTCTATAAATCAATATCTTTCTCTTAGTGATCAAGACAACAACCACGTCTAGTTACTGATTCATCTAAAGTCCTCATCGCTTGGGGCAAATCTATTATCTCTTGGGGCATATCAGATTCATCGAGATCCATATCAATCTGGTATCCTAAATCTATCTTGTAAACTGTATCAACTTTTCATAACCATGAGTTTATTAGTGTTATTTCCTTGGTTCTTCGTAATTGATGGGTTTAGGATGTGATACCAATATGATTCATACAAGGACATTCAGGTCTGGAATCGGTCACTCACTTCTTCACAATCATAAGGTTTAGAATTAGGCATTTTGGCACTTTTTCGTAATCACCAATTCATTGTTGCTATAGTTAACATTATCTCTGGTCATTCAGGACCTAAATCTAAAATCTTGAATCTTTCAATCGGTTTCTATCTTGGAATCGGTTAATCTTTCAAATCAAATTAGTCTCATACATATATCAAACACAGACTATTCTTTGAACCACTATGCTTTGCACAGTGATTCAAAGAGGGGCAAAATGTAATACCCCAAAAATGGGCTATAAGTTCATTAACCTTCTACATCTTCAATTCGAATGAAATCGACATCAAAGTCCTAACCTAAGGCACATCTGCACATTATCGAATCCTAATTGATTTTATCTTAAAATCTGCATCGGGGAATATTCCTAGCAATATTCCTATTTATCCTAATTATCTTTAAATTAATAATTATTTGGCGATAAAGCTTATTTATCCTAAAGTTTGATTAATTGAATATTCTAAATATTTAATTAATTAGATTTAACACTACCACTTAATTATTTAAATTAGATTTAATTAAATTTATTCTTAAATTTTATTATTTAATTTTGACAATAAATAAAAAATCTTATGACTGATTGATTAAGTTCCTATTTAATTAATTCATGTCAATTGTCAATATTCAATAATATAGTTTTTGGATAAAGTTTGATTTAATAATTGATTAACCCATAAATCAATTATTTTAATTTCAAAAATGAGTTAAGTTGAGAATAAATCACTTTATTTATTAAATTAATTTATAAATAAATCATGCACAATCAGAAAAGCAAACAATTAGAAATTAACAATCAATTTTAAAATTAAACTCAACATCTGATGATGAGTTGAAATTTGATCTAAAACTCTATTTTGAGTAAAATACTGCTTTTGCATGATTTTTGTGATTTAATTATTCTTAATTTCCTGATAACTCAAAAATCAACTTGAGTTTATCAAGAGTGATTTATGGCTTTTCTCTTGCATCCCCAAAGCCCTAGATTTCAATAAAATCAAGGCTTAGCTCTTCATAATTATCAACACTCGAATTTGCGCAATTACTCTGGCGAATTGGCGATTGAAGGATTGAGCACTTGCGACAGGCGATTTGTGAGATCTTTCATAGTTTTCATATCATAGCTTTACATTCATATTCATTCATATCATTCTTAGATTAAATCTGCATTCAATTTCATTTCTAGCTTAGATTCATATAGTTTTTCATATTATTGCACATAAAATACAAAAATATAGAATAATCTGCATTCATATAGTCTTTCATATTTTGCATTCAAATCCTTCATTTAGGTGTTGCCTTGTCATTGATCTTGATTCCAATCTGAGAACATCATACTCGCACCTACTTGAAGGCAGTAAATCACTTGGTTAGCTTAGTTTCAATTATTTGTCAGATTTTGATTTCTACTAACCTCTAATGTTTTACTGAAGTGTTGTGTCTACAGCTAGGTACAAAATTCACACACACAGAACCAAGGACTTAACCAAGGCTTAATCATGATCAACTACACTACACCCCCTACCATTGGGAAAATCTATAAAAGGAATACCAAATCCCTCATAATTCATAACCACACATCTGAGAATTGCATTGAACCTCTTGCAATTTGAGCTTAGAAAGGCAATTTAGATTTAATTTAGCTTTCAAATTGGAATCGAGCAATTAGCTTTAGCTTTAATCATTTATCTTTCTCATTCTAGGACTGTCATTAATGGAAGCTTGTTGAGAGCTCACATTAACACTCTTAGATAGAGAGCCATAGGATGCTCAGTTGATCTTTCATTTACTAAATAGTTGCTATATTATGGTTTATTTAGTTTCTATTTCATTTATTGTCAATACTAATTCTATGAAGATACTATTTCTAGTATACACTAGGTCTATGGCATACCTAGTGCAACTTTCAGCATGGTCCTTCGAGGATCTACTCAAGACTTGATCATTTCTATGTTAATAAGAATTTCTTCTCGATTTTGCCTGATGATCAGGGTAACTCTATTTTGGTCACCCCCACCTCCCTCTCTGACCACCATCCTATTACTATCTATGTTAGATTCAATGGGTCCCTTGTCCTTAATAAAATCTCCAATCCTAAATTCATCCTTAACACTAGTCTTCTTAAAGATGAAGATATTCTTGCGGCCATTAGTATCATCAGACTCATCAACAAAAACCACTATCCCTCCATCTCTCGCGATGATAGGTGGAATATGAATATTCTTTCCTGGCAGAACTTATTGAAAATCATAGGACAAAAGAAGGCTAAAGACTATAGATTCACCAAAAAGAAGCTTATTTCTAATCTTAATGAGGCTAAAACTAGTATCCAAGCCAACCCTACCGATTATATGTTTATCCCTCAAGTTGCTAATGTGAAGGAAGCTCTCAGACAACATCAACAACTTAAACTCAGAGGGGCCAAAATTAGATCCCATGCCCATTGGCTCCAATTTTGAGATAGGGGGTCTAAGTTCTTCTTTGACCTCATCAAGCAAAAACATTCCAATGAAACTATTGACAGGATCTTAGTTGATAATCAAGAAATTACTGACATGGATAGCATCAAAAAGGGCTTTGTTGAATATTACCAAAATCTTTTCACATCGGAAGATACAGTGGAGGCCAACTCCCTCAAGAATCGATGCATAGCTCTTATTCCTAATAACATGGATGCCTCCCTGCTTAGTAAAGACATTGTATACAATTGAATGTACCTTCATAGAATTAATGTTAATCATCAACAATAAATGAAATAGTAACTAAATTACAACGACAATTGAGCAACTATTAGCTAATATTAATGACTAATTTAGCATCATATGGCTCTCTAACTAGAATGTTAATGAAGTAAGGTCTCAGCAAGCTCTCACTAATGACAGTTCTAGAATGAGAATTGATTGAAATAAACAATGCTAAAGCTAACAATGATCAATGCAAATGCTAAAATGCTCTTCTAAATTCAAATTGCAAGAGGTTTGATGCAATTCTTAGATAGGTGGTTGATGAATTATGAAGGATTTTAGCCTTCATTTTATAGATTTTCCTAATGTGAGGGGGTGTGGTTGCATTTGATCATGGTTGAGTTGGGGTTAAGTCTTTGGTTCCACCTTTTGAAGACAAGGCAAAGTTTGTGTCCTCAAAGCTTGGGACAAGTAGACAAGATGGATGGCTAAGATTCTCTCTCACTTTGAGTGATTGAGATTCAATTTGAGCTTGATCCATGTGAATGCCTTTCCTTTAATCTCATTGGTTGATTGATTTTCTCTCCTTTTTGGGTTGTTGAGAGTAAATAGAATTTATTAATTGATTTAATTGATTTATTTTAGCCATGTACCCCTTGAATGGGTTGAATTTAATTTAATCCAAGACTATACAATTAATTGAATTAATTATAATTTGATTTGATTGCACTTAATTAAAATGCTCTCAATTTTGATTGTTATTGAATTAAGACTTGATTTTAATTTTGATTGGCTAATTGTGCATTGTGATTCAATTGATTCAATTATTTCCTTGATTTACCTTGATTTCACTTTATTTGCTTTGAATTATCGTTAAATTGTCTTTGTCCATTTTTAGGTGATTACAAATGCCCCTCTTTGAGTTGACGTGTGAAGCATGTCGATTCAAAGAATACTTTGATCTTGTTTAATTGATAGGTCCTGATTCATTGATAGTCAATCTCTGATGTCGTTTGATGGTCTTTCGATGGTTGATCTTCTAATTATTGATATGAGATTGATGTCAATATGATTGATATGAAACTCTTGATTGATATGGTTCTTTGATGATCATTCTTGATATGATGATTGATTTGCTGATTAATCCTGATATGATGTTTAATCTTGATATGATGTTTGATTTGATGATTGATATAATGCCCCTTTCATTTGATTACAAAAAATTTTCTCATAACAACTTTCAATTTGATTTGATGATCGATCTCTCATTTTCGTTGATGTTACTGATGATGTTGATTTGATTATCTGATGGTATGCCCCCTCAGAAATGAAACATATAGTCATTTATCGATAGATAGATTTAAATGATTGATTGATTGATATGTTTTCATTTCTGAAAAACACTTTATGATATGCCCCAGTTAATGCAATAGGTTAATATAGATGAAGGTCAATTTTCTCCTCAAAATTAGGTCATAAATAGCTTAAATAGGTTGAAAAACCTAGATTTACTATTCATTTTTACTTTCCTCTTCTGTGATTTTGCTCTGATTCTCTTCTATTTTTTGAGATGGATGTACCTATTCAAGAGCATCGATTCGAGTGAGGTCATAAATATGTGAGACCACCTAATTATGGACCTCCGATAAGTACTTTTCAAACCTTATTATTGCATTTATTGCTCTTTAATTAGCATTTATTGCATTTCCCATTTTAAATGATGCTTTGAAATATTTCATTCACGCGCAGGATAATTTCAATGTCGCATAGGACTTTTAAATGTCACATCTATGGTTTTTAATGTCGTGTATGATCATTTTGTTATTGCTTATCAATTTTATGTTGTCGCTTGTGTATGAAACATTCACGTGTAGACCCAGTTTAAAAAACCTAAATCCATGTATTTTACCGCCTGTGAAACCCTATCTTTTTGATGTTGCTTATGAGGAAGTAAATGTCGCTTAGGCTATTTCAGTGTCGCCTATGAGAATTTTATCATGTAAGACAAAAGCAATGTCACCTATCAAGATTTTTGTGTCGCTTAAGAAAAATGTCATATGCGATGATTAAAATCACGCCTACGGTTTTTTCCTGAAAATGTTCTTTTGTACTTGACTTTTTTCGTGAAAAAATTAATACGTCCAAATGACTGATTTGAAAAATTTGACTAGGTCAGTCATATTTGACCAAAACAATCGATTAGGATATCTGTATAGTAATACCAATGAATTTTAATTGTCAATCTATTATGATAGGGTGATGGTTTTGATATTTTATTCTCAAGATTTAGAGAAATAAAATAATGATTTTCCTTCCTCACGATATAGAGTTAGGAGTGTTGATATGCTCATGATGAGCAAGTGAATTTTAGAATAACTTGATCATCTTCAGATGTTCTTTGATATACTATACTGATATAATCCTTTTGTTTTTGTGCCAAACAGGCTCACCTCGATGTTTTATATGTCCGATCAGTTGCATCCTGGGTGATGATCTTGAACAGGCACTGACTGATGTTGAGTTATGTGTCATTGAGACTTGTGGTTTAGGTTTCCTTCTTGATCTTCCTCAGTTCCAATTGAATCGTGGATTACTGACAGTTGTGGCAGAGCGTTGGCACTCTGACCACAATACTTTCCATCTTCCTCATGGTGAGATGATGATCATGCCCGAGGACATGTATCATTTGCTTCGGATTCCTTGTCACAGAGAGATTGTTTACTATGATTCTATTTATGATTCCACTGTCTACCGACGAGTATTCGGGGAAAATCTAATTGATGATGATACTATCACATGGCCACAGTTTGCCTCCTTTCCTACATTGCCTACATTTCTGGGTGCATTGATTGGTGGTCTACTCCTTCCTAACCGACGAGGTCATGGTTTTTCTATTGGTTGGGGTAGGATTTTGGAGGATTTACTAGCACAACCTCGACATTTTGATTGGGGTTCTTGTGTACTAGCGCAGCTATATCAGGATCTTCATGAGGTGGTATACAAAGAGAGTTCTTCTTTATCTACTTGTGCTATCGTCCTACAATTATGGATTTGGGAGCATCTTCCTATTACCCGACCTATTTTTGATAGGAGATAGCCACATGGATTTCCTTATGCTTACTTATATACCATTATGGTGATTCAGCATCATTTAGGTCATCTAGATTTTTGGAGACATTAGGTAGATGATCTTGATCAGGTGATATGGCGTCCATACCTTGGTTGTGAGGGTTGGTGGGAGGATGACGATGAGTTTCCGTATATGTTTTCTCCTCGTTGGATGATTGGCCGGTCTGACACTGTTATTGAGAGGTTCTATTTTGGTCAAGTTTTGAGATAGTATGGTAGGACTCAGGACATGCCTCAGGGAAATGCTTTGTATGCACGGGTACAGGTTGAGAGATCAATGTGGGGCCCTTGTATTGATTTTTAGTTTGTTGTGGGTTAGATTACTATTATGGCTTTCTGCAGATGGGAAATGTTACCAGGTATGGTTGATATTGGGATGTCTCATGAGTATGCAGATTGGTGGGCTCGGAATAGGTTTATTCGTTTCATAGATCCAGCTGAGCCTATTCTAGCACGACGTGGTGGTGGTGGTGGTGGTGTTGATGGGTGTGGTGGTGGTGGAGGTAGACATCAAAGATGTAGAGGACGTAGAGATCCTCCCATCATTATGGGTAGAGGACGGGTGAGAGATGGACATGATCAAGGTAGAGCCAGAGATAGACAGGCTGATGTGGTCCAGATAGTTCCTCCTAGAGTTGCTAGACAGGATAGAGCTCATTTACAACAAAGAGCTTAGAGACAGGCTCATATTGATGATGCTAGGCAGATTCCTAGGGGTGTAGATCCTTTAGTGCAGTTACAGAGAGTTTCCCTGGCATAGTAGGATGATGATCAGTAGGATCAGGCATAGCAGATTCCACAACCAGCTCATCAGCCATAGGATCAAGGATAGGGTCCATAGGATGCTCCCTCTATTGGTACTTTAGCCCGAGATATGCAGTCTATGAGGACAAAGATATCTACTATTGTGGGGCGTTTAGATCAGGTTGTTGCCTTGATGTAGCAATTTCTTTCAGTAGTGATTATTAAGAGACCGAGTGGAGCGAGCACTTCTCAGGCTCCTCCACAGGATGATAGAGATCCGGGTGGTTTTGGTGCTACAGAATCTTGATCGATTGATGACAGTTTATCATTGTTGTTCTCTGTTGCACATTTCCTATTTCTTGATTGATCAGATCTTTTGATGTATCACTTTCATGATATTGTATTTGGATATACTTTGATGTATTGGATCCTTTGAGACACATTATTTTTTATGATATATGATGATCTATTTCTTCATCTCTATTGATGAGTTTTATTTATGAGATTATCTTTATATGCAGCTATATGATGTTTTATGATGCATTTACCTTTATGTGATGCTATGGATGCAATGTATCTTATCTTTATGATATAGATAAATGGATGCTTTGATGTATGAATATTATATGAGATGTTCTCTATTTTCCAATGTATGGATGCAAATTATTTTATGATCATATGGATATGGATGATCCTATGTTTTTAAATTTTCAAATGTATGCAATTCTATTTGTAACTAAATGTATGCAAATGATGTATGAGTTATGATCTTTTTTTCTTTTCCAGATATTTATGTATAATGACTAATGATTAATGATATGCATGTATGCAAAAGATAATCTCATTTTCATTGTTTTGGATCTTAAAATCATGATGTTTGAATTGAACCCTCCCCTTTCATTTTCCCTCTTGCAATTTAAGCTAAGAAAAGAAAAACAAATATATATACTGCACTTAATCTAACATGTATGCAGCTAACTGTCATTATTCAAGATTTAGAGCTTATTATCATCATTGAGCATTTTTGGATCCCATTTTTTAGTACAATCATCACTAGTTCAACTATGATGATATGAATACTTATGCCTTTTTCCTTGCTTTCCCATCGGTCTCTTCCGTATGACTATCACTGATTGAAGCCAATCATGAGAGTGCGAATACCGATTTTGTCGAATTCTATGTTGCAAGGGGATGTTGGTATTATGATATCGAAGATCAAAATAACCAAGGTATCCATTTGCGTAAACAAGCAGAAATCCCCGTTTTATCCTATATACAAGTCCTCGATGATTCTTTGATGATCACATCCTTAGACAAATAATACATGATTTAAAACATTGATTTTAAGACAGTCATTTAGAAATCAAGAAAATATCGTCCTTTCATCATAGCTTGTCTAGTCTAAAACTTTCATCGATTTGCTAGAAAGAAATGATTTCATCAATTGAGTCAAATTTATAAAAAAAAATTTGACGATGTTTTTCAAATCCATAGTTCAAGTGTAGTTCCATCCATTTCAAATTTTTAATCCTGATAAAAGATAAGGTCAATTAAGTTCTTGGATCAAATTTTTCATTTTAAGGCTCACATTGGATTAGGATGTAGATTTGATTAAGTGTTCCTCTTTTGAGTATGATGAATTGATTCTCTAATTGAATAAAGCTTGTCAATGAATCCTTGCTCCTTGAGAGTAGATTGCCCCTAGTTTGATATTGATTTCATTTTTGGGACTTAGGACAATTTTTCGATTAGGTGACCAAAATCTTAAGGTACTTGCAAATGCAACTATGGGGGTTTATTATGTATTATATACAAATGCTGGCGAATGCAATATTAACAAGGTGACCTTCTAAGTATGCAACTGAATTGGACTTTCAATGGTGCCTATTTACCAGGTTTTCACCGATTGAATGGATCAAGCTCTTTTTTTCTATTTTTAAAGCTTTTCTCTTTTTTTTTTGCTACCAAGGTGCCTATTTGCTAGGTTTTCACCAAGGCACTTTTCTTCTTTTTTGATTTTTTTGTATTTTTCTTCTTTTTTAAAATTTTTTTTTTTCATATTATCAAGGCACCTATTTGCTAGGTTTTCACCAAGACAACATCTTTTTGAGGATCATATTTGAATGTTTTTCCTTTCTTCATGCTCAATTTTCCACTATTTTTTATCTTTTGTGCTTTTCAAATGTTTTTGATATTTTCAAAAATTTCAATGTTTTTGATGTTTTCAAGATCTCTTTTGAGTTATGTACAATAAATATGATGCTTTCCATCTAATACTCTTTATACTCTTTCATCTACCCTAGGTATAGAACCTCTTAAGATGTATGCTGTTTATGGGCTCTTGAAGCTCTTCACCATCACAATCTGATAACTTGTATGCGTCGGTCCCAAAATATTCAACAATGAGAAATGGTCCTAACCAGTTTGCTTCCCACTTTCCTTTTTTCTCTCTTTCTACTTGGTTCTTAGGATTTTCACGCAACACTAGGTCACCTATTTGGAATGTCCTTGGCTTGATGTGTTTATTGTAAGATCTTGACATTCTATTCTGGTATACCTTTAAGTGATCAAAGGCTTCTTTCTATTTTTCATCCAATAGTTCTAATTCTTGTAGCCTAGCCACCCTATAGTCTTCCTCATTTATCAATCCATGCATAGATATCCTTAAGGATGGGAGTTCTACCTCTAAAGGCAAAACTGCTTCTATTCCAAAGACTAAGGAGAAGGGTGTAGCCCATGTTGGCGTCCTTATGCTTTTCCTATAAGCCCATAAGGTCAGGTTTATCTTGATATGCCAATCTCTACCAGAATTATCCACCGTTCTCTTCAAGATTTTCAATATGTTTTTGTTTGTTGCTTCGGCTTGTCCATTACCTTGAGGGTAATAGATTGAAGATGAATGATGTATCATATGAAATTTGGTGCACAATTCTGTTATGTCTTCATTCTTGAAATGCCTTGTGTTATCCATTATGATGGCATGAGGTATGCCATATCTATAAATTATATGATTTAGGATAAACAAGGATATCTATTTGCATGTTGAAGTTGATAGGGGTATAGCTTCCACCCACTTAGTAAAGTATTCCATGGCCGTTATGATGAATTTATGCCCATTCGAAGATGGTGGATGAATCATTCCTATTAGATCTAGACCCCACTGATAGAATGGCCAAGGTGTGGTCATTGGATGAAGTTCTTATGCCGGCGCATGGATCAAATTTCCGTGGAATTGACACTTCTTACAAGTTTTTGCAAAGTTACAAGAATCTTTTTCCATGGTAGGCCAAAAATATCCTATCCTAAGAAGTTTCTTAGCTAAAGATAATCCGTTTGAGTGTGATCCACAAATTCCTCCGTGAATTTCTCATAAGGCTAATTTTGATTCTTCTTCTTCTAAACACCTAAGGAGCATTCCATCAAGACTTTTCTGATACAATGTTTCAGCAATTATGGTATATTTGGTGGCTTGTCTAATGAAACTTTTCTTTTGGTTTCTGGTTTGATTGATAGGAAGTGTTTGGTCTTTCAAATAGGTGTAAATGGGTCCATACCGAGGTGAGTCAATTGTAGTAAGTAGGCAAATGGTGTAAGGATGGGTTGGGTCATACGCGGGTTGAATCACTTCTTCTACCAAGAACTCGTATCTATCACTCTGATCAGGCATCTGCAAAAGTGATGCTAGGGTTGCCATGGCATTTGTTGTCTTGTTCTTATCTCTCAGCACTTGTTCAAATGTGATGATTGTGAAATACTTCTTGAGATTATCCACCATGGTTTTATAAGGTACCAATTTGTCATCTTTAGTCTGATATTCTTCATTGACTTGATTTATGACTAATTGTGAATCTCCATATACCTTTAATTCTATCACTTTCCCCTCTAATGCCAACTTGATTCCAATAACCAAGGCTTCATATTTTGCTATATTGCTTGTACATGGAAATAGAAATTTGTATGACTTAGGGATAGTGGACCCTTGAGGTGTGATTAGGAGTATGCCTGCTCTTGACCCATGGTGAGTGTAGGAACCATCGAAATAGAGCTGCCATGTTCGTGCCTCAACATTTACAATTTATGCATCTGGGAATTCAACTTGTATAGGATGATCATCATTAAGTGGTGCCTCTGCTAATTGGCCTACAATGACTTGTCCTTTAATTGCTTTTCTGTCAACATATTCTATATCAAATTCACTTAGGATCATCACCCACTTTGCTAATCTTCCATTTAATGTTGTTTTGCTTAATAGATCTTCAAAGGGTCAATTTTAGCAATGCACCTTATCTTGTGGGCTAGCATATAATGGCATAATTTTTGGGAAGCAAAAACTACAGCTAAGCATGCCCTTTCCATGAAGGTATAATTTAGCTCATATTTGACTAAGGTTCTACTAATGTAGTAGATTGCTTTCTCTTTTCCATTCTCATCCTCTTGTGCTAGAAGTGCCCCCAATGAATTCTTTATTGCTGAAATGTACAAAATTAAGGGTTTGCCTCTGATAGGTGGCATCAATATTGGTGGATTCATGAGGTATTTCTTTAGTAGATTAAAAGCCTCTTCACATTTTTCATCCCACTTGAAGATTGTATCTTTATGCAAGAGTTGGGTGAAATTATGGCATTTTTCTACCAATTGAGAGATGAATCTCCTAATGGATTGTATCCTTCCTTGTAAAGATCTCATCTGACTAATGGTTTTAGGTGCTTCCATTTCCATTATGGCCTTCACTTTAGCTGGGTCAACCTCTATCCCTTTGGCAGATACAATGTAACCTAGAAGTTTACCAGATTGAACTCCAAAAGCACACTTCTTTGGGTTAAGCCTCACTTTGAACTCCTCTAACCTTTCAAAAAAATTTGCCAAAATAGGTAGATGTTCTTTTCTTGAATGTGACTTAGCTAGTATGTCATCCACATAATCTTCCATGAATTTATGCATCATATCATGGAATATTGTAGTCATTGCTCTTTGATAGGTTGCTCCGACATTTTTCAAGCCAAAAGGCATGACATTCCAACAAAATGTACCCCATGCACATGTGAAGGCAGTTTTATCTTGGTCCTCGGGTGCTATCTTGATCTGATTATAACCACTAAATCCATCCATTAGTGAAAACATGGAGTGTCCCATTGTTAAGCCCACAATAGCATCAATGCTCGGAAGTGGGAAATCATCTTTAGGACATGCCAAGTTTAAGTCCCTAAAGTCTGTGCAGATTTTGATTGACTTATCCACTTTTGATACCGGCACTATGTTGGAGATCCATTGTGCATAATCAATGGCTCTTATAAACCCCACCTTTAATAGCTTCTCTAGTTCCACTTTGACAAGTAAGGCTATATTGAGGTGATGCATTATCAAATTTGGGTCTAACCCCGACATATCATCATAAGACCACGCGAATTTAACTTTCTTTTCCTTAAAGAACTTAATGAACTCTGTTCTTTCTTCGCTGGATAGGGATGATGCTAAGTGGATGAACTTTGGCTCTGTTTCTGTTCCAATGTTTATCTTTTCTGTTGGCTCAATTAGAATTGGAGACCTTTCTTCATAGTGATCTGGTAGAACATCCAAACTCCCTTCCATAGGTGCCTCAGTTGGGTTTTCACCTTTGGAAACATCCTTTATTTCTTTATTTTTTTCTTGATCTAATGTTGCCACAAAGTGGTTTTCAACACTCAATTCTTTTCCTTTTCCTTTTCTTTTCTTTTTTTTTTTTTTTCATTTTTTCTTGAATTAAGAGTTTGGATGCTCCCTTTGATCATTTCTTCTTGATAGTCCTTGGTAAAAGAAGGTTCAACCATGTGAAGGTATTGGGACAACATGTTGTCATTTAAGAAAGTTGGCAAGGTATCGGGTTCAATGGCATCCCATTCAATTAGGTCCGACCGAATGAGAGTTAAAGGGTCAACACTTGGATTTGTCTCAATTGGGCTTAAAGTGTATATCTCATTGTTAGAAGGTTCATACATTGTATCTTGAAGATCTCGGACATGGGCTTCCTCTAAATGCTCTAAAGAAGAAGGGTCAAAATCCTCCTCACTAGACTCCACTATGGTTTCTGTTGGATAAAACTCATGGGGATTAAACCTAGCGTTCGATTCTTCCATAGTAGGTCTCCATGAAGGAACATGTGGTCCACCTACCCATTGATTTATTTCAATTTATATGCTTGGTACATCATTTGGACCCTCTTGACTAGAACTAGATGCTTGATTTGGAGTTGATTCCATCATTAGTCCTTTGTTTTTAGTAGAAGCATAGGTATGAATGACGTCAATACCCTTGTCTTGGCATGACTCATTTGATAAAGTCTCCCATTCCCATTCATTAGAATCCTCATCACTATGAGATTCTAATTGTAGTATTTGATCATATACTTTGGGATAGTGTTTTTGTGTATATCCTTCTTCAAGATATCCTAAACTTGTTTTCTGCTTGGAATCTCGCCATGTGGACTCTAGGGGTTCAATTAGCCCTTCATTTCTTGTACCTAAAGGTCCTTGACCTTTATACCCCATCTTTTGTATGATTGCAAAACCTTTACCATATTGATGAGTAGGGATGGTTATATTATGAATGTGCTTGATGTGAGCACTTGATTCTTCATCCTTGTATAACCAATTCAAAATTTCATTATCCTCTTCACTCATGGAGGATGATGTACTTTCCCTTAAAAAGTTTTCATTATATTTATGAGGTAAACTTGGAGGTTTTCCAAAGGAATTTGGTGATAAGGGTAGGTCCATCATTGATAAGGAGTATTCACCTACTCCTTGTTGTTTGATTTTGCATTGCTTATCAAAGTTTTTCATCATTTTATCCATTTTTTGGTAATGGGCTTCTTTAAGGTATCTTGTAACAGCTTTGGTAGATTCTTCTTTTTCTTCTTCACTAATATCATTCTCATTAACCTTCTCTTTTCCTTTAGTCGATGTAGATTGGTTAATGAGTTTTGGAGTTTCTTGAACAATAATTTCTTCTTCCATCTTCTCTTTTCCTTTCAACAAAGGGATGTCTTTAGAACTTTGGCCTTGTTCCATTTTTTTGGGTATAGACCCTTTAGCATTATGTGGAACCAATGAGTCATTTATAGGTTTGACGTTATTACAATATTGGAAGGGATTGAGGTCTCCACTTACCATTATTTCTTGCCCTTGATATGGGAATTTTAGGCATTGATGGTAGGTTGAAGGAACAGCCTGCATTTCATGGATCCATGGCCTTCCTAACAAAATGTTATAAGTCAATTTGAGGTCCAATACTTGGCATATGGTTTCTTTTTGTATAGGACCCACTCTTATAGGCAAAACTATGACTCCTCTCGACGCTCTTTCTTCATCATCGTAGGCTTTTATGGTTATCTTTTTCTTTGGGTCAATAGCCTCCTCAGAAAATCCTAAGGCTTTCACCAAGCTAAGGGTACAAATATTTAGGCCAACCCCTCCGTCTATAAGGACTCTTTTCACCCTATGCTTATGGATCAACACTTCTATGTGTAAGGGTAGATTTTGGGGATGATTAAGAGACATATCATCTTGTTCAGAGAACGATAGGCAATGAGGTGCAATTAAATGCCCCACCATGTTTTGGAACTTGTCTAACTCCAAATTTAGAGGCACATTTGTTTCCAACAAGGCTTTTTCCAAAATATCCTTATGGATTGGTGATAGTTTAAGCAACTCAAGAATATAAATTTGAGTGGGAGTTCTTTGCAATTGGTCAACCAAGTTGTATTGTTTCGATGATGATGTGGAAGCTTGGTTTGATATCACCACTTTTGGAGCATTATTAGGTATAACAACTTTCAATGCTTGCCCCCTAGTGATTACATTTGTTGATGCTTCTCTTGATTTACCTTTTATTACAACAATGTTTATGCTTTGATCTTCTTCACTTACAGTATTTATTGTGTTGTCATAAGTGTGGGAAAAATTCACTTTATCATTACCCTTTTTATGGTTTTGATTTGTATTGGATGACTCCCCCTTTTCATGATTCAAGAAGGGGTTCATATAGGCTGTGTGATCCCCATTGTTTCGAGGTCCTTCAATTTGGATGATGTCGTTATTAATCAAATATTGCACTAAGTGCTTCAATTTCATGCACTCGTTGGTTGGATGACCTCTTTTTCGATGGTATTCACAATGATGAGATGCATTCTGCCAATGAGGTTTGACTTTGGGTTCATAATTTGATATATCGGGTAGTGTGATAACTTGATTAGCCAACAACGTTCTTAGTACATTCTCCAAAGGTTCGCCAAGGGAGTGAATTTCATTTTGTTATAGCTGGAGTTTGATTTTGACTTATCCCAAGTCTTATTGTTGGAAGTATTAGAATTATTGTTGTTATAATTATTGGAATTATATGGAGCTTTATTTGCTTGGTTGACATTGTTTGAAGAATTCGCTCCATAGGGTAGAATAAAAGGGGTAGACTTCAAGTTGTGTGACTCCACAACCCCATCATTCACAAGATTTTTATTGTTACTTTTGTTCCATGATTTCAATTTATCATTGTGATTGTTGGCCCCTTGATTAAAATATTTAGGAACAGAATTATTGTTATTGCTGCTGTTATTGTTATTGTTAGACTTATTGTCTTTAAATAACTTAATTTCACCTCTTTTGACCAAGACCTCTTCAATCTTAACTCCATTTTCAATAAGTTTCTCAAATGTTGGAGGACATTGAAGTTGTAATCGATAGTTCATTTCAGCAGTCAAGTTATTGGTGAAGATCTCCATCTTCTCTTTCTCTGGGATACTTCGTGGGTACCTTGCAAAAATAGTCCTCCACCTTTGTAGGAATCCTAAAAATGACTCCCCATCTTTTTGTTTAGTATCGCATAACTTGAGCATAGTGATCTCATGCTCAATGTTGTAAGAGTAGTGAGTTATGAATTTGGAGGCTAACTCCTCAAAAGATTTTATTTCGGGAGTTAGTTTCGAAAACCACTCCATTGCTGGCCCTCCTAAGCTTCTAGGAAAGAGTCTCATTAGATAAGTGTCATTATGCATGAACTCTATGCTTAGGGTGCAAAATTCCCTTAAATGATCTTGTGGGTCTATTTTACCCATGTATTTATCATATTTGGGAAAGATAGTATTAAAGGGAAAAGATACCATTGCCAAGCTTTTGTCGAAAGGAAAAGGACACAAAGCTTCTATGGAAAAGGCCTTAGGTTTAGCTGCCTTTTTCATGGTATCTATTTGTTCTTAGAAGGCCTTAATCTTCCTAGTCATGATGTTCATAGGATCATCTTGATGTTGGTCCTTCCTAAGTTGATCAATGTCAAAATCATAGGGCAGCTTTACCCCCTTTTGTGCTAAGCTTAGGAAGAAGTTCTCCCTATCTTTATCTATTAATTTTTCCATCACCTCTAGGAAATCGTTATCTTGGGCAGCTTTTTCAACCCTTTCCTCAAGTGTCTCCTTAGTGTTATAGTTGGCATTATTGATATTGTGATAGGTTGAATTCATATCACCCATCCTTTCAATTCTTGGTTCAAAAAGATTTGTGAAAATTTCTTCTCGGTTAGCATCTTTGAACTCACTTTGACACTCTACTTCTTGCCTTGGGTTTGCAAAGATAGTGCTATCGCCTAGTAATGATCCTCTATTTGTTTGTGACTGCGTGGAAACCGACATCCAACAAGGGTTCACTTTGGAATTTATCCTTGATATGAAAGTTGTTGTTTTTATTATTGAGGAGATTTAAAAATATAAGATGCTTTTCAATGGATATCTCTCACTTGTTTATGTATTTATAAACACAACAACCACACATTCACTTGTTTCTTTTACCCACTTAAACACAAAATGTTTGATTTGTAGAACGTTGTCATGGGTTTTTCACAAGAAAGCACTTCAAGCACCTACCTTAGCACAAAATTTGGTTCATAAACATGGCTCTACAAGGTGGCCTTTACTACTTTATCAAGGTTTTAGTATATATTCTGTTCAAATAGACTTCAATCTCTCATCTTCCAAGGAGGCTTCCCACACGCACCAAAGTATGATTTTGTGCAATCCGTAAGGACTACTAGAGGAAGGTTGAAAAATTAAAATCTGTTTGTCATGACCCCATTAAGGATACATGCATTTTATTTTAGAGTGGGTTGGATTCCCATGACAAAAGTGAGTGTATCCCACTTTGGGCTGTCCCTCTCACCGGCCTCGTTAAGGCAAACTTGGGAGGTGAGCCCACTATTGCTCTAGCATATATAGGAAAACAAGAAATGAACTTAGGCCGACAAGTTTGGGAGTTTGGTTCACTCAAAGAGTGAAGAGCATATCCCTATTGTCTTTCTTTGTTCCGCACACTTACAAACACGTTTGTTCTTTCCTAATCTCTTGACAAGGAGATTCTTAGAATTGAAGTGTGAAATTCATTTCCTATTTTATCTTCAGCTTATATCCAAATGAAATGCCGCAATCTAATCAAATGCAAGCTTGATGAGGAGAATACCTTTTTCTTGTAGCTAGCATAAAGCTAGGGGCATTTTTGAGAGCATTTTGTTAGTTTTTTTACTCACCTTGGCAATAGCTCCTTCCAATGTGCATATCCTCCAGCAAGTTAGTCAACACTAACAATCAAAGTGAGGGGAAACCAAAATCAAAATTGACAACACAAAGATTTATAAACTGAATTTTGAGCACTCTAATTGCAAACTTTCAAACAAAAATTTGAATTAAGGGCTAAAGATCCAATTCAAAGAGACAAATTTCTACTTATAGGCTTCAATTACAGCAAGGTATTTTTGATATACTTGACTATCTTCATCTTGTGTTTTCTCAAGGATAGCTTTGATGTGCGCTTTGTTCTCCCTTTTGATTTTCTTGGCAAGTGCTTTCTCCTCTTGATTATATCTAGCTTCTGGCTTCTGTACTTTAGGATGCCTGTCCATTTAGTGTCAAAACATGAAAAATAGAGAATTAGATAAATGAATTTATCAACCTGAGAACAAATTATGACAAAAAACTTTAGGCGACATTGTCCAGCAAATACACAATACTAAATTGCTCATAGGTGTAACTTTAATGTTAGCAGGTGACACTTAACAGTGTACCAAGCGACATAGAAAATTAAGCAGGCGTAAGAAAATTATTTCAAAGCATGAATAGTATTTGTCAAAGTGATAATGAATTAACTAAAAGTGATAATGAATTAATGTAAAGAGTAAGAAGAAAGATCGTAAGCGTGATTGTTTAAATCAATTGTGGAGCAAAGCTTTCTGATAGGCGACAACGAATTGTCGATACACAACACTTCTTTACTGGAAGGTGTGACTCAATGATGTAAAGGCAATAACACTTTGTCTTGGATGCGTGAATGCTTTTCTTCTAGGTGACAACATAAAATTTAAGACAGAAGTAGAATTATCAACTAGGCGTGAGTAATCAGCAAATAGGCATCGATACAGAGCTGACATGCATCATCATATTGGTCACAGGCATGACTGAATGTGCTATAGGTGACACTTTACCTGATTCCTACAAATTAAACATGGAGAATAGCAAATAAAAGCATACAAATATGATCCAAATGCTAAATTTGATGAAATGAGGCTTATTGCCCCACGGTGGGCACCATTTTGTATACAATTGAATGTACCTTCATAGAATTAATGTTAATAATCAACAATAAATGAAATAGTAACTAAATTACAACCATAATTGAGCAACTATTAGCTAATATCAATGACTAATTCAACATCCTATGGCTCTCTAACTAGAATGTTAATGAAGTAAGCTCTTAGCAAGCTCTCACTAATGATAGTTCTAGAATGAGAATTGATTGAAATAAACAATGCTAAAGCTAACAATGATCAATGCAAATGCTAAAATGCTCTTAAATGCTCTTCTAAATTCAAATTGCAAGAGGTTTGATGCAATTCTCAGATAGGTGGTTGATGAATTATGAAGGATTTTAGCCTTCCTTTTATAGATTTTCCCAATGTGAGGGGGTGTGGTTGCATTTGATCATGGTTGAGTTGGGGTTAAGTCTTTGGTTCCACCTTTTGAAGACAAGGCAAAGTTTGTGTCCTCAAAGCTTGGGACAAGTAGACAAGATGGATGGCTAAGATTCTCTCTCACTTTGAGTGATTGAGATTCAATTTGAGCTTGATCCATGTGAATGTCTTTCCTTTAATCTCATTGGTTGATTGATTTTCTCTCCTTTTTGGGTTGTTGAGAGTAAATAGAATTTATTAATTGATTTATTTTAGCCATGTACTCCTTGAATGGGTTGAATTTAATTTAATCCAAGACTATACAATTAATTGAATTAATTGTATTTTGATTTGATTGCACTTAATCAAAATGCTCTCAATTTTGATTGATATTGAATTAAGACTTGATTTTAATTTTGATTGGCTAATTGTGCATTGTGATTCAATTGATTCAATTATTTCCTTGATTTACCTTGATTTCACTTGATTTGCTTTGAATTATCGTTAAATTGTCTTTGTCCATTTTTAGGTGATTACAGACATCTCTGTGGAAGAGACTGAAAAAGCTATAAACTCCCTTAAATATGACAAAACCCTTGGCCCCGATGGTCTACTAGTTGAGTTTTACAAGGCTAACATCAAGTGGATATGTAAAGACCTCCATGAGATATTTTATGTGGAAGCTCTTACTTCTAGCTCCTTGGGTAGCTCCATCAACATAGGCATTATCAAGTTGATTCCTAAGGATAGGGATAAGGCTGTGCTTAAAAAATGGAGGCATATCACTCTGTTAAATGTCTCTTATAATTTTTTTGCCTAAATTTTGGCTCTTAGGCTTGAAGTTCTATCTTACCCAAATTTGTGTGCTCTACTCAAACTAGTTTCATTAAAGGTAGATATATTCTAAAGAATTTAATTACCAGCTGGGAGGTTTTAAATTGGGATAAATACTCTCAACAAAATTCGGCTATGTTTTTGCTAGATTTCGAGAAGGCTTATGACATAATGGAATGGAGTTTTATCTCCATGATGCTGGAGGCCTTTGGATTTCCTACTTCTTTTTGTAATTCTGTTAAGATGTTACTTAAAGATGCTCATGCCCAAGTTGATATCAATGGATCCCTTTTTGAGCCCTTCCCCCCTTAGCTGTTCCATCAGACAAGGTTGTCCCTTGGCTCCTTCCCTCTTTGTCATTGCTTCTGATGCCCTTTTTTACATCCTCAGATATAACTCCCTTTCCCCTATTGTTAAGGGTATCACCCTTCATGATGAGACTGAGCTCATTAATTGTCAATTTGCTGATGATACTACTATTTTTCATGAAGCCACTGAAGATAATTTTGAAGCTTTGCAAATGAAACTCAATATTTTCTGCTCTATTTATGGGGCTCATCTCTCTTAGACCAAATCTATATGTCTCAGATGGGATGAGAAGCTGCCAAATTGGTTTAATAAATATAATTACCAGTGTGTGGTCCTCACAATATTGTTAGATCTCTTGGTATACCTTTTTCTATTGAGCCATCTCTTAAAGATATGTGGCTTTGGGTTAAGGAAAAAATCACCAAAAATTTGAATAAATGGCACAACAAATCTCTATCCCTGGGTGGTAGAGTGCAAGTCTGCCAAGAAATCCTCTCCTCTTACAACATATACTATTCTTCTGCTTGGATGTTCAACAACTACCAAATCTTAGAGATCCAAAAGGCTATCAAGAACTATCTTTGGTCTGATGACAAAGGGAATAAGATGCTCCATGTTGTTAAATGGGATTGGTGTCATATTGACAAGCTCCTTGGGGGTCTAGGATTGAAGGACCTTAAAACGATGGGCTTAACACTTTCCACCAAGTGGATCTTTCACTCTTTGGCTGGGGATGATCCTTGGAAAGTTCTTGTTAGGAGGAATATTGAAAGAGGTTTCCCTAAGAATGCTAAGTCCTAGAAAAACTTACCTTTTTGTGACTTAATTTGTGGGAATTTTACAATTGTGGTTCAAGGGTATGCTATCTTCAAGTCCATTTGGAAAGCCTAGAACCATGTTAGGAAATATATCACTAACAAAAATTTTCGTGATGATAAACAACTCTATGGTGAAAGATCCATTTGGTGGAATTTGCAGTTATCTGGTAAGCCCCTTGCCCTCTCCCAAGGTTTCTCTGCCAGGCATTGGTCTAACCTTGGTATCACTCAGTTTGTTGATATTTTTGAACATGATAGTATCATTGACTTGGATGAGCTTAGACTCAAATTTAACATCCCTCTGTTGCAAAAAAGAACCTATAATCTGATTATTAAGGCCTGCAAGGACATTCCTACTACTTGCCATGTTGATTCCAATAGATTTTTGAATATTAGATGGCCGGATGAAACCATTATAACCAAAATTAAAGCTAAAAACATTTATAGCATGATTGATTATAATGATTCCATCATCGACCATGTTAATATGATTTGGTACTCTAATCTTGATGTATGCTCTTGGAAGAAGTACTTTGGGAGGCTGTGGAAAATCTCTATTGATCCTGAGATTAAATGTTTTAAATGGATTTTGATTCTTGATAGACTCCCCTTCAGAAAGAACTTTTCTGAGACTCATTACTGTAACATATGTAGACTTCTTGAATCTAGTAGACATATATTCTTTGATTGTAGTTTTGCAAAAGAAATATGGCTCATGTTTGGTATCTCTTTTCCTACAAAGTTTAATATTTTTGAAATCATAACTGGCCATATTGATGGGGTTAAAAATGATACTAATTTATTTCAAAATATTCTTTCATCTAACATTCTATGGTAGATCTGGAAATGCAGGAACGAGGAAAGGTTTCAAAACAATCCCAGGGTTCTTACTGAGTCTTTCCAAAGTCACATATTTTAAAATCTTCTTGCAGGTGCACATCACTATGATGGTGGACAAGGAAAAGTTTAAAAGACTTCTAAAGATTGGCTACGCCACTTTCTTCACCACTGAGCTTAAGGATGGGCACATCTCGAGGAGACATATGGATAATTTTCAGATATTTGAACAAACTATTAAGAAACTTAATTTGGAAGTTAGAAGGAAAAATAAGAACACCTTTAATGACATGATCCTCTTGCTTGAACAGATTTAGAACAAGAAAAATATTTTGTGGATGGAGGGCAAAATGGGATGGACCGCATGGGTTGATGCTTATGATGACTTACTTCATTAGTCTCTCTTCCTCCTTTTAGTTACTGATGTATTGATACTTAGACTCTTTGATTCTCTCGTTGTGAGGTTGTGCCTCTAATTTTGTACTACTCATTGTAACTCTTGTTTTGATCTCCTTGTAATTAATATAAAAATATATTCATTAGATTTTAATTTTTAATTAATTGATTTTATTTCTTAATTAATTAATAATTACAATAAATGGTATATTAATCTGGGTGTTTTGTAGATGTTGTTGAGTGTTATGGCCCATTTTTAAGTACTACTCCTTATATTTTGCTCATCCAACTTCTAAATTATTAGTGTTAAATTAAATAAATCAAAAAATGATAACTAAAAGACTATTAATAAACTTTATGTGCAATATCAGTAGTTGTTCACACATATTGTATTAATTGGATTTCTGAAACTTCAATTGAAAGAGTTGTGCAAATTGATTGGTACTCATAGTTCACATGACTACTAGGACATTTGTGCATAAGTATTAGCAAATTTTGAGGTGGTTAATTAATGCATGGTTATATTTGTGGTGCCTCTAAGTAGGTTTCAAACAACACTTTAAAATGACCACTTAATTATTTACCCTTGTGTGCATAACAGATCCCGTAGTGTGCGTCGCTACTACCCAAAAGCCAGAACAATAGATATACATAGTAATTAAATATATTGCATACAAAGACAACCAAAAAAAGATTAGCAAAATCCTATGTAATGTTTAGGATGTGTGGTGCTCAAAATTATCTATAACAAATATTGTATATAATAGTCTTAATTTTCAAGACATTTGCATTTTCTTTTATGTTTTGGTTTGGTTATTTACATTAGTATATATATAATGTATCTTTTGTGATATATTCAAATATCCACATGTGTGTGTGTGTGTTATATTTTACACACAATACACATATATTAAACAAATGAATAGAAACATAAATACAAACACAAAATAAAAGAGGACATAACCTAAAATAATAAGACCAATATTTGTTGTAAAAATTGGGGATGTTAGATTCTTTCATGTTACTCTTGTAAAAGAGTAGAATGTTCTGATGATTTCTACACTTCAGACTGTAGAATATTGCTGACCTTGTTTTGAAATTGCTTCTACTCTCTAAAATCTAACAACAACATGCTTCATTCAACTCTTCAGTGCTTGACAATATGGATATAGATCTAGAGCAACATTTAATTGAGGACTTTTTCGCTTTCATTGATGAAGCTTATAAGCAGGAGGAAAGTGATGATTAGTGCAATTCTTTGTACGGAGATCAAGATGGTAACCTTTTGCTTCTTAGTTCTTTGTAGTTTATAAGTCTATGATATTATCAAATGTTATTATAATAAAGGAGTACTAATAATCATTCATTTAGTCATTTTTCTTTGGATGACTAATTATTTAGTAATTTATTTAGTTATTTTTATTTGGGTGACTAATTGTTTAGTCATTTATTTGGTCATTTATTTAGTCATTTTTAGTTGTCTGACCTTGTGAGTTTACCCGATGACTAGAAATTAGTCATTTATTTAGTCATTCATACTTGTGAATTGTAAATAATTAGTAGAATTTAATCAGTTTTAGTCATGTGACTATAAGTTTTAGTCACGTAGTCATTTATTTGCCAAATTCTACTAGTGGCTCTTGATGCATCTTTCGTCAAATTTTGCCTCTCGGAAACCCTTGCTGCTATGCTAGTTTGCTTTCCTTTCAACAAATCTACTTCAATTCTCTCCTCTTTGGACTTTAGAGTCCCACATTTCTTGGCCTCTCTTGCACATGCCCTTGTGGGTTCAATAGCCGAAAGGCCTATGCCTTCCATTCAATTTGACTACTGTAGCTACAACAAGTACCTTCAATGTGTAAAGTGGCTAAAACAAATCGATACTTCAGATTGCTTCAATGGTCTTGGTTCTCTCTACAAGATTGTTTGGATTAAACAATCAACTCCTCACTTTCAAATAATAAACGCCTTTGGTGTAATAAATAAATGCCTACAACGATAAAAAAATGAAAAATTAATGAAAAATAAAAATAAAAGAAAATGCTAAAAATATGTTAAGAATGATAATATAATGAATATAAATAGGTTAAGAATGATAATACAATGAAAATAATAAAAAAGGAATATATATATTTTTCTGAACTTGTCACCTTTGACTAGGTGTAGCTCTAGTTTTTTGCTAAAACTGACTATATGGCCTTTCCACGGTTGGTCACTCATTTCTAAAATGAGAAAACTAAGAGCAATGCAGACTTGCATGGGAAGTCTGTTTATACTACTTGACATGTCATAGACCACCAAGTTGTTAGACAACTTCCTTTCCCTCATTATGTCTTCCACCATTCAAAGCCAATGGAGCTCTGCTACCTTATTGATGCCCTTCTATTGAAGCATTTGTGAAATGATTTTGTGGGGAACTGACTACTATTTTTTTAATCTACTTTCCACATCTACAATAAAGTGGGCAAAACTATCTACATTATGCTTGAAAAAGAGCTTTGTGTAATTCTTCATTGCCACAGAGGCCACTTTGCTATATGTCAATTTGCTCCACAAGTTTGCACTCGTCTACACCTTGAGTAATTGCATGGCCTTTCACAATTGAACCAACACTTGTTTCCTTAGCTTGTCACAGACTTTGTAGGTGTCATACCACTCATCTACCACATTAGATTACTTTTCATGTGGGGAAATTCTTTGCACACTGTTCTTCCAGATAAGAGTGGAAAAATGGTACGAGGAGTAGAGAGAAAGGCACCATTATGCGACTAGGCTTATGTCCCCTAATTTGCCCAAGTTAAATGCATCCAAGTCCTTTGCTAGTATATTGATGAAATGTTGGGCTATTTAATCATGCAATGCTATGTAGTGTGAATCATTGTAATAGCGTTTGAGGGCTCTTGACGCATCTTTCGTCAATTTTTGCCTCTTGGAAACCCTTATCGTTGTGTTGGTTTGCTTTCCTTTCAACAAATTTGCTTCAATTCTCTCCTCTTTCGACTATAGAGTCCCATGTTTCTTGGCCTCTCTTGCACATGCCCTTGCGGGTAAAATAGCCGAAAGGCCTATGCCTTCCATTGAATTTGACTACTATAGCTGCAACAAAGTACCTTCAACGTGTAAAGTGGCCAAAACAAACCAATGCTTCAGATTGCTTCATCTCTATAAGATTGTCTGCCATTAGATAAAACAATCAACTCCTCACTTTCAAATAATAAATGCCTTTGGTGTAATAAAGAAATGCCTACAACGATAAACAAATGAAAAATTAATGAAAAATAAAAATAAAAGAAAATGCTCTAAATATGTTAAGAATGATAATATAATGAATATAAATATGTTAAGAATGATAATACAATGAAAATAATAAAAAAGGAATAAAAATATTTTTCCGAATTTGAATCGGAAACCACGCGTCCAGTTTGGAAAATGGACCAATAACCCTAATCCTTTCTCGCAGGATTCCCAATATAAGGACTCCTGCGATAGGGTTTTAAATTCACAATTATTTGACTTATGGAATCGATTTGAAAGGGATTCACGTTTGACAGTGAGGTTTACAGATACTCACAATGTTTCCTGGAGGTGGAATCCTTAATTTTCCTTTAATCGCGAGGCTGAATCAAGTTCAAGAAGTCTGGAGTTTCCAGAGTTCACAGCTTTCGAATATTTTATTGTGTTGATATGTTCGTAGAAATCCATAGTGAGGGTTAGGGTTATTTAACAGAGGACACCGGGTGCCAACATCTGGAAGAGCATTGCTTATGACGTTTGACGAAAACCTCTCTCTAAAGCTGTCGAGGCATCTCTGCACATTTGTGATAGGCGCGTTTAGCAATGTCCGCTCCACATCTGTGAGAGGCGTGTTTAGCCATGTCTTCACGTTTGCAAACTGGGCTTTGGAGGGTTTCATGTCCGATCGAGCGGCTAATGTGTCCTTTGTTAAATAACCCTAACCCTAGCTATGTGTTTCCTTTTCCTTTTCCTTTTCCTTTTCCTTTTCCTTTTCCTTGGTGGATGTCATGGACCGATTGGAGGGTGCTACAAATGCCCGCGTTTGTGTGTAAGGTGGTGACCCAAATGTTGAGGACGACACAACAGCCTTCGGCTCTGCAACTTTCGGTATACTTTTAACCCTCTCTTCTTTAGTTATGAATTAACTCCATTAAAGAAACGATGATAAAATTATTTCGTCACGATAATTTAACTCAGTTCAGAGTTATAGGGTCATTTCTATAATAAGTTCAGTTCCCTTTTTATCTATTTACACACGGTTTGTTTTACGATATTTTCGGCCAATATAGACTTATCGGATCATTTCTTTAATGAGTTTAGTTCGTTTTATTGTTCTCGATCACGCGTAGTTTCAGTTAGCGACATTCTGAGATGGTAGATTGATTTTGAATAGCAAGAAGTGAAGAATATATTATGTTTTGTTGTATTCCCAGTCTGCAATGGTAGATTGATTTTCTCCATTATTGTGCAGTACATGTTTGAAAGATTACTGCGGGGTTCTGTTTTAATTTTAGTTTTTATTCTTTATATATGAAGAATTGGTTTAGGCAGCAATCTACTGAGAGGATTTACTCCTCCAATTCTATTCTCCAAACAATCTGTGCGCCCTTAATCTAATTGGCAATCGGTTCTCCATTATTTTCTTTGAGCACTCTGCAAACCATCGATCTGAGTAACAATCTACCGACGTGGTTTACTACTCTGCAATGACATTCTTTGAGCAATCTGCGAGCCCTTAATCGAAGTGGCAATCGACTGACACGAATACGTCTCTGCATTGGTGTATTTTTAACAATCTTAGCAACAATCTATTAACATGATTTATTCCTCTGCAGTTGTTCTCGATAAGCAATTTGTGTGTTCAATGCCCCAAATTTGACATACCTAGTAATTAGTAACAACTTTCTGAACGGCCCAATTCAAGAGCAGCCAACAAGTTGTACTCAACTCCAATCGCTTGAACTGGAGAGCAATAGATTGGGAGGTCCATTGAATCATGTGCTGCCTAAACTTCTGCAGTTAACTGATTTGTCACTGTCAAATAATTTGTTTGAGGGAAGTGTTACAGACGAGCTCTCAATTTTATCTGTTTTTATTTATGTGGAAATCTACTATCTGGCAACATATTCTTGAAAATTCTCAATCTTAATCAGCTGCTTTGTGTTTACATAAACATTTTCTAACATGAATTATCCCACTGAACATACTTGAGATGGATTTTTCTTACAGGTTGACAGTTGAAATTCCTGAGCCTTTACCTAACGAGTCAACTTTATTTATCTCACATTCGCACACGTTTTTTAAGTTCTGAATTGCTTCCAATACAGGGTTTCAGAAACCTGGAAGTGCTAGTCAATTTCAACGCCAGGCAATTTCTTCTGTTAATTGAAGTTCACAGTGTTTTTGACTTAGACAAATGGGTACTAACAAGTTTTGATCTGATTGTAAGTGCAGCTACATCAGGCAAAGGATGATTGATTGCTCTACGTGCGGGGCCCGATCTGTCAGCCTTTTACCTCTCCAACTTTGTCGGCTTCCAAATAACTTCATATGTTCACTATCTTCGCCAGTTTTCTAGAGGCTGTAATATCCACGGTACTGTAGACATATATTGCGCAACACAGCAGCCATTTTTCAGAATCAAGTATAATTTACCTATCCGCCATGAATAGATCCATACTCAAGCCAGGTGTTAAAGTAAAAACCTGAGGATCGATTAACATTTTAAGAGCATGGAATGAATCTATTGGGCTTTCATGATCTCAGAAAAATCGCCACTCCCACAGAGGGAAATGGGGGGAGAGAGAGAAAAAGGGACAGAGGCAGGGGAGAGAGTGTGGCAGCCTGGGTGTTGGGGCAGTGGAGGGTGGTCTTAAGGATTGCAAATGTAAAACAAACTGTAGGTCACTTGTGCCGTACCAGCAATCTGCCATGGCTTTGAAATATAAATACTTACAAATTGGCTTCATAATATTGTGTCTTATTTTAATGTACAAATGCAATCCCTCTCTGACCTCATGGATAACTTTGCAGGAACAATTCCTTTACTTTAGTTAGGGAGTAGAAAAGGTTCACCACTTGTTCTTTGCTTCCAAGGAAGCCTGTAATCACATCTGCCTTCCTTAGCACAGCAATGTCCTCGTCCTTGTTGATCAATTAGCCCATAAATATAGCATAACAGCGGAGACAACGACGAGGATGTTGATGTGCTCAGAAAGGCATAGGTGAATAGCGACTTTTGTGGAGGCAACAAACAATTCTGACCTTTTCAACTTCCTAACTAAAGGAATTTGCTCCGTTGACTTGTTTTGACACATTTATGGATCAGACCAAAACCATTCCTGATCAGAGCTGAAATAACCCCAACCAGAATACCGAGTTCTTCATTTCATTCATAGTTGTAGCATTGTGGCCTCTTCAGATCCACTTATTTTAGAAGGCCATGAAAAATGTTCTTGCTGATAACCACCTTGGCCCGCACTGTTATTCTTTTTTGTCCAACATTTTGTTCATTTCTCATTTCTTTTGTTATAATAACAAAATTGAAGATGACAATTCATATATGTACATCCTGATAAACTATGGCATGAGTGTTGATGGTAACAAACTGTGCGGCATACTGAAATTAAAGTCAAAACATAATCAATATTTGAATGACAGAAGTTATTATAATTGTCATTAGAAGCAAATACGAGGATTAATTAGAGAAAATACAAGATCGATTGAAAGCAATGCATGCTAGGGAATTCACTATGGTTGGGATGGTCTGCCCGATTGTAGTTAATTTCTGGTAATGGTGGCATTGGCAGTGACCATTCTAGTTTCCCCAAACAATGAGAGTGCCCATTATGAGAAACTTGATTGTACACAGCTCAATTCTGTGGCAAAAGGGAAGGCAATTCCTGCCCAAATCGTCAAATATGGAGTTGAAATTGGGAACATTTCTTGGAAACTGCCTTGTGAATATGTATTTGAAGTTGGGAGCATTAAGGATGCACGCAGTGTTAATGACATGGTCTTACTATCATGCCATATGCATATCAATTTCTATACATATATCATAATATGCATTAGTTCTAAGTGCCGTTCTCCTAAATATGGACGAGAGAGTTTTAAAATAGATTTATATATTTGAGGGAGTTTTTTTTGAAATTGTTATCCCACCCAAATAATTCAAACTTTTTAAACTTCTACATCCGCAATCATGCAGTTCCAAAATTGAATTGGGTGGGTGAGAAAAGCTTGATCCAGACCCGTAACATTCATAGCAAGACAGGCTTTGAAGCCAGTAGAGGTCGAAGACTGCACTCGCTCCTCCCTTACCATTTTCATTGCTTCTCCAGGTATAAATCATTGTTTTTGATTTATACATTTTCTGCAAATTATTGTATTTGATTCATTGCGATAATATCTTTTTGAGGTATGTTGTCAATCAATTTGTTCATGTTGTTCACGATTTCACTTTCCTTCTTCTCATTGATATGCATCCCATATACACGATAATTCATTGCATGTACCTTAAACTTCATGACACATCCATATTTCTTATTCTAATGCAAGTTTCTGGCGCTGAAGTAGAGGGACATGAAGGCTGGATTAATCTATTTCAACACAAGCCTTGCCTGTGATTGCACATTTTGTATACATGTTGAATGCGGTAGTTGAAACTGCCAGTCTGCGTATTTTTGAAAATTTGTGAATTTTTTCCAATAGATCCGTTTTTTACAGAGCTTGCAATTACTCAAGATTTATGTGAACAAATATCTTTGATGAACAAAACTTTTAACTTTGTCTTACATTATTGTCTACAACTTTCAACCACAATGCTCGACAAAAATCTCCATGTCAGTGTGTTCTGGTTTCAAACCCTAGTCGATGATTTATACAGTCACACAGATAGGAGGATGCCGGCAAAGTTAAGGAATTCGACTCTTCACCAGCTGCTTGCATTTGTGTGAGCAAGCAAGTTCAAATGGAGGACAAAAATGTGCTCACAATCAGCAGAGAGCAAAAAAGGGAGGAAGAGCAGGATGTCAAATTCATACGGAGGGAGCACAGGCCCGGCAAATTTATGCACAAATTTACTCTGCCTGATGATTGCAACATGGACGCCATTTCTGCCAACTGTCATGATCCAGACTACGAAATCTTTGCCAACGTCCTCCTGCCTGTGCCAAAATGAAATGGGGTTTGGACATCCACCACAGGACATTGGAGAAGAATGTAAGAAATACTTATCACCAACAATGCACTGTATTAATCAAACTCTACTGTAGTTGACTACTGCAATGTAAGATTGAAAAATCAAACATTCGGGCTTATTGCAAGTATATCAACTAAAGTTATTGCCATTGATTATAATCATCTACAGTAATGTAAGATTGAAATTACAAGTATATCAACTAAAGTTATTGCCATTGATTATAATCATCTACAGTAATTTAAGATTGAAATTACAAGTATATCAACTAAAGTTATTGCCATTGATTATAATCATCTACAGTAATGGTGTCCTAATGTGATTGAGCTGTTAAATTACGGCACCTAGGAGGGATCTAAAGCATAAGTTTACATTTCTTTCTTATGCTAGTATATTTATATTTATTCTGAAATACTCACTGGTGATAATTGCAGTTTCCTGTGTGGAGGCCTGAGCGGTGCATTCCGGTCCACTCCACTGTAGTTGACTACTGCAATGTAAGATTGAAAAATCAAACATTTGGGCTTATTGCAAGTATATCAACTAAAGACTAAAGTTATTGCCATTGATTATAATCATCTACAGTAATGTAAGATTGAAATTACAAGTATATCAACTAAAGTTATTGCCACTGATTATAATCATCTACAGTAATTGGTGTCCTAATGTAATTGAGCTGTTAAATTACGGCACCTAGGAGGGATCTAAAGCATAAGTTTATATTTCTTTCTTATGCTAATATATTTCTATTTATTCTGAAATACTCACTGGTGATAATTGCAGTTTCCTGTGTGGAGGCCTGAGCGGTGCATTCCAGGGGCTTGCATCATATGCAGCGAAACCTGTGTAGATCAAGATGATCGTGAATGGGGAAGGTGTGAAACGACATTGAATAATGGACCTGCTTGTGTATGCTAAATTACGGCACCTGGGAGGGGTCTAAATCATAAGTAGATTATCTTTTTTGTGCAAGGAAGATGGAGAGTTAAGAAGAGTCTTATAAAGGTGGTGCTGTTGGCATTTCTTACATTCTACTTCAGTCATTGCAAATGTTGTTTATATGATGAAGACAGATATTGAATATGATATTGAAGGTGCCCACTTTTCTTCCATAATCGTTGTCTCAACTTGTATTATATTCTTTAAAGTTTTAACTAAATTTTTATTCAGCATACTGAAGTTACAATGCTAGGTTTGCACAAGTCACAGTCAAATGTCAAAAAAAATGTCAAAAAAAATGTTTTCAAAGCTCTTTAACTGCTTAGGAGATGTCAGTGGAGGCGAATGTAAAGCATTTTTTTCCTAAATTCTGTTGAAAGTTTGTTTTTCAATAAGACTTCAAAAAATATTCTTCAACATATAAAGGTGAATTATATTATTTTACAATAATGATAATAATTTTTTAGTTGGAAAGTGTGAGTTTTCACTTTTATAATTAGTTAATGTGTATTGTTTTGCTAAAATTTATTTTAACTTTAAATTGTCATTATGGTGATATATTTATTTTATCATTTATTTTTTATTCGCGTAATTATTAAAAGTAGTTTTAAGTAGTTTAAAGGAAATATAATTAATACAAATGTTTAATTTTATAAAGGTAGATATAATTTATAAATTAAAATTTTATTATTGTCAATGATGAAGCTTATATATTTGTGTCAATTTATATTTAATTTTGAAGCATATTTAAAGAAATTGTTTAATACAATTATATAGTGAAAAATAGTACAATCTTATGTGAAATTAGGTTCATTCCCATCACCTCTCTCTATCCACACATTGCAACACTTCTGATCCATATGTTATCTCTATTCACATAACATAAAAGCATCAATTATTTATGCAACATTTCACATAATAAATAACAAAAACTATTCTAGCTTTAAGGTCAAGTTATATCAACATTCCAAGAAAGCATATAAACCCATATGGTGATGCTATATTGTTACTATTGTTGACCTAAGGTAGTTACCACGAAAACATGCAATTCAAATGTATGTTGGATTGTCAATAGAAAAAAAAAATGGAAAATATTTACATGCAATGTAGGCACAAAAGACACACTATTTGGACAAAATAAGAATGAACTTATCCAAATCAAATTTCATGGCCTTGAAATATAAGAAATGCCATGTTATGTACCATGGATAATCTATCAATAGATAAACACAATAAATTATATTCATCCATATATTTGTTTATAATAAATGATTTCATTACAACACCAAAAAATGTTAAAATCAATAGTATGAACTTTCTGAGAATTTTAGGTGTAGCATCATAAATTCAAACACAATATTGATTGTTAAAATATGCAATATATTTGTCAACATGCACCCCAATTAGTGTCATTGAACTTTTCAATACCATGAACTTTGAAAACACTTTACAACAATTTATCACTAACTTACGAATCAATTCAATATTCATACACACCTCTTTTACCTAAAGGGGAAGGTTGTAATATCCAACCTTTAATTTTAGAAAGAAACAAAAGAGAAGAAAAAGTACATCTCACCAACCATGAACTAGGTGTATACCTCTTTTACCTAAAGGGGAAGGTTGTAATATCCAACTTTAATTATAGAAAGAAACAAAAGAGAAGAAAAAGTACATCTCACCAACCATGAACTAAGTTTGTGTAGGTTGCAAAACAAGTCAAGGTGCACATCTCTTTTACTTAAAAATCACACGACTTTTGAGCAATCAAATAAATCAGATTTATTTTCTTGGATTTGTTATTATAGTTAACACAATGGTTCATAACATGATGTGTTGGCAACAAAACCGCACAGTGGTTTATAATACAATAGGTTGACTGCAAATCCACTGTGCATAAAATAGACAACACAACGTGCATGTGTGGTTCATAACATAGAGAATGTCATCGATTTCCTTTTCTTGGATTTTTTATTATATTGAACACAATGGTTCATAATAGGATGTTTTCGCAACAAATCCACACAATGGTTCATAATACGATTTGTTCACAACAAATCCACACAACGGTTCATAAAAAACATGCTGGGACAAAATCCACTGTACATAAATTCGACAACAAGTGTATGTTTGATCGATTAGGTAAATGAAACTGTTGTCAAATACAATTAGAAACAAAACAATATGAATGTGAAAAGAAATGATTATACTCAATTAGAAGGGTTGTTCATACCAACATAAGTGCCTAGTTTTGTTACTAATATTTATTAGTTCAAATGGAGTTTAAGGGGATTTTATTTAAGGTAATTTTAAATTTTTTAAAGAGAAAAATACATAGGGGCTTTCTAATATTTCCAAGTATTGGTTGAAAGTGCCAAAGAAGAGAGCCTAAATCAGAATTCTTAGATGCCTCATTTGAAGGAACATGGACATAGAAAACATAGAATTTTCATCTATCACCATTGACAACAAAAGTCCTTTCAAAAGATAGAAAACCATTTTGGAAAACTTGATGTTTCTTTGAATATGCTCTAAAATTACATTTTAAGTCAAGATATGGAAGATATTTTAACTCAACATATAAGACATGGAGTAAGTCTTTGTTATCATTGCGAATAAATCACTTTCCAACTTAAAAGAGAAAATAAAATCTTGTTGAAAAATACAATGTGTTTTTGGACCTACACTAGAATATACATTTTATGTCAACATAGAAGACATGGAATAAGTATATATCACCATTAAAAATAAAATAATTTTGAAACCAAGATGAAAATAAATCACAAACCAAAGTGATTATTGTGAATACTTTAGAGTTCTTTGAGGAAGAATAATAGTCATGTCAACGGGTGGTAAAACATTGGAGTAGATGGAAACAATCATTTCCCTCCAGTCTAACTATTTTAAATATGCATGTATTACAATTGGGTATAGACTTAATGTTAGAACTTCTTGTCTAAGTATATAAAGAGATCTCTTACTGTTGCAACAATTCAACAAGAAAAAAACAACTATGTTTCGAGAAATAGGACAACTCAATCAGATCAAGGACAATTAGCTAGTGTATTTGTTAAGCATACTCAAAATGTTTACAGAATAATTTACATAATTTTTTTTTAAAGTGTTAACAAACAACAACAACAACAATGTTTTACAATGCAGATGCAATAAGATATAATTCACCACTCACATATGAATACAACTTAACATAGATTACAAATCTCAAAGGTTCCTTGACGTAGATTATGTAAATAATAATTAATTACTTTAGATTAGATATAATTGTAGATCTCATGTATAAAATGAATGATAAATACAACATCATATAAAAGATATCATAAATACAATTGGTACCATAAGGTATCCATCATAACCCACATACATGTTGCAGAGTATGTAATACAATAACCAAAATAAAGTGTAACATGATATCACTTGAATAACTGATACAAGGGTACAAGGAAATACAAAATAAGAAAGATAAGAACACACCTCCATCAATGAAGAACAAGAAAGAACAACTGCTGCAGGGATCATCTAACACTGGTACACGAACACCATAATCTCAAATGGTAAAAGAATCACTACCACCCGACCTCGTGGAACCTAAATGGTCCACTCCCACCATGCTAAGGAGATAACAACAAACCCCACTTGGATGACAAACATTAGCAATAAACATAACACAAGCTAAGGAAGAGATCCTAAAAAGCTTTCTAACTCAAAATGTACAATAGGATAACAAGGTAAGACTTACTCAACCAAAGGCAACCAACACACGTAGGAAAACTAAGATGCATAAATGGAAGTGCCATCACATGAACCAACTCTAAGGTTATCATGGTAGCCTCTCAAGACCCAACACCCTAGTGACTCTATGCAGTATCAGTAACCTCTCATGTAGACGAGGTATTAACTATGTTATATCTAATCCACGTAGGTGGCAAGCATCTTCCCACTCCCATCCTAGTCAAAACTCAATTAGGAACTCAAGCATGGGTGAGACACATAATACCTTATTAATTCATTTTAAACTCTCAATATCATTTAATTATCGCTTATTAAGCCACTTGCAATAGGATATCTTGGTAGCCACTTGCGGGCTTCGACACCAATTACAAGCCACTTCCCACCTATACACTTAGTTAACCTACCTAGGTTCACAAACTAAATAACATCCAAAGATCTCAATAAAGTCCTCACACTGGTCCCACAAAGTCATATGGAACATGCACTGAACACAATACCACAAAATCATAATACTATAGGACCATACCCAAAGCCTCCATATAAGTCATCTAAGCAACAAATATTGAGTAAATAAAATCAGGCTATAAACATCACATAAATACCCATCCCGAGCCTCTGGTATCCATTCCCAAAATGTTAACTAAAAAACCCCCAATAACTTGTCCAAATAATGATTAAAATTTCATCAACCACCCAAATCCATGCATTAAAACATCTTAACCAAAGAAAACAATTAAATAAACATGCAAATCTTAACCAAAGAAAATAATTAAATAAACATGCAAAGAAACTAACTTCTCCACTAATAATATAAACTAATACTATTAATTATAAGTAAGCAAACTAATTAAGTAAATTAAATATACAAGAATCTAATTAAGAAATAAATTAAATTAAAGTAAATAAAAAAAAAAATCTTAATTTTTTTGGAAAACAAAATACTTAAAAAATATTACAAATCTTACTAATTTAATAATAAACTTGAAACAAAATTAATTATATATATTAATTAATACAAAAAAAATTAAATTAAATAAATTAAATAAGTTAAAATAGGAGGGGGAGGTGGGTGTTTGCAGACCCCACACCTCCCGTGGCCCGCCTTGGCTACCACAATGACCTCTCTTGGGAGCTGCTGACAGCAAGGCTGTCACGGTCCCCTTGGGGGAGCCGTTGGCAGCGGTTACCCTTGGGAGCCGCGGTAGCTTATGCCGCGCGGTTTTCCCTTTGGGGAGCCGTTGGTGGGTGGGAGGGGTGGTGGACCCACCTACCCAAAACTAAATATTTTTTTAAATAATTATATATATATATATTTTTGTTTCTCTTTTTTTTGTGCTGTTAGAAATATCTGACGCAGGTACAAAGAGCATCCTTAAAAAAAAAAAAATCTCCAAAAAGAAATATAGAAAAAGAAAACATATGAATATATATTTAATTCAACCAAATTCTAATGATTAAATCTTATAGTTAGGAAGGCAATTTTTTTTTAAAATTCTCCTCTAACTAAATACAAAGACAAACCAAATTTAACCAATGTACAGGGTTTACCGAGAACATTAAAAATCAGTTTTCTTTTCTTAACCCCAAATCAAAATACAATTTCTACAACTAATACATGCAAAATTATTCCAAGAACACCTAGGGTTCCAGTGTGCATAAATTTTCTAAATTTTAAAATAGACAATACTCTGGATCAGGGTTTTCTCCCAAAATTTATTCACAAAGATTTAATACCGAATTCAACCAAATAATTAAAAATCAACAATAACCGAAGCAAATATTCTACAAGTCTTCCAGAGGCAATGCCAACAATCTTTTCAAGATGAACTAACATGGGTTCTTCAAACCCTACCTGAAATCCACGTGAAGAATCTAAAATAACAAAGATCCAAAAGAAAACTCTACAAATCCAAAATACTCCTAAGCTTTGAAAATAATCCTTCAAACAAGCTACACAATTTTCTCCAAAATCTAGCCTCTCCCAAAACTTGTGTGTTCTGAATAATGGCTAAAAGAATCTCTAATAAAGAAAATTTGCCACACAAAACCCTACATGCAACTCCAACCAGGAAACAAAACTGGACATGCAACTCCAAATTAGAAAATATAACTCAACTCTCAACTCCTGCTTTTATCAATTAATAATGCATGCTTAATTTTAATTACCATAATAAAAGAATGCACTTTTCTAAATTTAATTCCCAACTCAACTTTAACTTTAAATTCTAATTAAATTTTCACTACACCAAATGTGTAACTTAAATTTGCATTTTAAGATGACTCCTTTGTGCCTGACACCCAGGAGATTGGGGGTACTGTGGAGGCCCAAGGCCCTTCTTTCTCGCAGGAATCAAACTTAAGCAAAAGCTCGCTAATATCTCCAAGAAAGTTTAACAGAATCCTTGAGCTGGTCTCCACCTCTTCCCCATGGCAAATTTCCAGAATGGAGGCTCTTTTTGAGAGCTGCAAAGATGACCTTGCGGGTCCTTGGATATCTGTAAAGAAAAAGAAGAATAGTAGGGACCCATCTCCGGTGTCTTCGACAGCTACGAGAAGCAAGGCTAAAGCTGACACAGGAAGTAAATCAAGCACCCCAGGCAGGTGGAGCAAGCATCAAATCAGAAAGGAAGAAACAAGAAGAAACATAGCAGATGGGACCCAGAAAACCATCCAGGAAACATACCCCCAAAAGAAATTATGAAGATCATATCTTGAAATATTCGTGGACTCAATGGAATCCACAAGTAGGAAATTGTTAGGAATATGATTAGGGATCATAGGCCATAAATCTTTTTGATTCAGGAAACGAAAATGAAGAAGGAGAAGATTGAAAGCATTTTTTTCAATAAAGGAATGAAGTCAGCGGCTTCTGATTCTTTGGGAGCTTCTCGAGGACTGTTAGTGATATGGAAGGACAACTTAATGGTAGATATCATTTTTGATGAAGGTAACATTTTGCTTATTCACTTCAAAAATACAAAGGATTAGGAAAGTTGGTTTGTTATGAATATCTACGCCCCTAACACTAAGATTGGTAGAAAGCACTTCTGGAATAAAATTAGCAATCTGATGCCCTTGTTGGGAGACTCTAAGGGCATTATTATGGGAGATTTCAACACCCCCCTATTGGCTACCGAGAAGTTAGGTGGACTTCCACTGGACTTGGAAAGTAGACAACATCTGGCTGATCTAATCAATGACTTGGCTCTCTTGGATGTTGATTTAGGAGGTGGAAAGTTCACTTGGTCTAACAGAAGAGTAGGGACGGATTGCATTTAGGTTAGGTTGGATAGAGCTCTGATCACTATGGATTGGATGAACCATTACCAATGCAAACTTTCTTCTTTGGTAAGACTTGGCTCGGATCACTCCCCCATTGCTCTCACCATTGAGCTTTGCAATAGGAAAAAGGCTTTCCCTTTCAGATTTGAGAAGATGTGGTCTGCTCATCCTGGTCTTCTTGACAAAATTAGGGAATGGTGGAGCATTGATGTGGAAGGCACAACTATGTATAAGGTGGCTAAGAAACTCAAAAATGTTAAAATGGAGATCAGAAAGTGAAATAAAAAGGATTTTGGGAACATTTTTATGACGAAAGAAAGGATTATGGCGGATCTCGTTGAGGTGCAGGAGGAGATTCAGAACATGGGCTATGATGAGAGTAGGATGAATGTTGAAAAGACTATTCTAGCAGATCTTCACAACATTGTGGGCAAAGAGGAAATGTTCTGGAGACAGAGGTCTAGATCGGTGTGGTTAAAGGAAGGGGACAAAAACTCTAGATTCTTCCACCTCTCTACTATGAAACACAGGGCTGCCAACATAATTAGTGTTATCAAAAAGGGGGATGTTTCTTTTAAGGAAGATAAGGAGATTGCTCAGGAAGCTATCAGGTTTTTCTCTGCTATTCTCACCAAAGAGACCAACCTGGGTGAAGCGGATCAGGTGGATATTCTCAAGACCATCCCTAGTGTGATAAATGCTAGCCAGAATAGGTCCCTTGTGGCTATTCCCGAAATGGATGAAATAAAGGAGGCTGTCTTCTCCTTGCCTGTTGAGAAAGCCCCTGGCCTTGATGGTTTCCCTACTTTTTTCTTCCAGATGTATTAGGAAGTTTTAAAAGATGATCTGGTCAAAGTGGTTTAGGAATTTTTTGGTGCTAAGTGCTTGCTCAAGGAAATCAATGCTACCTTCTTGGTATTGATTTCCAAAGTCACAGGTGTGGACTCTTTTGATTTTTTCAAGCCTATTAGTCTTTGCAACTCTCTTTACAATATTTTTTCTAAAGTTTTAACCAATAGAATAATCAAAATCCTTCTGGGGATTATTGCTCCGCAACAAACGGGATTTGTCCCAAGTAGACAAATTCTTGATTCTATCATTGCTGTGCATGAGGTTATTCATTCTTTAGAGGAAGGTAAAAAGGATGGTTTCCTGCTTAAGCTTGATTTGTCTAAGGCTTATGATAGGGTGGACTGGTTGTTCCTGGATAAGGTTCTTGAAGCTTTTGGCTTTAATGATAAAACTAGAAAGATCATATCCCAACTGATCTCCACCCCCACTTTTGCGGTGATGGTTAATGGTTCTCCCATGGATTTTTTCAAATCCTCTAGAGGGCTTAGGCAAGGGGATCCCCTTTCCCCTATCCTCTTTATTATTCTGGCAAGTGCTTGGGAAGACTTATTCATGATAAAAGGAGAAAAGGATATATTACCGGGATAAAACCCTCTTCAGGACCCTTGATCTTCTCTCATTAGCAATTTGTGGATGACACCATCCTAGGGGGAGAAGATTCGGTGAAGGAAGCCAGATATGTGAAGTCCATTCTCAATACTTACTCTAATGCCATGGGTCAACTCATCAACTGGAGCAAGAGCTCGGTCTTCTTTGTCAACACCCCTGAAGGCAGACAAAGTAAAATTGCTGGTATCTTGGGCTATGGTATTGGGTCCCTCCCTTCTACTTATTTGGGGCTCCCTATGGGGGCTAAACCTCCTGACCTCTTTTGGGACAATCTCATTGACAAGTTCAATAGAAAATTGGCTGGCTAGAAGGGTATTATTCTGAGTCAGGCTGGTAAAGTTCTTCTGATCAAATATACTTTACAAAATTTGCCTACTTATGCCCTTAGCATGTTCTCTATTCCTTCCAAAGTGGCTGATACTTTGGAGTCTATTCAGAGGAAGTTTCTGTGGGCTGGTCCTGAAGGAAATAAGAAGTACCTGCTTGTGGCTTGGGACAATATCTGCAGACCTAGAAAGCAGGGGGGGTTGGGCATTAGGAATCTGAAGCAGTTCAATAGGGCTTTGCAATCTAAACAGATATGGAGGATCTTTAACTCCAAGGGGGAATGGAGGGATATTTTGAAGGATAAGTATTTGACCAATATCAATTTCAAGCAATTCATCAGCATGGATAATGACCCAAAGGGATCTAACATTTGGAATGGCATTATAAAGACTAAAGGGTTGCCACTGAGAAGGTGAAATGGAAACTTGGTAATGGTGAAGATATCAACTTCTGGTTTGATGACTAGCTTAGTTTGGGGCCTTTATGGAACATTGAGCAGTACAAAAGATGGGTGATGCCTTGCATGGAAAGATTTGGCTGTAGGGTGAGAGACTACAGGGTCAATGAAGAGTGGGTGAACTTGACCGAGATATCCCAGGAGTTCAAGCCGTTGATGGACATGATCAGGCTTATCCCTCTGTCCCTCAACACAGATGCTATTATTTGGGGGATGACTAAGGATGGTAACTACACTATGGCCTCGGGCTATGAAACCATGCAGAGTATTGATACTGTCCCTGTCTGGGCCAAAGCTTGGTATCCTGGCCTTACCCCCAAAATCAACATTTTTTTCTGGATTATGCTTCAAAACCATATTTTGATGGTGGAAAAACTTATCAAGAGGGGCCATCAGATGCCTAATTAATGTATCCTTTGTAAAAAGCATATTGAAAGTGTGGATCACCTTTTCATCCATTGCCATTTCACCAGAGATATTTGGTCTTCTTTCCTGTCTTGCTTCAAGTTGACTTGGGTTTTTCCCAATAACATGAGGGAGCTCTTTGAATAGTGGCACTGTGGGATGTCTGGGGATGTGAGCAAGGGATTATGGGATTGGTCTCTACCCCATCTCTATTGGGGGGTGTGGAAGGAGTGGAACAATCAAATTTTTAGGGAGAAAGAAGCAAATGCTAAGGTGGTCTTTCACAAAAGCCTAAACGCTCTAGTAGAAAACTATACTATCATCAAAGGCTATAACCCTCTTCTCAATGCTAAGGAGAATGATCGAAGCAGGAGAGAGGACTGTAGATGGGCTCTTCCGCTTGAGGGTTGGTGTAAAGCTAACTTTGATGGGGCTGCGAAAGGCAATCCAAGCCAGGCTGGGATTGGGGGCATCATCAGAAATGATCATGGGAAAGGCATTGCTGCTATTATGGCTCCTCTGGGGGTGCAAACTAATCACTATGCAGAGGCAATTGCGACCCATCAAACTATAAAGCTTGCTCAGGATATAGGAGTCAGAAAACTATGGCTGGAAGGAGACTCAAAGAACATAATAGATTGTCTCAACGGGAAAAATGAGCCTACCTGGACGATTGCAAATATAATTAATGAGAGTGTTTAGGTTCTCAAGTCCTTTGACAGAGTCTACGTGGCTCATGAATACAGGGAAGTAAATCAAGTGGCTGATAGGCTGGCCAACTGGGCAGTTAGGAAAGATTAGATGAAAAGATGGATGGACGAACATAATATTTCGCTTGAAATCAAAGATTTAATTGAGAGAGAGAGAATCTCGGGAAGATTGGGAAACATTAAAGGATAATAATGAAAGTTTATGTGTTATGGGAAATGTGCCAAAATATGATGTGTAAGTATGCAAGCCAAAGTATGAATTACTTGAGCAATTTCCATCATTGCACTTTGAGGCCCGTTTTTGGGTTTAATATTCATAAGTTCAAAAGAAGGATCGAGAATATCATTCATTTTATCTGTTGGTCCCAAATTTTGAAAGACATTGTTATCAGGAGAATTGTTTGCAAAGAGAGTGAAAGAATGGCGGGGGAAAGACACAGGAGGGAACTGGAGGATGAAACTAAGAAGTGGCAGTGGCGCTCTAAGGTGTGAGGCATTTTGAGTAAAGGTGATGTTACTTCTTTCATTGAACGACTGCATGGGTGGAAACCCTCTATTACTAAAACCATGGTTAAGAACTAGAATGAGGGGAGTGTCAAAATTGATGGGGTCGAGTTCACGGTGATGGAGGAGGTTATTTCTGTGGTCACGGGCATCCCCATTATCAGGAAGAAATTCTACAAAGACAGGTGCATTTCTGGTCAGGCGGTGTTGGAATTTTCCAAAGGTACGGAGGAAAAGAAAGCTCTTGTGAAGAAGGGCACCTACTACCTGCTGAGGTCCATCAAACCACCGTGGAGGTTTGTGCTGAGGGAAATAATCAAGTATATCTCCTTGGACACGAGATTCGACCGCATCTACTCTTACCACTTCGTGCTTCTCAACCATTTCAAGTATGGGGCTAAGATCTCTATCCCTTTTTACCTTATTTGTCTATCAATGAGAATATTAATGACTACAGGGAGAAGCCTATTGGAAACCCTACTTTCCATGAGGGGCTCTTGCTGTTGATTTACAAATTTTTCAAGGCTAGGACTATAGGAAAAGAAATTAAGCAGGGGAAAGTGGGGAAGGAGGGTTTAGATGAGGAGTTAGATTCAGGAGAAGAAGAGTATATCCCTTTTGATACTGAGGAAAGCCAAGATATGCATTTAGACATGGATGCAGAGGCCACCCCTCAGACTAAAAAGGGGAAAAAAAGATTAAAAAAGAGAAATTGGAGAAAAAGGAGAAACCCAAACCTAAGCAAAGCATTGAGATCTCTTTTGATAGAGATTATAATGATGAGGTGGAGGGTATGGAAATAGAGGGTGAAAGAGCTGATGAGGAGGAAGATACGTTCGGTGAGGAGGAGGTAATTAAGGAGAAGAAGAAAGGAAAGAGAAACATTATAATTAAGATGCCTGCGGACAGAGAAGAGGATCTTGATGTGAATTCTGTCAGGAAGCAGAAAAAAAGCAAGAACATTGAAGAAGAAAATAAGGAGGAAAGACAAGAGGAGGGGAAGGATAGTGAAGAGGAAGAGGAGAGTTAGGGGAGAGAGGATGACCACGAGCAGGACTGTGATGATCATGGGACTGACCAGTACACTTGCAAGATCACAGACAAAGAGATGAGTGTGGTCTAGAGAAATTTTCATAATGTTTATGTCAGGATGGGTCTAAAGAGGGAAATGATGAAAACTTTGGTTGAGGAGAATAAGGAGGGAAAAATTCAAATGGAGGACCTTATTGACCCTGCCCTGGTTATTTTGAGTGACATCACAAAAGAAAACCCTCAGATGGATGTGCTCAACAATGCTAAAAACAATGTTATTGATAGCTATAGAATTACTAAATGGACCTACCATGAAATCCAGGAGTTAAAATTCAGGGTCGGCAGACTGGAGAGGGAGGATAGTAGTAGCAAGATTAGGCTTACTAAGGAGAAGAATGATATGGAGAACAAAATGGATGAAGTGAAGAAAAGAGTTCAGAGTGTGGAGGGAACCTTGTAGAAAATCGCTAAACAAAGCTACAACATTCTAAAAGCTTCTAACGACAACATAAAGGTGCTGATCAGTAAAATAGAGGAACACAGGGGTAGCAAGGAGGAGTCTCCCAATAGTGGCAAAGATAAATCTTTGGAGGATGGCCTGAGGAAGAGAACCAGATCCAGCACTATGAAGAAGGACACCCAGGAACCTGATAAAGATCTATCTGACCTTAAGGAGGAGGCGGATAAGGCGTTTGAGCTTGAGATTCATGCGGCGGAGATCCTCAAAGAATTTGCCTGAGCCTCTCTCCTAGCTTTGTGCCTGTCCTAGTTTTTTGTTTCTATCCCTGGTTCTATTTTCTGGTTTTATCTGTTGTTTGCTAGTGGATTGTGATTGTTTGTTATTTTTCTATGGCTACTTTGTTGTTGTATACTTTTAATGCTATATCTTTGGTAAAATTTTAATTTTGTAAGGGTTTCAGGGCCCCATTAAAACCTGTTTTCCTTAATCAAAAACTTAAATTTGCATTTTAATTATTTAATCACTCAATAAATACTTTAGCATAAATTCAACTATGCAAACTAATAAATTACAATATTAAATAAATCAACTATGCCTTTTAATTTACATTAGGATTTAATAATTAATTAAACCCTTTAATTCCCAAATTTAAATCTTTTAATTTAATCAAAGGTATTTAATCAACCTTAATAATTAAATGTCCTCTATATCAAATATTTCCATATTATAAAATATAACTTATTCCAATACCATAATTACTCCTAATTAATTATTTAAATCAAATAATTCACACAAGCAAAGACACTTGAATCCCAAAATCTGAAAATCAACTAACTCCATAACATGCAAACACCAAGGAAAGGTTTTATGAATTCACGTCATCTTGACACATTTGGATAGGGAACTCAATCAGAAACTTGCACCTTAATTTAGGAAAATATTGACTTGGGTTGGGGTTTGGACCTGTGTGTTATCTCCCCTCTCTTACCATTTGAGACATTGCGATAGGACACGCTCATCCTGATAATTCAGGGAAGTCAATGTCTGGTACCTAAAATCGTGCATAAAAGACAAGCATGTACATACATGTATAGATATATAACAAAAAATAGTGGGGATCGACCGATAGTGTGGATCTCACAAGCAAGTAACTATGACTTTGTCCCTCAACCACATCAAATAGAAATATAAAACATGCACGCAAACCATACACATGCAAGTATGGGGTTAGTAACACCATAAATGTAAATAACATCCTAACATATAAATTATCATCAAAATATAACCATAACATATACACCATCATAAGCATTTAAAATGACATGAAAATAACCATATTCATCTAATTGAAAATACATGATATAACACATAATCCGAAGGTTCATATTTAATCAAATTAATAATCCAAATATCATCGAAATAACCAACGCACACATAAAAGTGGCCTAAAAGAGTTTGACAAAGATAACTGAAAAACAAACTATGGAGGGGCATTGCAAAATGCTGGTCAATCATTAGGATTGGCTAAGGGATTTGATGACTAGGTTAAAAATGTTAGGAGTCAAAAGGTTCACTTTTTAAAAGATGTTCTAAAGCAGGATAAAGTTTAGAAAGTGGATTCTTCTCAAGGAGCAAGTAAGTCTACCTCATTTGCAGAGAAATAAAAGATGCCAAAGCTTGAGATAAATAAATAATCTTCATCTCTTTGTGTTTTTAATGCTCCTAGTTTTTACATGGCTCAAGCTCTCATACCCCTCCCATACTTTGCTTTTCATTTATATTGCCAAACTCATTTAGGTCACTTTCATGTGTGCATTGGTTATTTTAGTGATACTTGAGGATATTGATGTATGACTTTATATTGTGATTTGATATATTATGAGCCATTGGATAGTTGTGTGATATCACGTGTTTACAATTAGATTTATGGTTATTTTCATGATGATTGTTTATATATTTTGATGTCATTATATTTATGGATTTGTTGATATACTGACCCTATATCTGTATGCACATGGATCATATGTATGTTTTACATTTTTGTTTGACGTGCTTAATAAGGTGTGAGACAGAGTTGTAGTTACTTGCTTGCAAGATCCACACGATGTACCAATCCCAACCATTGTCTATTATATATATGTATGCACATGTTCATCTTTGTGATGACATGATTGCAGGTACCATGCATCGACTTCCTTAAATTGTTAGGATGAGTGTGCCCAATCACAAATTTTCAATGGTAAGAGAGGGGAGATAACAGATAGGTCCAAATCCCAACTTAAGCCATTTATTGTCCTGAAATAGTGGACAAGGATCTAATTGGTTACCCCTTTGAATTTGTCAAGGTGACATGAATTCATAAACCCTTCCTTTGAGAATGATTATTGCACTTTGATTTAGTTGGTTTCTTCTTTTTGCATGTCCTATGGTTTGATGTGGTTTTTGTATTAATGTAGATTAAGGGATTAAATAAAATTAGTTAAAGGGTTAATTAATTATGTCTAATGAAATATTAAACTATTAAATATATGGATATTTAATTAATAAGAATTAATTAAATACTTATGTTTATTAAAAAAATATTTAATTAAAAATTCTTATTATGAAAATTTAGGATTTAATTAAATATTAAATCCAAGTTGAGAATTAAATGCATAATTAATATAATTGATATTTAAAACATCAAGTTGCATGTTTATAATACGCCAAAAATAATAGGAACTCATGAAGATTTTGGCAGTGGAATCCCCTATTTTGCATAACAAGGATAAATTAGGTATTGGTTGAGGTATGACTTTTGATTTGATTCCTACAGTCCAAGCAAGCTTTAGATTGTATGTTGGGTGGGATTGGTGGAGTTCGGTCCGCTGAGGTGCATGTGCCTCATAACTGCTAGTCTTTTGTATTGTTTTGCTTTGCACAAGCTTGGACGATGGTGATTGTCACATGACATTGTTGCATCATACATGCTTGTTTTGATCTGGTCTTGGGGGATTTTGTTGTGCTTGTTCGTCATCAATATATACATGGTTCACTGTAGACGTACTCACTGTGTGAATTACCATGGATCTTCATTGTGGTCTTTGTTGTATGTGTTGGATTGGTTCTCGATTGCGTTGCTATTTAACAAATGGTTGAAGGGTTGAGCCTTGCATCATTTTACATCTTTATAGTATATTGTGTTTTTGGTTTGAAGGTTTATGCAACTTTACATTGTATGTAGGGTTTGTTGATCCAAATGTATTAACACTGTAAAGGGTGTGTTGATCTTTGGTTTAAAGGGAACTATCCCCTTTTGATAATGCTTATTTAAAAAAATATTAAAAATAATAATTCTAATTAAAATATTATTATGCAATTTAATTGCACATTCAATTTAATAAATCAAATTAAGAATTTTAATTTAAAGTTGAGTTAATTGAAAGTTGTATATTATTATTATTATGAATTATAATCAATTATGTAAAAGGGTTTGATAAAAACAAGGTTGAAGCCGAGTTCTAATTTCTGATTGGGAGTTGCATGTTTTTAACTCAAATTCTTGTTTTTCTTTATCATTCTTTTTGGTCATTTTAGATGAGGCATTTTAGGAGATTACAAGTTTTGGTTTGGATTTGGAAGTGAAGGAAATTTTGTCTTCTTAGGATTTTCGAAGTTTGGAGTTGTTCTTCATTTTTTCATACCATTTTTTTGATTAAAGTAGGGTTTGATAACTCTTGTAAATCTTTCATTTTGAAAAGATTGTTTTCATTGTGTTTTCTAGGTTTGGTTGATGATTTTTGGAGTGTTGTATTGTGGATCTTGCCTTGTTTTTGAAATTGAGAAGGACATGCTATTAGGATTACTTTTGTGAAAAATTTATGTTAATATCAGATCCAGTAAACCCTAGAATCTCTTTGAGGAGATTACAAGCAAAAGAATTAGGGAAAAGCATATGGTTTAATCAATTAGGGTTTTGCTACTTTTTTGATAGAATTCTTGGGATTATACCAAATTGGGAATTACAAAACTTATTTAACATTATTATACAAATTAGTATTGGAATTCATCTTCTAAAAAAATGAAAATTAATTGGAGAATATATGTATGCATTTAGATATGTAAATAATATATATTTGATTTTATTAATTTAGAAGAAAATTTGGCCTTTTGGATAAATTGATTCAACGAAATTATGCTTTGAAAAATAAATTATATATCTAGGAAAATTTATGTATTTTCATATTTAGATTAAAAAAAAGAGCTTGTTGGAAAAGTACAATCAAAATTTTTCATCAGACAACAAAAATTAAAAAAATAATTAAAAGAAAATGGGTTTTATCCACCACCTCACGGTAGGGGTACCCACTGCCATTACTACAGTGGTGGTACCCACTACCAGCTTGATAGTGGTACTTGCTGCTGGCTATGATAGTGGTACCATTGCCACACAACAGTGGTACTTGCTGCTGGCTACGATAGTGGTACCATTGCCACACAACAGTGGTACTGCTACTAATAGCGACATAAGCACCTGTCATTGGTGATCTCCCATGCCGCGTGGATGGGGAGGTCCCCTCTTTTTTTGTTGAGTTTATTTTTAAATAAAGTTTTTTATTTTTAAAGTTTTAAAAAATAATTATTTGTTGTAATTAATATTTAATTATTATTATTTCACTAGTAAATTTTAGCTTGTTTTTCGACGAGGTTTAGTCGATTATTAGATACCCATTGGTCCGCTAATCAACTATAACAGTCGTTGGAGTTTTTTAGTCGATAATACGACACATCAAATGTCTGTTGCAATTGCGATGTCAATAGTGGTTGAATTATCGATGGAGATGATGTCAAAATCATTGCTTCAACCTGGAAGAATTGCCTGCTATATCATTTACCTCTGCGACCAATGTTGGTCGAAAGTGCGACATACAAGCGTCGGAATAAACGTCGAGAGTAAAGCTTCCTTGTCGATATGTCTATTCTTTGTTGGTCAAAAAAGCGACCAAAAATTTAATTTAAAAAAAAATAAAAATATAGATTATCAAATTAAGCACAACAATATTATGTCGCTATTGTTTACTGTTCACAAACAATCACACATTTTCTGTCTTATTTCACACAAACATGTTGGGCAATGAGAAAGAGGGGGATGCTTTGAGGATTGAATGGCTTGTGGGAGAGTTTAGGAAAGGCTTTCTCAAACTGCCACTCTCCACCACCCACCATTTCCACCTCAGCATTCCCATTTCTTGGGGATACTTCTCACCGCATATGACAAGGTAGAGCTCCTTGTCCATTTCCAGCGGTACATCTTCTTTCCTCAATCCTACATGCAATACATATTTAGTTCCACCAAACTTACTTTGAAATTACAACCTTTTAAGGATAAGAACACAAAAATAATAGCAAACATAAACACAAGAAATACTAGATTTAAGTGGAACAACTTGTAAAGGGAAAAACCATGGAAAAGATTGCTCTCAAATATATGCAGTACACCAATTAAGGTGAGTTACAAGAAAGAATAACTACCAAAGAGACTATGAAGAATGATAAGATAGAATAGATCCACCACTAATGTCCAACCCACTCATTTTTTTCAATACTATAGAAACTAAGATAAAGATATTTGTGAAGGTTTTATAGACGTAGGTTATTGAATCATCATCTCTGCACTGGTACTCAATTTGGAAACCCTCATATGTATATAGCCACTCTAGAAAATCTCCACATCTAGGAAATCTCCACAAAAATCCCTTCTGGCCTCCATTGCATATACGGCTTCTCAAAATCTAAAAACTTCGGCCTATCATTAATTCTCATCAATGTACCAATTTGGATAGTAAGTCTAATTTAATTTTTTCGTGGACTAAGACCTTAAATTATTGAGCTTCTCTTCATTTAGAGAAGAGTATAACATTCTCTACTTAACAGGGCCAACCACGTGAAGGTGGAAGCTCATATGGCCCCTCCTAGGAGCCTCCCATGACCCTTTACGACATTTTAAGGCCTCTAAGATGTATTCTTAGGGATCATAAATGGTCATAAGGGATCTTGGGACACAACAACTGTGAAACATAATTGTAGGCATCATGGTCACAATTTTTTGGAGACAACATAATTGAGTTGTATACCCAGATGATGCAGAGCAACTCCTGCACCTCTGATTCCAAGTTGACTACATCTATTGCTCATGAATACAAGGTCCTCCAATAGATGTATTCAACTTGGAATCGGAGGTGTAGAAGTTGATTTGCATCGCTTGGGTACACTACTCAATTACGTTGTCTCCAAAAAATTCTGACCATGATGCCTACAATTATGTTTCTCAGCTATTGTGAAATCTGCATTTATGTTTCTCAACTATCGTGTTTATACCTTCTTCTCTCATTTGGTGGTGTAATTCCTCTTTGAGTATCCCCTTTCTCCTTTGCATACTAACCACTCAAACTTCAGCGAGACTTCATACCATGCAACATTCATAGATTACGTTCAATGCGTTATTTACATTCATAAATCAATGTTACGTACAAATATACAAACGGTGCATGGTACGAAGCCTCACTCAAGCTTGAAAATAATAGTCAATCCATAGTCAAGGTCAAGGAACAAATGGAATAACCAAGAAAACACTATACATTAAATCATGTGATTGATAGCAGATTGGGGCTCACCTGAGCCATAAACATGAAGAATTATTCTAAAAAAAGATGTAAACCATATATATGCGCACTTGAGGCAAAGAGAAGTTACGCCATATTCATATTAAAATATTAGTTACAATATGAAAATACTAAACTAACTAATTCCTAAGTTCATCTCTGCATATGGTCACAACAAAGATATGCGATTACAATACAGAGAAGGCATCGTAAAAATATAATTTTAGAATTTGCCCTAGCCTGACATGTTTTGCACTCAAATCCTTCATTGCGGATAAGTGGAGATGGGCGGATAGATGCAGATGAGTTGTCATCGACCCAACTAAAGTATCCACAGTCATTATTTCCCTGTGATGCCCAGTCTACATTAGTTCTTATATTATAATGAATAGTATTTACATTAGAAACATTAAATATATACACATTAGCAACCTTTTTTCTATTTGGGCAGCACCAAAATTATCGTCTAGGGTTGTTCAGTGTCAGTGAAGTCTTCAACACACATTGCCCATCACCACATTGATAGTTTGGCACATTAACAAGAGTCATCGAGCCTATATCAATAATGCACCGTACCATCGTTACTACATTTATTATTTATATATGATTATTTTAATATAAAATACACCAAGGAGTACCATCATAAATATTAACCATTTACAATAATGAAAAGTAAACCTAAATCAAATAGTTCATTTTTTTATTAGCATGTGTAGTCTCTGTGTATGTGAAAAATGAAAGAAATATGATGCTAAAATAAAATAGTGAACAAAATAGTATTCCACATAGAGTGATTGAAATATACCATCAAAAGAAGGTGACAAAATCCTGTCACGAAGCACAAACATAGGAAATAAAAAAGGGACAAAAGACAAGAAATAATATAAATCATTACGCTTATAGAAAAATCATTTATACTATAATAAAAAAAAGAAACACTCTTTGCCAACAATTCTCAATATCATTAGGACTATAGAAAAATAATTAAGACTATACAAAATCAAATTTTAGAAATGGACGGTTAAGAATGCTTTGCCATTACAACAATTGAGCATTCATAATTTGGTATTTTGTATTCCATTTAAGTATGTCAACAATGTTCAAAATCATGTCACCAAGCACAGACAAGAAATAAGAAAAATCATTAGGACTATAGAAAAATCAAGTTCTAGAAATGGACGGTTTTGATATTGCTTTGACATTACAACAATTGAGCATTCATCATTTGGTACTTCTTGGTGTATTCCATTTAAGTTTTTTAGTTGCCGTGTTTATGTGCATGTTCTTTATGTGTTTGGCTTCTCTCCCTCGCAAGGGATACATCGATAGGTAATTGATTTGAAAGCATAATGATTTGACAGTCTTTTTTTAGGATAGGCGTAATCATCCCGCCAACCTTAATTAGCAACATTTGTGATATATGTCAAGTACTTATAATCAGTATGCCCAACAAATAGAGACTTAGTAGTAAAAGCATGTCCTTTGGTTTACTAGTTTACTTATAATCAGTATGTCCTTTGGTTTACTAGTTTAATCTGGTTTAAGAATGGTTTGTTTCATGTTTGAATGTACCATTGAATGAAGCTTGGCTATATTAAGTACAATCTTAAGACTCATGACTCTTCAAATTCTCTTGTTTCCTTCAGACCTCCAAACATGTGTACTTTGAGTAGCCCTCCAACAAATGGACTTGTGATGATTTTCAAAATAGTACATGCGTAGGAGGACTACTCAAAGTACTTCTTAGGAAAATCTGAATGTTCATCACCTGTGCTGCTGTGCATATAAGAGTTGATCATAGAAGGTATATGCTAGACCGAGAAACAAATAGATTTATGGTGATTTTCACAATAGTACGTGTTGTTGGGTAAGCTCCCAATAGCGCTCAGGAAAATATGCATGTTCATCACTTGTGCATATGAAGTGGCTGTAATGGAAGATACAAAATTGTCAAAGTTGCAATGACAACTTTTACAACTTTTTGTGCAAAAAAATGCAAGAAGAAGGGAACTAATGAGCAACTAGTTTGAAAGTCAGTTATAGGCATTTGCACCCATAGAAAATTGTGCCCCCATGTCCCATGGGATGCCATGCCTCCTCCAATGTTTATGTCATACACCCTGCGGTAGTCAGACCGTGTGCCGTGCCTGTGCAGAGAGTATTTATTACATAATTTTCAAAGATGATATAAAGATATTATATTTTATAATTAGCAAGATTTTAATATTAATATGCTTAGAAAGATCTTGCTAAGTATAAAATATAATCTTGATTATACATAATCTTGCTAAGTAAAAAAAAAGGTGAATTTCATTTCTCATTTCATTATTTCATTTGCAAAAAAAAGAAGTAAGTCTGGTTCTCCAATGACCACAACTGATTCATGTTGGTTGGATCAGTTGGAAGACTTTTTGGAAGTGGTTTTTAAACCTTGTCCAATCATGGGATTGGCACAAGGAGATGATCTTCCAAGCAACGTTGAATAAAAGAAACCCAAAAAATATTCTGAGTACATTTTTGTTATCATACTCTGTTTGTTGCAAATAGGTAGATGGATTGATCATTCTGCAAGTTCATTGTATGCATTGTTTATTCAAATCCATCTTAGTTTTGAATGTCGTTTGATTTCAAGTTTTAGTTACATTTACACAATCGGTTATGAACTGAACACATGGCTTGACTGTCATAGCAAACTCGATCATGTAATGGATAGAGAGTTTTAATGTCATTGCAAGTTCATTTGCGCATCCACAGTTCTTGTTAGAGTTCATTAAACTAGACTTTGTAAACATTGTATTTTAAATTTGGTGTTGATCCATGCAAGAACCCAACCTCACCGACAGACCAGCTCGAAAAAATCTATAGTCTGCTCTGTAATGTAGGAACATTTCTAGGCATTAGTTTTACTTGTTTATGCAAGAACTTTATTGTTTTTGTTGTTTGTGATACCAAAGGAGTAACTGGTATTGTGTAGACAGTGACTGGCCAGATTGTTCTTGAAAAGAAATTACAAAATTGAACCAATGGCATGTTAATTCACAATTTTTTTTTACAAAACTGAACCAATGACATGTTTACAACAAAGAAATAGAATGATAATAATATGCTGAAAATTCTATTCTGTTTAATACATGCCAAAGGACCAGCCTCAACAATTCTTAAACATACTTTATTTGATATGATGAATTCTTAATAAAGGTTTAGTCAATTTTTATAACTGCTAGCATGAATGAAGATTTGACCTAGCCAAATCTTCCTTGTACCACACAAAAAACTATGAATAACTATGTCTACTCCAACCTTAATTGTTTAAGAATTCATCATATCAGATAACATATGTTTAAGAATTATTCAGAGTTCTATTAGACCTTTTTTGTAAACATGTCATTGGTTCAGTTTTGTAAATTTTTTTTTTGTGTTAAATGCATTTAAATGGAACATTGAGAATAATAATAATATGCTTAATCTATTAGTAAAATAGAAAACCTTGAGGTAGGAGAATTTATTCTCATGAGGAAAGGAGGACCATTACCAACATCGGCACAAGAAGGTATATTTAAATCAAGATGTTTGGTCCAAGGCAAAGTATGTACTCTAATTATTGATTTAGGGGCACATAGCAATTTGGTTTCAGTTGATATGGTGTCTAAGTTGGGATTGGCATTAGTAGAACATCCTAACCCTTACAGTGCCACTTGGGTAAACCAAGAGTTGAATGTGAAGGTTAGTCAGAGGGCTCTTGTCAATTTTTCAATTGGGGCCATATCATGATTAGGTTTGGTGTGATGTTATATCTATGAATTGTGGGCATATAATATTAGGTAGACCATGGCAATGTATGAGAAGGACAATTCACGATGGCTACTCTAATACATATATTGTTCACAAAGGCAAAGAGAAATTTCAATTAATACCACTGACTTGTAGGGATAAAGACAAGATAATAATGTGTTTTGGTGATACTATTCCTCTTCATAAGCAAGGAAACATTGCAAGTGATACAAGTTGGTATGGGCAACAAGCATACAAACATGGATTGACTAGGACAATGCTGAACAATCCTAGAAATGCAAACTTTTGGGATTTGAACTATGTTCAAATAGGTACAGTCAAGTGTTCTAGTGAAGGGCAGCTAGTAAACAACCATGTTCAGATGTGGACAGACAGTGCCCTTGATAAGAATCACTTTACCTGAAAATTGTGCCATGTTTGTAATTTTTGAGCTGTCCATTTGATTAATTCTCCAAATTTTGGTTGCACTCCTTGCATTGGTTGACATTTTCCTAATTATAGGGTTTGAATTTCACAACAGAAGGAAATCAATTACTCTCTTACATGTAGCAAAGACATACAAAAGAATCTTCTCTCCACTCAAAGACCATGCAAGCTTTTATTCTCCCAGTAGCTTTAAAATTCTGTATCTTCCACTTAAATAATGAAGATGGCACAATGTTGAAGAATCTCTATTGCGAGTTTAGAAAACAACAACACTACTGCAATGCATGTAGCATAGGCATTATATTAGTTTTGGCCAGAGGCGTAAGCTAAAATATTATTCAATTTGAATAGAAGCTTTGAATAACTTCCAATAGCTACAACATGAATGGAGTGGCTGCATTAAACTTATTCCATATTAGGTTTTCCATGTAATGAGAATACAATTCAAGATTAGAAGTTTTATTTAACAGGGTTCTAGAATGTGACTCTTAAGTGCTTCTAAAATCTACTGCAATTTGTAATAGACCCACAATGGATATTTCATATCCTCTCTCAACGTGTTCCATAAGGATTCTAATGCATTTGATCACAATCTCATCATGAATCGTAATCCACAATGATCTAATATGTTAAAATTTCACTCCAATTGCCATTCCCATCCCTGTACCCTTTGCTACATCCCATAACTATGGTTCCTGAAGAAATATACCGCTAAACTAAGCACTTGGTGGGAATTGAACCAGTGACCACTGGATGGGAAATAGGCATTTTGGGCCCATAAACACATTTCAAATATATAGCCAAATACAATAAAAGTGTAGGAAATGACTTACCTGTTGAACACATGTAGTGGGAAAGTAGACCTCCATGGCCAAAATTCCAACATTCTTTGGATGTGAATCCATTTTCTTCTAGTAGGGATAAAGACAAGATAATAATGTGTTTTGGTGATGCTATTCCTCTTCATAAGAAAGGAAACATTGCAAGTGATACAGGTTGGTATGTGAAGCAAGCATACAAACATGGATTGACTAGGACAATGATGAATAGTCCTAGAAATGCAGACTTTTGGGATTTGAACTATGTTCAAATAGGTACAGTCAAGTGTCCTATTGAAGGGCAGCCAGTAAACAACCATCTTTAGGTAAAGTGATACCTATGCTAAAATTGAGAAGTTCACCTCTTACCCCTCACTTATAGTTGTTCCTTTAAGGGAAGATTGTAGGGCCCAAATGATAGCCTTCAATTATATGTACTAAGTGTTACAATGGAAATGTAGGTCTATAGGAGATTCTCAACATTGAGTAGGGGTTTAATGAGTGGCAAAAGAAGATAGAGATCTTCAAGGAAAGTGTATTAGACATGAAACAAGGACAAAGAGAAGATAGAAAACACTGTAACCATCATAGTCTTCTATAGTCAACAACATCAATGATAAAGGGAAAATAAGAGGATAGTGTTTGCATGAAAAAAGGCCCTAAATCATTAGATTTAAATGACAATCGTAATGTTAAAGGACAACTAAGAGAAATTAATATGACAATCCAAGTGCATATGATATAGACCTTTTATCTAAAGACAAATCAAGTCTAACTGAAGAGATTAGAGGGTGACGGTTTTTATTAATGATAGAGATATAGAAATAAAGTAGTCCTTTTGGAATGATGATTGTGAGGATGAATAATAGTGGGTGTAAGTCATGAAAATATGATAGTGGTGATAGAGATTACTAGAAAGGTTCAATTTTGAATCACGGTAAGAAAAGAATGATAGACACATAGACAATGAAAGGAAGAGTTCTTAGACATAGTTGATTCAAAGACTATAAAATGGTTGATATGATGATCTCAATTGAAAAGACAAAGAAAAATGACAAAGCAATGTAAAGGGACCTACAGGATAGTCATACAACACATGAAACCTACTGTAGACAAGGTGAAAGGAACATGAATGTGACATTCCTCTCAAGGGTGTATCATGAAAGACAACCTTTATACTTCTTAACATGACAGTTTAAAAAAGGATAGTTCTATTCAGTCACAAGACCGAGTGTTTGATGACAATCTTCTATAGATAGTGTGATGTCCCCATCTTTAACCTAGTAACATAATAGCAACAAAATAGATGTGGTCAAGGGGTGGCAGACCTTGAGCACCTCAAGATAGTTAGGAGATAGTGGAAAATTGTACATAGCAAGTAATATTTCAAGTAGATAGTTTGCATATTCTTTCCACAAATAGTCAATAAGCATCAAATGTATCAAGGAAAATCATGAATTCTTTCAACAAGATAATTTTCCTATTTAGCATCAAGGAGCACATCAAAGAAATGCAATATGAGAATGTGTTATGATTGAGGATGACATATATTGAGTATCTCCATCAATCACTACCAAGCTCACATGTTATCAAGAATGACAATCTTGTGGACAACCACCTTATCAACAAGGCATTTGATGATCACCTTGAAAACATGCCGAAGAATCTTCGGGACATAGTTGTAGAAGAGCAGGGTACTTTCACAAGGAAAGGCATAGGGTAATGGTAGAGAGTTTTATTTTTGATGTTCAAAAGTGCATTTACCCATGAGTTAGTTGCCTCATACTTCTGAATATTAGTAAGTATTTAACAGTAAGGAAGACTCTTGCAGAAGTGGATAGAGGTGCAGGTCACTTCCAAGTTATTTGATGCAACGAAGGAGATCTAGTTAAGATATTGGGATAGAGAGAAGGGATGCTTTTGACGATGCACATGAGAGACCCATGAGTGATCTTGTGAACTTGGATGATGTTGTAGTCAGTTCTTGTCTCATCGTGAAAGCACTTCGATAAGGGTGCAGATGGTTCTATTTATACTCCTATGTTCTTGTGTTTTTTCACAACACAATGGAAAATCACCTAGGCATAACATGTCAATGTAGCAAGGTGGAAGCATTGCAGGAAACATCAAAGGAGAAAATACAAAAGATTTTTAGCAAGGTGAAGGAGAAGGAGCATGTGGTTATGGTGTCAATCTTGGGGGGTGACTTCTGGTCTGGTGGCCATGTCCATGATGGCATTCTGGTGGTAGAGTTGTTCCATCCGATCATACAGATTTTTGGGGACCCTTTGCATGGTATGGGACTGGCCTGTAGAATCATGGCAGATGAAATATACCTAGAGGTGGTGGAGGCAAAGGACATCATCAATACCCAACTAACAAGCAATGGTTTTCTAGGTTTCTTTGCGTTGGAAGCTGAAGGAAAGAAGACATTGATGAAGAAGGCATGGTCAGCCTTCAAAGCAGGTGTTAAGGAATACAATCAGGTGAAGTTTGGAGCCTTTCTCCAAGAAAATGAGAAGCTCTTTTAAGAGGAGATAGGAGAAAGATTGGTAGAAATTGGTTAGGGAATAATGTATTTATTCCACTAATCACTTTTGGTTGTAATCTGGAGGTTCTTCCTCACATGTAATCTTTATTTTCAATGAATACAAAAAGGGTACTACCCTAGGCAAAACTTATTTAAAAAAAATGACAATCAACACTTACCAAATAGAACCGAAAAGTCCCATGATCACTGGGCAAGTAGTTCAAACCCTATTCTGGCTTGAGAAATTTTCAAAATTCAAACCCTATTCTGCCCAGTTTTATAAATATTACCTTGTAATAGGTATGGGCATGTAGGTAGAAATTTTTATGGCATGCAACATGTATGGCCCTAGGAGACATGTATGCAAAATGTGGAACCATGGCCAAGTCCCACATAAAGCTTTCAAACAAATGTAATTGGCAGGTGTAAAGCTAAATACCACGATCCTATGCATAAACCCACAAAACATTTAAGGAAGCCCTTGTTCAATACATAGCAAAGAAAAGAAGAATACATGAATTAATAATCCTCTGCCACATACCTTATGTAAAGATTGAGCTCAATCTCCCGCTGCTACCCCAAGATGTCAAGTAGATTTGCGCGCGCGCTGCTCTTCTTTTTTTCGCAAATGAAATAATGAAATGAGAAATGAAATTCCCTTTATTTTTTATAAGTTATGCCCGTGTTTGTCAAAATTTTGACCACCACAAAATTTGTAGCTATTTTGACAAACACGGGCATAAATTTAAAAAAAAAAATAAAGTTTTCCTTCTATAATTTGACCAAGTAAAACCTTCTTATTTTTTGGTCAAAAATTTTGGTAGAAAAACTACGCCAAATGTACTAGTGTTTTTAACTAATATTAATTATTAATAATAATAAATTTTTAATTATTATTGATATTAGTTATTTTTTTGATTAAGGTAACAATAGGTTTTGAAGGGACCCTGAAACCCTTTACAATACTGGAACTTAAGATAAAATGATAAGAGTTCCATAAACACAACAATCAAGCCAAAACATAAGCCCAGACACCTCAAACCCCTCACAAAGAAACAAAGCCAATGATACTAGCTAGAAGCCCCCTGCCAGCCAAGAAAGAACTTTGCCACCAAGCAAAGAGAAACAACCCAAGATAAAATCTAAGGTTTTCCATTACCTCCCTTCTTCTTAGAATGAAGAGTCATTTCAAATTAAAGAGAGGAATTTTTATGTTGTTTATCAGTAATTGGGGTGCACCCCTCCTCCACCAAAGAAGCCTTCTCCTGCCAGTCTTGAGAGGAGGGTCTCAAGAGAGAAGCAGGAGAAGAAATCTGGACAAAATCAACCAAGGGACCTACCTCCATAAGTAAGAGAGAAACACCAGGTCTAGATTTATCCACAACAATAGAAAGACCAATTGAAATAGGGCTGGTTGGAGGGAAAACTAGCACACCCAATAGGAATAGAACCAACAGAAACTACACCAACAGATTGACCAACGCCATAACAACCAATAAAAAGACCAGACGAAACAGGGCCAGCTGGAAGGGAACTAGTAGACCCAACATGAACATGAACATAACCATCAGAAGCAAATTGACCAATGTTATAAGAGCCAGCAAGAGAATTGATGGGAGAAAATGTAGGAACAATGCTAACAGAAACACCGATAGACTATCTAGTGGTTCCAGCAAGACCAGAAACAACAAGAAGAGCCTCAACAACAGAAGGATTATTGGGAGAAATACCATTAGAAACAACAGATACAATGCTAGTAGAAGAAACACCAGTAGTCTGAACAACCTTAGAACTACCAGTAGAATTGAGAGTAGACCCCAAAGGAACAGTTCCAATAGGAGGAACATCCTGATAACCAACATTCTCTGCAATATTCTTTTTAACAACTGTATAATGATCCCAAGAAGCACCCTTCCACCAAGATGCAAACCTTTTGGTCTTAGTCCTCTGTAATCCACACTGAGCCACCAAGTGACCTATTTTAAAACACTTCCTACATCTGAAAGGAAGCCTTTCATAGTCCAAAGTTTGAGTCTAGGAAGTATTTGAGTACTCTAACTTAATCATTTCTGATAACCCCTTAGAGATATCTATCTCTACCAGTATACGCGCATAAGTCGAGTGCATAGTTTTAGATGACTCTACATCCATCATCAGAAAGTCTCCAAGAGCCTCTCCCACCGATTCAAATAGGGAGTCAACCCAAAGATGAAGGGGAAGGTAGGGGAGCCTCACCCAAATTGGAATCTTGTTAATGATTTCAGAAGAGGGGGGAAAATCAGGAGTCCAAGGTTTTATAACCAACATATTACAGTTTTCCCAAGAGAAAGAAAGATTACACATAATCAAATTTCTATCTTTAACATTATAAAAAATAGCAATAAAAAAACCCCTAGCCATGGGGAAGATATGAACAACACTATAAATAATAGGATCCTAATGAATAGAAATCCACTTGTGCAAATCAACAAGGCTCGACCACAAACCTAGAAAGTGAAAGATAACACCAAGAGAAAAATAGTCAAAGGATGCCCACTCAATATCTTTCACCACTTCCTCATCCAAAGAGATTCGGATAGGGTTCAAGATAGGGAAAGGTCCCTTAGCAAAACCCAAACCACCACCAATCCCTACCCCACTAGAGTGAGTGGTTGAGGCCCTGGTAGAAACCATACTAGCATACAATAATGTTCCCTTAGACATGCCAACACCACCAAGAGGAACAAAACTAGATACTGAGCCTCTAACAGGCCGTGAAAAAATCACAAAATGTGAAGTTCCAACAGTCAGCATGGGGCTAGTAGGGCAACAAGCAGAAGAGGAAACCCCAACAGCTGTCGGAAAAACCACACCAATAGCCAACAAGGTCTCTAGAGACCCATCAACAACTATCAAAAAAACCCTAGCAAACACTCCAACAGCTGGTGAGATCCTTCCAACCGATTGAAGAACACCAGTGGAAGGAAAAACCCTGTCCGAGATCCTAGCAACCATTGAAATACTAGAATCTCCCACATCCAGTGAAGACTAGAACTTCCCATATGATAGGAAGGCTCCGAAGGGAGGAGAAGCCCTAGACAAAACCCTAACAACCCACGAAGCTCCCAACAACACACTAGAACCATCTGACAACAAAGCTCCAGCGGGAGGAAAAGCCTTGGGCAAAACCCCAGCAACCTGCAAAACTCCTAGTGAAGCTTCAATAGACTGGAACTTCCCATCTGGTAGCAAATCTCCAGTGGGAGGAAAACCCTAGACGAAACCCCAACATCTCACTCCAGCTCCCAACGATGCTCCAGCTCCCAGCTCCATTTTTCTAAGAGCATTAGTTATTATTATATAATGTTTTTAATTAAATTATATATGTGTGTGTGTATAAATATGGTCAAATTAGTTATGTTTTAAGTCAAATTGGGCTTCAGTCAATAGAGTGTTTATTTAAATATTGAAACTCATGTTTTGATTTGTTTATTTTCTTATACTTGGTTGCATTGTTTCTCATTTTTTATTGGGGAATTAAGTTAACTTTATGATTGTTACTAGAGGCTTGGGGGTTATATATTCTATTGTGACATGTGTGTATTGTGATGTTGTTTATCATCTCGATTCATCCAGCCCTTGTTTAGTCTTAAGCTCATGTTTATTGTGGGCACTTTGAGAGTGTATATGTGATATTATGATTTTGAGAACCAATATTTGTTCCTTATGATTTTTTGGAACTGTATTTGTGATCGTTATGCTTTAGATGGTTTTATGGGCTTAGGGTAGGTTATCTAGGCATATAGATGGGAACGGCTTACAATAAGTGTCCGGGCCTACAAGTGGCTATCAAGATCACTTATTGTAAGTAACTTAATAAAATGATAACATAATTGTTAGAGTAAAGTATTAATTTAATTGTGTTAATTAAATTAACTTTACTCCCTTCTTAAGATGTCAACTCATTTTTTTACTTTAGTTGTTTATATTTAAACCTCTCTTGCATTGGTAGTGTTATACTTAAAACACTCATGCACTAGTTGTTTTTAAATATAAACTTGCATGTATTAGACATGTAATAATTAAACTAATTATTACATGCACTTCTTCTTTTTAGAGTTTTCCTTTCTAGGTTTTTGATCTCCTTTATAAGGTTGATCCATTGTATATTTTATTCATTCATTAATTGAGGATATTTTCTTCTTCCTATTTTGAGTCAAACCCTTGCCCTCTTCTTGTCTCTACTTCCTTGTAACAAGTTTTTGTATGCAGGTGATCTTTGGGTTTTGTGGATTTGTATTGCTCAAATCCTACATGGTATCAGAGCCTAATCTACTACAACTTGTTCGCGTTTGAAGGAATCAAAGCTAAGAAAATCATCTGGTTCAGATTAGGGCTTTTTTAGTTATTTTTTATTGAAATTGTGTACTAGAAAAAGTACCTTCATAGGGTTATTATCATCAATAACTCAAAATAACAACTAAATCACCACAAATAGCAAATCTAATTTAAGCAAATAATTGATAATTAAGCACTCTATGGATCTCTATTTAGGGATGCTAATGCAAAGCTCTCAACAAGCTTCCATTGGTGATAATCCTAAAATGAGAATGAATGATAAAGCAACTAAAAGTTCAATTCAAAAAAAAAGAAGCCTTAATTAGTCCTAAATTTGCCTTTCTAGCTATAAATTGCAAGAGGTTTGATGCTATTCTCAGATTTGTGGATGATTATTGATTGAATTATGCCTTGCTTTTATAGATTTTGGCAAGGGTAGGGGGTGTGGTTGATTTGATCATGATTAGGTGAGGGTTAAGTCTATGGTTCCACCTTTGGAGACCATTTAAATATTTTGTCCTCAAAGTTTGGGACCAAAGGACAAAATGAGTGGACGAGATGCATTCTTCAAGTGAGTGATTGCGATTCGATTTAGGCTTGATCCATATGAGCTCAATCCTTAAATCCTATTGGTTGATGAATTTTCTCCCATTTGGTGGTTGAGGGAAAAATAGGATTTAATTAATTGAATTTAATTAAAATCTTTAGCCACGTGTACCCCTTGAATGGGTTGATTTGATTTAATTGAGCTATGTAATTAATTAGATTAATTACACAATTGATTGATTTATCATGCTTTATTTGATTTAAGTTGAATTTATGACTTGATTTTTAATTAAATTGAATTATGGCTTGATTTGAATTTTGATTTGATTCAATTGCTCTAATTTTTGCCTTGATTATTCACTTGATTTATTTTGTCCAATTTTAGGTGATTACAAATGCCCCTCTTTGAGTCGACATGCGAAGCGTGTCGATTCAAAGAATGTCTTGATTCGTTGATGTAAAGTCCTAATTTCGTTGATGGTCGATTTCGATGTTCGGTATAAGATGCAGATTCTTATGAAGTTTGATTGGATTTGATGTCTTGATGGTCGATTCTAATGATAAGCTTCCTGATATGGTTCCTAATTCGATATGATTCAATGTTTGATGCCCCTTTCGATTGATAAGCGAATTTTTTTTTGATAAAAGATTATGCTTTAATTTGATGGTCATGTCCCTGATTTGATGATATTGATGTCGTTCTTGATTATCCGAGTGTATGCCCCCTCGAAAATGAAATGAAATTTGATAGTTGTTTTAAAAAGAATAATGGTTTAGGTCAGTTTTGTGTTAATTAGGTCAAATTGTAATGAATTTCAATTTCATTTCCAATAATGAATTTGCATTTTTTTATGACAAATGCCCCTGATTTGGCAGAATTGGTGAAAAATTTGGGTCCCTGGTCACTTTTTGGTCAAAGATGCCCTTTTTAGGTCAAAATGGCCTATATATAGGGGTAAAAAGTCATTTTTACTATTCATTTTCACTTTGCCTTTTGACTTTTCTTCTTTGAGCCTTTTGAGATTTTCATCATGGTTATCTTGATTCATGAGCACCAGTTTGAGCGAGGGCTTCGATATCTACGGCCACCTGGATATGGACCTCTAGTATGTACCCCATTAACTTGCTTTGTGAATTTGATGCATTTAAATTGAAAAAAATTGAATTTTTCTAGTTGAAACCCTCTTTTTTTCATTTTTTAAATTAAATAACGCTTTAAAATTTTTTAATAGTGCATTTACTTCCCTTTTAGCGCTTCGACGGTTTTCCACAGTGCTTCCACAATTTTAAATTGCGCGTACACATGTAGGAATTAGGGTCCTTTTTGCTTTTGACTTTTCTCTGGCACATACAAATTGCAATGCGCTTTTGATTTTTTAAATAGCGCGTACATGGTATTCTTTTAGTGCGTATAGCTTAGAACAATGCTTTTACAAATTTTACTTGCGCTTTCAATATTTTTAGCTGCGCTTTTACCTTTTAGTGCTTTTAATCATTAAAATAGCGCTTTCACCCTGTTTGGTAAAAATGCAAATGACTAAGTTTTCTGAACCGTCCAGTGTCGTCAATCAGTTGATTGGCTTAGGTAACAAAATTGATTTGGTAGCAAGTCGTAGGATATTAGTTTGAGTCAATTTAGTTTGAATTTTTTTATTATCAATCTTGATTTAGATGATGGATGATGATAAATTTTCCATCCTCTCTGAATAGAATTAGGAAAATTGATTGTGGTTTGATAATTTTTAAATGTTTGATTGACTTAGGATTATTCAAAGGATATTGTTTTCAAAAAATGATGTGATTTAAACTTTCTTTTTGCAGGCCAAGCTTAAGTCACTTGCCGTTAGAGGCTTATATCCCTTACCGTTCCGGATGATTGATGACTTGAGCAGTGCCGATTGTCGACATATTGGTAGATGCTGTGTTTCATTTTTACTTGTCCTACCTTGATTCCGAGTGAAACGAGGACTCATTATAGCTATGGCAGAGAGGTGGCACTCTGACCATAACACGTTCCATTTGCCTATGGGAGAGATGACCATCACTCCCGAGGATGTGTATTGCATCCCCCGTATCACCACACGTGGAGAGTTGGTGTATTATGATTAGGTATATGATGGTACAACTTGATGATGAGTGTTTCATGACCTGACCATTGGTGATGATCATATCCAGTGGGCGCAGTTCCTATCTTTCCCAGTTCTTTCTACAATCTTAGGTGCTCTGATTGGTGGCTTCCTTGTGCCTAATCATTGAGGGCATGGTTTCACAATTGGTTGGGGGCATATCCTTGAGGATCTGATTGCTCAGCCCTGACGGTTTGATTGGGGTACTTACATTTTGGTGCAGCTATATCATGAGCTGCATCATGTGGTATACCGTTACAGGGAGACTCTGTCTATGGGGGTTATATTGTTGTAGCTGTGGACATGAGAGCATATCCTAGTCACTCATCCCATTTTTGTTCGTCACCGTGATCTAGGCTGGCCCTTCACTTAGATGTACGAGGGCATGGTGGTGTAGGCCCATTTGGGCAAGTTGGATTACTGGCGGTGCATTATTAATGATGTAGATCAGGTCGTATGGTGACTATATATTGGATGCAAGGCTTGGCCAGAGGATGCATCTGAGATTCCTTTTACGTGTTCTCCTCGATGGATGATAGGGTGCACTTCGCTTATCATTGAGAGATTCTTCTTCCTCCGTGTATTACAACAATATGGTTGTACATAGGGCATGCCTTGGGGGTTGGCTATGTATGCTCGAGTATAGGTGGAGAGATCACTGTGGGGGCCACATATTAATTATAGGACAACTCACCAGGAGGTAGAGAAACTAGTTCACCTACCTTGGGACATGCAAGACCATGTTATAGATGTTGGGATGACTGATGAGTATGCTGATTGGTTTGCTCGGAACCCTTTTCCAAGGTTCACAGATCCAGCAGAGCGGGTGCCCAGAATAGAGGAGTCAGATGACGATGGTGGGGATGGGGATGGAGGTAGGCATGGTAGGAGATGGGATCATTAGGGATGACCAGGTCATTGAGTAGGTAGAGGAGGTAGATTTATGATCCTAGTGATTGCTGATACGCCCATTCCTCCTAGGGGTGGTGTTCAGATGAGGGGTGGTCAGCCTAGAGATCAAGGTGCCGATGTGGATTGGGTTTTACATCAGGTTGCTATGGATCATGTAGCTAGATGGGGCCATCATAGGGTCTGATATCAGAGACAGGTGGATGCTCAAGCAACACAGATTTTGTTAGGTTAGGCACAAGCTATACCAGCACAAGCTCCTCCACAGACCATGCCATAGGTTATTCCAACGTCTCCTCTAGTACAGGCTCATGCTTCTTCTTACAAGCCATCTTCTTCATCTCTTCCATCTTCTTCTTCTTTCATTCCATCTTTATCCATTTGATCATCTTCCATTCCATATTCTTCTACTGCTCCTCCACCAACTCCCCCTACATAGGTTCCAACTTAGACTCCTGCACCAGCCTTAGCCTTAGATGTCAAATCATTACAGTTTGAGATGTTACAAATGAGACAACATGTTACTCAGCTAAGTTCAATAATGCAGACCTTCATGGCTGCTATGAGTCAGCATGGTTTATAGGCTAGTTCCAACAAACCTCCTGATAGTGACCGTGGTCCTTGTTGGTACTCAAAATGCAGTTTTGAGGGATCTTATTTGCCCCTCGAAGGGGACAAGGTCACAAGCTTGTATGAACCAGAGCCTTTGATTTCTGGAGAGCAACACTGCACTTTATTGTAGACTGAGGAAAGAGAGATGGATAACATAAAAACTTGTTCTCTTACTTCTACCTCTAGTTTTTGCAAAATTGAGAATACTAGTCATGATATAGAGAATACTAAGCAATTGAAAGAAATCAAAGAAAAAGTTGTTTGGAAAGTTGCAGATGAAAACGATTTCAATGCTACAAGTAACAAGGTTGGTATGAAAGAAAAGGATGAGCATGAGCTAGAGCATATGAACACTAAGGGAGTGTTATCCAAGGTGTGTAAAATGTTGTCAAATGTAAGACAATTAAACATTGAAAGTGATGATGTTCATAGAAGCTATAAAAACAAACTTCCTAGTCGTCAAAATCTCCATCATTATTAAAGGAGTTTGGTTGTGCACGAACAGTCTGAAATTGGTGTCAACCCATGTGCAGAGGGAATGGGCCACCCTTCACTATCACATCATGATTCCTTTCCAAGAATGCACTTTGATCAATCCAAAACTCTTTAAACATAACTATTAATATCTTGACTCAGATTTTAATGGACATAAGACCATTTTGGAATAACTTCTATCCCATCACACATCACTTCATGGGATTCACGCTCTGTTTGAAGCCTCTCTTTGTGCAAAGATTTGGGTTCCCCTCTACCACAAATATTTCATCTAACAGAGGTGTCCAGATGCATACTTTTCAGAAAGTAATGCTCACCAAAATAAGAGTTTGCTCCTTGCAACCGAGTGGGAAAAGGTCATGACAATGTACGAGGAGATGAAAAATTGTATAAATAACACTATGGAGTCATGACATTTCTTGCTCTGCAGCATATCAAAATGCAAGGCAGCATGAAAGAACAAGAGGCCTCTATGTAAAAACAAAGGAAGTTGGACAGTTGATGAAAGTTGGAGATGTAACTATTTGTCTTGATACCTCAATAATATCTAGCAACTCAACATCTCAAAATCTATTGACGATGGAAGCCTTACGCGTGTAGAATGGAGTGCCAGCAAACCAATAAATGGGAAATGGTTTGCGCATTGCAGAAGAGGTAATTGGCAGTATAAACTACGAAAAGAAGGAATCTACGCATTGCAAACAAAAGGGTATCCATCGCGTGAAAGGGAAGACTCTGCGTTTAGAAAGGAAGCCAACGCAAAATAAAGGAAGGCAAGCCATTTGCTCGATTTTAAAAGCACATTGCAAATGAATGCCTCATGCTATGCAGTGTTAAAATGAAAGAGCTAGCGTAATGCCAAAGTAGACCAGCATTTCAGCATAAAGGAGGTCACAGCTGCGAAAACTGTAAAAGTGATATATCCCACATGCACGCCAAAACAAATCTTTGTGATGTTTAAATACAACGCCCAACACAATATGAAATAAGTTGAAGTTCTAAAGGCTATGAACGTGACCCTTTGTAACCACCTTGATTTCTATGCCTACGCCCAAGGAAAAGATAATTTTGCAGTGATGCGTGTGCTGACTGGTCAGAAGTGGACACGTGTCAAGTGGTCGCATGATCGCAAGGGCCAACTTCAGCCCTTGCGAACATGCGACAGGTTGACATGTGGCAGTTCGATGAGGTGGTGGTCAGTTCAGTGACATGGCAATGTGTCACAAAGTGGACAAAGGTGGCGGTGATTGGTTAGAAGTGGACACGTGTCAAGTGGTCGCATGATCGCAAGGGCCAACTTCAGCCCTTGCGAACATGTGACAGGCTGACATGTGGCAGCTCGATGAGGTGGCGAGGAGGTTGTAGGTGGATGCATAGGCAGTGGCTTACTCATGAGCACAGATATCATGGCATTTGTTTGGTGATGAGTTGGTGATGATAGAGCAGCAGGCCCCATGAAAAGGTAACTAAATTTTGATGAAGTATACAAATGGTGGATCTGACGGCGTTGGGATTTATGGGACCATTAATGGTGGTCGCATGATCTCATGGGCCATTTCTAGCCCATGCGATCATGCGCCAAGCTGCCATGTGGCACTCTGGTGAGGTGGAAATAGGTTGTTTTTCAATGTGCCCAGTCAGAGATGTGACCCAATGAGAGCTTGACAAGTGGCACTCCCAGGTGCATACTGTGGGTCCCACAGTTTGAAGAGGAAATGTGACATAAAAGGATTAAAGAATTCTGAATTGAGGACTCACGTGACATTTCAAGGCCATGAAAATCAAAGTTAAAAATGTTAATTCCTATAGTTGAGAGTATAGTGAATTAAATAAAAAATTTAAATACAGACCTTGGAAACGAATTTGGCTGCTCGAGGCTTCATTTTTGGGCCAAGTATGAAGTGTTATATACCGTCGGAAAGGTCTCGACAAGAGGATTTCATTTTTGGGATCAATTTCAGTATAAGTGGTTACTAGTTTGAGTTATTTCCAGTTGAATGAAACAGGGGCCGAGGAGATATTTTTGAGATATCTGGTTTGTTATGTCCGGTGACTCATGTTGGGGCAGGTGAACAGGTGTTTTTAGTGGGTGAGGGTAGATCTCATTTGCTATTCTAGACATGGTGATTCATTTAGTGAGTAGTTCAGAGTTTGACAAGTGTCAAGTTCTGATGCTTTCTGGTGTTTCCCCCTTCTTCTTATTTTCCATTCTTTTCAGTTGGGAAGGGTTCCAATCTTTTTTCATGAGTAGAGCTCTGCAAGTTTGAGTTCCAATGAATGCCATTTCTGGTTAAGTTTAAGTGTTCTAGTTTTTTGAGTATTCTGGCATTTTTGAATGTATTGAAGCAATGTTCTATCAATAAAATACACCCGAAATCTCTTTGCAAGGACTTGATGTCTCTGTGTGTTTTCTGGAATTCTTATAAGCTAGATTTGTAAGGCATTTCTGGTTTGTCATCTATAAGGTAGACTGTGATATTATTCTTCAGTTTCCTTCAAGGAAGGAGTAAATTCTGTTGGATAGTTTATGAGAATGTCAAGGATATATGGATTTGATGATCATGTGTTTGTAATGACAAAAGTAGTATGTAAGGCATGTTACTAGTTTCAGATGTATTGAGTTGTAAACCTTTGTGAATGTCTGTTCAATTTGACTCCATACCCAATGCATTAGGCACTGGTCTTTTCCAGAATAGCATCCAAACCAAATCTTTAAATCAATCAACTTTCCATTTCTATTGATGAGTTTGAAAGATATATTGAGCATGTGGGTAGGCTTCCCATATCAAAGGTTCATCTCAGTTATGAATCCTATTGCAGGACCTATTTATTCTATTTAATCCATTAGTGAAATCTTCTTATTAGGTGTTTGTATTAGTTCATATCAATTTGCATAAGCAGAGAAGCAAGGTACACCTGCTTGGGTCTGTGGAGCCCGAAGTGAAGAAGGATTTCATCTTTGTCAATTAGCATTTCTCTTGCCAGGAAAAGAGCATCAAAAGGGAGAGATCAGGTTATGGTCTAGTTATTTACCTGTGCAAGAAAAATAGCAAACAGTCCTGATGGTGCTGATGCTACTAGTGGTTCTGACAGTTGATTTATGCTGAGATGATATATATTATTTATTCATTGATGTACATGATGAACTATTTTTTATAGCGAGACATTGGACTTTGTTCTATTCTTAAATCAGTTGATGTTCTTTATGTTATGCGTTGATACTTTGATAGACTTTGATTTCCTAATGTTCCATGATGATGATACCATAGACTTTGATACTCAGTTGATGGATTTACTTTATGTGATGTCATTATGTGTTGGACCTCCTTTTTTTAGGTTTTTTTCTATGATATGCAGATCTACATGGTTCTATCTCCTATATGCTTTGTTTTATGCTTTTCAGAATTCAATTTATGATATGGATGCACATGTTATATTTATGCTTAAATAGTTGTCTTATGTATGACATAGAAATAGGTGAATGGATGTCATATGGATTTTGTAATGATTTATATTATGCTATTTTAATGGTTTATGGATGTAAATGATATATAAATGCATTAGATGATGATGCAATGATTTAATGGTTAATGTTATGTAATGGTGTTTATGGATGTATTTATTTTGATAATATGGATATGTAATGGATATGAATGTAATGGTGTTTATGGATGTATTTATTTTGATAATATGGATATGTAATGGATTTATGGTATGAAAAATGTGATGCAAAATGTGATGGACCTATATGATGTAATGAATAATGAATATGGATATTTAATGATTAATGACCCTAAATGTTATATGTTATATAGATGAATGATGTTGATGAATGTAAATGCAATGATATATGATGTATTATGAATGTAATTGTCATGAGCTTTTAATGAATGGATTTAAATGAATATTGTAATGTGTAATGTATTTGAATGAACTAAATGATATGCAACTAATGATGAACTCATGTCTATTTGAATGAACTAATTTAATGGATACAATGAACGTTATCTAAAGAATTGTAATCAGAAATGAGCTTAATGGTTTAAATATGATTGATTTCTTAAAAGAATGCACGCTAAATGAGATGGATCTTTAAAATGAATGCAACTTAATGCAATGTCACTTAATGAATTTGAAATTAAATGATGGAAACTAATGCAATTAACTTTAGTAAAATTGATACAAGCTAAATGTAATGAACTTAATTGAACTCTAGGGATAATTCCTAAATGAATGCAAGATTATCAGAATCTAATAAATGCAAGTGAACTACTGTAATGCACCCTTGTTTTTAATTTTTGATTTCCAACACACTCGATCACATATAGTTTTTGATGTTCCTTTGATTTTTGATTTGACTACACCCCCTTTCTATTTTTCTCTTGCAATTTAGTTTTTATTCTAAGAAAGGTAAATACTACAGATGCATGTAATCTAAGATGTATGCAACTAACTATCACTTATTACAAAATTTGGAGCTTATATTCATCATTGAGTAGTTTTTGGAATCTTGAATTTAGTACAACCATCAATAGTTCAACCATGATGATATGAATACCTTTTTCACCTCTTACATTGCTTTCCTATCCTTTGGTATGACTATCATTGATTGAAGTTAATCATGAGAGTACGAATACCGATTTTGTCAGATTCTATGTTGCAAGTGGATTTTGGTATTATGATATTTAACATCAAAATAGCCAAGGTATCCTTTTGCGTAAATAAACAAAGATATTAGTTTCGTCATATGTACAAGTCCTCGATGATTCTTTAATGATCATGTCCTTAGAAAAATAATACATGCTTTAAAACTTTGATCTTAAGACAGTCACTCAAAAATTAATAAAATATCACACTTTCATGATAACTTGTCTAGTTTTAAAACTTTCATCAATTTGCTAGAAAGACATGATTTCATCAATCAAGTCAATACTTTAGAAAATTTTGCAATGTTTTTTAGATCCATAGTTCAAGTATAGTTCCATCCATTTCATACTTTTAATCTTGATAAAGATAAAGTCTTTGTGAGATTTTAGATCAAATTTTGCATTGGGTTGAAAATTGGATTAAGATTAGGATTTGATTGAATGTTTCATTTGTACTTTGATGAATTGATTTGGTGTCTGATTGAAATTTTCTTTTGATGAATCCTTCCTCCTTTAGAGTAGATTACCCCCAATTTGATATGATTACATTTGTGGGACTTGGGACAATTTTTAGATTGGATTAGTGACAAAAACCTTTAGGTACTCGTAAATGCAACTGTGGGGTTTTATTATGCAATATATACAAATGTTGGGGAATGCAATATTTACAAGGATGACCACTAGGTATGCGACTGACTTGGACTTTCAATGATGTCTGTTTACCAAGTTTTTACTGATTGAATGGATTTTTCTTTCTTTTTCTATTTTTAAAAGCTTTTTTCCTTTCTTTTTTTCTACCAAGGCACCTATTTGCTAGGTTTTCACCAAGGCACCTATTTGCAAGGTTTTCACCAAGGTACCTTTTCTCTTTTTTTTTTGTATTTTCTCTTTTTCAATTTTTTTCTTTTCATATCATCAAGGCACCTATTTTCTAGGTTTTCACCAAGCCGACATATTTTTGAGGATCATTTCTGAATGTTTTTGGCTTTCTTCATGATCAATTTTCCACTATTTTTTATCTTTTCTGCATTTCTGATTTGTTTGCTCTTTTTTGCTTTTTCATGTTTTTGGTATTTTCCAGATCTCTTTTGACTATATACAATAAATAGGATGTTTTCCATATGATTTTTTGATACTCTTTTTTTTTATACTCTTTCATCTTCCTCATGTGTAGAACCTTTTTAGGTGAATGCTATTGATAGGTTCTTGTAATTCTTCTCCATCACAATTAGCTAATTTATAGGTTCCTGTCCCAAAAGATGAAGTGATCACAAAAGGTCCTAACCAGTTTTCTTCCCATTTACCTTTCTTTTGTCTTTCTACTTGATTCTTGGGATTTTCTTGCAAAACTAAGTCACCTATTTGGAATGTCCTTGATTTGATATGATTGTTATAGATTCTTGACATTTGATTCTGATATAATTTCAAATGGTTGAAGGCTTGTTGCTATTTTTCATCTAGAAGTTCTAGTTCATGTAATCTAGCAACTCTATAATCTTCCTCACTTATCAAACCATGTAGGGATACTCTTAAAGATGGAATTTCTATCTCCAAAGGTAAAACTGCTTCTGTTCCAAAAACTAAGGAAAATGGTGTAGCTCCTATTGGCATTCTGATACTTGTCCTATAAGCCCATAAGGTTGGGTTTATTTGTATGTGCCAATCTCTACCTGAATTATCCACAATTCTCTTCAATATCTTTAAGATGTTCTTATTTGTTGCTTCTGCTTGTCCATTACCTTGGGGGTAATTTATTGAAGATGAGTGATGTATCATGTGGAATTTGGTACATAGTTCTTTCAAATCCTTATTTTTGAAATGTTTTGCATTATCCATTATGATGGCATGAGGTACATCATATATACAAATTATGTGGTTTAATATGAACAAGGATATCTTCTTTCCTGTGGCAGTTGATAAGGGTACATCTTCCACCCATTTGGTAAAGTATTTCATTGCAATGATGATGAATTTATGATCATTTGAAGATGGTGGATAAAGCATCCCAATTAAATCCAAATCCCATTGATAAAAGGGCCAAGGTGTAGTCATAGGATGAAGTTCTTGTGCTGGTACGTGGATCAAGTTCTCATGATATTAACACTTATGACAAGTTTTAGCAAAGTGACAAGCGTCTTTTTCCATTGAAGGCCAAAAATATCCTATCCTAAGAAGTTTCTTAGCTAGAGTTAAACCATTCCAATGTGACTCACAAATTCCTTCATGAATTTCTTGTAAGGCTATGTTTGATTCCTCTTTCTCTAGACATCTTAGAAGCATTCCATCTAGACTCTTACGATACAATGTGTCAGATATTAAAGTATAACGAGAGACTTGTTAGATAACACCTTTCTTTTGATTCCTAGTTTGGTCCATAGGTAATATTTGATCTTTTAAGTAGGTATAAATGGCTCCATACCAAGGTGATTCATGTCCTATTAACAAAAAAATAGTATGAGGATGGGTAGGGTCAAATGCGGGTAGCTCAACTTCTTCTACTAGGAATTCATATCTGGCGCTTTGATCTGGTACTTGCTCAAATGTGATGAGAGTGAAGTATTTCTTGAGATTCTCAACCATATTTTTGTAAGGTATCAACTTGTCATCTTTAGTTTGATATTCATCATTGATTTGATTGATAACTAGTTGTGAATCTCCATAGATTTGTAGCTCTTCCACTTTCCATTCTAATGCCAATTTTATACCAATGACCAATGCTTCATACTCAGCTATATTGTTTGTGCATGGGAATAGCAATTTGTATGACCTCAGAAATGTAGACCCTTGAGGAGTAATCAAAAGTATGCCTGCTCCTGATCCATGTTGTGTATAAGAACCATCAAAATATAATTTCCATGTTTTTGTTTCAACATTTACAATTTCAGAATCTGGGAATTCCACTTGAATTGGATGTTCATCTTGTAATTTGGTGACTCTACTAATTGATCAACTATGACTTGGCCCTTGATAAACTTTTGGTCTACATATTCTATGTTGAATTCAATTAGCACCATGACCCATTTGGCTAGTCTCCCATTCAATGTTGTTTTGCTGAGAAGATATTTCAAGGGGTCAATCTTTGCAATGAGTCAAATCTTATGGGATAAAATATAGTGGTGTAATTTTTGGGAAGCAAAAACTACGACCAAACATGCTCTTTCAATGAAGGTGTAGTTCACATACTTTACCAGAGTTTTTCTTATGTAGTATATGGCTTTTTCTTTTCCTGATTCATCTTCTTGAGCTAGGCGTGCTGCTAATGAATGTTCGGTCACTGAAATGTGTAGTATTAAGGGTTTTCCTCTTATAGGTGGCATAAAAGTTGGAGGATTCATTATATATTTCTTCAACAAGGTGAAGTATTCTTCACATTTCTCATCCCATTTGAAAACTGTATCCTTATGAAGGAGTTGAGTAAAATTGTGGCATTTTTATGCTAATTGAGAGATGAACCTTTGAATGGATTGGATCCTACCTTGAAGATATCTCATCTAAATTATGTTTCAAGGTGCCCCATTTCCATGATGGCTTTGACTTTGGCAAGGTCTACCTCTATTTCTTTCGCTGAAACAATGTACCCTAGTAGCTTTCTTGATTGAACACCGAATGCACACTTCTTTGGATTTAACCTTACTTTGAATTGTTCCAATCTTACATATATTTTCTCTAAGATGGGTAAATGTTCATCCCTTGGGTGGGATTTAGCAATTATATCATCTACATAATCCTCTATGAATTTGTGCATCATGTCATGGAATATGGTCATCATGGCTCTTTGATAGGTCACTCCGGCATTCTTTAGAACAAAAGGCATAACATTCCAATAGAATGTCCCCCATGCGCATGTGAATGCTATCTTGTCTTGATCTTTAGGTGCTATCTTTATCTGATTATAACCACTAAACCCATCCATAAGTGAGAACATTGAATGTCTTGTTGTCAGATTTATAATGGCGTTTATGCTTGGTAACAAAAAGTCATCTTTAGGACATGCAAGATTCAGATCCCTAAAGTGTTAGATTAGGTGAAATACTAATCTCCCAAGAACACCTGCATGCATAACCCTGTCACATGGAAGAAGCAAAGCACAGAAGCAAGAAAAATCATGGAGGCCAAAAAGCCAGAGACATCTTATGGACATGCAAAGAGCAATCTCTATTATGATCCAATAAGTGAATTAATGAAATACAAAGAGGGAATCCTTATAAAAGGATACCAAAACCCTAAAGGTATAAAGCAAAAAATAAAGCTAGGTTGCACATTATAATTAATAAATATATTAATTATAATGCACCTAAAAGATAGCTTAAGTAAATAGAGTAATAAATGACTTAATTAATTAAACCAAAGTGATTTAATTAATAAGCATAAAGTATGATTACTCTAACATAAGTCCGTGAAAATTATGATAGATTTGTCTGCTTTGGAAATAGGCACAATATTTGAAATCCATTGGGCATAATCAATGGCTCTTATAAACCCTACTTTCAATAATTTTTCCAACTCCACTTTTACAAGAAAAACTATGTGTGGATGCATCTTTCTTAGTTTCTACTTTACTAGTCTTACTCCTTTTATATTCAAGTGATGCATGATAAAATTTGGATCTAATCTAGGCATATAATCATACAATGATGCAAAATTGATTTTCTTTTCTTTGAAAAATAGGATGAAATCCTTTCTTTCTTCACTAGATAAAGATGCTGCTAGGTGTATGATTCTTGGCTCTGATTCTGATCCAATATTCACTTTCTCTATTGGTTCAATTAAGATAGGTGATATTTCTTCATAGTGCTCGGGAAAAGTATCCAACCCTTCTTCCTTTGGTGCCTCTATTGGGTTTTCACCATTGGAAATGTTCTTTATTTCTTTTTCTTTTTGAGTTAATGTTGCCACAATGTGGTTTTCAACATTAAATTCTTTCCATTTTTTTAATTTTTAATTTTTCAAATTTTCTCAAACTGAAAGGTTGAATACTCCCCTTTGTCACTTCTCCTTGATATTCCATGGTAGAAGAAGGCTCAACTACATTTAGGTATTGGGAAACCAAGTTATCATTCAAAAATGTAGGAAGGATGGTAGGTTCAATGGAATCCCATTTAATTAATTCCGGATAGATAAGGGTCAAAGGATCAATGTTTTGATTTGGTCTGATGGGGTTTAGGGACATGAATTCATTTGAAGGTTCAAACATTGTATTTCTTAAATCTATAATATGTGCTTCTTAAAGATGTTCTAGAGAACTAGGGTCAAAATCTTCCTCACTAGAATCCTCTAAGGTTTCTGTTTGGTAAAAATCTCATGGATTAAACCTAATGTTATATTCTTCTATAGTAGGTCTCCATGATGGTACGTTGGGTTCTCCTACCCATTGATTTATTTCAATTTCTTGAATTGGGACATCATCTTGGATCACTTGACTTGAACTTGAAGCTTGACTCTAATTTGATTCTGAGGCTTGTTCTTTTCCTTTGCTAGGAGTATAGGTGTGGATAACATCCACTTCTTTATTTTGGTATGACTCACTTGACAATGAGTCCCATTCCAAATTTTTGGAATCCCCATCACTTTGAGAACCTAATTGTAAGATTTGGTCATAAACCAAGGGATATTATTTTGAGTTCACCCTTGTTCTAGGTACTCTAATCTAGTCTTTTCTTTTCTATCTCTTCATGTCATTTCAATAGGTTCAACAAGTCCTTCATTCCTTGTCCCTAAAGGCCCTTGTCCTTTATATCCTATTTTTTGCATTATTTGAAATCCTTTCCCATATTGATGTGTGGGAATGCTTATATTTTGGATGTGATTTTCATGGGTACTTGATTCCTCATCCTTATATAGCTAGTTTAGGATTTCAATATCTTCTTCCTCCATAGATGAAGAGGCATTTTCCCTCACAAAGTGATCATTATATTTATGAGGTAAATTAGATGATATTTCATGTGACTTTAGGGATAGGGGTAGATCCATCATGGGTAAGGAGTATTCACCTACACCCTTTTGTTTGATTTGACATTTCTTTTCAAAGTTTTTCATCATATGATCCATTTTTTTGATAATGAGCCTCTTTGGTGTAGATCTGAACGGATCTAGCTTGGTCTTCTTTTTGTTTCTTAGGAGTACTTACCTCACTAACCTTCTCTTTCCCTTTTGTCAATGTAGTTAGTGTAAGATATGATAAGGGGTTTACATGAAAATAAGGTGTATTGAATGTGTGGGGGAATATAGGATCTATCCTTAACCTAAATTCTTAAAGGAGAGATCCAAATTGATTAATCACAAGGAAGTGACCAATGCACAAATAAATCAATCTATAGAGAATATGAAGAAGAGAGAGAAACTCTATAATCTGTTATAGAAAATTTGTGCTTAAATATTGAAATAGATTGAAGATGAATACTAACCTCAAAATAGAATGAATCTGGAAAAGAGTGTTTTCTGATGTCTGTGTACAGTTTCGGGAGATTCTGCAACCTAATCTGGCCTAGAAATGTAGAGACAAAGAAAACCCATAAAAATTCTATCTTTTTGAGCAAGGTCAACTTTGACCTCTTTATTGGGGTAATATCTTACCCCAGGGTACAATCTTGACCCCCACTAAAAGTCGACCCTAACCTGAAACAACTCTAATGGAAATTATATTCGCAGATCCTGGAAGTTCGCTGAAAAGGGTATCTAGATCTGCACTGATATTCATCGTCCCATACCTGCACTTGCAAGAAAAATGGTTTTGTTGTTTGGATGAGGGGTTTTCTTTGGGAAAACCCCAGTTTGGAATCAACCTTGAAATGTAATTGAAATAGCAATGTATACAAACAAAGTAAATGGAACTATTCAACTTGCTTATGTTGAAACCCTTGTGGAGGATTCAAATCCTTGAATCCAAAAGCATGAATGCTCCAAATGAATGTAGAATTAAATGTAGGATGTCTCAAATCAATTGCATTAGATCTTCAACACCAATTTTGAATGGATCTTAGAATAGGAAGAATCTTGAATGAATGTGGATGGAGAAATCTTCAACAAGAGGGCTCCAAAGAGATTGAATCCTTTAATGGCTAACAATGGATCTCCTTGATGAATGCTTGAATGCTTGAGTACTTGAATGCTTGAATGCTTGAATGCTTGCACTTGAGAGCTAGATGTCTTGATCATGAAATTGCTTTTGTATAAATGAGAGGAGGAAGGCTTCCTTTTATAGTGATCTAGGGCACAAAATTCTAAAGGGGCCAACATTGGGGAATTAAATTCCAATTAGGCCTTAACCCTTTAGAAATGGACCTAGATTAAATACAATTTAAGATTTTACCATTTTGAAGTCTTAAACAGCTGACCCGAAAGTAGGAAATAAAATTTTTCCAAAGCCTGACACTTGAAACCTCCAGAACTTGAAATTTGGATCCAGGGTCAAGGTCAAGGTCAACTTTGCCCTAGGTCAGAGTCAAGGTCAACTTTGACCTAGGTCAGAGTCAAGGTTGACCTTGACCCATAAGGTCGACCTTGACCCTGAGGTCATAGGTCTCAGGTTCATAGGACCAGGTGCTAGAAATAGGTTGGAAAAAGATGGAGAAATAAGCAGAATAGGGGAAAACAACTAGATCCATACAAAGACCTAATCAAGATGCTTGACATGACCCTAGACCACTTACTTGGAGGGATAAACCTGTCCTACATGGAAGTGCTTCCATTTTTTGATGATACATTTAGCCCCCACTTTAGCAAGAGTATGGACTCGACACAAAGTCTTGGTAAAGGAGATCATAATGAAAAGATAATCTTATTGAAATCAAAGGGAAAAAAGAAAATCTCAAGCCCCTAGGGACTCAAGTCTTTGTCAACTCCAAGATTAGAATAAGAGAGACAACTCTAGACAAGAGAGAGAGAGAGAGAGAGAGAGAGAGAGAGAGAGAGAGAGAGAGAGAGAGAGAGAGAGTGATTACCTCACCCAATGAGAACTTATGACCCAGTGTGAACCACACAAGGAAATGACGCAACTGGACAGATGAAATTGAACTACCTAGTGAATGTGGCTACTCACTAGTCAACCCATCAAGGATTCACCCTCAAGAATATTCTATTCCACAAAGTAAAACTGAAAAGAAAAAAAGAGATCCAATCTTAAAGACACCTTCAACCTTAAGGGATCAAAAATTTGAAACTAGAGGGATCAAGAGATCCTAAATAAAAATCCATGCTTTAAGGATTAGTCACTAATCCATAAAGGGAGAGAAGTGCCTTGAAAAATATGTGTATATTGAAAGTGCGTGTGTGAAACAGGTGAGTAGAGTGTATGCCCCCACATTAAAGTCATTGCTAACACTTTAATAGGAGCAATGGATTTAACAAAAACATAAATAACTTCACTGATTACATTTCCACTACGAGATGCCCCCAAACGAAGACAAATCAAGGGAAATACCACATAAACATACATATAACACAGAAGCGATCTACCTACCATGGGGTTAGTATGATCATAAGATAATATATATATGATATTATTGCAAATGAATTGACATGATTCCCCAAAGAAACTAGAACTACAATCACAATGGAGGAAAGAACACATAAGAGTTACAAAGAAGAGTCTTTTCGGACCACAACATGGAGACAAAAAAAAATCAGTGCTACCAAGTCGCAAATCCAAGCGGACTACACAAGGAAACATTTATGAACAATAGAATAGACATAACATAACATGAAACAACATATAGAAGAATAGAGATACATATAGAGGAATTGTACAATAGGTTCGATTCCTTTATCACCTTGCGCTAACAAAGCAACAAGGGTCATATAAAAGAATCTAACAACATTTAGCAAACACATCACAAGAGAAGCACAATACATCAGGAAAACACACAAAAAGATACCATAAAGGACAAGCCAATCAAGCGAGCTGCTACTCTCCCCATCTCATTCTATATCATTTAGGGAAGGTGGGTAACTCACAAGAGGGACTATATCCAACATAGTAGGAATGATAGCTAGTTCCAAACAAGGATCCTCTTGAGAATTGCAATGTTTGATACTAGGTGTAAGTGTCAATTGTGATGAAAGCATATTAGGTAAATCAATGTCAATTTCAATATTCTTATATTCATCATTAACATCATTAGTATCATCAAGAGTATCTTCTTCATCTAGATTAATCAAAATAAGATCTAAGATACAAATATAATCATCATAATCTTGCATTGTAATATCATTATTAACAGTAACTTCTTCTAACACATCATGCATAGGCTTATCAAAAGAAGGTAAAGAAATCTAAATAGTAGAAATAGGAGCCTTTTCTTGAGCATGATGCTTCTTACGACATTCATTAGCAGATTGATTACATTTTGTCTTGTTTGAAATAGGTTGAGAATTAGGAGGAACAACTATCAGATCCTTCATAGGCTCTATAGGAGGATTAGTAGGATTCTCAGCAGAGTGACAAGCAACACTAGGAGATTGATTAAAAGAACCAGAAGCCATGGATAAAGGAGGTATCAAAGGTGTAGGCAAAATACCATGATTAAGATCTAGTGGATGCATGCTTAACTCAAGAATCTTACGATGCTTGTAGGCTTGATATGAATGAAAAATATTATCAGGTCGAGAAGGACATGAATTAGGTAATGAAGGCCAAAAGAAGTCAATGGTAGCATAATCCCTAGGCCTAGAAGGTTGATATAAACTATGATTAATCATCTTCACTTCTTCATCATGAATGAATTTAAGACACTTATGGATAGGAGAGGCAAAAACATGCATGGATAGGAGAGAAAACAACTAGATCCATACAAAGACCTAATCAAGGGATTTGACATGACCCCAGACCACTTACTCAGAGGGCTAAACCTGTCCTAAATGGAAGTGCTTCCATTTTTCGATGATATAGTTAGGTTAGTAGGAACTTGGTTATTTTCAACAATAATTTCTTTTTCTTCTTTTTCTTTTCCCTTCAAAGATGGAAGATCTTTAGAACTTTGTCCTTGTTCTATTCTTTGAGAAATAGATCCTTCTGCATTATGTTGGACTAAGGAGTCATTAATAGGCTTCATGTTATTACAATATTGAAAGGGGTTTGAGTCCCTACTTACCATCACTTCTTGTCCTAGATAGGGGAACTTGAGACATTGATGGTAGGTCGAAGGTACAGCCCATATTTTGTGAATCCATGGTCTACCTAATAAGATATTATAAGTCAGCTTTAGGTCAAGGAATTGGAAAATGGTTTCTTTCTGCATTGGACCAACTCTGATAGGAAGTACTATGACACCTTTAGAAGCTCTCTCTTCATCATCTTAGGCTTTTATGGTTATCTTTTTCTTCACTTCTATAGCCTCCTCAGAAAATCCTAAGGCCTTTACCAAGTTTAGGGTACAAATATTTAGGCCAACTCCTCCATCAATAAGGACTCTCTTCACTCTATGCTTATGAATTAAAACCTCTATATGCAAGGGAAAGTTTCATGGGTGATTTAATGACATGTCATCTTGTTCTAAAAAAGATAGGCAATGAGGTGCAACAAGATGTCCTACCATGTTTTGAAATTTATCTACATCTAAATTTAGAGGCACATTAGTCTCTACCAAGGCTTTTTCTAGAATCTTTTTATGAGTTGGTGAGAGATTGAGTAATTCTAAAATAGAGATATGAGCAAGGGTTCTTTGCAATTGGTCTACCAAATTATATTGTTTTGAAGATGAAGATGAAGTTTGATTTGGTAGGATAATCCTTGGGGCATTTCCAGGTAGAGTAATTTTTTATGCTTGCCCTCTAGTTACAACATTAGATGTTTCTTCCCTTGGTTTCTCTTTCACCACAATCACATTTATGGTATTTTCATCCCCACTTAGAGTATTGATGGTGTTATCATAAGTATGGGCAAAATTGACCTTCTCATTACCTCTTTTATTATTTTGATTGGTGTTTGATGACTCACCCTTTTCATGGTTTAGGAAAGGGTTTTTGAAAGCCGTATGATCTTCATTGTTTTGAGGTCCTTCCACCTTTATCATTCCATCATCAATTAGGTCTTGCACAAGATGTTTCAATTTCATGCACTCATTGGTTTTATGACCCTTATTATGATGGTATTCACAATGGTGAGAATCATTCCACCAGTTTATCTTAACTTGGGGTTCATATGGCCTTAACTTAGGTAAGGTAATGATTTGGTTGGCCACCAAAGTACTTAATGCATTTTCCAATGGTTCACTTAAAAAGGTGAATTTTCTCTTTTGAAAAGTGGAAAAGAAAGGCTTAGGTTTGTTGACATTAGCATTATTGAAGGGGTTGTTGTTGTTAGAATTGTTATTGTTGTTGTTGGGATTGGTATTATTAAAAGGAGCTTTTTTTGTTTGATTCACATTATATGTCAAATTTTCTCCACTTGATAAATTAAAGGGAGTAGCTTTTAAGTTGTGTGCTTCCACAAATCTACCATTCATAAGATTTTTATTATTGTTTTTCAACCATAGTATAGGTTTATCATTGTGATTTTTGGCTCCTTTATTATTGTTATAATTAGATACACAATGATTGTTATTAGTGTTGGTATAGGGTTTATTGTCTTTGAACAATTTTATTTCTCCCCTCTTAACCAACATGTCTTCAATTTTAATCCCATTCTCAATAAGTTTTTCAAAAGTAGAGGGACATTGAAGTTGGAGCCTATAGTTCATCTCCATATTTAAGTTATTCATAAATATTTCCATTTTCTCCTTTTCGGGGATACTTCATGGATATCTGGCAAAAATTGTTCTCCACCTTTGAAGGAATCCTAGGAAAGATTCACCATCCCTTTATTTAGTCTCACATAGGTTGAGCATGGTAATCTCATGTTTAATGTTGTAAGAATAATGGGTTACAAATTTGGAGGCTAATTCCTCAAAAGACTTTATCCCTTGTAGAAGTTTGGAGAACCATTCCATGGCTTGACCTCCTAAACTTCTTGGAAAAAGTCTGATTAGGTAATTTGTTGTAGATCTCTATATTTTTGTTGACTATTTCTAACCCACACTTAGTCATTTATCTAGGCAATGATGGTCGGTCATCACTGCGACTGAGTCATTATGTAAAGGCCAAGCTATGTAATGTTTACTTACCAAGTAGTAGTACTGCCGAGTAAACTTATGGTCACTATGTATTATTTATAGTATACCGAGTCTAGTTTTGCTGAGTCATATATGCAATGATTACAGAGTGCTAGAGTTATCAACATATGCCGAGTACAATGAATGCCAAGTATCAGGAACAGCATTTGCTGAGCTAGCTAGAGAATGACATAAGAGTTTGTTTTGGCACAGTGATCGAGGTAAACCATTTTGGCTGACATTCATGTTTTGTATTTTGTTTGTTGAGATAATTACAGAGGTAATTACACATCTACTTAGCAATCATTGATCCCTATGCAATACCTAGAGCCAATCAGAAATTAGTAAGGCTTAAGTGGCAAAAGAAATTAATCTGAATCGTAGATCTTGAATTAGGAAGATGTTTTGTTGATTATATAAGGTCAAGATCTAAACCCTAACATGTAGTAGCGAGGGATAGCGAATGTGAAGGGGATAAGAAGAAAGGTATTATTCAGTGAAGAGAAGTATTCAGACAGAGTTTAGTGACCGAGCTAAGAAGTGAAAGGACAAAAAAGAGAAATTTGATAGAAGAGATCAACACAATACAATAAAGAGAAGATCTATAATCTGCATACAGTGCAAACCGAAAGATTAGGTACTGAGATGTTCTAACCAATGTATCAAGGTAAATCTCTTAACTGAGTAGTCCTAACTAACTTTTTTTAATCTCTTAACTGAGTGCTTACTTTGTTGTAAGTTTCAAATCCTTTAGCAAGGTAGACTGTATAAGTCTTTTAGCTCTTAATAGGGCAGACCCCTCATAGGGTAGATCAAGTTTTGATAAAATTTTGTGAGCCCTAACAGGAAAATTTATTACTACAGTGGTGAAGATTTTTGGGTGTCATCCCCACCCCAGTTTTACCTTTCAAGGGTTTTTGGGTAACCAAAATCATTGTGTTATGAATGCTTTCATGGATGCTGCTTAGTATGTTAGTTATTTGATTATGATCAAATATTGTTAATGCGATGCAAAAGTTTTATTTATGAATAGAGGTAAAATTGAATCACCTCTATTTAGATGTGTAATTGTAATGTATGGGGGAAATATGAGATTCACTCTTAAATCCAAATTCCCAATGGAGAGATCAATTTTAATCAACCAAAAGGTTAATGCACAATTGAATCAATCTATGGAGAATATGAAAGAGAGAGAAAAACCCTATATTTTCCTATGGATAATTATGCTTAGAATCTAAAATAATTAAAATACAAGTACTAACCTCAAACTAGGGAAAATCTGGAAAATGCCAATTTCTGATTTCTGTGTGTACTTTCAAGCAATTTTGCAACCTATTTTGGACTAGAAATGCCGAGACGAAGAAAACCCAGAAATATTTTGTCTTTCTAACGATAGGTAGTCTTTGACCCTCATAAAAGGTCAAAGGCTACATTCTTTATTTGAAGGTCGATTCTGACTTTGTCCGTAGATCTCAGAAGTTTGCCGAAAAGGGTATCCAAATCTACTCTCATATCCAAAATTCTGTACCTATACCTACAAGAAAAAGTGGGGTTTTTTTTTGTATGGGGGGTTTGCCTTGGTCAAACCCCAATTTAGGAATTAACCTTGAAATTGAATTGAAATGTAGTATGCATAAACAAAGTAATTGAAACAATTCACCTCCCTTATGTTGAAGTTCTTGTAAAGGATTCAAATCCTCATATCCACAAGTAGGAATGCTTCAATAGATGTAGAATGAATGTAGGATGTCTCAAATTAATGGCATTTGATCTTCAACACCAATCTTGAATTGATCTTTGCATATGAGAAGGCTTGGATGAATGTAGAAGGATGGATCTTCAAGGGGGCTCCAAAGATATTGAATCCTTCAATGGCTAACAATGGATCTCCTTGATGGATGAATGCTTGAACAATTGAATGCTTGAAGGCTTTCTTGAATGCTTGAATTCACTTGCTTGCACTTGCTCATGAAATTTCTTGAAGATCAGATGTGAAAATGAGAGAGGAAGGCCTCCTTTTATAGTGAACTAGGGCACAATCCTCTAGAGAGGCCACCTTGGAGAATTAAATCCCAAGTAGGTCCTAACCTTTAGAAAATATACCTAGATTAAATGCACTTTAAGGATTTAGCATTCCGAAACCCGAAATGGCCGACCCAGAGGTGGGAAAACAAATATCCCCGAAACCTGACACTTGGAAATCAAGGAAATTTGAAATCTAGATAGGGGGTCAAGGACGAGCTTGGAACTGACCAGGTCAGGGAAAGGTCGATCCTAACTAGGTCAGGGTTGAGGTCAACTTTGACCCCATAAGGTCAAATTTGACCTTATGGTCAAAAACTTTAGGATCCTGACCCAAAATGCTAGGAAATGTAGATATAAAGTGAAAATCAGGTGTGGAGGAAAGCATAATAGGGAGAAAAGCTAGATACATGCAAAGACCTAATCAAGGTGCTTAACATAACCCCAGACCACTTACTCAAAGGGATAAATGCTCTTATCATGGAAGTGCTTCCATTTTAAGATGATACATTAAGCCCCCACTTTAGAAAGAGTATGGACTCGATGCAAACTCTTGGTAAAGGAGATCAGAATGAAAAGATAATCTTATCATAATCCAAGGGACAAAGAGAAACCTTAAGCCCCTCTGGACTCAAGTCTTTGTCAACTCCCAGATCACAATGAGAGAGACATCTCTAGAGAGAGAAAGAAAGGGTGTGATCACCTTGCCCAATGAGAACTTTATGTCCCATTGTGAACCACACAAGGCAACAACATAACTGGAAAGATGGAATTGAACCACCTAGTGAATGTGGCTACTCACTAGTCAACCCATCAAGGATTCACCCTTAGGAATATTCTATTCCATAAGAATAAAACCAAAAACAAAAGAGATCCAATCTTAAGGACACCTATGACCTTAAGGGATCAAAATATATTTGAAACTAGAGGGAACAAGAGATCCGAAAATATAAATCCATGCTTTAAGGATTAGTTACTAATCCAAAAAGGGAAAACAAAGTATTTTGAAAAATATGTGCATATCGAAAAGTGTGTGTGTGCAATAGGTGAGCAGAGCATATGCCCCCACGTTAAAGTCATTGCTGACACTTTAACAAGAGTAATGGCTTTAATAGAAACATAAACAACTCCACTAATTACTTTTCCACGTCGAGATGCCCCCAGACGAAGACAAATCAAGGGAAATATCATAGAAACATATAGAGAACATAGAAGGGATCTACCTACAGTGGGGTCAGTATGATCATAAGATAATATATATATATGATATTATTGCAAATGAATTGACATCATTCCCCAAAGAAAGTAGAACTATGATCGCAAAGGAGGAAAGATCACATAACATATATGAAGGAGAATCTTTTCAGACCATGACATGGAGACCAAAAAGAATTAGTGCTACCATATCTTGAATCCAACCAGATTACACAAGGAAACATTTACAATCAATAGCACAATTACAACATAACATTGAACAATACATAGAAGAATAGAGATACATATAGAGGAATTTGAACAACAGTTTCCATTCCTTTATCACCTTGTACTAATTGAGTAACAAGGATCGTATAAAAGAATCTAACAACATTTAGCAAACACATTATGGGAGAAGCATAGTACAATAGGAAAACACACAAAAAAGCTACCATGAAGGACAAGCTAATCAAGCATTCTACCTACTCTCCCCATCTCATTGTATATCATTTAGGGAAGGTGGGTAACTCGCAAGAGGGACTATATCCAACATAGTAGGAATGATAGCCAGTTCCAAACAAGGATCCTCTTGAGAATCACAATGTTCGACACTAGATGTAAGAGTTAATTATGATGAAAGAATATTAGGTAAATCAATGTCAATGTCAATAGTCTCATATTCATCATTAACATTATCGGTATCATCAAGAGTATCTTCCTCATCCAAATTAATCAAAATAGGATCTAAGATATGAATAGAATCATCATAATCATGCATCTTAACATCATTATTAGTAAAAAATTCTTCTAACACATCATGCATAGATTTATCCAAAGAAGGTAGGGAACTCTGAAGAATAGAATTATGAGCTTTAGCATGAGCACGATGCTTCTTACGATGTTCATTGGTAGATCGATTCTGTTTTGATTTATTTGAAATACGTTGAGAACTAGGAGGAACAATCACAGGATCCTTCATAAATTCTTTAGGAAGATCAATAGGATTATCAACAATAGGAGGAACAATCACAAGATCTTTGATAGGTTTGATAGAAGGAACTTGATTAGCAGAACTAGAAGCCATAGTTAAAGGAGGTATAGAAGGTGTAGGAAAAAGACCACGATTAAGATCCATAAGAGGAATGCTTAATTCAAGAATCTTATGATGTTTATAAGCTTGATATGAATGGAAAAGATTATCAGGTCGAGGAGGACATGAATTAGGTAATGAAGGCCAAAAGAAATCAAGAGCAGCACAATCTCTGGGCCTAGAAGGTTGATATAAACTATGATTAATCGTCTTCACTTCTTCATCATGAGTGAATTTAAGACACTTATGGATAGGTGAAGCAATAACATGCATGGCATTCAACCAAGGCAAACCTAGCTTAACTTGAAATTGATCATAAGTAGGAACCACAACATAGGTTGTGTTCACAATTGTTCCAGAAAGTTCAACCGGTAAAGTAATAGAACAAAATGATGGATAAAGAAAACCATTACAAATTTGACTCCACACATCCAATGTATCATAAGAATCACGTTGTAATCTTTTCATAAAAAGATTTTCTTCAGTTATAACATTGACTAAGGATGTAGGATCAACAAGACAACCACAGGTAGGTTTATGAGAATCTTAGCATAAATGTAAAGGGGACCATCAGGAGCCTTAATAGTCTTAGAGTCATCAAAGGTAATCAAAAGTTCCTGAGGTATTTTATTCTTAGGTTGTTGTCAAGGTTTAGGTTGAGTTTTCATTTTAGGTTTAGGTTTTGGTCAAGGTTGAGATTGAAATTGAGATTGAATCTGAGGTTGAGGTTGAGGTTGAGGTGGAGATACAGATTGACCAACATGCTCCACTTGATTAACAACATGATTGAGATCATCCATCTTTGAATCATACACAATTTCCATAATAGATGGTTGAGCAATGGTATTAGTATCATGCATAGGTAAAGGATTCATATCAATTTGAAGGTTTTGACTAGGAGGAGAGACATATTTATTCCCACTACCATCAAGATTATCAACAAATAAGGCATTAGAGTCAATTAAGTCTTGAACCTTATGTTTTAAAGAATAACATTTCTCAATATCATGACCATTTTGATGATGATATTGACAAAAAACATTTTGATCAAAAGATTAGGAGCAATCGTAAAAGGTAAAAGAAGTCGAATAGGAGGTAAAGTAATCATATTAGCAGCTAATAACCTATTCATAATAGCATGTAAAGGTTTGGAAAGAGGAGTAAATGTATGATTTAATCAAAAAGTAGTGGATGCAGAAGTGGCATTGTGAGATGCAACAACAACTTGATTAACAACTGCATTCGCTTGTTTGTTTATCTTGACATAGTTGTTGAATTTTTGAAATTTGTTTGGATTAGGAGAAGCATCACTCTTATCAACTAGAACAGGAGCCATTGGAGTGTTTCTCTCAAATTGACTCACTTGTAATTGATAATGATGAAGCATTGCACAAAGTTGTTGAAAAGAGGTAAATTCAGTAAGCAAAATCTTATCTCTAATATCCTTTTGCAAATTTGAAATAAACATACATTGAATATTAATATCAGGAATAGGATAGGAAATCTGAGCATGCAAATGCTTAAATCTACCAATAAATTTAGTTAACTTTTCTTTAGCACTTTGTTTACAATGCATCAAATCAGTCAAAGAAACTTGCGGGCCAATGTTGTTTTGAAATTGTTGAATAAAGGCATTAGCAAGTTTTGGAAAGGAATCAATACAATAAGGAGGCAAGGAACAATACCATTGTAAGGCATTATCATGGAAAGTTCTAGCAAACAGTTTGGCTAAAATCCTATGGTCATGAGCATAATCACTACAAAGGATTTGGAATGTTTTAACATGATGAATGATATCTCCTTTTCCATTATAATTCTCAAGATGAGGCATATCGACTTGCTGAGGAACAGGAGTATGAATAATATCCAAGGACAAAGGACTTCCCATGTCACATGTAGGGATACTAAACTTGTTTTGAGTTAAGGAAGCAAGTTTTTATTGTAAGGATGACACATTTTGAGCCAAACTGATGATTGTTGAATCATTAGAGGAAATAGGAGGAGTAGCAACATTAGACACACTAGGTAAAGTGTAAGAAGCTGCAGGAATAGAAGACACAACTAGAGGAACACTAGGAACTATAGTCGGAAGGGATTGGAATAAGTAAAAGGAACATTATGATATGAAGGTTTTGATGTAGGAAGGGACACATGAGGAACACTCATAGGAATAGAGGGAACCATCACAGTCACCAAAGAAGGATTATAGGTAGGAATACTAGATAAAGGATTAGAAGGAGGTTCTACACTAGTGATAGGAGGAATCAACCCTAAATCTTGAGCTTCTTGAGCTAAAGGTTTAACATTTGAATGCACAAGGTGAGTAATACCACACAAAAGGTTAACACCTTGATCACTATCACATAGAACTTTCTTAAGAGCCTCTATAGTTTGAATAGAATCTTGATTATGGTTCTCTTGAATAAGCCAATTACCCATTTTATCAAGTTCAATTGAAAGTTTTTGAACTTTTTTAGGTGGAACTCTTAAGGCATCATCCTCATCATGAGATGAGTGAGAAGAGTTTTGCTCCATAGCAGGATTGGAATCATGAAGAATCAAATTATCATCCAGGACCCTGAGGAAAGGAGAGGAAGATTTAGGATCAAAGGCACCCATGGCTCTACGACTTCTTCTAACCAGAATATTATAAGTAGGACTAGTAGTAGTAAAGCTTATAAACCAATGCAATGAAAATGAACAAAAATAAAACCACATAAAGTATGAATATTTTGGTATTTTTGAAATCTAATTAGCATGCAAGATCTAACACAAAGGAGAAATCTAATACTAACAAGATAAAGGAAATCTAACACCAAAAAGAAAGAGAGTAAGCTAGTTGGGTTCACCAAAATGAATAGAGGTAAAATGGAATCACCTCTATTTAGATGTGTAATTGTAATGTATGGGGGAAATATGAGATTCACTCTTAAATCCAAATTCCCAATGGAGAGATCCAATTTGACCAACCAAAAGCTTAATGCACAATCAAATCAATCTATGGAGAATATGAAAGAGAGAGAAAAACCCTATATTTTCCTATGGAGAATTATGCTTGGAATATGAAATAAAAAGTACTAACCTCAAATTAGGGAAAATCTAGAAAATGCCAATTTCTAATGTCTGTGTGTACTTTCAAACAATTCTGCAACCTGTTTCAGACTGGAAATGCCGAGACGAAGAAAACCCATAAATCTTTTATCTTTCCAACAACAGGTAGTCTTTGACCCTCATAAAAGGTCAAAGGCTACATTCTTTATTTGAAGGTCAATTCTAACTTTGTTCACAAATCTTGGAAGTTTGCCAAAAAGGGTATCAAAATTTTCTCTTAGATCCAAAATTCTGCACCTGTACCTACAAGAAAAAGGGTGTTTTTGTTTGTATGGGGGGTTTGCCTTGGTCAAACCCCAATTTAGGAATTAAACTTGAAATTGAATTGAAATGCAGTATGCATAAACAAAGTAATTGAAACAATTCACCTCGCTTATGTTGAAGTCCTTGTAGAGGATTCGAATCCTCAAATCCACAAGTAGGAATGCTTCAATAGATGTAGAATGAATGTAGGATGTCTCAAATCAATGGCATTTGATCTTCAACGCCAATCTTGAATTGATCTTTGCATATGAGGAGGCTTGGATGAATGTAGAAGGATGGATCTTCAAGGGGGCTCCAAAGAGATTGAATCCTTTAATGGCTAACAATGGATCTTCTTGATGGATGAATGCTTGAACACTTGAATTCTTGAAGGCTTGCTTGAATGCTTGAATTCACTTGCTCATGAAATTTCTTGAAGATCAGATGTGAAAATGAGAGAGGAAGGCCTCCTTTTATAGTGAACTAGGGAAAAATCCTCTAGAGGGGCCACCTTGGAGAATTAAATCCCAATTAGGTCCTAACCTTTAAAAAATATAACTAGATTAAATGAAATTTAAGGATTTACCATTCTAAAACCCAGAATGGCTGACCCAAAGGCGGGAAAACAAATATCCCTGAAACCTGACACTCAAAAATCAAGGAAATTTGAAATCTAGAAAGGGGTTAAGGATGAGCTTGGAACTTACTAGGTCAGGGTCGAGGTCTATCCTGACCAGGTCAGGGTCAAGGTTGACTTTGACCCCATAAGGTCAACTTTGACCTTATGGTCAAAAACCTCAGGATCCTGACCTAGAATGCTAGGAAATGTAGATATAAAGTGAAAATCAGGTACAGAGGAAAGCAAAACAAGGGGAAAATCTAGATACATGCAAAGACTTGATCAAGGCACTTAACATGACCCCATACCACTTACTCAAAGGGCTAAACACTCTTATCATGGAAGTGCTTCCATTTTAAGATGATACAATTTATATGAGAATGAATTAGTAGGTGATATCTGACTCACCCCCCCTCTCAGTATCACATTTCCCAATTATATTTCTAACAATTGGTATTAGAGCTCTAAGGTTTCTCATAGGAAGTCTAACCGCTTGAAGAAAAATATCTTGAGATGGAAGTCTATAAGTTGGGAAAGGTTATAGAGAATCAAAAAATTGATGTACAGCTGGCATTACAACAACTGGAAGCAGCCATAAGTGAACTGAAGAAATCCTTGAGAAAAAGGAGAGAAATTGCTATTCAACAAAATGAATCATAGTATCAAGAAGAAGATACCACTAGATTATTTGATAATGGAAACTCTATAGAAAGTGGCAAAGCAATAAAAGAGCTACTGGAGAAGAATACCATACTGAATGATGACATCAGGAATCTAAAGAGAGAACATGAAATTCAATCTGTCAGACTTTGTGAAGTAGTTGGACAGGAAAAGAAAGTTGAAGATGATAAGATAATGGATGAAAAAGACAAAAAACAAATTGCAATGAGATTGGATGAAAGGACAAGTGACATGCAAAGGTTGACTAATAATCAACTAGACATGGTAAATCAACTGCTACTAGTTAATCAAGAGTTGGATAGGAAAGATATGGAAATCAACCAACTGAGGTTTGAGAATGATCAATTAAGGAATGAACTAAGATCTGAAAAGGAAATCAATGAAAGGATGAACAAACCTAATGAAGCTACAAAATATTTTGAAGAACTATTAAGGTCACCTAGAAGATCTAATGATAGATCTGGACTTGGACTAAATGAACATGCTTCATCTATTGAAGAAGGAGAATCATCAAAGAATGGAGAACAAAAGAATGCTAAACCAAAGAACAACAAGCCCACATGCCATCACTGTGGAAAGCCAGGACATACAACCAACATATGCAGAAGCAAACATGGTAAGTTTGATTCTAAACCTAAGTTCAATGGACATTGCTTTAACTATAAGAAACATGGACATCAGGCACATAAATGTAGGTCTAAGGTTAGTAACCCACCTACCACACCTAATTTTCAAGGCAATTGTTTCAACTATCAGAAGTATGGGCGTAGATCATTTTAATGCAGATCCAAACCAAGATGGTCATCAAATGATCAGACTAAGCCACCTATGAAGAACAACTCATACAATTGGGATTATAACACATGGTATAGTTGTCACTACTGTGGAAAATATGGACACATTGGAGAAAATTGCATAAAGACTCATTTCAGAGGTAGATCCAAAAGATGGATGAATGGAAGCATGGTATGTTACTAATGTAACAAGATAGGTCACCTAAAGAAAGATTTTAGATCACCTATGCTGAGAAATGATCAAAATTAGAATGAAGATATCCGTGAAAAATTGAAAAATCAGATGGATAAGACATGGAAGAAGAAAGAAGGAAGCACTAGTGAAGCTAGCACATCTGAGGTCCCCCAATTCGATGGATCAGGTGATCACACTTCTTCTAACTAAGCATAGAAGGTATGTTTGGAACTAAACTTACAAAGCTTTATTCTACATCAGTTCCTAACATAAAGATTGAGTAGAAGTCCAATCTGCATAGATAAAGATGCATTAGGACATATTTGAGCAAAATAGAAAATTTCATTTTTTTAATGCTGAGTGATAGTATTCTGGTCAAGTTATCAGTGTATGTCAAGCACTTGTTATGGATGAGATGCTATATATACCGAGCTGTGTCATAATGGTTATATTAACTGAGCTTGTGTTAGTTGAGGTTAGCATGAGTTTGTTGAGACAACTGTATTCCACTTACAAATATTGTATAGAGCATTTATGAGGCCCTAATTTTACTTTTCAGAATCTATAAAGCGGAGAGTTGCCACTCATTTCATTTCACCTAGTGAATTGAGATTTCTTTTGAGCAATTCAGAGTGCGAGCAACCAATTTATCAAAGATGATTCCAAATCTCTACAATGTGCCATCAGCAAAAATAATCTACATGATACTTATGAGAAAAGGGTACATTACTGAGCAAACATTTCTTTTTGGAATTTTAAAATTAAGATAGCATCATCATCTGCTATAGTGGAGAAACAAGGGATGGAAGTTTTCAATGTGCAACTAGTAAGAAATGAAGTTTGCAAGCCAAATATTTTTAAGACAATTTCAAAATCTGCGATTAAAGGAGATTTGTCTGGAGCCCTATCTTCAATTCTGGAAAATGTGTTGATGATGAATGAAATTAGGTCATGTTATATGTGCAAAATTGGGGAAATCAGAGATTATGAGATCAGGGAGGCGTATGATAAGTTATGTGTTAATAGAGTGTTGAAGCCAGAGTACAAATCAATTATCAAACAAGGGTTAGTGCATGCCCTAGATTTCCCATAGAATTTTAAAGTTGAATGGATAAAAATAGTGTTGAGTTGAGTACATGACATGCAACTATGGTTGGAAGATGGACCTGTGAAGATAACAAAGGAAATGATCCATCGAGTCACTGGATACCTGATGATCCCAGGAAAAAGGACAATGAAGCGTTCTAGCAAAGAAGAAATTTAGGCAAACACACAAGCAGTATGGAACAAATGAGCAATGACAATCTCTACCATTACTGATCTGGAGATTGACTTTGATGTTAGGGTTATCTCACACAAATTCTACCAATCTACTTGGTTGGACAGTGTCCCCTGTATGGTAGTGGACCAAGGCTGGAAAATCATTAAGAAAGGGCACACGTATGATCTTTCTAAGCTCCATATGACTCAGCTTGCTGAGAACCTCAACTCAATCCAGACTACAAAGAATTCAATGTGTAAGTTTGGCTCTTTGCTAATCTGTCTATTCTTTTATGTAAAGAAGATTTTTCCTACTCATGGAGGTGTGATATGGGACAAGAAGAAACCCATTACTGTGCAAATCAGTGAGTTCATAAGTCAAATAGGAGATAGTTTTAATGGAGTGATGGACAACTATTTTATTGAATTTAAGAAGAAAATGAGGAAGAGGAGTAGAATCCCCATGTCATTAGTTGAAAATTACAGTAATGATATATGCTTTCTAGTTGACACAAACTTCACATATGCACAAGCATTTCTTCCTAGGGTTTCATGGCTCATTCCACTACCCTATGAAGTTAATATTGATGAAGCTACTACTACTATAAAAACCCTCTTAGCTGAAGAAATTTATAGTAAGGCACCCTACTTTGGTATATATGAAGAAGCCAAATCTAAAATCTCTACGGGTTTAACAACTGCAACCTTAGAGAGGAAAAGAAAGAAGATAGTAAAGGATGTGGAGAAATATGTGAAAGAATCAGAAAAGGATGCTCCACTAGAATTAACCCAAGGTTTGGGAGAAGATGAACCAAGTGAATCTAGTGACAGTGAAGAAGAAGAAGAAGAAAATCAAGTAGAAGAGAAGAAAGGAAAGACACCTATAATTGTCGAGCCCCCAACCAAGAAAAGAATATTGAAACCTAAAGTATCTTCAACACTTGTGCTAAGGCCTAGAACAAGGGGATCATTTGTTGAAACACCTAAGATATCCCTTGCATCCAGTAAATGAAAACTTGCACAACATAAGGCAGTGCCAAGTAAGGGAAACAAAAGGCCTAGAAAAAAACTTGTGTTGGTACAAGAAGATGACGAGGAAAATGAAAGTGATAAAGAGGTGAAGAAGAAGATTGCATTGTAGGATGTTAGAACTACTATGGATGAAATATGCCACAAGATCACAAACTCTACAGGAGTGGATGACTTGAAAGAATTAAAGTTTGGAAGTTTGAGTATAGGAGAGAAGGAAAAATTTGAAGATGCTATTCTTGAAATGCTTTGCACTTTCAAGATGTTACCTATTCAGTTGGTGAAGTGAATCCGTAAGGAGCTAAGCAATTGGGTTGCACAAAAATGGGAATATGCTCTAAATACTAAAAAAAAATAAGGGAGAGCACCTTAGCACAAGTGGAATCAAGTCTCACCCCTGCCAACATTAGAAAAACTGTGGAGAAATACCAAGCCAAATTTGATCCTAAGATCAGAGCTTATCTAATCCTTCAACACAAGGTTGAGGATGTTGTTTAGGAGAGTGTTAAGATTTGGAAGATACTATTTGGATTGTTGATTAACAAAGATGAAGACAAAGGTGCTAGTACATCTAAGGATGCTGAGCCTATAATGGAATCACCCATTCTGGAGACAGAAGCTCCTACGGTAGAGGAAATTTAGAAGGAACCTAAGGTACACATTGTTGATATCACAGAGGATACCCCAGTTAAGAATCTAGTATTAACTAAGGAAGATATACAGGCTGAGAAAGAAAAAGACACATCTTTTCCAGGCAGTAACATAGTACTTTTGCAAGTCAAAGCTTATCTGACAATTGATAGGACATCAACTGGTAACACTACCCCCGCCAAATATGAAGTTGTTACAATTCACATGTTAGTCGATACAAGTACTACCGATGAACTAGATAAGTTGACACCAGTTATTCAACCCACATCTACCGAGGAGATTCACCAAGAAAAGAAGAGTAAGAAGAAAAAGCTGCTAGTTCTCATGTGGAGGATAAAGGAAAAGAAAGAAAAGACAAAGCCACTGAGGTACAAGAGCCTATAGAACAAGAAGCAATACAAGCTCTTGTACAGATGCCAAGTGGGAGGACACTGAAGAAGGCACTAAAGCAAAAAATGGAAGTCTTTTCACCAAAAGTAACCATTGATGAAGTTATTGTTATTCCTAAATGGGCTATTGATAACTTATCCTATGAGTAGGTGCAGATATTGAAAAATTTATTGACAAGGAAAAGAAAACAAGATTAATTGAGAAGAGAACATCAGAAGAAATAGGTTCTATATGAAATTAAAGATATATTTAATAATGTTTATGAGTTTTCAGATGTAAACAATTCCGCTCTGATATTGGAACAACTTGTACATATTGTTCAGAAGGTAAATAATGAAGCGAGTAGCACTAGTGATAAATTTTTTGAATGGTTGGAAAGAAAGTTTGAGACCAAGATGCTGGAGAAAGTATCTGTAGAGATTGTAGTTAAATAGGTTGCACTTTCCACTTTGGTAGCAGAGACCAAAGTAGTAAATGCAAACTCTCTGCTCACCAAACTCTGCAATATGGAATAGTTTACTAAGGAGAACCAAGGATTGATAGATCAACTGTAGCAAGAACTCAAATCCACCAGTCAGTCCTTAAGTGTTGATACAGAAAATAGTTCCAACCATTATGTCAAGATCATGCATACACAAGGAAAGATAGCCGAATTGATGGCTAATGATGGAAAGATTAGATCTCACCTACTTTCTATGCAAACAATTTTAAAACCTCATCTGGTGGTAATACAGAGAAAGTTGGTCAAGGTGAAGGACTTAACTCAGAGGGATCCAAATCTGTCTACTGCCAAGAGCCTAATCAATCTAGCTGCCGAGCTAGAAGCGCAGTCTGAAGTTTTAACTATTACTGCTGGAGGATGGGAAACTGCACTCCACATGGTTATGATGCTACACAAACCATTTTTGGAGAAGCACTTCGAGATCCCCACTCCAGAAGACATTCATCATGTCAAAATCAAGGGGGAAGTAAAATGACATGACATGACATGACTAAGGGAGGTACAAATTTTGAAAATTTTGAATGTATATATATTTGAGGGGGAGTATTTTTCTTATACTACATATTTATGTAAATACAGATGTAATGTGATGAAAAAGTATTTTTGCCACTAATGTCAAAGGGGGAGATTGTAGGTCTCTATAGTTTTGTTGACTATTAGTGACCCACACTTAGTCATTTATCTCAGTAATGATGGTCGGTCATCACTACGACCGAGTCATTATGTAAAGGCCGAGCTATGTAATGTTTAATTACTGAGCAGTAGTACTACTGAGTAAACTTATGGTCACTATGTATTGTTTGTAGTATACCGAGTCTAGTTTCTCTGAGTCATATATGCAATGATTACCGAGTGCCAGAGTTATCAACATATGCTGAGTACAATGAATGCCAAGTATCAGGAATTGGATTTGCCGAGCTAGCCAAAGAATGACATAAGAGTTTGTTTTGGCACAGTGATCAAGGTAAACCATTTTGGCCAACATTCATGTTTTGTATTTTATTTGTTGAGATAATTTTGAAGGTAATTACACATATAATTAGCAATCATTGATCCCTATGCAATTGTTAATATGATTTAGAACAATAGAGAGGGGGAGTGAATCAGTTGTTCTCAGGTCTAGATGTATAAAACAAACTTTAAACTCTTCAACAAATCATATCTAATAACCAACACCTACTCGGTCATTACTAATTGCATAACATAAACATATAATAGTGCAGTCCACTTATCCAATAGCATCTAACTTGTAAAACACAAAAATGTTCAAACCAAAACATTCACACAAGTATAAACACCAAGATTTATAGTGGAAACCCAATTTGGGAAATACCACTTTGTAACATGTTACTATTATGTTCACTCTTTTGAAGTGAGCTCGGTGAAAAGCCAACCCTATCAAAGGTTACAAACACACTGTCAGGTGTAACCTGGTTAAAGGATTTAAACCATTATGTTAAAAGTGTGCCTTGTTATAGGACTTACATACACTCCATTAGAATGCAACCTTGTTCAAAGGATTTATACCTATGACTGTTAGGTCAACCTCTGTTAAAAGGATTTTGACTATTACAATAGTTAGAAAGTAGTAGTAATATTGATATGAGAAACATACAACTCACTTTGCAAATATTAGATCCAATTCTATACACATGCTATTTTACTGACTGTGAATCTTTTCCATCTCCATCACTGATCTGCTCAGAACCCTTCAAGTGATCACAACACTTCTCCTTCAACCTTTTCTTCTTAGACAGTCAATAACATCAACAACACTTCCAGCATCCACTTCTCTCTCTCTCTACATTTAACCTCTCGCTTAGGTTTCCTTAATACTACCTCTGTTAGGTCAATACATCTTTTTTCGCTGAATCTCCTTCGTAGATGTTAGGGTTAGGTCAGATTCATTGAATTTTTCCTACATTATGTTCTTTGGCTATCCTTTTAGAAATATCTCAAATCTTCTTAAAGATTTACAATAAAACATTTTACAGTGCATTAAATGATTTCATACAATCAATAAATAAAGTCAACACGTTTTACATAATCCAAGAATTCAACGATGTCGGCTAGAAATCTAAATTCTTCATCAAATGAAAAATACTGAAGCTCAGTCAATATTGTGTCCAACTTCATGGTCTTCTCTGGAAATCTCGGTCACCACATAAACTATTTCCTTGGCTAACACTGTCTTCCTTGACAATTAATTGGTGTTCGGTCAACACTAATTTTACTTGACACTCACTAGCTCAGTCGACACAAACAACACTCGGCTTAAACTAGATCTCTTCACTTTTTCTCGGTTAAGCCTACCAGTATAGTCTTCATTCTTACTTAGATAAACAATACATTATCTTATCATTGTGCCACATAATCAAGTATTCATTGAAGTATCAAGATAACTCAACCTTTCGTCAGGTGCTGTTGTTACCAACCTTGCCTATCCCCTTAGCAACACTCAAATAGATATAGTACTTTCTTAAATAACAATAGTCTTACCAGTTAAGGTTTGACATCAATGATAATACAACAATTGCTTCAATTGCAGTTTCCAACAATCTCCCTCTTTGGCATTGATGGCAACACCATATGAATATCATATGAATTACCAACCAATCCAAAAACTTATCTGTCCATCAAAGAAATTTATAATATCCTTAGCTTCATTCTGATACAGAATCAATTAGCCATGCCTAACCATCCATTGTATTTCTCTCACTATCTTGATCTTCTCATTCTGTGTATTCATCTATCATCATCTCCCTCTTTGACAAAAATGCCAAAGCAACAACAAAAGCATACATCCTATAGATGTAGATATCATCCTTTCAATTCAGTAGAATATTTCTCCCTCTGTCATCTTGCTTATGACTTATTTTGACTTTGCTATGCTCTTCACAACTCTAGGCTGCTCCTAAAGTGTGACCTTTCTCTACATAAATATGTTAGATATTTTTTGCAACACACTTGATGCAGTGCTCCTAGCTTGACTAGGCAGCCTCAGTTAGGGGAAGGACCCCTAATTGACTTCTCAGGTATTCATGGGCTTCTTTAGGTAAAGATTTAGTGAATATATCTGCTAATTGTTCCTTGGTATTCACATATTCCATGAGGACCTCTTTATCTTGTACCAGTTCTCTCAAATAATGATACTTGATGGAAATGTGTTTGGTCTTTGTGTGCATCACTGGGTTTTTAGAGATGTTGATAGCACTTGTGTTGTCACATAAGATGACAACTAGTTTAGTGATTTCTTCTTTCATGCCTACCAACAATTGCTTTATCCATATCAAATTTGAACAATTGACAGCTACAGCCACATACTCAGCTTCAACAGTAGATTGGGAAATGAAATTTTGTTTCATTCTTGTCCAGGAAACTAATCTCTATCCAAGAAAGAAAGCTCCACCACTAGTACTCTTTTTGTCATCTACATTTCCTTCCCAATCAGCATCTGTATACACTCTCAGTTCAAATTTGTCATTCTTCTTGTAGTACAATCCATAGTCAATAGTTCCCTTGAAATATCTCATGATTCTTTTAACTGCTATCATGTGAGTTTCCTTAGGATTGGCAGAAAATCTTGCCACAATCCTAGCAGCTAATGCAATATCTGGTCTGCTATGTACAACATACTGTAGCTTTCTGATCATAGCTCTATACAAAGTGTAATACCCCTCTAACCCTAATATAAGTTTTGTGTTTTTTGAAAGAATTAAGATCTTTCGATGTTTTCTTACAACTTAAGTTGTTCATGATACTTGTTTGATCTATTCCTATAGTTTGTTTATAAAAATTTCATAAGCTAGTACTCAAGGATTCTAATATCAGACATACTATCTAAAGGTATCATTTTTGTATGTATTTATCTCTGTGTATGTATTGAGTACCTTCAAGACCTTTATGAATATAGTTAGGATGTTATATGATATGTACTTGATAGATATATATAAGTGATTATTCATATTTTCTTCTATTAAGGTTACTTTGGATGAATCTTGTATCTCACTTGATGATTTGATTATGTTGATTTATTATTAGTATTGGTAAGAGACTAAAACAATGCTTGAGATTCTAACCTTCATTATGGTGATGCTACATGCTTTGAGTGTATATATATACATGATATGTTTTCATGATTCAGGATGAAGTCGTATTTACTCACATAGCTGAGGTCCACATGATGTATTGATCCCGATCATCTGTCTATAATGTCTTCTTTTATATGTATATCTGTGCATATGTATTTCTTCTTTGTGATGCAGGTTTGTAGGTACCGGGCATCAACTTCACCTGGCTTCACAGGTCTGAGTGTGCCCTCAAATCCTTGATGGTTGTTGTTATGGAGATAGTACTAAGGTCCCTGCATGAGTCTTCCTTTGTCATTATTCAAATTTGGGAATATTAGGGCTCCTTCTTTGTTAGTCAACCTTTGGGTGAAAAACCCAGATCCAACGCACCTGGTTGGGCATTGTTGTAGTTAGTGCCTTGTGGCCACTTGAATTCATTTGGTTGTATGATTTGTTTACTCATTTTATTTATTTCTCCTTCTTGGTATGATTCTTAGTTAATCTTTCTATGTTGTGTTTCAGGGTTTCATGCTTGGTCAGGAGTTTGGCTTGACTTTCCTTGTTGACTTTGGTTGACCTTGTTTAATCTTATGGTTTTCTCGATATGTTTCATAGTTGATTTTTATGGCCTCTTTGGATGATTAGATTTATTTTGAGGCATGTGATTTTATTCTACCTCAATGTTATATCCTATAGTAATTATAAATAGGTAATAATATTGTGATCTATTACTTCATAATCTTATAGATTATAGTGTTTGGTATTTGGCATGTATCTATATAAATATAAATATATATATAGGTGCACACATATATGTATGTATATATATATATATATAATTTATATGTGATTATATGTTAATTATTGTAGATATTGTTGATGGTGTATATTTTGGGATTAATGTAAAGTATAGTATTATTAATAATTAAATATTAACTAATGCGAGGTATATTATTCTCAATTGTTAATTATTAATAATGAGGATAGGTTATATATATATATATATATATATATATATATATATATCCTAACATATATGCATATGACATCATTAATTACATCAATATATATATATATATATATATATATATATATATATATATATATATATATATATATTGATGTAATTAATGATGTCATATGCATATATGTTAGGATAATATTACATATGTGTATGAATGAATAAAAATCATCTTTTATTGTATATTTGAGTAATATAGTTGTATGATATTAAGTTATTTTATAATACCCTTTAGTTAAGAGTTAGTTGGGAGTTGGTTACTTTTCCTCTCAACCTTTGGAAATCTATTTATATGCACTACTTTCTCATTTGAAGAGAGGGGATTTTTGGGGCTGAAGCATTGAGGAGAGGATGGCCTTACTTTTCATGGAGATTTTGGAGAGAAAACTTGGAGATGTGAGGGAGAGTTTGTAAGCATATGTCTTTAAAAATTTTTGGTTATCTTTGCTTTTGGGAGAGAGACATTTGTGTGAGAATTTCAGTAGTTGAGAGAGGGATTATTTTATATGGAATTATTTCTTTCTTTCATGGAGATTTCTGAAAGTGGATAGGGTTTGAAGGATGCATCTCAAGTTTGGATTTGTCTTCTCTTTTGTTTCCTACCTTCTTCGATTCAACCTTCGTAGGACATGAGGTATGGATTGAATATTTTAGTTACTTTATGTCTTTGATAGATTATGGATCTATTTATATATTATCATTATTTATCATATCTTTACTTTTAATTTCTATGGTTACTTTAAAGTTTTGATTTTTTGTTTGTAAGAATTGGCATGTGTTTTCCTAGGGTTTTTAGCAACCCATTTTTTGAGATCTATTATTAAAATAATTTAAATTGAATTTATGGTTTTACTAAATTGATTTTATGGAAGTAAAATTCCCAGATCTCAAATGGGTATCTCTCTGATTTTATTTTTAGAGTCGAATTAATACCTTATTTTTGACATTTTGGCAGACTATGCCTGTCCATTCTTGATTCTGAATTTTCTATCAAATGTGTTCGTATGCTACAGGCTGATATGATTATATTAAAGTTTGAATTTAATATCAGAGATTCTCCTAAGTCTTATCTTTCATTTACAATTGGTTTGGATAATTTTAATTATGTTTTGTGAAAATTACAATCATTTTAGTGAAGGTAGGTCTGAACCCTAACCAGAGTTTTCTGTTTTAAACCAGAAGTCATAAATTTCTTTCCCAACATTGGATCTTCCTAAAAATCAAATTGAGAGTCCATAATTATGTTATCTAAATCTCCACTAAAGAGATTGTCTTTATTATTTGTTTTGTGGAAGATATGGATGACTGTTCTATGATGACTATTCTTTGCATTTAATCCTTGCTTGAAATAATTCAGTTTAAGAACATCACTAAGTTTTAGGGTTTCATATGGTTACTAGAGGCTATTAGAATTTGTTTTTGGTTAATTGGATCTATGTGTACTCTGAATATGTTTATAATATCACTTAGATGTCTTCTTATATGTTTGGAACATTCTGAATTCCATATTGGGTTTAGGGTTGTCAAGTGGACTAGGGACAACATATGTTTTCCTAAACTCAATCAAATGTTATGGAATTGATATGAATTCTTGATGATGGATCTATTATGTTCTTATGATTTTTATATGTATGTTAGGGAACCTAAGTACACTGGTGAGTGGCTCATAGTGAGGGGCTAGGGCCCTAAGTGGCTAGTACCAGGATAACCTACTATGAGTTATTTAATCAAGTGATAACCTAAATAAATGAATTGGGAATGGGAGATTATTGGAATGGGAAATTACACACTAATCAAGATTAATTGTGCCTCACCCATGCCTTTAGTGCTAGTAAAGACTAAGGATGGGAGTGGGAGAAGGTACATATGCATAGGTATGACTGAATGACCTTGTCTGTATGAGAGGCATTTGGTTCCGCATGTGCCTACTTGGGTTGCCTGGCAGGGCACTACACAAAGTCTGGTTAACTTCTACAACATCATCATTCTTAGACAACTTCTATCCAGTAGCCATGGGAGTACTTACTGGCCTTGAATCTTCCATACCAAAGGTTTTCAGTATCTCATGAACATATTTAGATTGGGTGATGAAAATTCCTTTCTCCATTTGCTATACTTGCAAACCAACAAAAAATTTGATCTCCCCAAACATACTCATTTCAAATTCAGTTTGCATTTCATTTGAAAATTTCTTACACAAGGCATCTTGTCCACCAAATATAATATCATCTACAAAGATCTTGGCTAATAGGATTCCTTTACCTTTTTTATCTTTCATGTACAAATTGCTTGTGTCATTTGTCCTTGAGAATCCAATCTATATTAGGTAGTTGTGAAATCTCTCATACCATGCTCCGGGAGCTTTTTTTAGTCCATATAGTGCTTTATTTAGTTTGCAAACCATGTGTCTTCTATTTGGATCAACAAATCCTTTTGGCTGTTCAATATATACTTCTTCTTCCAATATACCATTTAAAAATGCAGACTTGACATCCATTTGGTATACCTTGAAAGTTTTATAGGCAACATATGCAAGCAGAGTTTTGACTCCTTCCAATCTTGCTACAGGGGAAAATGTTTCCCCATAATCTATTCCTTCTTCTTGTGTGTAGCCTTTGCATACCAGCCTAGCCTTATTTCTTGTGATTTGACCATGCTAATTCAACTTATTATGAAATACCCACTTTGTCCCAATGACACTCTTATCTTTTGGTCTCGGCACTAGAGTCTAGGTATCATTCTTTTCTATCTGGTCAGTCTCTTCATTCATTGCTTCTATCCAGTCTTCATTTTCTAATGCTTCCTTTGATTTCTTAGGCTCATATTCACATAGTAAACATGTTGGATCTCTTGCCTTGCTTCTGGTCTAAATTCTAGTATCTTTATCTCCAATAATCTGTTCAAGCTTGTGATGTCTCCTTACATATTGTGCTAGAACAGGTTCTGCTCTTCTTTCATTTGGCTCATCAAGTTCACCATTAAGATTGTCAGATTCAACTTCTGAATGCTCGGCAACCTCTTCCTGATACTCAATAGCTTCTTCCTGTCACTTGGCAAGTTCTTCTTTTCTCTCGGCATTGTTATCCTAATGCTCAACATTGCTGACTCGAAACTCAGCATTAGGTGCAGGTCTATCACTTGCCTCTTCTTCCTCTATATACACAAAAGATCTATAATCTTCTGGTACTTTGTAACTGTTAGCTTCATTTTTCTCTACATATTCATCAACTTTGACATTCACACTTTCCACAATTTTGTTAGTGTTAGAATTCAAACACTTATAAGCTTTACTTTTTGTGGAATAGCCTAGGAATATATCCTCATTGCTTTTAGCATCAAATTTTCCATTCCTACTATCCTTTAATATGTAGCACTTACTTCCAAAAATTCTAAAGTACTTTACATTCAGTGCATACCCATGCCATAATTCATAAGGTGTCAGATTTGTACCTTTTTTGATCTGTACTCAGTTAAGAGTATAAACAACAGTACTTACAACTTATTTCCAATACTTCTGTGCAACATTCTTTTCAATCATTAATGTCTATGCACAGTCCAAGATAGATCTATTCCTTCTCTCTGCTATATTGTTCTATGGATGAGTTTTAGGTGCAGACATCTATCTTTTGATTCATCTATCATTGCAAAATAGATTAAACTCATTTGATGTAAATTCTCCACCTACCGAGATCTCAGACACTTCAGGTTTTTACCTGTCTCTTTTTCAACCTTGGCCACATACCACTTAAAGAATTGAAAAGAATTAGATTTTTCCTTTAAGAACATTACATGCATCATTCTAGTATAATCATCAACAAACAGGATAAAATATCTAGCACCACAATAGCTTTGTACACCCATCGGTCCACAAAGGTTAGTATGAACCAAATCTAATATGTTCTCAGAAGTAAATATTTTTCTCTTGAAACTAGACTTAGTCATCTTACCCAACTAACATTCTTTTCACATTACATTCTCAGGTTTCTTCAATCTAGGTAGACCTCTCACTTTCTTTTTCTTGCTAATTTCTACCAGATTATCAAAGTTAACATGACATAGCTGCTTATGCCATAACCAAATATCATCAAGTTGTGCAATCATACATGTTTCTTCAGATAGGTCTAGATAGAACAAATTACCTCTTGTCTATTCTCCACTTCCAATCAGTTCACCTGTGGCATCAAATATTTTGGCCTTCCTATGATGAAATTCCACTTGGTAGCCAGTGCTATTAAGCTATGCAACACTCAATAGATTATAGTTAAGACCTTCAACCCAATAAACATTTTCACAAGAGATCTTATCAGTCAGCTTAATCAATCCTTTTCCTCTAATAGGACATGGTGCATCATTTCCAAATTTCACACTTCTACCTTTATAATGGTTTAAGATATCAAACTTACTCTTATCTCCAGTCATATGATGTGAACAACCACTGTCAATAATCCATTTATCATTTTTATTCACATAAGATATCAATGTAGTTTTCTCATCCTCGTCAGATTCATCTTTCATTGCAACATAGACAACTTCACTTTCAAGATCATCACTATCAGTGTTAGTCTCTTCGTCAACAATGCAGTAGGATTTCTTACCTTTCCCTTTGTAGTCTTTGTATCTTCGGTAACCTCTATCTTCTCTTTTGTCTTTATGCTTGCTGTCTCTTTCTTCATCCTTATTATCCCTATCAGGACATCTAGCAGCTATATGACCAACTTTATTACATGAAAAACATATAATAGGGAGTTTACCTTGGTACCTTCCTTTTCCCCTTTTCAGTCTTCTAGCCATAAGAGCTTCTAGATCCTCAAGTTCTTCATTAGATGTCCCACTATCACTATCACTTTCACTGATGCATATTTATTTTTCCTTATTTGAGTTATTTAGAACCATTTGTAACTTAAAAGTAGATTCAATACTACCAACAGTGAAGTTATCATAGTTAGAAAGTTCAAAAGCAGTAAGCTTACCAACCAAACTTTCTAAAGTAAGGACATTAGGAGAGTTACATATAGATTTTTGGATTGCAAAAATTTTGATTGCATAGATAGGATGTAGAGTTCTCAATACTTTTCCTATTACAGTTTCATCCTCAATAGTTCCATCTGCTCCTCTAATAGCATTTACAACTTCTTTTATTCTACCACAATATTGTGCAATATTCTCACCTTCTTGCATTCTCATTTCATCAAATTTACCTCTTAGGCTCTCAGCTTTTGCTCTTAACACATTCACATCATCACCATAAATGCTTGCAAGGATGTCCCACATTTGCTTTGAAGTACTACAGTCTTTGATGTCTTCAAATTCTGGATAACTTAGGGAAGATGTAATCTCCAACATTGCTTGGTTGTGCTCTTGTTTAGCTTTCATTTCCTCGGCAGTCAGAGGTGTAGCAGGTGTGACATAGTCATGCTCAATGTAATACTTATTAGAATCATGAATACCAGCTAGATGCAGCTTCATCAAACTTTGCCATGCAGGAAAGTTTTCCTTATTCAGCTTTGGTACTTCCTTCTTATACATCTTGATCATTTGCTTCAAGTACCTTCAAACTTGTTCTTTGTAAGCACCAACAGCTCTGATACCAATTGTTAATATGATTTAGAACAACATAGAGGGGGGGTGAATCAGTTGTTCTCAGGTCTAGATGTATGAAACAAACTTTAAACTCTTTAACAAATTAGATCTAATAACCAACACCTACTCGGTCATTACTGATTGCATAACATAAACATATAATAGTGTAGTCCACTTATCCAATAGCATGTAACTTGTAAAACATAGAAATGTTGAAACCAAAACATTCAAAAAGTATAAATACCAAGATTTATAGTGGAAACCCAATTTGGGAAAAACCACTTTATAACATGTTACTATTATGTTCACTCTTCTGAAGTGAGCTCGGTGAAAATCCAACCCTGTCAAAGGTTACAAACACATTGTCAGGTGTGACCCAATTAAGGGATTTAAACCACTCTGTTAAAAGTGTGCCTTGTTATAAGACTTACATACACTCCATTAGAATGCAACCTTGTTCAAAGGATTTATACCTATGACTGTTAGGTCAACCTCTGTTAAAAGGATTTTGACTATTACAATGGTTAGAAAGTAGTAGTAATATTGATTTGAGAAACATACAAATCACTTTGCAAATATCAGATCCAATTCCGTACACATATGCTGGCTTACTGATTGTGAATCTTTTCCATCTCCATCAATGATCTACTCAGAACCCTTCAAGCAATCACAACACTTCTCCTTCAACCTTTTCTTCTTAGACAGTCAATAACATCAACAACACTTCCAACATCCACTTCTCTCTCTCTACATTCAACCTCTTGCTTAGGTTTCCTTAATACTACCTCTGTTAGGTCAATACATCTTTTGCTACTTAATCTCCTTTGTAGATGTTAGGGTTAGGTCAGATTCATTGAATCTATCCTACATTATGTTCTTTGATTATCCTTTTAGAAATATCTGAATCTTCTTAAAGATTTACAATAAAATATTTTATAGTGCATTAAATTCTTTCATACAATCAATAAATAAGGTCAACACATTTTACATAATCCAAGAATTCAACGATGTTGGCTGGAAATCTGAATTCTTCATCAAATGCAAAATACTAACACTCAGTCAATACTGTGTCCAACTTCTCAGTCTTCTCTGGAAAGCTTGATCACCACATAAACTGTTTCCTCAGCTAACACTGTCTTCATCGGCAATTAACTGGTGTTTGGTCAACATTGATTTTACTCGGCACTCACTAGCTCGGTCGACACAAACAACACTTAGCTTAAACTAGATTTCTTCACTTTTGCTCGGTTAAGCCTACCAGTATAGTCTTCATTCTTACTTAGATAAACAATACATTATCTGATCATTGTGCCACATAATCAAGTACTCACTAAAGTATCAAGATAACTCAACCTTTCCTCAGGTGCTATTGTTACCAACTTTGCCTATCCCCTTAGAAACACTCAAATAGATGTAGTACTTTCTTAAATAACAATAGTCTTACCAGTTAAGGTTTGACATAAATGACAATACAACAATTGCTTCAATTGTAGTTTCCAACAACAATACCTAGAGCCAATCATAAATTAGTAAGGCTTAAGCAGCAAAAGGAATTAATCTGAACCATAGATCTTGAATCAGGAAGATGTTTTATTGATTATATAAGGTCAAGATCTAAACCCTAACAAGTAGTAGTGATGGATAGAGAATGTGAAGGGAATAAGCAGAAAGGTATTATTCAGTGAAGAGAAGTATTTAGACAGAGTTCAGTGACCGAGCTAAGTAGTGAGAGGACATAAAAGAGATAAATCTGATAGAAGAGATCAACACAATATAGTAAAGAGAAGATCTATAATCTGCATACAGTGCAAACTGAAAGATCAGGTACTGAGACATTCTAACCAATGTATTAGGGTAAATCTCTTAACCGAGTAGTCCTAACAGACATTTTGTAATCTCTTAGCTGAGTGCTTAATTTGTTGTTTGTTTCAAATCCTTTAGCAAGGTAGACTGTATAAGTCTTTTATCTCTTAACAGGGTAGACCCCTCATAGGGTAGATCAAGTTTTGATCAAATTTTGTGAGCCCTAACAGGCAAATTTATTACTGCATTAGTGAAGATTTGTGGGTGTCATCCCCACCCCAGATTTACCTTTCAAGGGTTTCTAGGTAACCAAAATCATCGTGTTATGAATGCTTTCATGGATTCTGCTTAGTATGTTAGTTATTTGATTATGATCAAATATTTTTAATGCTATGTAAAAGTTTTATTTATATGAGAATGAATTAGTAGGTGATATCTGATTCACCCCCCCTCTTAGTATCACATTTCCCAATTATATTTCCAACAGTTGTATCATGCATAAATTTGATGCTTAGAGCGCAAAACTCTCTAAGGTTGTCTTGTGGGTCTGATTTACCCATGTATTTGTCATACCTAGGAAAGACTATATTTATTGGAAAGGGTGCCATAACCAAGCTTTTGTCAAAAGGGAACGGGGACAAGGCCTCGATAGAGAATGGCTTAGGTTCAACTACCTTCTTCATTAGGTCAATCTGTGCTTGGAACATTTTCAATTGTTTACTCATTGCACTCATCAGATTATCCTCTTCTTGGTTTTTCTTAAGTTGGTCCACATCATAATCATGTGGAAGTTTTACCCCTACTTCGGATAAGTTTAGGAAATTTTTTTCCGTATCTCTATCTATTAGTTTGTCCATAACTTCAAGAAATTTAGTATCTTGAGCCGCCTTGTTTACCTTATCCTCAATTATTTATTTAGGTCCTTGATTGGCATTATTGATGTTATAATTGTTTCCTCCATTAAGATAATCATTAAATGCGGAGTTCGTATCCATTGGATCAATCCTTTCTTCAAAAAGATGTGGGAGACTATCCCCTTGGTTGTGATTTATGAAAGAGTTTTGGGATTCAAATTCAAGGACCTCTTTGGCAAAGCAAGTGCCATCTTCTTGTAAAGATACTTTGAGTCTATGAGAGCATGTGGAAACCGACATTCAACAAGGTTTGATTTTGAATTATTTTCCCCAATTTGGTAATTGTTTACTTTTATGAAGAGATTTTAAAAATATAAGATGAGCTTTCAAATGGACATCTCTTACTTTTTCTATGTATTTTTCAAACAAAACAACCACAAATACGCTTGTTCTTTTTAACCCTTTACACAAAAAGTGTTTGAATTTGTAAGTACATTATCACGGGTTTTTGCATAAAAAGACACTCCCAAAAATCTACCTAGCTCACAATTTGGTTCGTAAAGATGGCTCTATAAGGTAGGCTTTGCTAAATAAATAAGATATTTAATCAAGATTCCATTCAAAATGGATATTAAACTTTCATCCTCCAAAAATTAGGAGGCTTCCCACCACCGGTATGTTGGAGTTTTGTGCAATCCCGAAGGAATACTCAAGGAAGTTTGAAAGTTTTAACACCCTTTTGTCACACACCCCATTAAGGATGTATGTATTTTATTTTATAGTGGGTTAGATTATTGTGGAAAAGGCAACTATATCCCACTTTGGGCTATCCCTCTCACCAGCCTCGTTAAGGAAAATATCGGGAGGCGAGCCCACTATAGATCTAGCATGTTCATTTTGAAAGCGATAAAGTGGAATGAAGAGATAGGTTTTGGGAGTTTGATTCACCAAAAGGTGAAGAACATATCCCTATCTATTTATCAATTCCCAAACACTTTTAACAAGGTTCAATTATCAAACCCAATAACTAATGGGAATCGAGTATTTCTACTCTTTTCCATAAACAAGGGGTTGTTCAAATTTAGTGCTTGATTTACTTAGCCTTTCTTTTAATCAAGAAGTTTGATAGTTTTGGCATTTTGATTCACTTAGAAAGTGAAGAGCATAGGCATAGTATCAAATCCCCTAAACAATAATAGTTTTCTTTAGTTACTAGATTTTGGAATTGACAAGGCCACAATTTAAGCAAAAATTGACCAAGTTTTAGGCTTACCTTGTTTTGAAGCTAGCTAAGGCTAGGGGCATTTTTGATGAATTTTCCATTTTTATGCTCACCTAGTGGTGATCGTTCCTTTCCAATCATTTCTCCTCCAACAAATTAGTCAACACAACCAGCCAAAATGAAGAAAACCAAGAATAAAATTAAATCTAAGCCTTATTTATCAAATTTTAACAAAAAATGATTAAGGCAAGTAAATCAAATTTAATGAGATGAACTTTGATTTATAAGCTTCTACAACTTTTAAGTATTGTTCATATACCTCATTTTCTTGTTGAGAATTCTCCAAAATTAGTTTGATGTGTGCAATGTTCTCCTCCTTAATTTGTTTGGTCAAAGCCATCCCTTTGATGTTAAATCTGTCTCTGGTTTTTTTATTCTTTTATGACTAGGCATCTTGTAGACATAGAGAAATCATTTTCCACAAGTTAGATTCTGTCAATTCTCAATTTAATTGAACATGCAACAGAATCTATTGAAAGCCCTATTAAAATGATTGAAAGCGTTATTAAACAAATCAAACACACTACAGAAAATTATTAAAAGTGTTGGAATAGAACTTGAAAGCGCTAATAAACTGAGCAAAGGCATTAAGAGAAAGTCTTAAACGCACTGGAGGATGAATTAAACATGCTGGAGAGTCAGGGTATATGCACTGAAAGAAAGAATACAAAAAATAGAAGTATTTGAAGTGCTGAAACTCCACGTAAAGGCATAGAACTTTGTTGTAAACATGTTGTTTCAGACCTTGTACACGCTGGAGAAACTTTCAAATGCACTGAAAAACCTGTAAAACAAAGATTAAAATAAGACTTGCAATAAATTTTTCTACTTCTACAAATTTAAAAATTTATGAGGCCTAATGCCCCATGGTGGGCGCCATTTTGTGTACTAGAAAAAGTACCTTCATAGGGTTAGTATCATCAATAACTCAAAATAACAACTAAATTACGACAAATAGAAATCTAATTTAAGCAAATAATTGACAATTAAGCACTCTATGGATCTCTATTTAGGGATGCTAATACAAAGCTCTCAGAAAGCTTCCATTAGTGACAGTCCTAAAATGAGAATGAATGATAAAGCAACTAAAAGTTCAATTCCAAAGGAAATAATCCTTAATTAGTCCTAAGTTTGCCTTTCTAGCTATAAATTGCAAGATTTTTGATGCTACTCTTAGATTTGTGGATGATTATTGATTGAATTATGCCTTGCTTTTATAGATTTTGGCAAGGGTGGGGGGTGTGGTTGATTTGATCATGATTAGGTGAGGGTTAAGTCCATGGTTCCACCTTTGGAGACCATTTAAATCTTTTGTCCTCAAAGCTTGGGACATAAGGACAAAATGAGTGGACAAGATGCATTCTCCATGTGAGTGATTGAGATTCGATTTAGGCTTGATCCATGTGAGCTCAATCTTTAAATCCTATTGGTTGATGAATTTTCTCCCATTTGGTGGTTGAGGGAAAAATAGGATTTAATTAATTGAATTTAATTAAAACCTTTAGCCATGTGTACCCCTTGAATGGGTTGATTTGATTTAATTGAACTATGTAATTAATTAGATTAATTACACAATTGATTGATTTATCATGCTTTATTTGATTTAAGTTGAATTTATGACTTTTGATTTTTAATTAAATTGAATTATGGCTTGATTTGAATTTTGATTTGATAAATGCTTGATTTGATTCAATTGCTCTGATTTTTGCCTTGATTGTTCACTTGATTTATCTTGTCCAATTTTAGGTGATTATAGATATTAGGGGGTCCCTAAATTTTGGTGCACTTTGAGCTCAAACAAACCTCACAAATTGAGATCGCAGCGCCCCAAAAACTCCTATTTTGATATAAAATGCATCCAATTTGCATAAAGTTGTAGGGAGAGGTAATTTTTTATACCCTAGAGCCATACAAATTGTGCACGCACCTTGAGGAAACCATCCGCATGATTTTCAAGGCAAAAAAATAAAAAAAATAAAAAAACCCGCTCCACTAGCGCGCTACCGCCACCGGCGGACTGCCCATAGTTGACGATGTTGCTAACCACCAGCGGCGCATCTAATCGCTAGTGGCTGCGACTAACCACCAATTGCAAAGGCCCTCATGTGACCAGCTGCTAAGGCCAAGGGCTAGCAGCTAAACCTTTTTTTTGGTTTTTTTTTTTCTTCTAAAGGGCCTTTTACTAAAATTGGCGTACCGGGAGATCCAGGCATTATTTTTTGACAAACAAGATATCGCAGGAAAGATGGTTCTAAGCCCAATGCTCTCATGCATGTTAATCTAGTTTTTTTTAATTTCATCTAGCTTCTTGTTTTTGCTGTCAAAGCTAGATTATCATTTATTCATTCTGGGTGGGCTAATTTGCTCAAATTAGCTCCATTTTTTGATCTGGAAGAAGCACCAGAAAGCTCTTCTCAAGCACCATCTAGATTTCTATCTATTTTTCATCAAAAAAATTTCAAGGTACACAAGATTTAGATATGAATATTTTTTTCCCCTTTCTTGATAAAGCATATCATTCTAGCCTTAGGGGTTCGATATTTGGATTGTGGGGGGTGTTCTTTTCTTGTTTCTATAATTTAAACCAGATATTTATAAAAGAAAAAAACCCTTCTAAAAAAAATGGCCGAGACCTCTTCTTGTCTAAAAATTTTGACCTGACATAATTATCACACATGGAAAACCCTGATGACACAACTTCTCCATTCAAAAGGATTATGATCTTGTCTAGATGCAGTGCGATCAGTATTACAAAGGCCCTTTGAGATCTTGCAACACATAAACATGATGGATGAGGCTATGGGGTTGATTTCTTTACATGTATCATACAACTTGTAGTTTTATCTTGATGGGTGTAATACCCCTCTAGAGATGTGGGCTAAATTTGAAACATTATACGATACCATCAATGAGTTTAGAGCACTTCAGATTGAAGTAGAGCTTACCTCTCTTATACTTGATTCTTTTCCTTCTATGGAGGACTTTCTGATGAATTTCAAACAATAAAGATCTTTGTTACATGGATGTGGAAAGAAAAAGACTGATAAATAGTGCATTTATCTGATTCTGTCTAAACTTTAGGGAAACTTTCAAATTTTCTCTTATACCTTTCATTCTACTATGGATACTTTGGGACCTAGATTCACCATGCCCACTTTTGAGGTGTTCTGTGATCACTTGACTAGAGAGCAGACCAAACTTACTTAGTTGGAATCTCTAAAAGGATCAAAGAACCATGCATTGGTTGCCCAACCATCCAAGGGAAAGTAGAAGTAGAAGCCCAAGCCCAAAATAGATTCAGTTGGTAGTGAGAATTCCTCCAAGCCACCTCCAAAATCAAATCCAAAGAAATATACTCCGAAAGGAAAAACTTCAAGTCTAGTGAGTATACAAGTGATCCTTGTAGTTTTTGTGGCAAGGAAGGGCATCTAGTTTCTAGGTGTTGAAAATGACTTGAGGTGCTAGAAGAAGCCATGCAGAAGAATAGTCTTGCTCCTCTAAAACCTCTACCTTCTCCCACAAGGAAAGGTCATGTTCTTTCTTCTCAAGCTTTGTCTTCCACTTCTTCATGGATCATTGATTCATGTGCTTCACACCATATGTCACACTCACTTGGATTAGTTACCTCACTTGTTCAAAGTGTTACTACATAGATTGTAGTTGGTGACTCAACACTACTTTCAGTTACAGGTTTTGGAACTGTTTCATTAGATGGTGGTTCTCTACAGGATTTTCTTTTGGTTATGACCATTTGTATGAAACTCCTATCTGTTTATTAGACTTATCATTTTGGCTCTAGTAAAATAGTTGAGTTTTCACCACATGATGTGGTTATTCGATACCTCCATGATCCTAACTTGGTTATTGCTAATGGGAGTGTTGATTCAGAGACTCACTTATACCAGTTTGATGGCTTCAAGAGCTTTGATTCTACTGGTGTTTCTCTTGTTTCTCATGTAAACATAGTGAGCAAGCTTTGGGATGAGTGTTTTGGCCATGTTAAATACATATATTTACAATAGATGAGTACACAGGAGCTAGTGATTGGGTTACCTCATATCTCTTGTACTGAAGGTGTTTGTCAAGGTTGTGTACTTGGAAAACATCACAAAGATCCCTTTTTGTCTAGTAGATCCTCATGAGCTCTAGCACCTTTGGAGTTGATACATAGTGATCTTATGCCATTTCCCACTCCATTTTTTGGTGCTAGATATGTAATCACCTTCATTGATGATTTCTCTAGGTGCACATGGGTGTACTTCTTGAAGTACAAGTTTGATGTCTTTGATTCATTTCAAATCTTTAAGAAATTTGTAGAGAAACAATCTGGTCTTTCTGTCAAGTGTTTACACACTAACAATGGAAGGGAATATGTGAATCAGTCTTTCAAATATTTTTGCACTGAGCATGCTTTACAACATTAGTTCATTATTCCTCACACCTCTCAGCAAAATGACATTGTAGAGAGAAAGAATAGAACATTATGGGAGATGGCCAATTGTATGCTTCAATCTCAAGCTATGAGTCCTTCCTTTTGGGCTGAGGCTATCAATTGTGCCAAATCTATTCAAAATTGGATGCCTCATAAAGCATTATGACATTTGACTCCTAAGGAGGTTTGGACTCATGCCAAGACTGATGTTTCTACATTCTGAGTTTTTGGTAGTGAGGCTTGGGCATTTATTCCAAATGCTCAGAGGAAAGCCATGGAGAGGAAAACTTGATCACTCATATTTGTTGGCTACTGTAAGGATGTGAAAGCACATAGGTTGTTTGATCCTAATTACAGAGAAGTCTTGTTTTGGTGAGATTTTCAGTTTGATGAGCGCTATCCTCAGATGGATCCTCCATGATCAACTTCTTCTTCACTACCTAGTTCTTCATCTTCTCCTCTACAAGATTTTATCTCCTCTGTTTGTAGCTGCATTGTTTCTCATCTTAAGGGGGGGGGGGTGTTAGAGTAAAATATTAATTTAATTGTGTTAATTAAATTAACTTTACTCCCTTCTTAAGATGTCAACTTATTTTTTACTTTAGTTTTTTATATTTAAACCTCTCTTGCATCAGTAGTGTTATACTTAAAACACTCATGCACCAGTTGTTTTTAAATATAAACCTGCATGCATTAGACATGTAATAATTAAACTAATTATTACATGCACTTATACTTTTTAGAGTTTGCCTTTCTATATTTTTGATCTCTTTTATAAGGTTGATCTATTGTATATTTTATTGATTCTTTAATTGAGGATATTTTCTTCTTCATATTTTTGAGTCAAACCCTTGCCCTCTTCTTGTCTCTACTTCCTTGTAACATGTTTTTGTATGCAGGTGATCTTTGGGTTTTGTGGATTTGTATTGCTCAAATCCTACAATAATATACTAAATGGGGCTTAAAAATGAATTATAAGATAATGTGTACCTCACCCATACTTGAGCACTAGCTATGCACGCAAGGATGGAGGATGAGATGATGCTTTCCATCCAATGTGGTGTGTGTTCTAACATAGTTAGTAGCATTGTCTGTTTGAGGGGTTTACTGATACCGCATATGGTCACTTGAGTGTCAGGGTCCAGAGAGGCTACCAGAACAAAATTCAAGGGTTTGACATATGTGATGACACTTTCCTATATTCATCTTAGGTTTCCTACATGTTTGGTCCCCTCTGGATTAGTGTGTATCACCTTTGTAGTTTGAGTAGTACTTATTGAGATAGAGAGCTTTTAGGATCCCTTGCATAGGTTTTATATTGTGGTTGATTTTGTGAATGATATATGAGTGGGGTATGATGTTATCTCCTCAGCATGGTGGGAGTGGACCTTTGGGTTCCACATGGTTAGATGTTATTGATTCTAGTACCATTTGATATTCTGAAATTCTTGTACTAGTTCTAGATGATCCTTGTAGTAGTTGTCTTCTTCTTTCATCTTTGGAGTTTTTCTCATATCTTTGATATATTGTACATGTACTTGGTTTATTATTACATACCCTACAATTTGTGAAGTGGATGTTGGTGCACTATGTACTTCATATTGTATTAGTTGTATCTATATGTTCACATTTATATGATGATGTACTTGTTATTCATTAATTTGTATATGTGATATTTTTTACTTGTAAGTTATTCTTAATAATTAATTAATGTACATAATTCTATGTCATGGAACCCTTGGGATTTGTAATTGGCAATTTAGTTACATTTATGAGTATGTATTGGCTTATGTTATATTGCTTCATATTGTTGTTCATTATTATTTTGTAAACTCTTAAAAGAAAAAATTATGTAAACTTAGTATCATATTTTAGGTTAATTTCTCTTGAGTTCCTTGGTAGGGTGTTACATTTGGTATCAGAGCTCGAGTTTCTACATGAGGAGCTCTGGGAATCTTGTACTCCCATTATATGTTTAGTAGTTGAAACTTAAAATAAAACCTAGACATATAACTTTTGTATTTTAGACTATTGTTGTATGACTATACATCATTTCTTTATTTTATGTCTTGTTTTGAGATATCATTCTTTTCGTTTAGATGTTGTAGGTAAGATGTCTACTACAACTAGATCTGTTGCTAGAGACTAAATTTTAGATTGTAGTAGAGGACTTGGAAGGAGTAGTTTTAACCTATTTGAAAATGTACACTAAAAGAAAAAAATAAATAAAATGGTATATAACTCCATCCTAGACTTAGAAATGCTACATGTTTTATTATTAATTACATTATGTTTATATAATTCTAGATCAAAAAATTCCCTTAGATACTACTTTAATTTTAATAAGGATATTTACAATTGGATGGAATCATTTCTTTATTAAATTAATGGCACTTCCTCTAAATATTCTCTTTCATTCTTACTCATCTAACAAGGGTTTGCTACCTGCCTAATGAATAGTTTATGTGATTAAATATCTCCACTTGAGTAATGAAGGAGAAATTGGGAAGCAGAACACCTCACATAGTTATTTTCCTGTTATGGGGGACAAGCCATCTCTTACCCTTCATCAAACTCACCAAGCATACTTCAATCGACCATGGTTTAACTATTACATTAATCACTCCTACCGTAACAACCAATTTCCAGAGCTTGGCATCCTCGCTTCCGCACATGCACTTCGTAGAGGTTTCTATGCCACAGTTAGATTATCTTCCAAAGCTCGATATCTTAACTAAGTTTGTAGCAATGGAAGAGTACAAAGGTCTTGTGAATACTGATAATGAATTAAAATAGGTTTTTTCTATTAATTAATTGTTGTAATTTTCATTACATTATTTTAAACAATACTATTTTTTTTTATAGTGTTGCATAATTTTAATAATAACTATTTACTATTGATTAGACTCTTTGTCCCATTTCTTTTGACTATGCAAAAGTGATAAGGGAAACTATTGGATTTTTAATAATACTGTATCATCGGAAAATGGAAGCACTTCCATTTAGGATTGGTTTAGCCCTTTGAGTAAGTGGTTTGGGGTCATGTCAAATGCCTTGATGGGGTCTCTGGCTTAGATCTGGATTTTACCCATGTTTTGCCCCTTTTCCCACTCCTTTCCAGCCTAATTAAGGCATCCTGACTTGAAACTTTGAGATTCTTGACCTCAAGGTCAAGGCCAACCTTCTGGGTCAAGGTTTACCTCGACCCTAACCAAGGGTCCAGATTTCAAATTCCAGAAGTTTTCAGATATCGGGTTCAGAAAGTTTTATTTCCTACTTTTGGGTCAGCTGTTTCAGGCTGCGAAATGGTAAAATCTTAAATGATATTTAATTTAGGTCCACTTCCAAGGGTGTATGATTAATGGGAATTTATTTCTCCTATGTCGACCTCTCTAGAAGTTTGTCCCCTAAACTTGTATAAAAGGAAGATTTCTCCTCTCATTTTCACATCCATTAATTAATAATCAAGACACCAAGCAACTACATGATCAGGCATCCATAAATCAACAATCAAGACACCAAGAAACTACATGATCAAGAATCCATTATTCATTCTTCATCCAAGCAAGATCAAGCAAGCATCATCAAGCAATCCATAAAGTAAGCAATCATCCATATTCAAGCATTCAAGTTCTCGATTGAAGATCAAGGATTCAAGCATTCAAGCCTTTGAAGGGATTTGGTTCAAGCATTCAAGATTCATCATTCAAACCCTAGATCTATCCATCATGATGGTGTGATCGTCCTTCAAGATCCTTTTTTCATCTTCAAGATCCATTCATTCCTCTTTCAAGGTGGATTTCAAGCATACAATCATGGGGGTTTTGATTTACATTTATGGTTTTTAGTGTTGAGTCCAAGCTTTCATATTAACATACTTCTTTACATTTTAAAGACAATTTCATATCTATTGAATATCATAGCTTCGTTGTTAGATCTACTTCTACTACTTGCTAGCATTCTCCATTTCAATTCTCTTTCAAGGTTAATTCCAAAACCGAGGTTTGACTAAGGCAAACCCCTCATCCAAACAAAAAAACCATTTTTCTTGCAGGTGCAGGTGCGAAACAACAAATTACAGATCAGATATGAGTACCCTTTTCAGAAAACTTCTGGGATCCACGAATAGAATTTCTGTCAGAGCTATGCAGGTCAAGGTCAACATAAAAGGGGTTAAGGTTGACCTTTATCTGGGTCAAGGTCATCCTTTCTTAGAAAAGGAAATGATTTTTGAGTTTTCTTTGTCTCTATGTTTCTATTCCAAATCTGGTTGCAGAACTTCCAGAAGCTCAACACAGTCACCAAAAAATAGGTATTTCCAGATCTGCTATATTTCAAGATAAGTGTTTCATTGCTTTACTTTATTAGATCCCCTTTTCCCTCTTTATCCATAGCTAGTTGATTCCTCTTTGCATTGATTGTTCCCTTTCAATTAATCAATTGGGATCTCCTTGTCTTGGATTAGGAGGCAATAAATCCATAGCATTTTTCACACACCCACACATTTCACACATAGATATAAAAATATATATCTATATATATTTTTTATATCTTAAAATACTAATTGAAAAATACATAAAAATATAAATGTCAAAGAAAAAAGTTAAAAAAGTGACCTTAAGTAGTCTATTTATTAGATTTTATTTTTGTACTAATCTTTTCCGTGCGAAGCATATTTTTTCTAAACATTTGTTATTTCTCTCAAGTCATATTTACCAAATAAGGATAAATGGACTTCCCACCCATAAATAAGAATGTGTGGAATCTTTGAATGAATTATGCCAACTTTGGCACATTGTGAACAATGTATGGTGACAACAACTAAACCAACCAAGCTTAATTTTAACAATGCCCAACATTATAAACTAATAGGTCAATCCAAAAGGAGATTATCAATATCTTCATATGTAGAAGGTGGAACACAAAGAAGACACAAACAATCCAATCTCATATAAGTCAAAATTGGACCATGAAGTGCAAACTAGGAAAAATCCCCCAATTTAGGCAAACAAGGGAATGGCCAACACAACCTTGTTGGCCAGTGTTAATTTATGAAGCTTAGATAACTCTTCTTCACCAAATAATTACCAAACTTAGAATTCAACCAAACAATATCATATTTTCTTAAGAGAAAATAATTTTTCCTCTTTTATGCTCTCTAGCTATTGCTTCATCTTGATGATGGATCATGTAGTATGATAAAAAATGTTGATGATGAAAAACTACATAGTTTAATCCAAAAATGCTTGAATCTATCATGATGGACTATGAAAAATACATGACTATAATTTTCTTTCCCCTTGATTAATTTTGGAACATAAATTTTTTTCATATCAGTTAGGAAAGGAAATGAATCTATTGATTTATAAACAACTTGAATAGGAGAAACTGATTGGTTAGTAACCCTTTATTATATATCCCCGTGGAACCAAACGATTCCCCAAATATGTTAAAGTATATAAGGGCACATTTGTTTGTTGGAATTAGAGTGGAATTGGGATTGTCAAATCCCAAAATTGACATTTTTGATGTTTGTGTTCAAAACATGAAACCGGAATAGGGATTTGTTAATTCCCATTTACCCCCAAAACTAACATTTGAATCTTCCATCTAAATAGGTGGAATTAGAAAATCAAATCCAATTCCACTTAAATGGGAATTGAGGGTAAAGAAAAATTTATAATAATTTGAAATCCATATGCAAATAAAAAATTTCCATCTTCTCATATGAATTCCAGATGAACCAAATGGTTCCATCCATATTCCAAAAACTATTTTTTGGATTTAAAACTTCTAGAATTGTCAAATACTAGAATTCAAGACAATGCCAACGTTATTTTATTCCAGCAACCAAATAAAACCTAATAGTTTATAACCATTCCAGGAATCCTCTCAGGCATAACATTCTCTCCATTATTGATTACCCAAGTCAAGTGGGGAAGGACAATCCAAGAAGAACCAATTAAATTTCAGATTTTGGAACCTTTCAGACGCATTTTTAAACTGAATATTATTTCAATGTCTATTGATCTAGATCATTTATTATTTGGAGTGGAATACATTCTCCAAACCAATTTTGCACAAAGGGTTTTATTATGTGCTTCCAAACTTCTAATGCTATCACCAACTTCATGTTTGGAAGAAGAGAATTTCTCCCAGGTAAGCAATGGAGGCTTTTTTTTTACTAAACGAGTTATCTTTGGTAGTCTTTGAAGAATTTAGACATCATGTGAATACGAGTTCAAGGGTTATTTTCCTAGTTAATGCTAACCATTTCACTTTATACATACACATATTTGAAACTTTTTTTGAAAAAAAAATCATATTTATAATGTCAAATAACAAGATTATTTAAAAAATATAATATGTTTCAAATATAATTTAATTATTAAAGAATTTTACAAATACATGCTAATTTTACAAAAATATATTTAAAATAATTTAATATTTTAAAAATCTAAAACTCTTTAAAAAATGAATTTAATAGTTAATTATATATAATGAATTAAGAGTATATTAAATTGTAATTTAATCATTAAAAAACTAATAGTTCTGCTAGTCTATAATTTAACTGTAAAAAATTAGAAGTTTAACTATAATGAACTCTTCTAATGAAATGAATTAGTTAGTACGTAGGTAAAAATTAGGTTCTTTAGTTTTTAATTTAAAAGAGAGAACATATTTTGTTTTATGAATTAATTATTTGAAACTGCGAGGATAACTTTGGAATTTCACCAATGGGTTTGAAACAACCAGATAGTGGGGAAATGGTCATCTATGATAGGGAAACAATTTTTGTCTATTGAAATAGAAAACAACTCTCCATGTTGTGTTTCTAGCCACATAGCTATGAACCGAGTAAGCCCCCAAAACATGTCTATTTTGAGCTTGTGAAGGCACATTAATGAAAATAAAAATAGAACTAACATTATGTACAACATGTCCTTAAAGGTCACAAAATTTGGAGATTATTGATTTCATGATCTTAGATTTAACAAAATTTATCATTGTTTCATGTTCTTGTGGAATTATTTTCTCAATTTATGGAAAATGAAGTTAATTACTTGCGATATGCATCAGATGAAATATACTTAATAACTCTACTCAAAGGTTGTTAGAGATGTACTACAGAGGTGGTTTTGGTTGCAAAAGAAGAAACCCCTTTGGTACATTTAATATATGTTTGTAAATTTAAAATTTATGTTTTTGTTGTTGGCAATTTGGCTGAGTTAGATACTTAGATGTTGTCAGCAACATATGATCTACATGAAGATCACATATGATAGAGAGCAAGTATGACATAGCGCAAAACAAAATTGTCTAAGTGTGAGATAATGTTTTTTCCAGTGTACCCGAAGACAATTTTGATTAGCGATGACGATTGGAGTAAGTTTAGTGCTTGCACACTTGAACATAGATACTATGATGACTATAGAAGACTCACCTAAGAGTGCAAGTCAATATGACATGTACGGAAGAAGTTATGATAGTTTTACTAGAGACAGTGTCAAGCCGACAGGACAGAATATGAAGATAAAATTGGTAAAGAGTTAAGGGATTATTTTGTTTATCAAAATAATGTCTTAACAATATAAAGGGATGACATCCTAGATGTTAAACCTTGGGGTAAATATTTATTTTGTATAATGCTTTTGTCAAGCCGACTATAAGAGTTATTAGTCTTAATAACTTGTATAAAGATGTAATGATGTAATGTAATGAAAAAAAGGATGAAAAGGTGAAAAGCAAGTGAAAAGATATTAGTGCGAAGTTGTGAAAGAAAAGAAAGAAGCATAAGGTTAAGTGCCTTGCCACATTTTGTAATCAGTAATCATTGTACATTACTTGTTTGGGCAGTGGGCTCATCTAGTAATCATATTTTGCACTACCAACTCTTAGTAGGGTTGAGGCTTCTAACAAGCCCTAAAGTCCCTTAATCAGGACTGAGACACTATATGCATGTAATAGGCTCCTAATAGGGTCAACATCCTTAACAAGATACTTTTGATTAGTGAATCTTTGTGGGTACCATCCCCACTGAGGTTTTCCCTTGGCCAGGGTTTCTTCGAGAACAAACAATGTGTTATGAGTTCATTTGCTTTACTATTATGCATGTTCTTTAGTTTACTATGCTATGCATGTATCAAGATAATCTGTTATATCCATAATTGGGAAAAAGTAAAAGTTTATAGAATACTGATTCACCCCCCCTCTCAATATTCCCTATTTCTAACATTTGTCACTAGTTTATTATAGGATTTGTTATCGATCCATGATCGTGTAATGACTATATAGTAATAATCCTATTATATACATCAAAATTATATTGATATCATTACATTAAATTAAAATTATTTTAGGTTCATTTGGTGTAGTTTGATACTATTTACTAGTTATGTTGCAATTTTGCTAAGCTATAGGGAATTTGTGAAGTTTAATTGATGCAAGCTTCATGTCAAACTAGTTTTCTAAACATTGGTGAAATTGATGAAACTTGTGGATGGTTTGGTTTACATTAAAAATAAATTACATATATGTTGAATATCATAATTTTCACCCAATCTTGAGTTATGGTTTATTAATTTATTTAAATTAACATGATATTTCATTAGAGATATTAAAGTGGTATCAAATCATGATCTTTCTAGAAGCTATAGGGTAAATTGAAATTGTTGGTGATGGGAGCATATCCTTTTTGAGGTTTCCTTGAAATGGAAGAGGTTCAAGAGAAATAGGATGAGATTTAGGAACAATGGATAAAGGTAATTATTTTTAAAAATGACAATTAAGCTTATATAGAAAAATAATTTAGATAAACTAGGAACGTATATCTAACTATTTGAAAAAATAATAAATGAATAAGAATGTAACATTAATATATGTGTGTTTTTATTAGTTTATATACATACATACATACATAATGATCAATGTAATAAGGTAGAAAAACAATTTTCACAAACATTTTTTTTCTTGTTGTAAGTGTTGCCGGTCAAAAGGTCTTCATTGTAATTTTTTTTAAGTGACATGCTTCTTGTCAAGTGCATATCAAATTTTGAAGTTTGAACTTCGTAGTTCAAAGTTCAAAATTCACTTTGAGGTCTCCCAATGTTGTTATGCGTGAGTTTTCTTTCGGACAGAAAAAAAGGTCTCTTTAAGTAATGTGTGTTGTACCTTCACTATTTTGAATCTTGAACCTTGACCGTCTTTTAGTAGTTCAAAGTTTAATTTTAAACTTGCACCTGCCCTTTTGCATCCCTGTGTTTTCCTTTGCTTCGACGTCTTTGGGTTTTGTCTTCTTAAATTTTGAACTCCTTGTTTTTCATTTCGTAATTCATTAATCTTCGCGTGTCCTGGATTAGTCTTTTCACAGTCATGTATTTGTCAAGTAGTGAGAGCATTGTGAATCTTAAACTTTGAACTTCATTCCTAGTGGTCAAGGTTCATAATTTGAAATGCAATAATTAACGAATATTTGAGACTCATGCCAAATCTCGCTTTCTTTTCAAGATGAGTTTGAAATGACATCAAAGTGAAGTTTGGCTCAGTACTTGATAGGTTATGAGGGGATGAAAAAAAATGATTGGACGTGCTTAGTAAATGACAACATGAATAATTAATTAGTGGCAGGCTATCATAATTACTAGAAAGGAAACTTAAGCGTATGTGTTAAATTCCCTCTTTTCTTGCCATTTCTTTTTGTAAGCAACTGTTGGCATTAAAACCAGAAGTGAAGCGTAGTGAAGGTAATCACACAAGGACAAGGGTAGAGCACTGGTGAGTTTCAAGAAATCTCCTTCACTTTCCATTTTATGGTTCCTGATTTATCTATTTTAAGAAAAGAAATCTAGTCTTTCCCCATTGCCTTTTCTTAAGATCTTTTGTTAAGCCTTGCAATGTCCAATCTTAGCATGTCGGCCTCAAAGGTCAAATTTGTTAAAGAAAATAAGTTTTCTCCTATGATTAGTTGTCTCCCTGAAATGTGAGATAGAGTCCTTATGGATGAAGATATAGAAGAGATTGTTCAAAAGCTGAGAAATGCAGAGAATGGAACCCTTGTTGCCAAAATTGTTGAGAGTGGATTATTGGAAACCTCTGGCTTTCCTGAAGTGACTCTGTGCCTAGAATTGGTTATAGAATGTAGAAACATATATGATAGGGTTGATAGGTGCATTTGTGTTCCTTTTGGAGGGATACTGATTTCTATTAACAGAAAAACAATCATGGCGGCGCCGAGGATTGCTCCAACAAAAATCTATGGCGATTGGAGTTTTGAGAAATCCCAACAAGAATTTACCCAAAATAGGAAGGACTGTAGAAATAACATTACCAGGGGTTGGTTGTTAAAGCCTAAAAAGGGAGGTTCTATATTATCCAAACCATTGAAAAAGGATCAGTTGATCAAAGAGGTCTGTGACATTGTTGTTATGCTAAGTAGAATAAAAGGTAAACCTAATGACCTTGTTTGGTAGGATTGGATGTACATTTTCATCTAGGCTATTTTAGGTGAAGGACCATAGGTTGATTGGGAAGAAATAATAGCAGAAAGGCTTCATGAAGAATTATCTCAGTTCGCAAAAGCCTCAAGTTTCTATTTGTCTTCATATTTGTTTTATTCCCTTTTTATTTAAAGAATTTGGGATGACTTGCCACATGAGCCGTAGAGAGAAAATATGAAAAATTATGAATAGCACCCTTTTCTTGAGAAAAAGAAGAATTTAGATAATTTTCGAAGAATTTAGGATACATTCTTGGCTAAGCTCATTTTTGAGCTAAAGGGAAAAATCAACTACAGAATGGCCGAAGAAGCTATGGAGCTAATCAAAATTTATGGGAGCTTTTATTTTCAATTTACAACTTTCACCTATCTAAGAGTGGGAGGCTACATCGGTGAACCTTTGAAACTTCTAAGATATTGTCTAGACAAGTTGATCTTACTGGAAGTCTATAGATAATTGCTCTAGGTGGAGGTAACATTTAAAATCAAGAGAGGTGTGGGCTCTATTTTTCCAATTGACTTAGGTCATTACCTTTTTAGGGTAATTCATTCTACACCATCCATGGATGTAGAGGAAAAAATAATGAATCTTCCCTCCTTCCAGAAAAGGAGTTACTTTGACAGTAAGCAATTAGTAGCAAATCATTTCAAGATGGATGCTAGTATCCTACACCAACCAGAGCTGGAAGATTCTTGGGCTGACTGTGTGGACAAGATTGAAGTTGAAAGAAGACTTCATTCTAGGTTTTCCTTGAGATAGGTTGTGTTGCTTCGTCTGCCTTTCAAAATCAAAGGGATCAAAGTTGAAGATGATAAAAATGTACTAGAATCTAGATATGTAGAACTAAATGATGATGCAATGGCAAGGAAAATAGATTGGAAGGGAAAAGAAGAAGAAGATGTGAATTCTTTGTCTCAATATGTGTTCAAAAGAACTGATAAATGGTTAAAAGAAGTGAAAAGAAAGAAGAAACAAGAGGTCGTTGTCCTAATAACCAGAAAAAGTTCTAGGATTTCTAAACTCATAGCTTCCCCTATGCATACTAATAAAGTTGAAAAATTACTTCATGCAGGTGAATTTATATCTGGAGTTGAAACACATCCAAAGGAGGAGAAGCCAATCATTGAACACTCTATGAGAATCATAAGAACTAGGAGTAGAAGGAAGGAAAAGCTGAATAAGACTCCTTGAATTGTACTAGTTCCAGATACAGAAGAAGGTGACTCACAACCTTAAGGAGAACCCAGGATGGACAATAGTCTAGTTAACTCATCAGGGGCTAAGCTACTAGGAGTAGGCCAGGAAGACCTGATGATATTAAATAGTTCTGTGACAAAAAATCCTGTAGAAGATTCTACACCAAAAATGCTGAACTAGATGGACTTATTGGCAAGTAAGAAAAGAAGTATTGTACCTGTTTCTACTCCTATTGGAGATTAGTCAACAAATATATGGGAAAGACACCTAGAGAAAAGAAGCCAAAGGTAGAGGCAATGTTGGATGTGGACTCCAAAATTAGTCATTGGATTATAAAGATCTTCAAGCCAAAGTCTGACAAAACCAGCGATGAGGTAATGGAGCAAGACTTCAATGTGGAAAGAGTGGATTTAGGTATGGCTACTAGGGATGCTAATTTGAAAATCCTAAACTTGGCTAATAAGAAGATCAACCATTGAGTATTGAAGGATGATGAAGATAAAATGAAGCTAAAGCAAGCTCTCTGTGAAATGGAAAAGTATATCCAATAATTTCAGGGCCCTATTCCTTAACCCCTGTCAATGGTTCCCATTGATTTGGATATTAAGTCCTTGGAAAACCAAAAGTTCTTAGATCAGGTTCAGAAAGATAGGTCAATGTCAAAGAACTTCTTCTGCTGGATGGATAAAGTTACCAAGGAAATCATTGGGTTTACTAATGACTTTAAGGATTTGATTAAGAAAGAAGATGAGATGATTAAAATAGTTGAGGTAGATGTGGAAGCATGAAGGATGGAGAAGGATCAACTTGAAATAGAGGTACTAAACATGGAAGATGCATACGCCTATGGAATTAAAAATTTCCTTGTAGAAAAGGCAGCACTTGGGGTAGAGGAAAATTCCCTCTTTGTAGCTAAGGTGAATCTAGAGTGGGAGAGTTCGCTCTATGGACAAGTAGTTGAAGATTCCTCCCAAATCATGGAAACTCTAAATAACGTTGAGGAATTTATGAATACTCATAAAAAATGCTTGGGAAAATTGATCAAACCAAAGGGACAAGTTGGAGTTGATATAACCAAAATACTCACCTGTTTCAAGGAAAAGGTTAAAAGTATGAAATCTACCAAAAGTATAAAGATTGATGAGTTTCTAGTTTTCACTCGAGTGGATTCCCTAGCAGTCTATAGGTGTGAGTAGATAAAAGAACAGAGAGTGAAACTCAAACAAGCACAGAATTTTAGAAACATATGGGTGCAAAGATTTGAGGCCATTACCACACCAAACTGGGAGTTACTTGTGAGCTTCCCGATGGCTTTTGAGGAGTGGAGCACAACATGAGAGGCCACCTAGGCTGCTAAAGATGATGGAACCAGGAATGACCAATCAGTCAATTAGTTCCTCCTAGAAGATAGTTTCTTTTTATGTAATCTTTTCTTGATTTTCGTGCTACTTTTCAAAATAATTAGTTTTAAAACTGAATCATCCCTGTGTGGCTATATGAATGTGATGGGATGATCAAATGGGTGTCGGTTCTCTGGTAGAAAAACTTGGTATTATCTTTTTGTTTGGAGATATATTTGATATCGTTATGTTTTTGAACTCTAGGTATGCATATATATGATTAGTTGGTTTTATAACAAATTCTAGCAATTTTCATTGATCAGTTAGTCAAGTGAATGTATGATTTTGATTTTAGTTGGAATTAAATGATTATGCTACTTTAATCTATGTGTATATCTTGATGTTTATTCAGTCATCTGATTAAATATTTAGTGTCGTTTGAATCGTTCATTCTTTAAAAGTTACTCTTTCATATTCTAAGTCAGCTAGCTTAGAGTATCTGTTGCATGTTTTGAAATTGAAGCATTTCATTGTTGATTCATGATGAAATGTTAGTAAAGCCTTTCTATGATTTCTCATTAAAAGCATCTCTTAAGTTTGATTCTTTTACAATAAAGGGTTCTTTAAAGTAGATCTTTGTAGAAGGTAGATGCTCCTTTAAATAAGAGAGTTGGTTGTGAGAGGCTGACTCAGTTGTTAGTGTAGTTTTTCTTTCTATTTTTGGGTTGTAAGAGTCACTTATCAATTTATCATTATAGAAGGAAAATCTGTTCACTAGCAGATTTTTGGCAACTCCATTGGTGAGTCTTACAAGTATAACAAAGCTTGAGAGTTTTATTTAATGATTAATCATGGTGCTACCCGCTGATGTGATACCTGGTCAACAAGAAATTCCACCAGTTTTACAACGTGACCTTCATTTCTTAGATACCCATGAAGACATCATTGTAGATCTCAATGCAGTAGCCTAGAATCTAAGAATAAGAAATCATCAATATCAACAAGTTAGGGTAGTAATCAAAGAAGAAGAAGAGATTGGTGAGTTTTTAAGAGGCTTACCTATAGCTCAAGAAGCTGCTGTGGTTGACAGGGTGGTCCAAAGACCTTAAGACTGACATCTAAATTTTATACGTTAGGTGATTACAATTAGTAAGTTGGCTAAGAAAAGATACACAAGGGGAGATAGATATAAAGGTTTGATTGATGAAGATTTTGAGGCTTTAAAAAGACTGAACTTTATCCCTGATATCCCTATGAGAAGAAGAGTTCAAACTATGAGTAGACCATCTTCGCCTACCAAGTTAACAACATCCACCACTTCTTTTCAAGCCTTTACCTTATCTTGTACATTGGTACCATCTCATTTTAACACCCTACCCCTAAATATCATTCTACCCAACATGGCTCAAAACCAACCTTGGGGAGCTCAAGTTGGGCCCCTTGATCTGACCAATTTAACTTACAAGCCTTGCCTAAAGGAGCTAGAGAATTCCTTCCTAAATTCAGTGAAGATGGCAGGGTATCTCGGAATGATCATCTAAATTATTTTAATAATACTTGCGGGGTTATAGATGTGGGGATTAAGGATGTTGCCATCCTTTTATTTGTTCAGACATTGACAGAGGCTGTTGCAGATTGGTTTCACCATCTTTCTAATGGCTCTATCAAAACTTGGAATGCTATGAAAACAACCTTTGAAGCTTGCTTCAAAGCAACAAATGATGAGCACTCTTTGTTGCTACAACTCTCTTAGTTAAAAAAGGAGATGCATGAGCCAATGAGGGAATTTGTTGCTAAGTTCAACAAAATTTTGCATAAAATACCCAATGCACGTCATCCAGGTGATGAGAATAGGAAAGGTTTCTTTGTGAATGTGATGCCTCCTGATATCAACTTTCACTTGTGACGTGGAAGGGTGGCATATTTAGCAGCTACCCAAGCTCTAGTAGTAGAGATTGAGGAAGATATGATAATTGTTGGAAAATGGAAAAGAGAAGTGCAAATTCCCAATAGTCAGGCATCTACATCTGGTTCCACTAACCCTATTGTACAAAGACTGGTTAATGATATGATCCAAATGAAAAGACAACTACCCAAACCTGCAACTCCATATCAAGATATCCCTCGTAGAAATCCAAACCAAGGTGAAGGCACCTTTGGTAAGCAATCTAATATTCTCCTTGGAAAACAAAAACTCTTAATTGAAGGCCCATCAGCAAACATAGCAAATATGTATATTTTTCACTTGACTGATGATCATGATGGTTCCTCTTGTCCTGAGATGGTGAGATACCATCAAATGGAAACTAATAAAGAAAATATAGTAGAAATGCCTAATGATGAAGGAACTTTAGGAGGACCTGGTGACTTCATGAGTTACTACTTGGAATACCAATTAGATTATGATAGAGGTCATAGCGTTCTTCTTACTCTTGGAGATCCTTCTTGTTCTAAGCTTACCAAAAATCAACATGTTCTGATTACTGGAAAAATCAACATGTTGTCAAAGCTTCCACTCAACCTTCCCCTTTGGTTACTAACAGAAAATAAAAGAAATTGATGAATCAACCTGGTGCTAGTCATAAGCTTCAAAAACCCTCAACACCAGATGTAAAGTTATTAAAAAGGTCAGAGCTTGAATCTTTTTTTGATATAGTTGATTTTTTAAAATCTTCAAAAATTCAAATTTCTCCAGCTAATTACTTAAAGCTTAATCCTAAATAATTGGATAAGTTGATTGATTATGTAAAAGGATCTTCATCAGTCCATGAACCCCAACAAATAAATAATGTGTCTTCCTTTGAAATCCCTATTGAATCAAAACATAGTCAGTCCGTAGATGAAGAACCTATTGCTCATGTAGAAATCCTTCGAGTAGCTTCTTCCTCTACCAAATTGGAACCTTTCTATGTTTTATTGTTTATACATGGGTACAAGATGAACAATTGTATTATAGATTCACATGCATCAGATAACATAATGCTTGCCTATGTAGCCAAGGATTTAGATATCCCTTTGACAAAGACCTTTGGAAATTGCTATGCAATGGATGCTAAACATGTCCCATTGGTAGGTTAGATCAAAGATGCTCAAGTTTCTCTTGCAGCTTATCTCGATAAGAGAATGAAATTAACAATCCTTGTTGCTGATATTCCAACCAGTTATGGGATGCTCCTAAGTAGAACTTTTTGCAAAGATTTAGGTGGTGAAATTTAGTTGGATTGGTCCCAAGCTACCATTCCCATAGGTAATCAGAAGGTAGTCCTCCAGCCAAAAACTAAGTCTAAGTATACCATGTTCCCTTCTAAGGACCCCAAATTGTGTATCCTTTATCAAGAATCAGATTTTGGTAATTACTTGATTATGCCTAAAAATGATATACCTGATCCAATAATATTGAAGGGTGAAGATCTGTGGACTCTTGAGTTTGACAGTACTTTTTCTTCAACTAGTTCAAGTGATGGGATAGTGTTGATATCTCCCTCTAGAGAAATATATCCTTTTGATTTTAAGCTTGAGTTTGAAAACACTAATAACACAGTTGAATATGAAGCCTTGCTTCTTGGAATGGAAGAGGCCAAGAAGAAGGGAATCAAGATGTTGAAAGAAAAAGGTGATGCTAAATTAATTGTAAAAAAAGTTAGGGCCCTATTTTCCATTAAGAACGAAAGGTTGAAGCACTACCAAAATAGAGTTTGGGATGAGATGGAGTGTTTTGATGCATTTTCAATTAAAGCTATGCCCAGAAAGTTTAATTCCAGAGCTAATGCCTTGGCTGGTTCAACAACATTGTTAATTCCACACCCTGCTTTTGGGACATATAAGTATCCCATAGAACTGATTCATAGACCTAGTGTGCTAGACAATGCCAGTTCATGGCAAGTGTTAAAAAATGATGCCCATATTATTCAATTCTTGGAAGGGGTGTAAATTTTCTCTTTTGTGTATTTTGAAGGTTCAGATGCAGAATGCCATGAGTTCTATTTTGATCTTGGAGATGAGGTTGGTTCAAAGACTGTCAAGTTAAAAGGAAACCACATTCCAAAAGGGTTGATGAATTTGGAAAGACTCTTCAATAGAAGATATTGTTCTACCAATAAAACCCTCATGCCTAATAAGAACTCTTCTAATGAGTATGAGAAGATCAACATTGGCAATGATGATGATCCAAAGCTTGTTAATTTAGGCACTTGCTGTAGTATGGAAGAGAAAGTGAGGTTAGAAAATCTATTGAAAGAATTTAAAGATGGTTTTGCCTAGTGATATGAAGATCTAAAAGATTTCAGGCAAGGAAAATTTAAGCACCACATCCCAATAAAGCTCGAAGCTAGTCCTTTCGGGAAAAAACTAAGGAATTATAATCCAAAAGTTGTAGATGTAATATTCCAAGAGGTGGATAAGATGTGAAAAGCAAGGATAATTTATCCCATTATCCACTCAACTTGGGTAGCTAATATTGTTCTAGTATGCAAGAAGAGTGGATAGATAAGGATATGTGTGGATTTAAGGAATCAAAATCAGGCGAGTCTCAAAGACAATTTCGCCATGCCTAACATGGATCACATTCTTCAAACAGTGGCCACTTTTGAAATGATGTCTCTACTTGTAGATGGGTTCTTAGGTTATAATCAAATTAGTGTTTCCCTTGAATATCAACAAAAAATATCTTTCACCACTCCTTGGGGTACCTTTGAATACAATAGAATGCCCTTTGGGTTAATAAATGTAGGAGCTACCTTTCAGCGTACTATGAACTCCTCTTTTAAACACCTAATCAACAAAGTAATAGTGATATTTTTAGATGATATGATGGTGTTCTCAAAAAGGAGAAAGAAGTACTTGCATGATTTGAGGAGTCATGCAGAAATGTAGAGATCATGACATATCACTTAATCCAAAGAAGTCTATTTTCTGTGTCACAGAGGGCAAGCTTCTTGGGTATATGCTGTCAAAAGATGGAATAATAATTGATCGAGAAAGGATTCGGGAAATCCAACAATTATGTTTACCATCGAGCCATAAAGGAATCTGTTCCTTCTTTAGGAAGATCAATTTTCTAAGGAGGTTTGTGCCTGATTTCTCAGAAATGACCAGGCCTATGGTAGGACTGTTAAGTGAGAAAAATAATTTCAAATAGAATGAGGAAGCGGTAAAGTCTTTTGAAGAAGTTAAAAAAGCTATTGGCCAAGTGTCAGTGTTGGTTCACCCTGACTTGAAAAATGATTTTATAATCTACTGTTATGCTAGTGAGCACACCATGTCAGGGGTCTTATTACAAAAAAATGATAAAAATGAAGAAGCCCTGATCTCTTTCATGAGTATTCCATTAAAGAAACATGAGTTAAATTATTCTTTAATAGAGAAGAAGGCCTTTGCGATAGTTAAAGTGGTAAAGAAATTTTGTTTCTACATTATTCATTCACATTCCACCATTTATGTGCCCAATGCAATAGTCAAAAGTATACTTATGTAGTAGGAGGTAGCCATAAACAACCAAGCAACATGAGTATCGAAGGTGCAAGAATTTGATCTAGATATCAAACCCACTAAATTGGTAAAGGGCTAGGGTTTATGCAAGTTGATTGTCGAAAATGAAGAATTGGAAGATGAAAAGAGTCCCTTGATATTGTTGGTTGGATTAAAAGATCCCTAGATCTTTGACATTGCTTATTAACTGACTTATGGAGAATGTTCAAAGCATTTGACAGGTAAAGAGAAAAGGAATTTATGATTTAAGTTGGCCAAATATGTAATAGTCGATGATATACTATATAAGAAGGGATTAGATGGAATGTTCCTTCTATGTGTTGACAAAGATCAGCAGAAATGACTATTATGAACCTTTCATGGTGAGTCCTATGGAGGACATTTTTCATCCACCGTCATGACTTTTAAGATCCCAAGGAATGGTTACTATTGATTGGGAATGTTTTAGGATGTTTACAAGTGGGTGGGCTCATGTGATAAGTGTAAGCTATTTTGTGGGAGACCTCTTTTGGCTGCTCTTCCATTAAGGCCTGTTGTCATTGAAGGACCTTTTCAATAATGGGGTCTAGATTTCATATGTCCTCTAAATCCCCCGTCTAGTGTGAGTCATACACACATCTTAAAAACTACTGACTACTTCACTAAGTGGGTAGAAGCCATTCCTATCAGGAAGATGACCACTGAAATAGTGTGCAACTTCCTCAAAGAAAACATTTTGGTAAGGTTTGGCGTTCTGAAAAAGATAGTTGCTGATAACACACAAAACTTCTCTTCAAGTGAGCTACATATTTTTTGTTATGATAATGGCATACAACTTGCTCATTCCTCTGATTATTTCCCCCAGAGAAACAGATAGGTAGAGTCAACCAACAAAAATCTCATTTCAATAATGAGGACACTTGTTAATGAAAATATGAAAGATTGGCACAAATGACTCTATGAAGCACTATGGGCTGATAGGAAAACACCTAAAAGAGACATTGGTATGACTCCTTTTGAGATAGTTTATGGAAGAGAAGCACAACTATCTCTTCCTCTTGAGTTGGCATCAGCCAAATTGAAAACTTTAATCAAAGATGAAATATTTCAGAATGCTTTAGAAAAAAGAATCTTTTAATTGACTAAGATTGAAGAAGAAAGAGAGAATGTAGTGGACCATATCACAAACCATCAAGCTAGGGTAGAAGTTCCAGACCTAGAAAATTCATGGAAGGAGATAAAGTCTTGCTTTGGGATAAAAGAATAGAACCACGAGGAGCTCATGGAAAATTTGAGTCTTTGTGGAAGGGTCCTTTTGAAATCAGCAAGGAGCTTGGGCTGAAATATTTTAGGTTAAAATGTGAAGATGGAACAGACCTTCCACTATCCTTTAATGGACCAAATCTTAAGATTTTTTAGTTGTAAATATGTCATTCTTGTGTACATAGTCTTTTTGTTATGCTTAGTATCATTGCTTTTATTGTGCTGGTCTACAAAACCAGAGATCTTCAGTTCATTTTTAGTCCCTCATGGTCCTATCCCTAGTTGGAGCCACCTGTTTCCAGTCAAAAGGTCTTCATTGTAAAATTTTTTAAGTGACATGATTCTTGTCAAGTGCATATCAAATTTTGAATTTTGAACTTCGTAATTCAAAGTTCAAAATTCACTTTGCAGTCTCCAATGTTGTTATGCGTGCATTTTCTTTCAAGTGGCAAAAAAAAAGGTCTCTTTGAGTAATGTGTGTTGTGCCTTCGCTATTTTGAATCTTGAACCTTGAACTATCTTTTAGTAGTTCAAAGTTCAATTTTAAACTTGCACTTCCCCTTTCACATCCCCACGTTTTCCTTTACTCCAGTGTCTTTGGATTTTGTCTTCTTGAATTTTGAACTCCTTGTTTTCATTTCGCAATTCATTAATCTTCACGCATCCTGCATTAGTCTTTTCACATCATGTGTTTGTCAAGTAGTGAGAGCATTGTGAATCTTGAACTTTGAACTTCATTCCTAACAGTTCAAGGTTCAAAATTTGAAATGCAATAATTACTGAATATTTGAGACTCGTGCCAAATCCTGATTTCTTTTCAAGATGAGTTTGAAATGACATCGAAGTGAAGTCCGACTTAGTATTTGACAGGTTATGAGGGGATGAAGAAAATATGATTGGATGTGATCAGTAAATAATGACAAGAATCATTAATTAGTAGCAGGCTGTCATAATTACTGGAAAGGCAACTTAAGCGTATGTGTTAAATTCCCTCTTTTCTTTCCATTTATTTTTGTAAGCAAATGTTGGCAGTAAAACTAGAAGTGAAGCACAATGAAGGTAATCACACAAGGATAAGGGTAGGACACCAATGAGTTTCAAGAAATATCCTTCACTTTTTATTTGCTAGTTCCTAATTTACCTATTGTAAGAAAGGAAATCTAGTATTTCCCCATTTCCTTTTCTTGAGATCATTTGTTAAGCCTTACAATGTCTAGTATTGGTGCGTCAGCCTCAAAGGTCAAATTTGTTAAAGAAAATAAGTTTTCCCCTGTGAGTAGTTGTCTCCCTAAAATACAAGATACAATCCTTATGGATGAAGATATATAAGAGATTGTTCATAGGTTGAGAAATGCAAAGAATGGAACCCTTGCTGCCAAAATTACAGAGAGTGGATTATTGGAAGCCGCCAACTTTCCTAAAGTGACTCTGTGCCTAGAATTGGTCATAGAATGTAGAAATAGAGATGATAGGGTTGATAGGTGCATTCATGTTCCTTCTATAGGGATACTAATTTCTATTAACAGATAAATAATTATGGTGGCGCTGAGGATCCCTCCGGTGGAAATCTATGGTGATTGGAGTTTTGAGAAATCCCAACAAGAATTTACCTAGAATAAGAAGGACTATAGCAATAAAATTACCAGGGATTGGTTTTTGAAGCCTAGAAAGGGAGGTTATAGATTACCCAAACCATTGAAAAAGGATCACTTGATCAGAGAGGTTTGTGACATTGTTGTTATGCTAAGTATAAAAAAAGGTAAACCTAATGACCTTGTCTGGGAGGATTGGATGTACATTTTCATCTAGACTATTTTAGGTGAATGACCATATGTTGATTGGGCATAAATAATAATAGAAAGGATTCATGAATAATTATCCTAGTCCGTAGAAGCCTCACATTTCTATTTGTCTTCATATTTGTTTTATTCCCTTGTCATTTGAAGAATTTGGGATGGCTTGCCACATGTACCATGGAGAGAAAATATGAAAATTATGAATACCACCCTTTGATTCAGAAAAGGAAGAATTCAGAGATATTTTGGAGAATTCATGATACATTCTTGGCTAAGCTCATTTTCGAGCTAAGGGGAAAAATCAACTGCAGAATGTTTGAAGAAGCTATGGAGATAATTAAAATTTATGGGAGCTTTTATTTTCAATTTCCAACTTTCAGCTATCTAAGAGTGGGAGGATACAATAGTGAACCTTTGAAACTTCCAAGATATTGTCTAGACAAATTCATCTTATTGGAAGTCTGTAGACAATTGCTCTAGTTGGAGGTAAAATTTAAAATCAAGAGAGGTGTGGGCTCTCTTTTCCCAATTGACTTAGGTCATTACCATTTTAGGGTAATGCATTCTGCATCATCCATAGATGTAGAATTAAAAATAATGAATCTTCCCTCCTTCCAAAAAAGGAGTTACTTTGACAATAAGCAATTCATAGAAAATCATTTCAAGATTGATGCTACTTTCCTGCACCAACCAGAGATGGAAGATTTTTGGGCCGACTGTGTGGATGAGATTAAATTTGAAAGAAGACTTCATTCCAGGTTTTCCTTGAGACAAATTGTGTTGCTTCATTTTCCTTTCAAAATCAAGGGGATCGAAGTTGAAGATGATGAAAATGCACTAGAATCTAGATATGTAGAACTAAATGACAACCCAATGGAAATGAAAATAGAATGGAAGGGAAAAGAAGAAGATGTGAATTCTTTGTCTCAAGATGTGTTCAAAAGAACTAATAAATGGTTAAAAAAGGTGAAAAGAAAGATGAAACAAGAGGTTGTTGTCCCAATAACCAGAAAAAGTTCTAGGATTTCTAAACTCACAACTTCTCCTATGCATACTGATAAAATTAAAAAATTGCTTCCTGTAGGTGAACTTAAATCTAGAGCTAAAACACATCCAAAGGAGGAGAAGTCAATCATTGAACACTCTGTGAGAATCACAAGAACCAGGAGTAGAAGGAAGAAAAATCTGGATAAGACTCCTTGCAATGTACTAGATCCAAATACAGACGAAGGTAACTCACAACCTCAAGGAAAACCCAGGATGGAAAATACTCCAGTTAACTCATCAAGGGCTAAGCTACTAGGAGTAGGCCAAGAAGACTTGATGATATTAAATAGTCCTATGACACAAATCCTAGAGGAGATTCTACACCAAAAACCCCAAACTGGATGGACTTATCACCAAGTAAGAAAAGAAGTATTGTACCTATTTCTACTCCTGTTGGAGATTTAGTCAGCAAATATCTGGGAAAGATACCTAGAGAAAAGAAGCCAAAGGTAGAGGTGGTGTTGGATGTGGACTCCAAAACTGATCATTGGATTGCAGAGATCTTCAAGCCAAACTCTGACAAAACTAGCGATGAGGTAACAAAGCATGAATTCAATGTGGAAAGAGTGGATTTAGGTATGGCTACTAGGGATGTTGATTTGAAAATCCTAAACTTGGCTAATAAGAAGATCAACCACCAAGCATTGAAGGATGCTGAAGGTAAAATGAAGCTAAAGAAAGCTCTTTGTGAAATGGAAAAGTATATCCAATAGCTTCAGGGCCCTATTCCTCAACCCTTGTCAATGGTTCCCATTGATTTGGATGTTAAGTCTCCAAAAAACCAAAATTTCTTAGATCAGGTTCACAAAGATAGGTAAATGTCGAACAACTTCTTCTACTGTATAGATAAAGTTACCAAGAAAATTATTGGATTTACTAATGGCTTTAAGGATCTGATTAAGAAAGAAGATGAGATGATTAAAATAGTTGAGGCAAATGTGGAAGCTTGGAGGAAGGAGAAGGATCGGCTTGAAATGGAGGTACTAAACATGGAAGATGCATACACCTATGGTATTAAAAATTTCCTTGTAGAAAAGGCAACACCTAGGGTAGAGGAAAATTCCCTCTTCATAGCTAAGGAAATCTAGAATGGGAGAGTTCTCTCTATGAAAAAGTAGCTGAAGAGTCCTCCTAGATCATTGAAATGTTGAATAGTGTTAAGGAATTTATGAATACTCATAAAAAATGCCTGGGAAAATTGATCAAGCCTGGGAGACAAGATGGAGTTGATATAACCAAAATAATCACCTATTTCGAGGAAAAGGTTAAATGTATGAAAGATGCCAAAAATATAGAGATTGATGACTTTCTAGTTTTTGCTCGAGTGGATTCCCTAGTAGTCTATGGGTGTGAGAAAATAAAAGCACAAAGAGCGAAAATCCAACAAGTGCAAAATTTCATGCAAATATTTGAGGTCATTACCACACCAAACTAGGAGTTACTTGCGAGCTTCTTGATGGATTTTGAGGAGTGGAGTGCAACACGAGAGGCAACCTAGACTGCTAAAGATGATGGAACTAGGAATGACCAATCGGTCAATTAGTTCCTTACAAAAGATAGTTTCTATTTTTGCAATCTTTTCCTGATTTTCCTACTACTTTTAAGAACAATTAGTTTTAAAAATGAGTTAGCCTTGCGTGGCTATATGAATGTGATGGGATGATCAAATGGGTGTCAGTCCTCTAGTAGAAAAATTTGGTATTATCTTTTTGTTTGGAGATATATTTGACATCATTATGTTGTTGAACTCTAGGTATGCATATATATGATCAATAGGTTTTATAATAGATTCTGGCAATTTTGATTGATCAGTTGGTCAAGTGAATGTATGATTTTGATTTCAGTTGGAATTAAATGATTATGTTGCTTTAACGTGTGCATATTGATGTTTATTTAGTCATCTAATTAAATATTTAGTGTCTTTTGAATCGGTCATTCTTTAAAAGTTACTCTTTCATATTCTAAGTCAGTTGGCTTAGAGTATCTATTGCATGTTTTGAAATTGAAGCATTTCATTGTTGATTCATGATGAAATGTTAGTAAATCCTTTCTACACTTCCTAGTTAAAAGCATCTCTTAAGTTTGAATCCTTTACAATAAAGGGTTCTTTAAAGTAGATCTTTGTAGAAGGTAGCTACTCCTTTAAAGGAGAGAGTTGGTTGTGAGAGGCTGACTTAGTTGTTAGAGTAGTTTTTCTTTCTATTTTTGGGCTGTAAGAGTCACTTATCAATTTATCATTATAGAAGGAAAATCTATTCACTAACAGTAAGTACAACTACAAATGATTTTTTTAATCCTATAAGTATAAAAATAATAATATTGTCACGATATTTACAAATAAATCTCTCTTAATCAAATAAAAGAATGATTTAAATAAAACATATCAATCATTCTCTTTAAAAGAGAGACTCGTAAATGAGATAAATAGGAACAATATATTCCACTTTCAAAGGAAATATCTTCTCTTGATCTGTTGCACAACTCAAAAATACATTTGAGAAACCAAGGGGGTCCTCTAGATCGAGCATTGGCTATCTAGCCATATCATTTGATATGGCTAGATGCATCTCATTGCTATGTTGTGATAACCGTATTGCTGCAGGATTCACATAGTGAAATGTGGAATATGGTAATATGGTAGTTGTAGTGTTGAGCATGAAATGTGGTGAAATTTTAAAGAAAAAGAAATATTAATTTAGTACTTTCTAATTTCAAATTTATTGGCAATTTAACTAGCGCTAGTGCTATTGTTCTAAATTTTTTAATCATGTTTTTAAAAGTTAAATTAATAAAATAACAAGTATATAATATATATATATATATATATATATATATATATATATATATATATATATATATATATATATATATATATATATATATATATATATATATATATATATATATATATATATATATATATATATATATATATATATATATATATATATATATATACTTTGGCAAAAATTTATATTTATATTAATAATAACTAGTTCAAAGGGCTCCCAGAGAAAGAACTAGAAAAGAAAACTCCATTCATTACCCATTTATATACAAAGTGGCTTTAGATTGTCAAAAATATTCCTAGACTACCCAAAGCCCGAAGGTCAAAAAATGACCTGCTTATAAGTACAAAAAAGAGATCCCCCATACAAAATGGCAGAATGAATCTACAATACAATATGTTCCAAATAGTATAATTTGTAGGACTACCCAAAAAACCCCGACCCACATGGAGGCCAAATTACAACTCCGATCCCCCAAAGAAAACCCATTACAGTGAAGCATATAATAAGAGCCAAAATAAATTTTCAAACCCAATATAATAGAAGCAGATATGACAACTGTGATCCAATATTCTTTGTAAACCCGATAGAGAAGCCACATCAAAGAACATTGAGGGCCCCAGCGAAAACAAAAAATGAGATAGAGTATAAAATGCTGGTGGAGGACAAGTAAATACGAGATTAGTTGACATCCCAAGGTCCATATAAGCTAGCTAAAAGCTGCACGAAGAAAGAACCTGCAAAATATATTTTGACAGAGATAACAAAATTTATACAAAAAAAACATCTTATAAATGTCACGGAGCATAACCACCAGAACCAAAATGTGAGGGTGGAGACAAGAATAGAGAGCTCTAGAGATGGTTCGCTTGAGAGATAAGTGGATCCCCCAAAGCCAAAGATGCATGAGGTGACATCAAGGCACAAGCAGATGGAGGGGAAACTGGGACACGAGCAGGGGATGAGCATGATCCAACTGAAAATGGAACTAAAGAAATAAAAGGGACTGGTAATGAACCTGAATTACTGCCAAGTGGAATATCACCCATCATAGGAGAAGCCAAACCCAAATTTGAAGCACAAGCATGTGACAATAAAGCAAGAAAAGCATACATTTTTGCATATGCCTTTCCTCTATGACCCACATCAAAGGGGGTACTATTAAGAAGGTGATCAAGAGGCATAATAGTAGAAGAGGTGATGCAATCTTTAACAACAACAAGAAACATAATGTACTTGTCTGAATTAAAAAGAAGATGACATGGAAATACACCTCCGATATGAGCATCTTCGAACTAGAAATTATACTTCTGAACTGCTAGAAGCAAACCATTTTCTTGAAGGAAATGTGGAAGAATACACCTATTCGCAATGAATACCAACAAAGACCAAGATTGAGATAAATCCAAGATATTAGAGAAGAAGACCGAAACAACTTGAGAAGGAAAAATAATCCTTTTAAAACATGGAGATAAAATTGAGTCCCCAATCATTCTCTGAATACCCTGAGCACATTTTGAATAGTGGATAATAAACATGGAAGCAAGGGCTTCATCAGTGATATTACCTTCAAACAACACCTCCAGACTAGAGCTTGAGAGATGAACATGAAGATTCAATGGTCTAAATTCATCCACATATCTATGCAATTCCATGAGAACAAAACGAAAGGAAACAAGGCTATACTGCAAGAAAAGAATTAGAATGATAGAGATGGAGCCAAGATGGATTAAAACCTCACAAAACCATCATGAAATGCACTTCCCCATACTAAGGCATGAATGAACCAAGTACCAACTATTAGGTTTTGTACATCAAAAATCAATAAACAACAGGATCCATACAAATGCTGAAAAGACTAACTCATGCGAGCCACATCATGAAAGCGTCACCTGATCTAGTAATAAATAGAGAATAAAATGTGAGAGGAAATATTACACATGCGAAAGGTATTAAATCATAGAAAAATCTTTAATTATACATAATATCGAAGATAGGATGAGACATCAAAGGATTATCTTGGATTGATATGGCATGCATAAGAGAATAAATGCAGATCTCACATAATCATAAAAAACTACATTTGGCATGTAGGTTCTGAACATTAAAATAGGAAAATGAATCAAAATTAAGGGGAATCAATATGAATTAAATTAAAAATGTAAGGGTGGGAGGTTGGAGTTACAAGGGGAGAAGGGTAGAAGATGTTAGAAGCATTGGCACCTAAATTAGCTAACAAATCTTCTAGACAATTTCCCTCTCTATATGTGTGAGTTAAAAAAAAATCCGAGAAAGAGTCAAGAAGGGACCAGATCTGGGACAAAACATAGTGGATGTGCCTTGAAAAAGAAGCTCTTTAAACACATGAATTAATAATAAGTGAAGAATCACCTTCAACATGAAGGAATATGATGTTTAGCTTCTTAGTAGCAGAGAGACCGTATAACAGTGCAAGAGATTCTTCCAAATTATTAGTACATGAAGGGGTAGGTTGAGCCTCAAGATAAATAACTGAACCAAGGTAATCACAAAGAACAAAACTGATCCTTGACTTACCTAGATTACCTTTAGAAGAGCCATCAAAATTTAGTTTAATAAAGCCATTTTGAGGGGGGGGACCATTTAATTGAAGATCTAAGATTAATTCTATCTTTAGGGAATAGGGGAAAAGGAAGGGAGTGAAACACTAAACCCTGCCATTCCTTGATAATAAAATTATCCCAAGTGGAAAAACCCCGATCACCTTTGAACTTATGAGTATAAGCATTAGTAACCTCAACTATAGAATGATGAAGTCTATTGAGAACAACATCAATGGTGGATGGGGTGTTTCAAAAAATTCTTTTATTTCTCTCCCTCCAGATGGCCCAAACTACCAAAGAAGGAGTAAAAAATCCAAATAGAGGCAAACATAGATTTAGGGAACAAATATGGCCAGGATTGGAAAAGATCCCAAACAGATAATGGGAGAGGCATAGGAAAGTCTAATTTTTTTAAAACAAAAAGCCAACATTCTTGGGCGAAAGGGCAGTTAAGAAAGAGGTGATCAGAGGATTCTTGATCTTGATTACACAAAACAAAAGGAAAAACATTTGTAATATTGAGTCTAGCTAATCTCTCACTTGTAAGGACACATTTCTTCATAACAAGCCAAGAAAAACAACCTACCTTAGGTAAAAATGATTTATGCCAACAAAAAATAAAAGCCCTCTGCCTTGAGCTATTATTTTGTCTATTCTGAATTCTCTCATAGCCCAATTTGATCGTGTAATTACCATCTGGGGATGGAGCCCAAAAAAGGTGATCAAGAGACCTAGAAATGAAAATAGTTTGGGAAGAGAGAAATTGATTTATGATACTAACCTCCTGGGGAGAAATAGGCAGGAGGGAAAAATCAATCCATATGACTAAACTCGTATGAATTGAAACTGCAGATACATAACTAGAAAAATTGAAACCCCACACTGAAGAAGCCACTTCCTAGATGTTTAATAAAGGTTGGAGAGTGCATAAAGGCGGAAAACCATTCCATGAGTCAAGCCAAAAATTAACCGAGTCACCAATATGAACTTCCCATGAAACAAAGGATGTAATAACATGTCTAGCTTTCATCATAAAGTTCCAAATGGCCGAGCCTTTCGGGGGGTCAAGAATAGAAAGAATTCTAGAAGGATCTAAATTATCAAGATATTTCTCTTACATTAAATGACACCATTTAATATTAGGTTGGGAAAATAGTTTCCAAACCAATTTTCCACCAAAAACTACATTATGAGATGTTAAGTTATGAAGGCCCACTCCACCAATTGGTAAAGAAGAGGTCATATCCGAGAGTGACACAAGAGGGATTTTCCTTTCACCTGTCATATTGACAGTCCAAAGGAAATCCCTGATTAGTTTATCTATCTGATTAATCACTGACTTTGGAGCTTGAAGAACTGAAAAATAATAATTGGGAATTTCTGATAGAATAGTTTTAATTAGCAAAATTCTCCCAAATAAAGAAAGCCACCTTGCTTTCCAAGCCAGCACCTTGGACTTGATCCGATCAATAACCAACTACCAATAAAGTGATTTATTTGAGCCTGAAAAGAAAGGGACTCCTAAATAAGTAGAGGGCAGTTCATCCATAGGGAAACCAAGAACATTAACAATCCTTCCAGCTAATAATGGCTATATATTAAAAAGATAAAACTTAGATTTTTGGCTATTAACTTTTTGACCAGATGCTAAACAATATATATCTAAGACTTTCTTAACCTGTCTAGCCTCTAAAATGGAAGCCTTACCAAAAAGAAGTGCGTCATTAGAAAATAAAGAATGTGTTACCAAAATAGATGTATTCGGGATGAGGATACCAAGCCATAGACCTACAACATGGGATGCATTAATAGCTTGACTAAGAGCCTCAACCATGATGACAAAAAGAAAGGGGGACAAGGGATCACCTTACCTAACACCCTAAGAAGATGAAAAGAAACTAGGAGGTTCCCCATTAATTAGTATCGAGAAGTGAGCACCAACAATACAGGTTTGAATCCATTTACACCATTTTTTTGAGAAACCAAACCTTGACAAAACTTCTAACAAAAAAGACCAATTGACCCTATCGTATGCATTCATCATATCCAACTTAATGACAAAGGAACGAATGGAATGTGAATTGATTGAATGAAGGGTTTCATGGGCTAAAATAGCCCCATCTATGGTGTCCCTGCCAGGGACAAAACCCCCCTATTCATGAGAAATGATTCTTGGAATAATATGCTGAAGGCACAAATAAATGGCTTTAGTAACAATTTTATAAATTATATTACAAAGAGAGATAGGATGGAAATCAACAAAAGTTTGAGGATCACTTATTTTAGGAATAAGAACAAGGTTTGTAGTGTTAAAACATTTCAACATAGCTGATTTTTTCCTAGACTCCTCTAGAATAGCTAATAAGTCAAAACAAATGACATCCCAAGTCTTTTGAAAGAAGAGACCTGTAAACCCATCAGGGCCTAGAGCCTTGTCAGGAGATAAAGAAAAAACTACATTTCTAACTTATAACAAATTAAAAGGAGCCATTAGAATTATATTATCCCAAGGTGTAACAGAAGGAGGAATATGTTGAAGAATATCATCAAACCCATTACCATTAGGTGGATCAGACGAAGGGGGAGATAAAAAATTGGAAAAAAATCTAACTCCTTGTTGCTTGATATCATCAACATCAGAGAATATATTTCCATGCTCATCTTTTATAGAAAAAATTGATTTGACAGCTTTCTTATGCTTGGTTGAAGCATGAAAAAATTGGTATTTTGATCACCTGATTGCAGCCATAACTCATGAGACTTTTGTCTCCAGTATTCTTCCTCTCTAGCACATAATTCAGACCACTCAGATTGAAGAGCTTTTTGTGATTTGAAAGATTGAGGGTCTAATCCATTAGCTATGATGTGTTGGTTAATTTCAGATAACTCCTCTATTTTTAGTTTTTGATCAAAGATGTTTTTAAAAACATTGATATTCCAAGCCTTAATTAGATTTTTAACAAATTGCATTTAAAAAAAAATTTGGAACATCTTGGTTCCATTCTCCTGAGGTGCAGATTGCCACCATTGTTTCAAAAGAGAATGGAAAAGAGGGTGTCTGAACCAAACTGATTCAAATTTAAAAGAAGATTTATGAAGGCTCGATAGGGGTGAATTAGATGATTCAATCTGGAGTTGAATAGGGAAATGATTTGAATTTGAAAAAGATAGAATTTCCATAGATAAGGAAAAGTTTTCCAATTTCCAAAGATGAGAGCCAAGAAATCTATCCAACCTAACTGCTATTTGCAAAAAACCTGACCTACAATTTGACCATGTATAAGATCCATTTGAAGGTATGATATCAAAAAGGTCATTATCTTGAATAAAATTATTAAAATCAAAGACCACATGATTAGGAGGATTAATACCCCCTTTCTTATCATTTGGGCCCAAAGTTGCATTAAAATCCCCAGCAAGAAGAAACTTGGAAGACCAGAATTGTTGAATAACATCAGTTAGAGATTGCCAAAGAAGAAATTTAGCAGAGGTAGACGTGGGACTAGAAAGGTTGATTATAAGAAAAGATAAGGAAAAGTGCCCAACACTCAATAGCGTCCAATTAGTGCTTGACTAAAGAGGAATTAATGAAACATTCTTAGAATTCCATAAGATTGCCAATCCACCTAAGGCACCATCAGCTGGGACAGAGGGACTTTCCCATAAGCCCCACCTACCTACTGAAGACTTAAAATTATCGACAGACAACTTAGTTTCTTGAAGTAAAACAATGTCACTTTGAGAAGAATCAAGCCTTTGCTTGATTATATATCTCTTATCAGAGGCATTAATGCCTCTGACATTCCACGAGAGGATTCTCATTGTGGACAAGGAGAACACTTAGTTCTCCTTGTCAAACATCTCTTTGAAGTAGAGAAACTTTTATCCAAAGTGGACTGAACACCAACCTCTATTTCTTCCAAATCCTTAGTTTCTTTGGACTTCTTGCCTCTAGTTTTAGGCGTAGGAACATTAATTTTGGGAGATAAGGGAGTCTAAATGATAGATGGTTTATCCAGTTGTTTTATTGGGGAATCCTTTTGAACATCATAAATGGAAGATACAGAAAGAGGATCAGAGTCCAAACTTGAGGTGCAAGCCTCAATATTATGAGACCGAAATAGGTTATCCTTAGTAGTTGAAATTAGGCTAGGAGGAGGATTTACATCATGAGTAGGTGTAATGAAGGTATCAGTTTGAACAGTATCAGTTTGAACAAGACATTGGGAAAAGGAAAGGGAATCATCATGATCATCTTGACAATCAAAAAAGGAATGAGAAGATAACATTAAAGCATTAGCCTTTTTATCCATGTGAGGGTTATTTTGAAAATTCATAGCTGAAATAACTTCTGTAGCCATCATATCAACATGCCCTAAAGTTAATTTGCATAATTTGAGTGGATCTCTAGAAAACATTAACTTATTAACAATGGAATCCATCATTGAAGAGTCTACAATCTTGGAATGAGATTTGGATATTGGGTAGGAATCTGACTGAATTAAAACTTGCGAAAAATCAACCGCATTAAAAATAGAGGCAATTATTGGAAGATACCATCTTAGCATGCTAACAAAAGAGAAAATCGAATCGAAAGACAGGGCAAGAGATTGATACAATTGAACCACTTGACGCTTTGAATGCAATTGTTCATTTAACTCATAAGAAGGAGACACAATCTCTGCATTTGGAAGAGGGATCTCCTCTGAGAGAAAATGTTCCTTATTATTGGAAACATTTGGAGGTGAATATTCATTTTGTGTCATCTTTGAAAATTTAGTAGGGAAAGAAGTATGATCTTCACAAACAACTAAATTTGAACTATTAGGATCCTTACACTGATTCATAAAATGACCCAATAGATTAGCATAAAGCAAAACAGTCTCAGCATTCTAAATAATAAAATGTTGATACCAAGATCCCCATTTAGATTACAATTCAATACCTTTGGGAAAAGGTTTAGAGGAATCCAATAGAAGACAAACTCGGGTAGATCTATGAAGCTGCTCAAAAGGAAGTAAATCATGCCGAATAAAGGATCCAACTTTATTCACAATGGCTTCAATAATATCAATATCTCTATATTCAATTGGTAAGGCTGGCATCTCAATCCAATATGGAATTAGGGAACATGCAGACTCATCCATCTTAAAATTAGGAAACCATGATACCAAAGAAATGTTGAATCCCTTACAAAACCAAAATTGACTACAAAGAATATTATTACGGGAAGAAGATGAAGTAAAGATAGAAACAAAGAAATTGGTAGTATGGTCCATATAAAATAAATTAAACAAACCAGACCAATTCTCAAAAGCCCAATTAAGAAAATCTGAGATGGAAATAAATGAACAGATCTTACCAATTAGGGCAAATTCCTGCATGTGCGAAATCTGTAGTGCTAACAAGCCATCTTCTAGAAAGAGCACCATTTTGGAATTACTCACCTGAGCCACAGGATCTCTATGCTAATCTAAAGGAAACACACCTACTTGACGAAGATCCTTTTGATGCAAATGAAATGAACCAGAACGACGAGGATCCTTGTTATGAAGTGGCTTCGACTGTACAGGAGCCCTAGAAGTAGTGTAAAGAGGGGTATCCAAGATGCCCTTATGAACATAGCTTTGGGATGAGACATCCATAGGTTTAGAATGTGGGTGCTTATGAGAGGGCGGTGGGTGAGGCTGAACATGAATGTTGTTAAATATATATATAATTTTTTAATAATATTTATATATTTAAATTTAATTTTCTTAATTATTAATAATATATTTATAATATGTAAATTAGTGATTTTAGAATATATATTATATGGATATTTTAATAATTTTATTATTTAATATTTAAAAATATATAATAAATTTTAATAAGTATAATTATTTTTGAAATAATATATTTTAAAATTTTAAAATATATAATAAATTTTAATAAGTATAATTATTTTTAAAATAGAATATTTTAAATTTTTTAAGGATAAATTATATGTTTAAATTTTTTTAAAAATATTCTTATTTATTTAATCAATTATTTTTTTATTTTTTTGGCAAAACTTTATATTTATATTAATATTTAAACAGCTGGTTGAAAAAGGGCTCTCAGAGAAAAGAACCAGGAAAGAAAAACTTCGTTCATAACCCATCATAATACAAATATCAGAATTTGATCATCTAAATATAGCCTAGGCTACCCAAAACCCAAGGTCAATTATCAAACCCAATTAAATTACAAAATAAGTCCCCAAAACATAATGAAGTTACACATCAACAATCCTCAAGATTACAAAAGGAGGATTGGTGCATATCCAAGCCTAATTTGCCCAAAACCCACAACCAAAAGGAGGCCCAATTACATCATGTATAACCCAAGGCCCATTTCTATCTTAAATACAATTCTTCTTAATGCATAAAGTGGTATGCAAATATGCATAAAAATATATCATCGAGACCAAAAACTAGAGATCCTTCCTGACAGGAAGAAGATACAAAAATGTAGTCCATCAAAGAAAAGTAGAAGTCATTCATCTTCATTTACCAGTTGAGAGTGAATTATCATATGGCAATTGCTTAGTATCACAATATTCTGTATGAAATGTCGAGAACCTACAACAAACTATTAGCCCACAAAATATCATAGATAAGGACAATTAATTATCATGAAAAAAACCCTCACGACCCAACCTACAGACTACTAATTAGGTCATCAACTAATGAGTACCAATGTGGAGATTACACACGAGAGTAATAAAAACAAATCTTAAGGATACATGCAAAGCAAGGATCTCATAAAAAATGTAGGATCCTCAACAATAAATATAGAAATCATATGAAAGAAAGATAATCTAATAGAATCAAATTAGGATGACTCTAAATGAATCAAATTGAAGATAGCAGGATGGGAGGCCGGGGATAATAAGTTGGAAGGATAAGATAAATGGAGGTCATCAACACCTAAGTTAGCAAGCACATCCTCTAGATTATTACCTTCCCTAAAGATGTGGGTTAAGAAACAATCTGAGAAGGAATCAAGAAGGGACCAAATCTGAAACAAGACATATTGAATGTGTCTTGAGAAAGAAGACCTTTTAACACAAGCATTAATAATCATTAAGGAATCACCTTCAACATGGAGGAATTTAATATTTAATTTCTTAGCAGCAGTAAGATGATACAACAAAGCATAGGCTTCCACTAGATTATTTGTTCTTGGTGGGATAGGGCGAGCCTCAAAAAAGATAATAGAACCACGACAATCACGAAGAACAAACCTAACCCTAGACTTACCCGGATTGCCCTTTGAAGAACCATTGAAATTTAGTTTAACAAAATCAGATTGAGGAGGAGACCACTTGATTGAGGATCTGGGTTGCACCCTATCTTAAGGACAGAGGGGAAAAGGAAGGGAAGGGAATATCAAGCCTTTCCACTTCTTTAAAATAATACCATCCTAGGAGGAGAAGCCTTGATTACCCCTAAACTTGTAAGTATAAGTGCTAGTAAGCTCAATAATAGATTGATGAAGTCTATTTAAAACAACCTCAATGGAAGAGGCACAATTGAAAAAGATCCGCTTATTCCTTTCCCACCAGATAGACCTGTTACAATTATTTTACTCATCTTTGGTGAGCTAATTACTAGATGAAGCTACAAGTACCCTAGTTTGTGTTATTAGGTAATCTTGCTTAATATTTATGTTCATTTCATCACAAAGTACATGAAAGGGAAAGGAAATGAACTGCATCTAAGATTACATGTGCATATATCAATGTTAACAACAATGTACAAGAGGGAAAGAACTAAAAAGAACATCTATCTGAGCTCAAACATGCCGTGAGCATAGCCATTGCTAGAATTGCATAAATGAGTGCAGATATACATATATAATGAACATAAATACAGGGGTACCAAACATTGCCTGGTAATGAGCCTATCTCCTGGGTGTTCCCAGTGTGCTCCTATGATCCTAAACCTGCAGATAAGAAAAGAGAAGTGGGTTAGATCCAACAAATCTAAGCAATGCCTAGTATTAGAGTATTTACAAGCATGCATACATACACTCAGTCGTACACCTCTATGAAGGGCTGTGCTCAGGACATGTGCAAAAAGAGGCTCCAGAAATAAAAGAAATACCATTATTTTCACTACTATGTTTGTTCCATGTGTAGATGAACGACCTTGACCTATGATGCAGTCGATGCAAGGAAAACCTCATTTCCTTGGAAGTGGCTACATCACAGGCCAAGAACACCCATGATGAATAGGGAAACATTCAGTATCAGTGGGACACTCAAGAACCATAAATCCATATCAAGTGAAGCATGGTTGAAGCACTAGAAAATAGAGCATGATAGGATACAGGGTACACAATCTGCATTCTAAGGAGAGATACATTATAGCATAGGTGTGTTTCAAATCTGCATTCAAAATATTAATGCTATAGCATGAGCATATTCAGATCAGTATGATGAACCAAGTACAAAAGGGATACGATTGCTAAATCAGTGACATAATGTGCATACCACCATGTGAAACAGTGAGCATATGAGCAGAAATAAATAGTAGTTCCCGAATAGCATGCAATCACAATAATGCACTATGGGCTAATAATGGAAATAATGGACAAGCATACTATGCTCCATCTCAAAGGATCGCAATGATGCAGTGATGTTCATAGCTCTCGAAGAGCTTCTAGAATTGGGATATGGATTAGTGAGCTTGAATCAATAAATTGAGAATGCAGTGCACTAGTGACATGATCACAAAGAGAGCATAGTCAAATAATAAACAGCGAGTCTCCAAGACTCACAGTGCCATCCAAACATCATTTTCATGGACCGGCACTAAGGCATTGCCATAAGTGTTTTAGGAGCTCCAGAATAGAGTGAATACCACAACACACCATATTGCACAGGCTATATGTAGGAATAACACTGGCATTAAAAATCAAGCATTGGATGCATGAGAAGTGACATTTCAAAGACAATGGCACTAAACAAAAGGAGGATACACAATGTTTCGAGCATTTGGAGAAGGCATAGATTATGATAGCATAATACCATCCATCGGCATCAAAGGTTAACATCAACAATATCAATACATACAAAGGAAAGGAAGATGCCCACAAATCAAGGGTAGAATAAAGGGTCTCTTCAGATCTGCAGAAAATATATATGCCCTCACATAAAAGAGGTAATCATAGAGCTAACGATGATAATACAAAAAGCATCAAAGCCAGGCCCTAGCCCGCGAGCCCCGTGTGTCAAAGCAGTGGATTGGTATCAACAATGAACCACAAATGAAGAGCAATGGCATGTTCTAACAGCATATAAGTGATGCCATGAGCCAGTGTCTTCACCAAATAGGTGGCTAGGGTAGTTACAGATCATAGGGTTAAGTTTAGAACAACAACATAACCTAAAAATAATGCCATATAGAAAGCATGTGTTATATACAAACATCAATACCCTGGAGCATTGCTTGCGAGCTATCAATGATACCCTAAAATAGTTAAACAAATATGCAAAAGTCTCACATAATGATGAACAACATGGCACAACAAGTAGCCATTAAAGGATTAGTGATTCATGGGCCCTCATCACAGGTCACCCAAACACAAAATTGGGGAAGATATACACATCAACAAAAACAAACACACAATCATGATATACTAGAATTGTTCGCGGGCCGTGAACAAATGAACATAATATAGGGATGAACATAGTGATATTATAGCTCTCATGCCCTAGAATATATCAAATGCCCTCAATATGTATGAAGTAGGAAACATAAATGCTAGGATCCGAGCACGGTTATGAAAAGATAATGCCGACAGTGCCCACATTCATTCAAAAAGCATTATAAAAGAAATAAGAAGGCCGGATCCTCTTTACAAGCATGAACACCACCAGTTTGCAATGACAAATACATATCATGTTGCAACAAAAAAGAGATGTTGATACCCTAGCTCAATCAGGATCTTTGTATCCAATTCAAGGAGCAAAAGATAGGCAAATAATGCCAGCAGGGGAATATAGTATGAAATCATTATTAATGAAGAGATAACAATCATAAAGCATGGTACCAGTCATCAATTAAAAATAGTGAGCAGTGATATTAGACATCATAATTTGCAATAGGAAAATCAAAAGTGGCATGATCGAATGTAACTAATATCACACCCTAGCTCGTGGACTGTTCATCAGGATAGCTACACCAAGGCAATGATGCCCTAGTTTTTAACAAAGTAAGTATGGGTACATGGTGTAGAGGGCTACAATAATATCAAATCCACTACTATGCAAAATACATAGAGAACTATTAAGTATCCAAGCAATGCTTGACAAGACCCGTGCCCTCGAAAACATGAACAGATTTTGAGGACACAACACCTTCGAGATATAGTGGATTCAATCAAATACAGTGGAATTGAATGCATAGGGTCTTAGATCAAGGCACAAGCCATAGAATCAAAAATCAAATGTAGAGAATATACAAGGTAAAAAATATCATTGAAAGCCTACCTCAAGTATCGATGTCATGAAACTCATGAATAGTTGTTTCCAAATCCAAGTTCAGTGAAGTGCCAGTGAAAGGGGAAACTTGCCAAGTGCCGAGATGGGAAGACCCACAGTGCTAGTAGAAGGGTTTGATAAAAATGATTAATTAATTTGTTCTCCCCTTTTTAGGGTTGAGGTTTTTAGTAATCATTTTTATTTTTGATGCTTTGTATTCTCACGTAGCATGGGTCTTATTAATGGTAGGCTATTAATGTATTCTCCTCTTTTTAGGGTTGAGATTCATTTTTTGACTTAGGATAAAGGCTTAAATCATGTTTATTTTTATTAGGTGGATTTGATCAAAACATGTAAATATTTTGAATATGTTCTCCCCTTTTGAATTAATTCAATTGGGTTGAGGGACTATTCACAAATATATCTTTTAAAATCCACATATTTGGCATAGGGGTAGGAGTTTTAATATTGTTAGAATTTTATTTTTGGTGCATGACTTAGTGGGTGGGGTCATTTCTTTGACCATCCTTTTGGGGCACCCCACTTTTTCCGCTACCCCTAAAAAATCAGGAATTGGGCATTCGATTTTATGAGGCATTCATGGGCCTATTTGGAGAGTTTTCCATTTTTAGGGAGGTCATGGGTCATGAATGCAGATTCTTAGGTTCCCTGTTTTATACCTCTCACTTGTGTGATTGAGGTGAGTTCTTCATTCTCTCTTTCTTGGAGATGAATGCTTGTAGCTTTGGAGAAGCAAGCTGTATTTTGGATCCCTTCAATTTATTTCATAGCAATTGTCCTTCTTATTCCTACAACTTTCTGAGTTATTTTGGTGGATTTTTATGTCATGTATTGCGATGAAACTTAGTCCTTTACTTGATATTTTGTTCATTTAAATGTTCACAAGCACTTTTATTTCCTAAAGTTTCAATCTGTGTGCATTTGAAAGTATTTGGGTTTGTGGAAGTCATTTTCCCTTCTCATTTACAACCAACACCTTATTATTTCTAAGGGAAAAATTAGATTAGGGAGAAGTTGTGATGCTCAAGTTATGTTCTGAATCACATTGTGAGTTCATTTTCAGTTTGTGGATCTATCAAAGTTTGGTGAATCACCTAGTTAGTTTCAATTTTCATGCACTCTCTCTCTCCCTTTTCCTTCAAAGTTCAGTTAAGTTTTAGGTGATTCAAGGGGAAGCCAGCCCTAAATCCAAAGGTTTACTCTCTGATAGGTTACCCATAGCCTGAGAGTAGTCCCATGTTTCACAGGATTGCTAGGTTCTACACTTAGCGATACTCAAGTGCAATCAGCCTAGTGACAATAGTTTTTAGCACACCTGGTGGGACAACTTTGTTTCCCATCATTCATTGAGATTTCTGGTGTGATCCTAAGTGCAATCATCCTTTAAGAGGTAGTTTGTTTCAAACATCATGGTGACTCTTAGAGAAATCTACTGGTTTAAGAAGTTCAAGTGTTGTTAAGTTTCAAAAAATATCTTTTTACCAGCTCATTTGATGAGTAAGCATGTCAATTCCTAATGTATATTCTCCCTATCACCCCCCATATCATGAAAAAGCCACCCATATGCCAACATTCATGCCATATCAGGTTGGCCAAGTAGTAGCAGCATCATATAACCAAAATGGCCCATAAACAACAATTTATCAGCATGCACTACCATACCCTCCCACCTAGCATCAAGCATCCTGGCAGCATTCCTATGAACAACCCTATGAGGGACACCATTATAATCCTCAGAATCAGCCCAACACCACTTCAGATTCAAGCTCCAATGACTGGTTGGAAGTTTTTCAGGAGGAAATGAGCTGTTTCATGAAAGACTATGCAGAGGTGAAGTCTCAGAAAGAGGAGCTCTCAAGGCAGTATATGGAGTTGGTGGCCCAAAAAGAAGGAATCTCATGGCAGCTAGAGAACAAGATAGCAATTTATGATTACACTCTTGAAGGGATGAATCAGAAAGACAAGATCCATGAAGAAAAGATTGAAGAGTATCAAGAGTTAATAAAGGCCATCTATCTTATAGTTACAAGAATTGAGAAGGATATCCGAAAAGAGTTAGAAGAAAAGGATCAGTTTGTTAAGAATCTATTGGCACAAGCACCAAGGCAAGCAGATCAAGAAGTCACTGCTACCCCTACACAAGAAAGCTCACCAGAGGATAATAAAGACTTAATACAATCTTGGAGACCCTCATGGACTATGTATCCAAGTTACGAGATGCCAACTCTTTTTAAGGAGGAGATCCAGAAGGAGATGCCTCATGCTACTGAAGAGGACCCAGAAGCTTTGCAGACTAGACAGGAGACTCACAAGGTTAAAATCCTAAGTTTCTTACCTGGTAAGTCCACTAGAACCTCTATTGAAATTCAAAGCTTTAGGATTTCTCCTTCAGTTCAGAATCTTACTCAATAGGAGCCTAATCTCCATGCATTTTTAGAGCCTATTCATGACCCTATCTCAGATTTCTAGCCACCTCATTTTAGTCCTATAGAAGAGACCCCTAGAAGGTTTGAATTCCTAAGTGAGAGTGAGCATGTACTTCAGAAAATAAAGCCCTATGAGCCAATTCCTAAAGAGCCCGCTACACCTCATGGCATTTTAGGCCACCAGAAAGAAGATGATTTTTGTCTCTTAAGTGTACTTTTTCATGATGAGCATGAGGAACAAGTAGATTTATTACACAATGATGGATTAGAGCAGCCAAATAAGGATAAGAAAGCAAGTGAAGAAGGTGAGAGCCTAGCTGATCTATTTGAGGAGATGCCTTCTTATATTGAGCAAAAGGAGGTGGTACAAGATTTATTAGTTGAGCTCATTGATCAAGATAAGAAGGATGCTATAGTTTATGGTAACTTAGAGCAACAAGATGATTTTGATTTGATAATTGATGCTTTCTGCTCCACTCTTGCTGATTTTCCTCACCCTCCTAAAATGGATAATAGATTGCATGTTCTTGAGGAAGAGTTTGTTTTTTAAGAAGTTAATGTTGTTCCAGTTGTAGAATTAGTGACAGTACCCATTTGCAATAAAGTGGTGGATGAATCTCATGAATCTTGTTTCCTAGACCATGAGGAGGGGCCAGATATTGTTAAGGACATGAGACAATTTGATAGGTTTGATGAGCTATTGGATGTTTCAATTGATGAAAAGGATGGTCCTCTAACTACAGAAGAAGAGATGGTATGGCAAACTATCATGGAGGGGCAAAATTATGAAGATATTTGTAAGATGCATACTGAGCAGCAAGAGAGGGTTGGTTTCATTCTCTCAAGGTGGTGTCCTATTAGATATCTAGCCCAGATGAGGTCAAGAAAATTATCCATACTTAATGATTTAATGGAGGATGATGTCAGGAATCTAGTCCTTGGTGACTAGGAGCTCATTCAATTTTACCATACTCCCTGGGAAGACAACACCTATGGATTGATCAAGGTTAGTAGTTTGGTATACCAAACTCTAAAGTTGATATGCCAAGCAGTTCGGTACATTTTTGTATTCCTTATTCTCTTGGTTGGAATCAAATATGCAAAGTGTAATACCCTAAGGAGAATGGGAAGTTATTTCAACAATCCAGTTAATGGATTTGTTTAACTAGTTTGCTGAGACTGGTTAGAGTAGGTTAGGATAGGAGTTTTTTAGGTTTCTGTGTTTCCTAAGTGCCTGGCACAAGTTTATTTCTAGTGTTGCTTTTAGTCCAATTTTCAGTGTGGTTTGGTTAGCAATAAGCCAGAGTAGTCTGTCTTCGGTAGTTAGATTCAATTTTGTTGAGGAGAAGGAGGGTTGTTTTATTTTGGAGCCAAGTTCAGTTTTGGATTGTAAGACTCTATGCCCAATGGATCTTTAAGGTAGCTGGTTAGGATGCTTAGCAGGAAAGCACTCATTAGAGGTCGCTAGAATGTTACCAATATTTTTATTCATCTTTGGTGACCTAATTACTAGATGAAGCTAAAAGTACCCTAGTTTGTGTTATTAGGTGGTCTTGCTTAATATTTATGTTCATTTCATCACAAAGTACATGAAAGGGAAAGGAAATGAACTGCATCTAAGATTACATGTGCATATATCAATGTTAAGCATGATGTACAAGAGGGAAAGAACTAAAAAGAACATCTATCTAAGCTCACACATGTCATGAGCATAGCCATTACCAGAATTGCATAAATGAGTGCAGATATACATATATAATGAACATAAATACAAGGGTACTAGACATTTCCTGGTAATGAGTCTATCTCCATGGTGTTCCTAGTGTGCTCCTATGATCCTGAACCTATAGATAAGAAAAGAGAAGTGGGTTAGATCCAACAGATCTAAGCAATGCCTTGTATCAGAGTATTTACAAGCATGCATGCATACATACACTCAACCATACACCTCTGTGAAGGGCTATTCTTAGGACATGTGCAAAAAGAGGCTCCAAAAATAAAAGAAATACCATTGTTTTCACTAATGTGTTTGTTCCATGTGCAAATGAATGACCTTGACCTGTGATGCAGTCAATGCCAGGAAAACCTCATTTCCTTGGCAGTGGCTACATCATAGGCCAAGAACACCCATGATGAAAAGGGAAATATTCAGTATCAGTGGGACACTCAAGAACCATAAATCCATATCAAGTGAAGCATGGTTGAAGCACTGGAAAATAGAGCATGACAGAATACAGGGTACACAATCTGCATTCTAAGGAGAGATACATTATAGCATAGGTGTGTTTAAGATCTACATTCAAAATATTGATGCTGTAGCATGAGCATATTCAGGTCGGTATGATGAACCAAGTACAAAAGGGCTACGATTGCTAAATCAATGACATAATGTGCATACAATCATGTGAAACAGTGAGCATTTGAGCAAAAATAAATATTAGTTCTCGAATAGCATGCAATCACAATAATGCACTATGGGCTAACAATGGAAATAATGGATAAGCATACTATGCTCCATCTCATAGGATCACGGGGATGCAGTGATGTTCATAGCTCTCGAAGAGCTTCTAGAATGGGGCTATGGATTATGAGCTTGAATCAATAAATTGAGAATGTAGTGCACTAGTGACATGATCACAAAGAGAGCATAGTCAAATAATAAACAACAAGTCTCCAAGACTCATAGTGCCATCTAAACATCATTTTTTTGGACTGGTGCTAAGGCATTGCCATAAGTGGTTCACGGGCTCTAGAACAAAGTGAATACCACAACACACCATATTGCATAGGCTATATGTAGGAATAACACTGGCATTAAAAATCAAGCATTGGATGCATGAGAAGTGACATTTTGAAGAAAATGGAACCAAGCAAAAGGAGGATACACAATGTTTCAAGCATTCGGGGAAGCCATAGATTGTGATAGCATAATACCATCCATCAACATCAAAGGTTCACATCAGCAATATGAATACATACAAAGGAAAGGATGATGCCCACAAATGAAGGGTAGGATAAAGGGTCTCTCCAGATCTGTAGTAAATATATATGCCCTCACATAAAAGAGGTAATCACAGAGCTAACGATGATAATACAACAAGCATCAAGGCCAGGCCCTAGCCCGCAAGCCCTGTGTGTCAAAGCAGTGGATTGGCATCAACAATGAACCATAAATGAAGATCAATGTCATGTTCTAACAGCATATAAGTGATGCCACAAGCCAGTGTCTTCACCAAATAGGTGGCTAGGGTAGTTACAGATCAGTGGGTTAAGTTTAGAACATCAACATAACATGAAAATAATGCCATACAGATAGCATGTGTTATATACAAACATCAATACCCTGGAGCATTGCTTGCGGGCCATCAATGATACCCTAAAATAGTCAAACAAATATGCAATAGTCTCACATAATGATGAACAACATGGCACAACAAGTAGCCATTAAATAATCAATGATTCACGGGCCCTCATCACACATCACCCAAACACAAAATTGGGGAAGATATACACATCGACACAACATGAACACACAATCATGATATCCTGGAATTGTTCACAGGCCATGAACAAATGAACATAATATAGGGATGAACACAATGATATTACAACTCTTGTGCCCTAGAATATATCAAGTGCCCTCAATACATATGAAGCAGGAAAGGGAAATGCCAGGATCGAAGCACAGTTATGAAAAGATAAAGTCGATAGTGTCGACATTCATTCACAAAGCATTCTAAAAGAAACAAGCAGGCCCGATCCTCTTTACAAGCATGAACACCACCAATTTGCAATGAAAAATACATATCATGTTGCAGCAACAAAGAAATGTTGATACCCTAGCTCAATCACAAGCTTTGTATCCAATTCAAGGAGTTGAAGATATGCAAATAATGCCAACAAGGGAATATAGTATGAAACTATTATTAGTGAAGAGATAACAATCATAAAGCATGATACCAATCATTAATTAAAAATAGTGAGCAGTGATATCAGACATCATGATTTGCAATAGGAAAATCAAAAGTGGCATTGATCGAATGTAACTAATATCACACCCTAGCTTGTGGACTGTTCATCAGGATAGCTACAACAAGGCAATGATGCCCTAGTTTTTAACAAAGTAAGTATGGGTACATGGTGTAGAGGGTTACAATAATATCAAATCCACTGCTATACAAAATATAGAGAGAACTATTAAATATCCAAGCAATGCTTGACAAGACCTGTGCCCTCAAAAACATGAATATATTTTGAGGACACAACACCTTTGAGATATAATGGATTCAATCAAATACAGTGGACTTGAATGCATAGGACCTCAGATCAGGGCACAAGCCATAGACTCAAAAATCAAATGTAGAGAATATACAAGGCATACAATATCAATGAAATATAGAGAATGGAGTAAAATCGAAAGCCTACCTCAAGTATCGATGTCATGAAACTCATGAATAGCTATTTCTAAATCCAAGTTGAGTGAAGTTCTAGTGAAAGGGGAAACTTGCCAAGTGCTAAGATGGGAAGAACCATAGTGCCAACAGAAGGGTTTGATAAAAATGATTAATTAATTTGTTCTCCCCTTTTTATGGTTGAGGTTTTTAGTAATCATTTTTATTTTTGATGCTTTGTATTCTCGCGAAGCATGGGTCTTATTAATAGTAGGCTATTAATGTATTCTCCTCTTTTTAGGGTTGAGAGTCATTTTTTGACTTAGGATAAAGGCTTAAATCATGTTTATTTTTATTAGGTGGATTTGATCAAAACATGTAAATATTTTGAATATGTTCTCCCCTTTTGAATTAATTCAATTGGGTTGAGGGACTATTCACAAATATAACTTTTAAAATCCACATATTTGGCATAGGGGTAGGAGTTTTAATATGAAGTCATTGCACGCATGTTATTGTAATTTCTGACAAATGGCATTTTATAAGTCATTGTTAGAATTTTTATTTTTGGTGCATGATTTAGTGGGTGGGGTCATTTCTTTGACCATCCTTTTGGGGTGCCCCACTTTTTCCACTACCCCTAAAAACTCGAGAATTGGGCATCCGATTTTATGAGGCATTCATGGGCCTATTTGGAGATGTTTCCATTTTTAGGGAGGTCATGGGTCATGAATGTAGATTCTTAGGTTCCCTTTTTTATACCTCTCACTTGTGTGATTGAGGCGAGTTCTTCATTCTCTCTTTCTTGGAGATGAATGCTTTTAGCTCTAGAGAAGCAAGCTATATTTTGGCTCCCTTCAATTCAGTTCATAGCAATTGTCCTTCTTATTCCTATAGCTTTCTAAGTTATTTTGGTGGATTTTATGTCATGTATTGTGATGAAACTTAGTCCTTTACTTGATATTTTTTTCATTTAAATGTTCACAAGCACTTTTATTTCCTAAAGTTTCAATTTGTGTGCATTTGAAAGTATTTGGGTTTGTGGAATTCATTTTCCCTTCTCATTTAAAACCAGCACCTTATTATTTCTAAGGGAAAAATTAGATTAGGGAGAAGTTGTGATGCTCAGGTTATGATTTGAATCACATTGTGAGTTCATTTTCAGTTTGTGGATCTATCAAAGTTTGGTGAATCACCTAGTTAGTTTCAATTTTCATGCACTCTCTCCATTTTCCTTCAAAGTTCAATTAAGTTTCAGGTGATTCAAGGGGAAGCTGGCCCTGAATCTAGAGGTCTACTCTCTGATAGGTTACCCACAGCCTGAGAGTAGTCCCATGTTTCATGGGATTGGTAGGTTCTACACTTAGCCATACTCGGGTGCAATCCCTAGTGACAAAAAGACCACAAGATCAAAGAGGGAGAACAAATCCAAATGCAGGAAAACATGGATTTAGAGAAAAATGTAGGCCAAGATTGAAAAGATCCCATACAGTCAAGGGGAGGGGCATAGAAAAGTCCAACATCTTCAAGATAGAAAACCAACATTCTTGGGCAAAGGGGCAATTGAGAAATAGATGATCAACTGACTCTTGGGCCTGGTTACACAACACACATTGAAATGAATTAGCAATATTGAGCGTAACCAATCTTTCACTTGTGAGGACGTGATTTCTTAGGACAAGCCAGGTAAAATAACCTGCCTTGGGTAATATTGAATTATGCCAACAAAAAAGAAAGGCCCTATGTTTTACCTTATTATTTTGACAAGATTAAGCCATCTGATATCCTAACTTAACTGAGTAATTACCATCCAGGGATGGAGCCCAATAAATTTGGTCAGAGGCCTTGAAGAAGACAATATACTGATTAGATTAAAGAAACTAATTAGCAGAGATGATAGCCTGAGGATCAATAGGGAGAAAGGAAAAGTCTTTCCATATAACTAATCTAGAATGAATGTAAACTGCAGATACGTAGTTAATTATCTTGGGACCCCAATGTAGAGAAGCCATTTCCCAAATATCTAAGAAGGGTTGGAGGCTATGAAGTGGAGGCAGGCCATTCCATGAGTCAAGCCAAAAATTGACTGACTCTCCATTATGGACTTCCCAGGACATAAAAGAAGTGACAATATGCCTACATTTCATCATAAAGTTCCAAATGGTGGATCCTTTTGGGTGATCAAGTACAGAGATAATTCTAGAGGGGTCTAAATTATTGAGATATTTTTTTTGCATCAGAGGACACCATTTGATATTTAGTTGAGAAAATAGTTTCCAAACTAGCTTACCCCAAAGGCCAAATTACGAGATGACAGGTTATGTAGTCCCACACCACTCGAAGATAAAGAAGATGACATATCTGATAATGAAATGAGGGGGATTTTATTTTCTCCTATCATGTTAGTTGTCCAAAGGAATTTTGGAATTATTTTATCAATTTGGTTAAGAACTACCTTTGGGGCTTGCAACACCGAAAAGTAATAATTAGGAATACCTGATAAAATAGTTTTGATTAAGAGAATTCTACCAGAAAGTGAAAGCCATCTAGCTTTCTAAGAAAACACCCTGGATTTAATCCGACCAACAATTGACTACCAATAAATTGATTTATTTGATCCTATAAAGAAAGGAACTCCTAGATAGATGGAAGGAAGTTCATCTAGGGGAAAGCCTAAAATATTGACAATTTTATCAGCTATTGATGGGTCTATTTTGAAGATATAGGCTTTAGATTTGTGAATGTTAATTTTTTGACTTGAGGCTAAAGAATAATGATCCAAAACCTTCCTAACTTTCTTATCCTCCTGAAGGGAAGCTTTACCAAATAGGAGTGTGTAATCAACAAATAAATAATGTGTGATTGAAATGGAAGTGCTAGAGATGGGCACACCAAGCCACAGCCCAGAAGTGTGAGAAGCATTAATGGAATGAGTCAAAGCCTTAGCCATAATGATGGATAGAAAAGGGGATAAGGGATCGCCTTTCCTGACACCTTGGGATGAAGGAAAAAATCCAACCGATGAACCGTTGATTATAATAGAGAAATGGGCTCCATAAATGCAGGCCTTAATCCACTTGCACCACTTCTTAAAATAGCCAAATTTTAGCAAGACCTTTAGGAGAAATGACCAATTTAACCTATCATAAGCCTTCATCATATCCAACTTAATGAAAAAAGAAGGGATGGAATGACAATTGATAGAATGAAGGGTTTCATGGGCAATAATAGCCCATCTGTGGTTTCCCTACCAGGAATAAAACCACCTTGTTCACAAGAGACAATTTTGGGGATTATATGTTGTAACCGTAAGTAAATAGCTTTAGTGATGGTTTTATAAATGGAATTACAAAGGGAGATTGGACAAAAATCTGAAAAAGTCTATGGGTCACTATTTTTAGGAATGAGAAAAAGATTCATAGTATTAAAGCATTTTAATATGGTTGAATTATTTCTGGATTCCTCTAGAAATGTTGAGCAATCAAAACAAAAAACATCCCAAGCTTTTTGAAAAAAGAGGCCAGTAAAACCATCCGGACCAGGAGCTTTGTCAGGAGATAATGAAAAGACTACAATTCTCACTTCTGAAAGGGTAAAAGGAGCCATTGGTATAATATTATCCTGGGAAGTGATAGAAGAGGGGATTACACTAAGAATATCATTCAACCTACTATCATCAAGTTGAGGAATCGGAGGAGGAGATAAAAAATTTGAAAAAAACCCGACTCCCTGTTGCTTTATACTCTCAATATCAGAGAATACATTCCCATACTCATCTTTAATAGAAAAATTGACTTAGCTACTTTCTTGTGCTTGGCTGAAGCATGAAAGAACTTAGTGTTCTTGTCACCAAGTTGCAACCAAAGTTCACATGACTTTTTCCTGTAGTACTCTTCTTCCCTCGCACAAAGTTCAAACCACTCAGCCTGAAGGAGTTTATGTTTCTCAAAAGATTGAGGATATAATCTAGAGGTTATGATATGCTGATTAATCTCAACCAAGTCTTTTTCCAATTTAGATTTCTGATCAAATATATTTTTAAACACATTAACATTCCAAGCTTTGATCAAATTTTTGGCATATTGCATTTTCTTAAAAAATTGAAACATCATAGTTCCAGTCTCATGAGGGGCAGATAGCCACCATTGATTTAAGAGAGAATCAAACAAGGGGTGCCTAAACCAAACTGGTTCAAATTTAAAAGAGGATTTAACAGAAGCAGGAATAGAAATATTAGAGGAGTCAATTTGTAGCTGAATGGGAAAGTGATCTGAATCAAAAAAGGAAAAATATCCAGGGACAAAGAAATTTTTTCCAACTTCTAGATCTGTGAGCAGAGGAATCTATCCAATATGACCACAATTTGTAAAAACCTAGACTTACGATTGGTCCAAGTATAGGATCCATTTATGGGTGTGATGTCAAATAGGTCATTATCCTTAATGAAGGAGTTGAAGTCTAGAACTACATGAGCATGAGGTGCAATTCCCCCTTTCTTATCATTAGGGCTCAATGTAGCATTAAAATCCCCAGCTAAAAGGAATTTGGAATTTGGAAAGTGTTGGATAGTGTTAGTTAATGATTGCCAAAGATGCAGCTTAGCTGATGTTGAGGTGGGCCCATAAAGGTTGATTATAAAGAAGGAAATATTAAAGTGCTTGACACTAAATAAATTCTAGTTAGAACCTTCTTGAAGGGGGAACATTGAAACTTTCTTAGCATCTCATAAGACGACCAGACCACCTGAAGCACCATTAGCTGGTACAAAGGAACTCTGCCAAGTATTCCATCCACCCACGGAAGTATTAAAGCTATTAGTAGACAATTTAGTTTCTTGAAGAAGGATAATATCAATTTGAGAAGAATCAAGCCTTTTCTTGATTCTACTTCTCTTTTTGGAGGTATTAATGCCTCTAACATTCCAAGGAAGGATTCTCATTGCGGACAGGAGAAAACTTAGTTCTCCTTTTCAAACTTCTCCTGCCTCTATTTTTAGGCATTACTACCTTTAGTTTAGGAGATAATGGAGTTTGAGCAATAGATGGTTTGGGAACTTGCTTCACCGGGGAATCCTCTTGATGGGTAGGAAATGAAGATCCAGAATGTAACTCAGAATCCTTATCTAATGAGAGAGAAGTGACCTTTCTCATTAGTGACAAGGTATTTTGGGAGATTAGAAGGAACGTGTTCCCTATCAAAAGAACAAGCGGTATCCTTAATCTTGACATAGAAACCAGTGGAGGAATTATAAAAAAGATAAGTAACATCAATATTAGAAGACAATACAAGGTCAATTTGACAGTCAAAAGGGGAGGGGGAGACATTAATTCATCAATATTTTTGTTTAGGTTGAAACTACTCTAAAAGCAGGAGGAAACAATCGACATAACCTCTGTAGCCATAAGGTCAGCATGTTCCAGAGTCAATTTGCAAAACTTTAGAGGATTATCAGAGAACATTAATTTTTTAACTATAGAATCCATTAATGGTGAACCCAAAGGCTTAGGGTCCAAATTTGGGAGTGGATTCAAAGCTGTCTAGATTACTACCTGAGAGAAATCCACTCCTTTAAAGAGAGAGATAATAGTAGGCATATACAACCTTAGCATGCTAACAAAAGAGTGAAGAGAAGGTAAAGAGATATTTGGGGACTAATTCATACATAAAACCTATAGCGCATGAGAAGATATAGGCTGGTTATCTGATAACTCAAAAGGGTGCCTTGTTTCATTAAGCCTATTTGGAACCAATACATCTATTATTAGGTGAGGGACACCCTCATGATGAGAAACAAGGGAGTTATTGGAAATTGGTGTGGGTGGAACCGTAGCATTCAATGGTTAATTACCCTTAGAACACACAACCATAGAGCATTTAGAGGGGAAAGTTGTGTGATCTTTACAGATAATTAGGTTTGAACAGTTTGGATCTTTGTATTGATTTGTAAAATGACCCAACAAATGAGCATAATGGGAAATAATTTGTGCATCCTATATAATGATATCTTGATGCTAGGAACCCCATTTGGACTATAAAAAAATAGATTTGGGTAGTGGTTTGAGGGTATCCAACAAAAGGAAAACTTGGATAGAACGATGAGGCTCTTAAAAAGGTAAAAGATCATGGTGAATAAAGGTTCCAAACTTATTTGCAATAGCTTCAACAACATCCAAACCTCTATATTCAATTGGTAAGGTTGACATCTCAATCCAGAATGGAGTTAGGGCACATGCGGAATCATTCATTTTAAAATTAGGAGCCCAAGGAACCAAAGAAATTCCAAAACCAAAACTAACTATGAAGAACATTATTATGAACAATAGAGGAATCAAAAGTAGAAATAAAGAAATTTGAAGCATGATCCATATAAAATAAATATGACAAGCCAACCCAGTTCATAAAAGCCCAAGAATGAAAATCTGAAATAGGTATAAATGACCAGATCTTACCAATAAGAGCGTATTCTTTCATATGTGAAACCTGTGGTGCTAATAAACCATCTTCCAAGAAAAGAACAAGATCAGAACCACTTATCGAAGAGTTAGCAGCTGATTGTGGAGTTGGTTGAGATGAGCCAGCACCATGGAGAGTGTGATTCTGCACCAGCTTTGACTGCGGTTTAAAGGATTATGGAACCCTAGATATAGAATGATGGGAAGTAAACATATGACCCTGATGAGAATGGGACTGAAATGGTCGTGAGAAGGAAGGAACTGGAGCCCTAGGATCAGGCTGATTTTGGAAAGGAATATGATGCTGATGAAGAGCAATTTTGTTTGGAGGGGATACAAAAGCTAGAGAATGAACGCCTATTAACTTGTTTTGTTACGTATGTCACTTTATTAAAATTTTCACATAATATATATTGTAGTTATTATAATACTTATTAAATTAATAAAATTAAATATATAATTTTTTATGAAAATTTTAATATATATTTTTGCAAATAACTATATTTATGAAAGACTTATATATATAGTGGTAGAACACTTGTTCAAGATTTTAAATGAGATAGTAAGTTAAGTGGGCTTAATCTTGGATAGGTGACCTCTAATAAGTGCCATTGGTTTACCCTTTTGACCATCACCTAGATGTAATGAGTGTTAGTGCTCTATTCATTCTCATGATGAAAGGTTCAAAATTAAATATATAATTTATCATGAAAGAATTTTATATATGTATATAAAGTTACAACACTTGCCTATGATTTTGCCCATGATTTTAAATGGGATAGTAAGCTAAGTGGAGTTAACCTTGGATAGGTGACTTTGGGGAAGGGCTAGTGATTCATTTGTGTGACCATTAGCTAGATGCAATTAGTGCTAAGTGTTCTATTCATTCTCATGAGAAATAGGTTCTTGTGAACTCAATAAAACATGGATCAATGAGTTTGACTCAAAATTACACAATAGAGTCCTGATAGCAATATCACAATAAACTATATGTTTATAAAAGTTACAAGTTATCTTTGAATTTAGACATTATAAACTAGTATTTAATTATATATGTATGAAATAATTTTTGGAAATTAAATAATATCATTATTAAAATCTCCATGCAATATATTTATTAAAATCACTAAATTACATATTATATACTATAATATAATAATAATTTTATTAAAAAATTAAATTTTAAATTTTTTTTTTTTGAAAAAACATAAGTAATATTCATTCCTTATCGGTTCATAGAATCTCTCTGTAAAAAGTTTAGAATATAAAAAAACAAAAAAAAATTGTTTTTGCTTAATTAAATATCTCTTTTGTACGTATATCAACATTAGCGGTTGAATAAAAGCCCACTCCTGACTAACCTAGGGGGTCCTCTAGAAACTAAGCTAGCACAAAAAAATAATAAAAATTACAATTTGAAACCACCCATTGCAAATCTAGGTTTGAATAAGCCGCATATGAATCAAAGGACCATACCAACACAGATTGGAATCATTTCACTATTAACTTGGCCTGTTTGGTAGTGGGAATTAGGAAATGCTGCATTTGATCAAATGCTGGAAATGGTCAAATCATGGATTTGATAATCCAATTTTTTATTTCCAGATTATAGTAAGGACCATTTGGTTGACCCAGAATATGAGCGAGAAGATGTATTTCCTTCGTTTGGTTCCACTTTTTGAAACTAGAATTGGAATTTGAGTATGATTTTTTTATTATTTTTTGAATTGTTTTAATATTTTTTAATATAATAATTTATTTTTTTATTTTATTTAATTTTATATAGAAAATCATAAATATATATATTTTTAAATGTTATAATTTTTCATTTTTTTAATAAGGTTAATATTTAATTTTGTTTAATTTTATATTGAAAATCATAATGAAGGCATAAACAACAAAAAAGTTCATAAGTTTATCAAAATATGTCCACCGTATCTACTTTAAAAAACTTCATGTATCTACAATAGCCCTTTGTTAACCATATTTACACATATGGTCCCAACAAAGTAGTGGACAAACTACACAAAGAAGGCATCACAGAAACATGATTTCTGCTTTTGCCATTGAAGCAATCTTGGTGGCACTAGCTATCTCTCGAGCCTTGCACAAGTTGCACTCATTTCCTACATCAGGTATAGATGTAGATGGGGTAGATGTAAATGTGGTTTCATCGACCCACCGAAAGTATTGACATCCACTATTTCCCTACAATACCAAATCTACATCAGTTCTTCGTAAAATTATTAGTTGTCACATTATTTTTAAACACAAAATATAATTACATATCCAGATCTTTTTCCTAGTTGGGCAACCCCAAAATTGACGCCTAGGATTACTTTTTATGTGTGACATCTTCAACATGCATGGGCCAACACCACATTGACACATAGGCACATTGACCAAAGTCATCGACGCTATATCAACAAATATTGCATTGTCATTATTTTGTTCATTCATACTAATTATAATTGCAATAAAAAGCAACATACTAATGTAGACTTGCACATTTTTTGGCTAATTTGAAGTCTTTGGTTTAAATTACTGGACACTCAAAACAAAGTGACAAACCAAAGATAACCATGCAATAAAAAGAAATTACTAAGGAACCAAGGAACTAATTATAATTGTAATAAAAAGAAAAATACTGATGTAGGCAAAATCTCAAATCAGATTGCAACATGAGAATGTTCAACAAGCCTGCTACTTTTATTTTAATTTTTACAATTATTCTCATAACTTCTTCTCTGCTTCAAACAATTGGGAGTTCCCGGGAAAGATGATATGGTCTAGGCCTATACCCTTTTCGGGCCTAGAAGGATAGTAGTTTTCTGATCTACTGCTTTGATTTCTCTTGAATCAAGTACTCCCTACATGATCATATGCAACTATTGTGCTTCTTGGTCGTGGCCACTTTTTGCGCAACTAATTTCTTCTCTGATATCTTTGTTGCCCTGCATACTTTGTCCTTGTTATATGTTGACTGGACTTGAATTGAGGGACATCAAAGCTGTTGATTGCTCACCGCTATATTTCCAGGCCCGAAAAGGGCATAGTACAATACAATCATCTTACGCGGGTACTATAAATAGTTTGAAGTGGTGAAGAAGTAATGAGAGTTTCATTCAAATACACTTCATCAAATTTTAGAAACTCCACATAATCAAATCTACTCTAACAATCCATGGTTGATTAAAGAGACTTCCTATGCTATACTGAAAGGATCTAATAAGACATCTATACTCATACATAGAAGATGGGGAATAACAAAATCTAACAACGAAATGGTGGTGTGAAGACACACTGTGAAAATTTTCCATAATAAATGTAATACACCAAGGAGTAACATCAAAAATATGTGTAGTCATCAGAAATATGGATTGTAAGTTAAAATCATGAACAACATATGTGTACTCTTAGAACTGTCCATTTTGAATTCTTCATGACCACATGTATATAAGATGCCAACCAAAAAAGTAGGTGTTGGAGCAATGTACAAAATTTGGACAAGATGGAGTACTATTTTAAAAAACTACTCCATCTTGTAGTTTTTGTGAATTGCTACAACAACAAACCATGTTTTCTAATCTCACTAGAAACAAACCATGATAACAAACAAACATATATTAATCTTCAATGAAATGTTATACAATCCTTCTCCATGTCAAAGTTGATTCTAGATTAAAGTAAAAGAAACCTTATGATCATGTTTTCCATAGCATCAAAATTTTACCAATGAAACTGGCATGAGACATGACTTTTCTAAACATGCTTGTCAGGTGGATTTAACCAATAAAAATAATCCCCATATTAATAGTCTCATCAATCAATGCCTATGATGTAATATCAGCCACAAAAAAGGATGGATGAACCTCCAAAAAGTGAAAAGGAAGACATTTAACATAATAAATAATAGCTATATTCAAATTATCATTGTTGTTTAGATTGTGTATTGTATATTTTTCATCAACATCTCACTCTAGTTTCTAGAATGTGATCTAAAACATTAAGAAAAAAATGCATATAATACATAGTCTAAATCAAAATCAACAACAATAACCACTAAAATATTAGAGAACTAATATTCATAACCTAAAGTAAATTGTTGTTGAGTTTTTCTTTGAAAATTGTAATGTTCTATTCCTACAAATCTACAACAGATAGCACATAGCAAGCCTTACAAGGTACAAGGGTTACATGGTGTGTAATGCCTCGCCAGGGAACCCAAGAGAACTTAACCTAAACATTCATCTAAGTTTGTAGAATATTTTTTATTTTTAAAGTTAACATACAAGATAAACATCAATGCAGAAGCAATTACCATTTACTCACATTAATACAATAACCAACATAGGTTACAAATCTCAAGGGTCCCTCGATGAAGATTACTTTAACATTAATTAATTAAATTAGATTAGGTACAATTACAAAACTCGTATAAACAAATGAAAGATAAAAGAAACATCGCATATAAGATAACATAAATACAACTAGTACCATAAGGTATCCATAAATCTACATCCACTGCACATGTCGCAGGGTATGTAATACAATAACCAAAAAGAAGTACACATGATATGTCTGAATAACTAATACAAAGATACATGATCACAAGAAGAAAAGAAAGAACACAACTCCATCAAAGAAGATCAAGAAGGAACAACTACCACATGGATCATCCAACACTAGTACATGAATGTCAAAATCTCAAATGGTAAAAGAATCACTACCACCCAACCTCGTGAACCTAAAAGGTCCACTCCCACCGTGCTGATGAGATCACGATAGATCCCACTTGAATAACAAACATCAAACAAATCAAGCTAAGGAAAGGATCTTGAAAGCTCTCTAACTCAAGGTGAACAAAGATAGTAGGGTAAGATATACTAATCCAGAGGCAACCGACACATGTAGGATAACTAGACTATGCATAGGAAGGTGTCATCATATACATCTACCCCTTGAGTTTTGTCCTGGTAATCTCTCTGGATTCCAACACCCAAGTGACCTTACACAGTGTCAATGACCTCTCGTACAAATGAAGCCATCGACTATGCCAACTCATGCCTTTTAAAGGTGGCTAGTCATCTTCTCAACACCATCTTAGTCTATACTAGCACTAACGCCTGGGTGAGGACCACATCTTATTAGGTTCATTTTAAAATCTCTTAATGTTATATTATGTTATCACTTGATTATAGATACTTAAATATAAGTGATCTTGGCAGCCACTTGTGGGCCCCGACGCTTATTTCAAGCCACCTCCTACTACATATCTAGGTAAACTACCCTAGGCTCACAGATCTCAGATAGACCAAATCAGGTACACAACCAGGTAATCCCAAATCCAGTTTCACATACAAGAACTAGAAATGATTACAAAGGCACCATTATAGAAGAATATAAAACATCATGAGCCTATATGGTCAAGTCAGGGTATAATCAGATCTCACACTTACACCAAAACATAATATAGGAAACATGAACAACTGACACAAACCCCAGCCTCTGTCTGCCCCCTAGGTCTTCTAGTAACTTGAAACCACAATAAGTACAAGAAGACACTCCAGGAACGAAGAATACAACACTCACATCATAGAAGGCTAAAAACTAACCTTAAGCATCAAAATTCCATAATGAACATAATAGAATCCACATGCAGAAACACATAAAACTGCTGCGAGAATCTTAATCATAATTGTCACAATAATGTCATATTCAAGATATTACCCATGGTCTCCCAATAGTACTAAACAAGAGAAAACACCCAATTTTAGTGGAAACATAACACCTCTAATAATTCATTTCCCATTAAGAACATAAATAAACACATGAACTTATTTCCACTTACTATACTTAATCATTAGTGCGATAACAATCAACTCCTATATGGATCTAATTTAAATGCATAACTCATTTGAATTAATCAACACGTAATGAGAATTAAACAAACTCGCACTATGAATTAAATACAATATACATTTAAATTCAACATAAGATTGATCACATAGGTAAGTATTGTTTAAATACAATTTTTGAAACTATGATCATGTCAACGTTTAATTCTTCCTAAATTACAAGTTTATAAAAAAAAAAGTCATCAAACTAAATAAGGCTTTTAAACACTAAGACTAAAGAACATGCAAAAGAGGACATCAACATGCAATTGTCCAAGCAGATGTACAATCATTCGTAATTAAAAAAGCGTTATCCCACTAATATTAACTCTAAAAATAAAGGCCTAAGAAGAACTTATGCAAATTTATTAAACTATTTAACCCAAGTTAAATAAATAAAATAACTTTATTATAAAATATTTTCCTAAATGATATTCATTTAATAATTCCATTACAAAAGAATTTGAAATATCATCTTATAAATTTATAAAAATAAACTACAATTAAAACAAAATCAACTAATTACCTTTTTAAAACCTACACATACTAATTTCCTTTTAACTAAAATATACATAAACCTCTTAATAATCGATTAAATCTTAATTGATTTTAAAAAAAAAAACATATCTTAAAATTTTTATTAAACATTTAAAATTTAATTAACTAATATTAAAAATAACAATTACTAAAATTTAACAACAAATGAATTTTAATTAATAAACATTTTACAAAATTTAATAATAATTAAATAATAAAAAAATCTAAAAAGGAAAATACCTTTTTAAACCTGCAGTCACAGGCCCCACTGCGGCAAGCTCATGGGCTGCACACAGTACCACACAGGTACTTTGGCAGTCCAAAGGACTGCGTGCGGTGCCCTATGGGGTACCGTGACAGTCCCAAGGACTGTGCACGACCCCAAAAAGGGGTTGCTATGTGGCCTTAAAACAAAAGCCCCCCCTATTAAAATATTAAAATATTATTTTATTTCTATTTTATTTTAAAACGAAATGCAATATATTTGTTTATAAATTAATTTTATTTAAAATAATATTTATAATTTAATTATTTTAGAAGGTGTTTATTTAGCATTAAGCTGCTAATTATTTATACCAGAAGTAATCCATTTTTAAAAGAAAAGGTAAAACAATGATATAAATAAATTCTATATTATTTATTTATTTATTTATCATAAAGAATACAAGAACCCCCTCTTTTTTTTAAGCAAATCAGAAATCTTATTAATACAATTGGGTTTTCTGAACAGACTTATCCTAGGGTTGATTGGCTTAACCAGGCAACAACCATTTCCACAGAATATCAATAATTCTCACCATAACTCAACAAATCAGTACATTAAAAAGATGATATGAAAACAACAAGGGATTATACAAGACAGATTTCAGAATTCTAGGAAGAGAGAGAAATCTACATAGAATAGAATAAAGATCCAGATAGACAATCACATACATGCACAAAGAATATAGTCTTTTCCAATTTCAAAACACCATAATAATAAGAAAATATCAAACCCTACCTCGAACACTGAAGAAAAATGTTCGAACGATGACCAGATCTGAAGACAAAATCCCAAAACTTGCAAAGCTTTCCAAAATCGAATTCCCACCAAACACCTTCAACCTGCCTGCCCAAATTTTCCTCCAAACCTATAGGATCTGCAAAATTGAATGCAATTCCCCTTAATAGGGATTCAATTCCCCATTTCATGCAACCCTAAAGATAACTCCACAACCAACTCCCACTTCAACTCCAAATCAGAAATTGAAAGAAAATCTAATTAATAAATTAAAAACACTTTTCCTGCACAACTCAACTTTGACTTTTTAGATCAAGTTGATAACTTTTTGAAAACAATTCAATTTTCAATTACTATTAATTCACATATTATAATTAAAATTTATTATTAAATAGATTAAATATTTAAAGCATCCTAAAGCCATGCAATTAAATATTTAATTATTTAATAATGCCCTCAAACATAATTAAATCTAATTACCAATTATTTAATTAATTAAATACAAATAATCAAATAGTTGATTTTTAATTCAATTTTTTCAAATAAACATAGGAACATGATTAATATTAGATTTTAACTATAATCATTAATCAATAAATCACAGAAAATCACCCACATAAGCAATAAATCAATTGAGACCAACCAACATAAAACTAAGCAAACTCAGGAGAAGGAATCCACGAATTCCTGTCAACTAGACAAATCCAGGTAGGGTAGTTAAACTGATACTTGTCCAATCCTAGGACAAATGGGTTTAGGTTAGGGTTTTGGATCTTTTTTTATCTCCCCTCTCCTACCATTTGAGATATTGTGATAGGGCACAGTCATCCTGATAATTCAGGGAAGTCGATGCCCGGTACCTGCAAACCTTCATACAAAACCTACATGTACATACATATATAAATATATAATGGATAATGGCAGGGATCGGCCGATCATGTGGATTTCGCAAGCAAGTAACTATGACTCCATCCCTCAACCACATCAGGAACGTCAAACAAAAATTTAAAATAAATACATCAACCATACACATACAAGTATAGGGTCAGTAGAATCACAAGCCTCAATGATTTCCTAACATATAATCTATCATCCTAAAATAATCTTAACATTTATAAAATCGGACTAGGGGCGGGGTACTACATGGTGTGAATGGTTTATGTGAAGGACCAGAAGAACAAGTAGAGAGGCATGTGAGGATACACAAAGAGGACTCACAGTATGAGGACACCATGGAAACATGTGTATGTGTGCTCATTCCAAGGCTCATCATCATAACTGGTAATTCATCATGGTATGGTATGCCATCTCATGTTATAATGATGATATGATTCCTTAGTCATGCCAATTTGTAGTACAATAGCTATTGCCCTTTTGGAGGATACATGATATTCTAAATCATGACTACCTTTCATAGCATGATATTATAAATCATGACTACCTTTCATAGCTCTTTCGTTATAGAAAAGGGACAGGATTCTAGAATTTAATGGAGAGCTTGAAGCACTATATAGAGCCTACCTCATATTAATGCATAATATAAACTAGAGTTTAAGTACATGAGATAGCTAGATGGTTACTCATGTTGTCCCTGTTCAGGAAGAAGTTGGTAAACTCAAATATAACTTACATTTCTCACCATAAGAAAAGACTCTTGATGAGATTTAAAGATCAGTTGTGTCTAGGAATGAATGTCATTATACAATTAAACACTTTTGTGTAGGAAAAATATATAGATGCATACAATCAATGATTTGTAATGAGATCTGGTATTATATAAAGTACCAAAACATATTGAGAAGATTTTCAAGTTGTGTAGATAACCAAAAAAATGCATGGTGAAAGATTGGTAATAGATGCATCAAGAATTCAATATGTTGGCGTGACAATGTCAATATAAATTATAGCTCAAGTCATAAACCCCTATTACCAGAAATAGTGATGACATCAATCTTACTGAAATCAGTTTAGTGTCATCATAAAATATGAATTGAGCACATTGAAGAGGCAATTCTCAGCCTATGTCAACTATTTGATCCAACAACATAGGCTTCTCTCAGTACTAAGTGTATGAAAATGCATTACCCAGTTGGTTTTTAGTTGTTTAAGTCAATGTGGTGGATGCCATACTGAGGTGTGTCCAAAAATGATGTATCTATCTGATAGGCCTAGGAGATCCTTGTTGTGACTACTACTAATATAATTGCAAATGGAAGACAAATGGCATTTCATAGTTTTTTTTACAAAGATGTGAGGGAGATGCATAAACAGATAAGATTATTCATCAGCCAACTGTTTAGTACAAAAAGTGAAAGCTGATTCTAGATTACAGATATAGCTTAGATGAAGCACTAAATCATAAAGTCCATATAGATTATCAAACAGACAAACATAACTGGAAGTGAACAAATAGGATAACTTGTAACCACAGTAGAAAGAATCATAGAAATAAGATAACTTGTAACCACAGTAGAAGTGCACAAATGAAAATTAAAATACTGTCCTGAAATTACAATAATTTACCCACATGGGCTTCATACATAAACCAACAATCTGATATAAAAACACAAAATTTGGGTAGAGAAACCATACATACGAATACTCTTGGAACAATTTTGAAGAATTCAAAATGTATAGTTCTGATACTTTGCAATAGAACAACATAATTTATCTCTATAATTGATATTCATCATGTGTTACTCCTTGGTGTATTCCATTTATATTTTCTAATGCAACAAGGCTAACCAAGTCAAGAAAAATACAAGCATGGATAAGAACTATATTTATTTTTGAGTAAATCATGAATGCAATCTATAATGCATGAAATAAAAGTAAAAACAATATCATCATGGCTGAAATAGTAGAAATATATAATAGAGCATATATAGTAGAGAAGTTGATAAACAAAACAATGTCATCACCACATGATATCAACGATATCAAAACATGTGATTTGAGTTTCAACAAAACAAAACAATGTCACACTGATATCAACTGTATGATGTTGATAAAACAAGTATCTTGGCTAACCTTACCAACTTAAAAAGTATATTGGCTAGCCTTGCCAATGTTTTAAGTAACAAGACTTAAAATGAAACAAAAGTAACTAGAGTTCTCCAAACTTCATTGCAATGTATTGCACTCTCTCCTCTTCATCCATTCTCAAGAACCCTTTGGCTCTTTTAATTTCAATCATGAAGGTGTCATATGCCTTTAGCATAGTGCCTTGATGCAAATTAGGGATGCCTTTGAGGGCCTCATACATACTATCTAAGACAAAATCTAAATCAAAATTATCCACTTTGATAACAAGAGGCAAATGGAAGTCCTCTTCTATTTTTTCATAGTTTCACAAATCGCATCCAACAAACCAGCCACAATTACCTTCTTCCTCTTTCCCCTCCTTGCTAATGGTGTTGAAGGATTTGGCTTACCACTTGCACTCAATTGATTGGAATGATATAATTCATCATCCAAAATAGTTGTAGTGTTAAGAGGTGTAATGATAGGGACATCCTCATCACAATCCATGTAGGCGGGACCATCCATATTGATCCCTTCTTCTATCTCTTGTGCAGTAGTAGCTGTGGTACCTTCAGCTATGTCATTACCCACAATGAAGGCTAGGTCATCGTAGTGTTGGAAGGGTTGTCTCTTATACACTTTGGCACTTTTGAATTCTTTTCTTTGCATGTTGCCATGATGAATGAATTAGATCTTTTTCTTGTATCACTAACTTAATAAGAAGGAAATATTGCTTAGACAAACATATCAAAAGAGCATGTTACCTTTAGAAGCTCCTCCCACACCATGTCATCAACATCCATAGTAGCCTCATTGCATGCAAACCCACTCATATTCCTCAACTCTATCATAAATCTAAAACCTTGCTTCATCCTTTCAGCTTGTTTTTGAAATTATCCTTTGATAGATTGAGGCTCATCTCAGCATTGAACTTCCTCTCAATGACAGTCTAGGCTTCTTTTTTGAAGCCCCCTTTTCCTTTCCTTCCTAGGTGAACTTTCTCGTGGAGAAAGTTTATGAACTTTCATTCTTCTTGGAGGAAGAAGTTAACTAGATTACTTGAACCTCATTCTCCATGCTCATCATGAGTTGTGTGAAGGACATCACATACACCACCTGTTATATGAAATTATTAGCTACATGAAAATGAGAATGGATATTAAAGAAAGAGTCATACGATAGTGGCATATAATCCAAAATATTGCATTTATGCATGATATCCAACAATATGTATTATATGTCTTTATTATCCATTCTCATTTGCATGTAGCTAAGTATGCATGTATATATGGTCTACTATGTTCATACAGTTTATATGCAATTATTAGCTACATGAAAATAAGAATGGATATTAAAGAAAGAGTCATACAACAGTGGCATATAATCCAAACTATTGTATTTATGCATGATATCTAGCAATATGTATTATATGTCTTTATTATACATTCTCATTTTCATGTAGCTAAGTATGCATGTATATATGGTCTACTATGTTCATACAATTTATATGCAATTATTAGCTACATGCAAATAAGAATGGATATTAAAGAAAGAGTCATACAACAGTGGCATATAATCCAAAATATTGAATTTATGCATGATATCTAGCAATATGTATTATATGTCTTTATTATCCATTCTCATTTGCATGTAGCTTAGTATGCATGTATATATGGTCTAATATGTTCATACAGTTCTACTATATATGCTCTAGTATATATGCACTATATATGCTCACTATATGGTCAGTGTATATGGTCATTTTAACACGAAATGAGCATTTTTACATCTTCCACATGAAAAGGTGGAATTGGAATTTGAGGCAAAATTCCCTTTGTCTCAATCCCCATTTCGAAGACAAAGTGTCAAACAAGATACACACATTTCGAAGAGATACACAAATGCCAAACAAGATACACACATTTCAAAGAGATCAAAATCAAAGAAAAATCATAGTTACAAATCATACTGTTGCAATAGGATGGAATGCACCAAGGAGTATCATCAGAAAAATGGACTACAGGCTTCATTTCTTTCAAAGAATTTTGTATATGTAAACTATGAGAACACATGATTTGAGCATCATCATTACAACACTAGTATGATTGATCTTCATCATGTGGTACTCCTTGGTGTATTCCATTTATATTTCCTAATGCAACAAGGCTTACAAATTCAAGAGGCATAGACAATAACCAACTAGGAATGAAGAGACAAACAAAAGGTCAATGAAACCATCATGCATATTATTATATCTACATTAAAGCACATTAAAGAACAAAGAAAGGTCTTGTAAAACTATAAATATTGTCTACGTCTATAGTCTTCCCACATCTTACTTGCTATATCATCTCTAAACTTCTGTAGTACCCCCAATAGTTTGCTTTCAGTTTTTCAGATGCCATACTCTTTTAGGCCACATTGTTTGTGTGCAGACCTTATTATCTCAGTGATTATTGATGATTTAGATTATGTTTATGATTATATTATGTGATGTCATATCTAGATATTGATATTATCATGTTGCGATGCTTTATGTTTTCAGTTGGATTATGTTGTACTTACCCCATACTGGCATGTGTATGGTATTCATTTGTATGTATCTATTTTATGTGTCTATATGGTAGAGGGTGGAGGCGTAGTTACTTGCCTTGTCAAGATTCACACGACCGGCCGTACCCTACCATTGTTTGTCATTTGTTGTATGTACATGTTTTGATTTGTGATGACAAGTTTGCAGGTACAGGGCATTGTCTTCTCTAAATTGGTAGGAGTGAGCGTGCCCATAAATACTCGTCTCAATGGTAAAGAGGGGAGGTAACAGATGGACCCAAAACCCTTTCCTAAGCCCATTTATCCTAATTTTTGGATAAGTATCTATTGACCACCCTACCCGAATTTGTTAGGTGACAAAGTTCATGGATCCCTTCTTTGTGTTTATATGTTTATTTGATGATCCTGATTTATTGTTGTTTGAATATGTGATTTTCTATAGTTATGGAAATTAATATTATATTGGAAAAATAATATTAAATTTATTTCCTATGTTATTGTATGATTATTAATTAATTAAAAAAAATTAAATATTAGGATATTTGGTATTAATTAATTAATTGTGTGAAAATATAATTTAATATTGTCCATTAGATATTAAATTAATTTATATTGCATGATTTAATGATGTTGGAATATTAAATTATTTAATAATGAATTTTAATATTAACATGTGCTTTAAGTTTGAATTTGTCTTGTTTGAAAATGTGACAACTTGTCTTTAGGAGACTAAGTTGAGTTGTGCACAATTAAATATATTTTTAATTATTAATTGGTATTTTCTCTCAACAAAAGAGGGAGAGTTTGATTAGGAGTTCTATTTGTGAGTCATCTAGGGTTTGCATGAATGGTGGAGTTGAATCCCTAATAGGGAGAATTAGCATTCATTTGTTTTCAATCAGGTTGTTGGAAAATTTTGGAGAGAGCTTTTGGGATTTTTGAGACTTCTTTGTGTTCTTGAGCTTTTGTGCATGTGCTTGAATTTCTGGGTGAAGATTGTTTGCATCTGGATTTGAGATTTGCATGCACTGTGATTCAGATCTGCAGGTTGAGCTTTTCTATTGACAGATTTGGGAGTTTCAACATTCTACAGGCTTTCTAATTCAGTTTCTAGCACTGGAATTGAGCTAGGGGTTTGAGGAATTTTCCTATGATTTTATCTGTAGAACTTTCAGTAATTTTCTATGTTTGATTTGGTTTATAGTTTTAGATCTGTGTCTATTTATGCTTTCAATTTGAGGTTTAGAAAACTCCTATATTCACTATCTCATATTTTTATATTAACTTGGCATAGTAGGGTTATGCTGTCAAAATTTTGGGAGAAAATTCATCCTAGAACACATAGAAAATGAAAAATTAATCTTTATATAGTTAGTACTATAGTGTGGCTGAATTAAATAAATGGGTTGTTGTCAAAAACCCAATTTGGGTGAAAAATTACCATTTTGGGAAAAAATCCCCTCTCTGTAAAAAATGACAGTCAAAATTTAATTACCATAGTAAATAAAATATTTTATTTGCAAATAACAAAGAACTACTTTGGAGAATGTAAATATTTTTGTAAACAATCAAGGAAGAAAACAAAATAGGAAAAGAAACAAAAAAAAACTCATGGGCTAATTGTACAAATATGACTATTTCCTTTTCTGGGAAAATTTTACACAGTCAATAATTTCTATTTTCAGAATTATAGGATCTGCTTTAAATTTTTTTTAGAATATGCCTTTGACTTATGTTCCTATTCATTCTGTGAAAAAAAATATTTAAATAAATAGTGTATTGGACTTATAATTTAAAAAATATATATATGTCTCATGCTTCTCAAAATGTATTGGAGAGCATTTAAAAAAAAAAATATTAAAGATTGTGTTGGAAGTTTTGTTTTATTTTTAAAAAATATATATAAAAAAAAAATTAATGAAAGTTGAATTTGGGAGTGGGGGCCACCAACTCCTCATCTCCCCATGCTCTTTCCCTCCTCTGCGTGGTACGCCTGCCGCACGACAAACCAGGTTTGTCGTACGACAACCTAGGTACTGCCTATGACAGAGCCTAGCCTGCCGTGTTGCAGGCCTGGCAACCGTCATCCAAGTGGGTTGGGGTGCGGATCGAGGTCCCCCCTCCCACTTGCTAAATTGATTTTTATTTTTTATTTTTTAAAATTGTTTTATTTTTTTTATAATAAAATAAAATTTATTATATTTACAAATTCATAATTAATATTTTTTAAAATTTTTATTTGATAATAATTATTTTATAATAATAATTTATTAATAAGTATAGTTTATTAATAACTTTTATTAATAATTATTATTTGATAATAATTTTTATTAATAGATGTTATTGAATTTTAGCAAATTATATTGGTAATTATTATTTATAATAATAATTGTTGTTGTTGGTATTAAATTAATATTGGTAGAATATTATATTGATAATTTTTATTCAATATTGTTTAAGAGTATAAATGGCTGAATTGGGACTTTGGCTTTAAATTTATCTATCGTTTTCTCTTATGAGTTTAGTGGATTCTATGTACTAAATATGTTAGTAAACTTTATTGAATCTTTTTGGTCAATAGATTAGGTTTAGATTGATTGATTGAATTTAGGTCATTCATTCAATCTAGCCTAAGTATGAAACATATTATGTGTTGCATTTATGTGTTCAAATTGGACTTTTATTTAATATTGAAAACATATGAATTATCTTTCATCTGTACATGCATTATTTACTACTGAAATTGGTTGTTTTTCTACAATATAGTTTTATCTTTCCTAAATGTTGGGTTTATCAGTTTCATGGGTACTAGATGACCTAGGAGAGATAGAGGCTTGGGAATTGTCTTCTTTGTTCATGTTGTTTCCTATGTTTGGCATAAGTGTGTACTGTTTATATTCCAGTTGACCTTATAGGCTCTTGTTGTATTATGTGATTCAGTGATTATGATTATGTAGTCAATCCTGGTTTCTGTGATGATTATGGATGTGTGACTATCTGATTTTATTTGTGATTGATCTAGGAGAGATCTATGAGCCTAGGGTAGTTTACCTAGATATGTGTTAGGAGGTGGGTTGCAATAAGCGTCGGGGCCCACAAGTGGCTATCAAGATCATTTATTGTAAGTATTTGTAATCAAGTGATAACTTAATAAATTAAGGGGAAATAAATGAACCTAATAAGATAAGTTCCTCGCCCATGCTTGAGTGCTAGTACAGACTAAGATAGGAATGGAGATGATGTTGGCCACCTTGAGAGGTGTGTCTAGCATAGTTAATGACTTCATCTGTATGAGAAGTCATTGATCCATGTATGGTCACTTGAGTGTCAGGATCCAGAGAGATTACCAGGATGAGACTCAAGGGTTAGACGTACAAGATGACACCTGCTTATGCATAGTCTAGTTATCCTACATGGTCGGTTGCCTCTGGATTAGTGAGTCATACCTATCACTATATTTGTTGACCTTGAGTTAGTAAGCATTCAGGCTTCCTTTGCCTAGTACTGTATCTTGATTTGGTTTGATTATCCGAGTGGGGTCTGATGTTATCTCCTCAGCACGGTGGGGTAGACCTTTGTGGTTCTACACAGATGGGTGGTAGTGATTCTTTACCATTCAAGATTTGACATCCTGGCACTGGTGCTAGATGGTGTCTTGCAGTTGGATTCCTTATGTTATTTCTTCATTGATGTTCTTTGTATATATTATTTAATGTAAATCTTGTATTAGAGTATCGCATGTGATACCTAATCTAGATATTATAATTTAGGTGTTAGAGTGATTACTGCATACCCTGTGACATGTGCAGTGGATGTATGTTTATTAGGATTCATGGATATTCATGAGATGTAATCATTATGATGTAATTGTTGTATTTAATTTATGGAATCTTTTGTTGATGTTATTAAATGAGTTATGTTAGAAAGTAATACTACATCATGGGACCCATTAGATTTGTGACCTATGTTTACGATGTGTGTTATGTGAGTTAATGGTTAATGCTTTCATGTGATTGTATATCTTATTTGTAAACTTTAGAAGAAAAAAAATTGTTCACCAAACTTAGTATCATGTTCTAGGTTAGTTTCTTTTGGGTTCCCTAACGGGGCGTTACAACTTCCCCCAATAATCCCTATCATGCTAACTCAACCCATATGTCTCAAGTATTGGTACATTTATCCCATCATGATCATTGTCCTCTTCAATAACCACTTCAGATGGAACACCATCCTCTATAGTAATGAAGTTGTGCAATATGCAGCATGCCAAAATAATATGTGCTTATGTCGTGATTGGATAAGACGTTGCATGGCTCAGGATAGGAAACCGCTGCTTCAAAATGCCAAATGTATGCTCTATTGCATTTTTAAGAGAGGAGTATCGGTGGTTAAACAACTCTTGTGGGATATTTATAGGGTTTTCTGTTGAAAACTCCTTCAGGTGGTAACATGTACACCGATAAGGAGCGAGAAATCCTGGTACATTTGGATATCCAACATCGACTAAATAATATTTTCCTACAAAATAAAATATATTGTTAAACTATGAAATATTGACACCATGAAACATTTATCATTTTCTTCAATAAATATACAATGTGAAATGGCATACTAGGGGGAACTAAAAGTGGATCTGCTCTAGTGAGAGCTGAAGCTAGAACATGACTATCTACAAAAGACCCTTCCCAACTAGCAAGAATGTATTGAAAATTATAATCAAAAGAAGAGACAACCATAAAATTTTGTGACAAGTTCCCTTTTCTATCCCAATATTTACCCTGTAAGGAGACATCGACAGTGTTTGGTATATGGGTTCTATCAATTTCTCCAACGCAATCCTATAGAAAGAAAAACTCAATCAATAAACATGCAATAATAAGATTAACACTAAGGAAAATATATTTGTAGCGCTAGGGGGTTTACCTTGAATTAAGGATCAAAATGGTCCTTCCCACTAATTTCAAGAGGAGTGTTTAGACCAGGTGGTACAAAATAATCCCCATGGAGTGCTAAGACAACTGTCAAGGCCTTGTGGAAGTATCGACTTATTGTCTCTCCGGAGTGACCAAAGTTATGGGCAATCTTATGATTCCTCAGATTGTGGCGAAGGGTGTGGAGAAACATGACTAATTGTTCTTCTAACATTATGCTCATCGTATCTAATAGGATTCCTTTTTGCCTTACAAGATTGGCTAGCCAAAAGAAGGTTGCTGCACTCATGCAAATTTGGTCATGAAAATGCACCTCATTCGAATGAATAATGTGTTTATAAAAAAGAACTTCCATCACTTCTTTCCTTATGTTTTATTTGCCTACCTTCTTGTGCAAACACTGCTTTGGCTACTCCAAGGACAACAAGAATAAGTGCATGAATACAAGTAGTTGTGGTCTTCCTACAAATGCATCCTTGAATGTTTATATTATTGGTAAGATCCATCCCTAAAAAGTACATGACAAAGAAGGTTTGACATACAAAATCGACAGTCATAGGCAGCAAGAGGACAAGCCAAGAAATGTGTGTACTTATTAACACAACTATTTGTATATGTAATCCTAGCTGGTTATTATATATAGGTGTTGAATTTGTTAGCATTGTTGCATTAGGAAATGAAATCTGAATGAGGGAAAAACATAGAAGATGTTTTTTGTAAAATATAGTGATTAATAATAGAAGGTATTTTTTGTAAAACATGATTAATAATAACTTAATTATATACATATATAGGTGCATATATATGGTTCTTATATATGCACATATACATATATATGTATGAAATAAATATGGGCCTCTAATTTAGCTCCACACTTCAACATAGTCATTATTCCCCAGCTGCAAACAAGAACGAATATTAGATTAATCATCCCGTCTAGCTGGATGATTTGACCTATTGCCTTCTATCTAGGTAGGATTTAAAATTTGCTCTCAAAATCGAGAGTCCTGCAACCATAGACTACTACTAGAATGAAGGATTTATGTAGTTTATTCTAGAATGAGTGTGCAATTAATCTAGAAATGATGAATTTAATCTAAAAATTGTGAAAACAAACTAGATTAAGAAATGAAATGCATGATTAAGCTAGCATGATATATTAATCTAGAAATGAAGATTATGCTAAAACAATGAAAGCTTGAATGCAAATGAACTCTGGTGACAATGCAACAACACTTCGTTGCTCAAAAAGTTGGATCCTTTGAATGAGAAATGAGATTTCTTTTATAGAAATCCCAGGTTCAATCAACGGTTGAGATCAAATCAAACGAACGGTGGAGATTGAATGAGAGTTTAGTTCATAATAGAAAGTTTCCTATAAAGAGGCAGTCAACTTTTGTTTTTGTCTATGTTAAAGTTGTTAACCATTTATTCCTCATTTTTATTTTCAATTAACTCAAAGTTTTCTTTTTTGAACTAAAGAGAAGATTTTGTGGAGAATATTTGATTAAATAAAATGAATATTACCTCATAAATAGATTTTCTTTATTATTTGAATAATTAAATTCAATTTTCAAGATGAGGATATTTATTTAAAATCAAATATTTATTTAATTCATTTTTTCATGTGTTTTTAGCTAAAGAAGGTAGATTTAATTTAATTAAAGTGATAGGACTTTATAATTAAATTAATTGATCATAGGGTTTATTTAACTAATTTATGTTCGATATTTAGGAATTAAATATATTATGTGATTGATGTAGATTTAAGGTATTTCTGCATTTGACACTAAGTCAAGTAAAGTCAAATAGAAGACAAAATTGCCTAGTACATGTTAGAATTTATAATCTTTCCTTGGTTGTATTATTTAAATAAGGACAAACCAAGGTATCCTTCATGTACTTTTGTCCTCTAGTCCAAGTGGGAGGACAACTCATATTTTGTAATTCCTTAATAAGGAAACTAATTTATTCCTCCTTAAGAGGATATGGACACTTGTCGCACACACTTATGAATGGTGGCATTCATAGACTTGGGAGTTACATTCTAATTCCTCTCTCATCTCTATTTAAGAGATGCTCCACTCTCTCATTTCTTATGATGAAGTTATTGTAAGTGAGCAACTCTCTCTCTCTCTCTCTCTCTCTCTCTCTCTCTCTCTCTCGCTGTTTAGGCTATGACCTCATTCATAATGTCACAAGGGGTTTTCTTTGCTTTCCCCTTTCAAAAATTCTTGGCTCTTTGTTTGGATTCTTGTAGCATTCTCATGTTTTGGTGATTGATCTTGAAACTTTATCTCATTGTTGTCTTATGGTAAAATTCCTTCTTACACTTCACTTTCTCGGATTATTTCATTAAATTATTTTCATTCTTTTAATACTTCTAACATGGTATCAGAGCTACTAATCCTTGTTTAAGTGTTTTGTAGGAAGGTGACATTTAAAGGAGCAAGTTTTTTTTCAAGTTCTTTTATAGATCTAATATTTGTTACAACTCTAACTTGTTTCTCTCATATTTTTTTTTTCTCTCTAACCCTCTTTGGAAGGCTTCCCACCAAATAGTAGCTTTTAGATTTTTTTTGGGTTTGGTCGGTTCACTGCCAAACCCAGATCATCTTTCTTCTATTCTAACGTTCTTACATATTTTATTATAATCATTCTTCTGATCATACCCTCTGCTGGTTTGATTCTTCCAGGATTCAAATAATAATAATCTCAACATTTTATGATATCTCTTTCCATGCAACCTATTTCATTTTTTTTGGAAGGCGTATCTCCAAGCTCTTATTGTGTTATTTTAATCTAAGATCTTTTTTACAATATCTGTGTGCATGCAGGTTTATTTTATTTATTTTTCAGGCATATCTTTGTTCTAATATACACCTTTTTTATTCTTTCATATATTTCTGGTTTTATAATACTGTACATGCAAGTTTTATAATATTACTTTCATAAATCTTTGGTTTTTCTAACAAATCTTAATATACCTCTGTCTGTGCTTCTTCTTTTTTCCTCCTTTATTTTCTGGTTGGTTGTGTGATGTAGTTTATTCATTCACATTCAATATTATTTTTGTCTCCTTTATCCTTGGCGGACTGTTCCTTACCCCATCTTTTAGTTTAGATTTTTCGTTGAAGAAGTACAACCTATTTTGTGTTGGATGCTACAAGAAAATGAAGTTGAATCTTGAAAAATTGAGATATGGGTTTTGTGTAGAATGAACCCATTTAGCTCTTTCGCGAGAGGTTTCTCCAAATTCATCATTGTTTAAGAGTTGTGACCAATCTTTGTCACTCTTTGTATCGCTGCTTCCATTGATGGGTTTGAGCCTGTCACTACTTGGCTACTGACATTTTCTATGCTCAAGTCTATTTTATTCTCTATCTTTCACTACCATTTTAGCTATTCTAAGTTTAGTTTGAATTGTAGTTTGACTATTTATAAACATGTTAATAATTTCTTAGCTAAGTCTAGAGCTAAGTTTGAATTTGAATGATTGTTTAGCTAAGTTTAGTTGTCTTTGTATTCTAGTTTGAATTTATTTTAGATAGTTTGAATAATTTCTATTATATTTGTTTAATAACATTGTTCATTATATTCTCATCCATTTTTTTATATTATTGCTGGTTATTATTAATCTTCATGCAAAAATATATTTCCCTTATTATTTGTCTCTTATATTTACTAATCATTGCAGGTAATCAATACATTCTTCCTAGTAGATTCTTTATTATTAGTTTCTTGTCTTATCTTCATAATAACACTTGTTCTTTTTTCGGTTCATGCACATCTCTTGCAGTTTTATTTAATCATTAGATTCTTAGTTTATTTAAGCATTATTTCATTCTTAATATTTCATTTTGTTTAATCATTAGATTCAAATCTATATTTAACAAAAGTTATTCAAAATTTGTTTATCATAAAAAAAAAGTTCTTTTAAAAAGCCTTTTCTTACTATTTTTATATGAAGCCTTTTCTTTAAAATGAGAGTCTTTTTTAAGTCTTGGTAATTTTTTTTTTTAGATACTCATTAATTTCTTTTATTTATTTATTATAAATTTTATTAATGTTTGTAAAAGTTTCTTCAGACCAAAGTCATTTAAATTATTTTTTTGACATTTTAAATGTATTATTTAATTTTAACGTGTTTCAAGTTTAATATTAGTTCATATATGGTTTTATTTTCTTATCTAATAAATTTCTATTAGCCTTTTTAGTAAGAGGATTATTTTCACTTTAAAAAATAACATTCAATTTGTTCAATAAAGGGGGTATTTTTTTTCCAAGATAGCCTTGTGCTCTCTTTCTTGTAATATTGTTATCTTTTCTTCGTAGAAGATAATAGTTGTTCTAACTCTTGTTTTAAGGACCAATATGTTATGTGCCATATAATTCATCTAACTATCACTTTAAGTAGGAAAATGCTATATGATTGATCTAAAGTACTTAAAATCATTGATTATGTTAAAATTTAATTTGTTCAAGTATTGTGAGTTATCTACAAACATTTCCTTCCAGTGGATTATTATTGATTTAATTATTGAGCATTAATTGCCTTTAGATTAAGGAAATAAGTTCCATTTGATCCATTGTTCCATTTGTAAGTTGCACTGGGATGCACTTACTTGTTCCATTTATAAGTTGCACCGGGATGCACTTAATTGTTCCATTTGTAAGTTGCACTGGGATGCACTTACTTGTTCCATTTATAAGTTGCACTGGGATGCACTTAATTGTTCCATTTGTAAGTTGCACTAGGATGCACTTGTTCCATTTATAAGTTGCACTGGGATGAACTTAATTGTTCCATTTGTAAGTTTTACTGGGATGCACTTACTTGTTCCATTTATAAGTTGCACTGGAATGCACTTAATTGTTCCATTTGTAAGTGGCACTAGGATGCACTTACTTCTGTTGATGTTTATCAAATTGTTCCTTTGGTTATTTTTTCCTGATGGTGAGGATGGTGCTCTTGAAATTTCTCCTAAATCTTGTTGGATATCTCTTATATTTGGAAGACAATATGCTTTTGACACTCACAATCCTTAGTTCAAATTATTATTTAGCATATGTCAATATTTGTTTTGTTAATGTTGGTTTAGATTCTTATCCTCTTGATGGTACATTGATTATGGTACTTGTGTGTAGACATGTTTGAAAAATCTAGTCATAGGTTGTTTTTATGTTTGAGTTTCATATTCTACTAATTTATCTTTGTCTCTCTCATATTTCTATGCAAATTCTACTATTGTGATAATGTATTGCATTCTTCATTTCTTAAATCATGAGTCATGCAAGTTGTGGCATAATTAACCATTCAATTGCAGTGAAATGACTCATTAGTGGACTGTCTATATCCATGTGATTGATGCAATATTGATGCAGGTCTCATTAGTTGGCCTTATCTATGGTCATTTATGCATTAATATGTTTCTTTTATGAGAGCATTGATAGTGTTTATTATAACTCACTTTGAGCATTTGATATCATGTTAAGCTTCTTTGTATTTTTTTTTATGATTTCTCATAAATTTGAATTATTTTATGACACATATTATAAGTTTCTTTTCAAAAGTATACTCATTTGTATCAAGGGTAGATCCCAACTATGGGAAATCTACTTGTGGTTTTTCTATGTTCTATGGTTTAGGTGATCCATCAAGGAAAATTCAAGACATCAATTCCTTTACACAAATCCTATGATTCACAAAGACTACTTGAAGATGTGGTTATACTTCCACTTGAATACATTTAAACGACTCATCCACTTCTCTCAGCTCTAAAAAAGATGCATGTTCAACATACAAATGACTTCTTGCACACTTGAAGACAACATTGTATTTCCTTATATTGAAGATCAAGTTGCAAATTGTAATTCTGGGTTTAATACCCCTTGTTGTAAAATCCCCAAGTAAAGATTAAAGGGGGTGTTAGAACTTATAATCTTTCCTTGGTTGTATTATTTAAATAAGGATAAACCAAGGTATCCTTCATGTACTTTTGTCCTCTAGTCCAAGTGGGAGGACAACTCTTATTTTTTAATTTCTTAATAAGGAAACTAGTTTATTCCTCCTTAAGAGGCTATGGACACTTGTCGCACACACTTATGAATGGTGGAATTCATAGACTTCGGAGTTACATTCTAATTCCTCTCTCATATCTATTTAAGAGATGCTCCTCTCTCTCATTTCTTATGATGAAGTTATTGTAAGTGAGCAACTCGCTCTCTCTCTCTCTCTCTCTCTCACTTTAGGCTATGACCTCATTCATAATGTCACAAGGGGTTTTCTTTGCTTTCTCCTTTCAAAAATTCTTGGCTCTTTGTTTGGATTCTTGGAGCATTCTCATGTTTTGGTGATTGATCTTGAAACTTTATCTCATTCTTGGCTTATGGTAAAATTCCTTCTTGCACTTCACTTTCTTGGATTATTTCATTAAATTATTTTCATTCTTTTAATACTTCTAACAGTACAATAGGACTTTGATGAATTAGAAATTTGAGTATATGAGACTAAATGAAACAAAATTGGTTAGGATATTAGGATGCCAATTTTGGGGTATTACATTTTTCCCCTCTTTGAAGTCATGTGCGAGCAGCGCATTGATTCAAAGAATAGTTTGGATGTGACAATTGAGGTTTTTAGGATTATCTCTAGAATGAAGCTTAATCCTCAGAAGTCTAGGTTATATTACTAAGACACCAATCAGATCGAGTTGTAGAGCCATCTCCAAAATGAAGCTTGATTCCACGAAGTCTAAGTTAGATTGCAAAGACATCGGTCAGGTTACCACTTTTAGTAAAACTGTCTCCAGAATGAGGCTCAATCTTTAGGAGTCAGGGTTAGGTTGCCCCAATATCCATCTAAATGATAACTGATGTAGATTTTTATGATTGTCTCTAGAACAAAGCTTAGTCCTTTGAGACTTGGGTTAGATTGCCCCGATACTGGTAAAAAGTAGTTTTTGAGAGCCATCTCCAGAATGAAGCTTGACTTTTACAAATTAAGGTTAGATTGCCCCAATACCTTAAGGGATTTCAAGAATCTTCTCCAGAACAAAGTTTGATTCTCAGGGATCAGGGTTAGATTGCCCCAATACCTAACAGTAAGATGACAAGATGCAAGGCACAAAGATGCTCCTAATGATTCAAGATCGTGGAACATTCAATTTTGACCATGAAGTACAAAAAATTGAACATGCCCCAAGTGATGAGATGCCCCTAGCGATGAGGAATTTTGATTAGATTAGATTGATTTGGTAAGATTCAATGATTTAATCATCCTACCCCCTCGAGAGTGAAATGGAAAGATGACACATCATGAAAAGTGATTGATAACAAAAGAGTGCAGCTAGAGGTTGAGTCGTAGATCCAGAAGAACTCAGAATAGATTATAGAAGAATCAAGAAGATTTGGATGTGATCTGGGGTCATTTGGAGGTCTCATTGACCAAGTTTGACCATGGTTGACCAGAGTTGAATTTTGATGAAAAAGATGAAGAAGTCAAGAAAATAATGATGAGATGTGATTCGGTCAAGAATACGACATTAGAAGGTTGACTACACAAGCGTATGATCGCGTCAGACCCAAAAATTTTAAAACACAATGTTGAGCTATGTAGATGTGATAGATTTCAATTTCGATCCTAAAAATGGATTCAGCATGGTCAATTTAGCTAAGGGTGAAGTTTTCGTGCAAAATGGAGCACCTTTGAAAATGAGGTCAAAACCTATATAAGGCCCAAAAGGGTCATTTTCAATTCATTTGAACCCGTTGACTTTGAGAGAAAAAGAGCTCTGAGGCAAGATGCAAGGTTTTCCAGTGAGATCGCACAGATTCGAGTGCTCCTGACATCACAGTCGGCCGGTAGGATATGACCCACCTATGAGTAGTCGAGTACCTAGCTTGTATTTTAAATTTGTATGCATTTTGGTAGATTTTAGAGCATTTTAGGGCATTTTTAGAAGTTTCTCACCAAATCTTGCATGAGGAAATAGTTTCCTCACATGAGCCAAGGAGATGTCTTGTGCTAGGAAAGACCCAAAGAGGGCTTCCTCACGTGGGGTATCTCTGTAGGTTCATGCGAGATGGATGTCGAAGCCACGCAAGAAACCCTCCTTAGGGAAGATCTCTTGCACAAGCTGAGATAAAGTCTCACATGATAGAAAAATCTCGCGTGAGGGTCCTACTTCCTCACATGGGAAACTACTACAGAAAAGTAGAATTTGTGCCCAAATTTGTGTAATTTTAGCCAAGTAACGCATGTGAGAAGTATGTTTAGGATAGGTGCATAACTTTAAATTTTTCTTTGAAAACCATCATGATTGAGGTACTGATCATGTGTTGTCGCTTGCATTGCAGGTTGACTTCCTAGACATTGTATTTTGATTGCACCATTTGACGATTGGGAGGTTAGTTTTTCAGCTCGATGATGTAGAGTCAGCGCATATGGATGCACTGGGCCTATCTTACTTGCGTGATATACCTGACATTTAGGTGAATCACAGACTGCTAGGAGCACTTGTAGAGCATTTCCATTTGGAGATGAACACTTTCCACTTGCCACAAGGGGAGATGACTATCACACCTAAGGATATATACAGGATCCTCAGAGTACCATTCCATGGGCCACGCGTGGAGTATGATGTTCAGCCTAGAGTAGGTACTGTAGCACTACGAGCAATCTTCGAGGATGACCTAGTGATGGGTTGGGTGATCCCATGGGAGGATCTCATCAGTACCTATGGTCCTAGGCACAAGTTAGCGGTAGTACTAGCAGCATTCCTAGGCTGTTATTTGATGTCAGACAGAGGTCAACACAAACTAGAGTGTGGCTGGGGTTGAATGTTGTAGCAAATGCTTGAGTAGTCGGCCACACATTTTGAATGGGGTCAATGCATACTTTCTCAGATGTACCATGAGATGCATGAGACCATGTATTGCAATGCATGCAACATGGTGCTAGGAGTGGTGGTACTATAGATATGGGCCTGGGAACATCTTCCCATTTCCAGGCTAGTTTTTCAGGATGCTAAGCAGCCTCTGGAGTCGTACATGTATAGGTATGGTAGACCAATGACTCACCCAATGCTAGGTAAGATTGAGTAGTGGTATGGCGACCATGGGTAGGTACTGAGGTTTGGGATGATGCCAGACATGAGATATTGTACATGTTCTATTCGTAGCCTTTGATTAGTCATATCGTTACCATCATTGAGAGATTTCCTCTATCACGGGTCCTGCAACAGTGTGGGAGGCCTCATGATATATCAGAGGAGTATTGTACCTATGCTCACTTCACCAATGAGGTGAAGAAGGGCTGATCACCAAGACTGGACTAGGGCAGATGTATGATAGATGCATAGGTAGTGCCTGCCCGATGGGATTATATGGCAGCCGTAGCAGATGGGGGGATGACTCTGACATATAGAGATCATTTACTAGCACATCCCTTCCCTTGGTTCATAGATCCCATAGGCATGCAGCGGAAGGTAGCACAACCACCACCACAACAACAGGTGGCACAATAGCAGGTGCCTCACCCACCACTGCAGCAGCAACAGGTGCCCAGGAAGAGGACTAGGCAGAATCCCATTCCTCCTAGACAGATGAGGATAGATCTTGGTGTGGGTAGTAGTGGAGGTCAGGATAGATTGACTAGACAGAGGACTGAGGAGATATCATAGCAGTCATCAACTATAGAGGCTCAAGATGAGGTCATGCAAGATCAGGCCACATAGGGTCCTCCTCTTGGAGATTTAGTCACACAACTACAGGATGTGCTATGGAGGAGCCAAGAGAGGGTTTGGTAGGGACATAGGGAGGTGGGGGATCTGCACATACAGGTTTTCATCCAAGATACCCAGATAATAGAGAGGGATCGAGAGATCAAAGAGCTATAGGAGGTGTTGGAGAGATCTCAGATAGAGACTTGATATGAGGCTGCTCAGTTAGCCTATTATTATGCCGCATATATTGGTGTAGTTGTAGAGGTAGTGGACTAGGTTCCACACTTTTCATAGTATGTCAGGGCAGAAAAGATACCACAAGGATCTCCCTTACAAGCACCACCGTAGCAAGACATGCCACCTCCTCCACCTCCTCCAGGTGGATATGGATACGGCTAGATTAGGATTGATACATCATGATGTATTTGTAGCCCGATTTTGAGATAGACTATGCTCGAGTAGCACCATTTTTATACTGAAACTCTTGATATATATATATATATATATATATGAGCTCACCTTTTGGTATCACTGTATTTGTGTATATTGCTTTAGATTTGTTTATGCTTTATGAGGTGTATCCTAAATGAGTAGATGAATAGATGTATATTATGTATGAATATGCACATGTTTTATTGGTATGTATGCATGCAATGTGAAATGCAATGATGGATAAATGCAATGTATGATTTGATTGTATGTATGTAATGAATGCACATGTATATGAATATGTAGATGTAAATGTAGGCATATGGATTATGAGAATGCACTTTGATGGATGTAATGTAATGTATGTGGTACTAATCATCTCATGCAGGATATCGCAATACACAACAAGTACTCACCAAAATAATGTTCTTGAAGATAGAGAGTGAGGATCGAACACTTGTGTAGTCAAGGTGAACTCGGAACGTAAGATGAAAATCTAGAAGAATACAAAAAAGAGAACCATAAAGTACTATCGCAATGCAAGCCTAGAATGAAAATGCAAGCCTAAACTAGATGCAATCTCTAGGACTTGGTTGCTGGACCCATTAGATAGTTATCATCATAGAGATTTTAGTATCAGATGGTCATAAGATGTCATACAACTCTCACTGATATGAAAGTCATGCAAATGAGAATATGACATTAGTCTTAGATTTGTCAGAATGAGGTGTAAGCATGAAGGCACAAGAAGCCAGAATGACCTAAACATCTATTTCTTTTGATTTAGCAAGTTAGCATAAGCATTAATGAATAGTTGCTAGGATGACCTGAATGTTGCTTGTGTACAAACACACTAGACACGCGAGAGTGCCTTCCTTTGCTAAATATAATAAGAATGCTCATAGTGACCCTTACATTCACTTAGCAGGACAAGCGTTTGAAGTTTCACTTGTAGTAGAAAGAAGTCACTAAAATAGACAAGGAAAAGAACCAACCTCACCAAAGTTTCCATATAAAAGGAGTCGAGGTACACATGGCCATCTAACATGAGATAGAGGCACTCACAGTGGACACCCATTTTACATGGATCTCTTGGATCATTGGAACTAAACTAGAAAATAGAAAGAAAAGAAAAGATCATGCCCCCAATCTTCACATCTCTCAGTCAAGATAGACATCTTGGAGTTGTTCGAGGAGGAATGAAAAAGCGAAAAGACAAGAACACAAAATAAAATCTTAGCACACTTAAGGGAGTTTACACATTAAGTTTTCAATTTTAGCAGATCGATGTCAGATTGGAAGGATACAGTGTTCATGAGGAATCTCATCAGGATAGCAATAGTAGACAGACGCAGTGAGAACCACTGGTGACTGATGCAAGAGATAACCTCAAGGAGAGAATGTAGTGCTAACTGAGTATCAGTAGGTAGACATAGTGAGAACCACTGGTGACTGATATGAGGAAGATTCTCAAGATGAGAAATCTTAGTGATAGCTAAACATGAGTAGGCAGACGTAGTGATAACCACTGGTGATTGATGTGAGGAAGATCCTATAGCTAAGCATCAGTAGGAAGACATAGTGAGACCCACTAGTGACTGATGTGAGGAAGATCCTATATCTAAACATCAGTAGGTAGACACAGTGAGAACCACTGGTGATTGGTATAAGGAAGATCCTATAGTGAAACATCAGTAGGAAGATGTAGTGAAAACAACTGGTGACTAATGTGAGGAAGATTCTATAGCTAAACATCAATAGGCAGACGTAGTGAGAACCACTGGTGACTGATATGAGGAAGATCCTACAGTGAAACATCAGTAGGCAGATGCAGTGAGAACCATTGGTGACTGATGCGAGGAAGATTCTATAGCTAAGCATCAATAGGCAAATGCAGTGAGAACCACTGGTGACTAATGTGAGGAAGATCCTCTGAAAGATAGGACAATGCCCCCTAGACTAGGAAGGTTTCCCCCTAGAGTATGACTAGTTTCAATCCATGTAGAGTCGAGCAGAATCTCGAAGGTAACTGAGAGCAAGTGCATGAGCTAGCAAACTAAAACAGGAAAGTAGGAAAGTAATTATACAGGGCCAAGTAGTGTTGCAATAGGTATAGCATTGCAGAACAAGAAGCACCTATTTACTAGGTTTTCACCGTCTTGGTGGGATTTTATTGCTTTTGCTACCATGATGCATGTTTACTAGGTTTTCATCAATGGCACATTTTTTGTTTTTCAATTTTTTTTTGTATTTTTTGATATTTGAATTTTTTTGTATTTTTGAACTATTCAATTTTTTTGTTACTATCAAGGCACATGTTTACCAGGTTTTCACTAGGATAATAGATTTTTTCAGGACATTTTACAATTTTTAGGATTTTTTCAGAAATAAGTATGTACATGGAGCATTCTGAGGATGTCTCAGTTGTAGAATCATTTCAGAGGCAGAGCATTGATCAACTCTTTGAGCTATTCTCCTTCAATAGTAGAGATTTGATAGGTGCTAGACCCAAACACTTCAGTAACAATATAGGGACCAAGCCAATTTGGTTCAAACTTTCCCTTCTGCATCCGTTGTTGTTGATTCTTAGGGTTCTCTCTCAGGACGAGATCACCTACTTGGAAGTCCCTTGGTTTAACTTTCTTGTTGTAGCTCTTGGACATCCATTTTTGATATGCTTGGAGATGATCAAACACCACTTGGTAATGTTCATCTAGTAGTTCTAGCTCTTGTAGCTGAGATATTCTAGTATCTTCATCAATGATGAGGCCTTTCACAGAGACTCACAAACTAGGAATCTCAACCTCAATAGGAAGTGCAACATCTGTGCCATAGACTAAAGCAAAGGGCATGGCCCATGTTGGTTTTTGAATACTTGTTCTATAGGCCCATAAAGCTGGATTAATTTGGAGGTGCCAGTCTCTACCAGATTTGTGAACTGTGCGGTGGAGGATTTTAAGGATCACCTTGTTTGATGCTTCCACCTATCCATTACCCTAGGGATAATAGATGGAAGACCAATGCTGAGTAATCTTAAACTTAGAGCATAGCTCTTTTAGATCCTTAATCTTGAACTGCCCTCCATTGTCAGTGATTATTAAGGAGGGTACACCATACCTATAGATGATGTAATTCAGGATAAACATAGCTGCAAATTTGCCATTTTCTATAGTCAGAGGTACTGTCTCAACCCACTTGGTGAAATAATCTATAGTGGTGATAATGAACTTGTGTCCATTCAATGAAGATGGGTGAATCTGACCCACCAAGTCAAAGGCCCATTACTAAAATGGCCAGAAAGTGATGAATGGAATCAACTCCTTGGCGGGAGCGTGAATCAAATTCCCATGAAGCTGACATTGTTTACAAGCCTTAGCATATTGTATAGCTTCTTTCTCCATATCAGGCCAATAGTAACCAACTCTAATAAGTTTGCGGGCCAGTGTCAGACCACTCAAATGAGAACCACAAATGCCTTCATGCACCTCAGCTAACACATGTTTGGACTCGTCAGGTTCTAAACACCTAAGTAGGGTACCATATAGACCTCATCTATAAAAGTCATTAGCTATGATAACATACCGTGAATCACTGTAGATTAGGTGACATTTCTCATTTTAGGTGTAAGTCTATAGAACAATCTGGTCATGAAGGTAGGGGTAGATATGATGGTAGTGGGATGAATCATTTCCAATGACTAAATAGATCATCCTAGATTCAGGGGAGTCATGAGTGGGGTAGTGTAACGTCTCCACTAGGAATTCATGTCAGAAGTCATTTTCTATCATTTGTAACATGGAAGCAAGAGTAGCCATGACATCAATAGCTTTGTTATCTGCTTGTGGAATCTACTGGAAAGTGACATGTGCAAATTATTTTCTTAGATCATCGACCATCTGTTTGTAAGGAACCAATTTGTCATCTTTTGTTTGATAAATGTCATTGACTTGATTAATGACTAACTTTGAATCTCCAAAGATCTTGAGTTCATCTACTCACCATTCAATGGCTATCTTCATGTCATTGATGAGGGCTTCATACTCAGCAATGTTGTTTGTACAAGGAAACAACATTTTATATGCCTTTGGTAAAGAGTACCTTTGTGTAGTAATGAACAATATTCCAACACTTGACCCTTGTTGGGTAAATGATCCATCAAAGAACATAGTCCATGTCTAATGTGTAAGAAGCATTATGGACTCATCTAGAAAATCAATGCTCAATAGTTGATAATCTGTGATAGGTGCATCAACTAGCTGATCTGCATTCACTTGTTCTTTAATGACTTTGCACTCTACATACTCAATGTAAAACTCACTAAGTATCATGACCCATTTCGCTAATCTACCTGTAAGGGCAGCTTTGTTGAGCAAGTACTTTAATGGATCAATTTTAGCAATAAGATGTGTAGTGTGAGCAAGCATGTAGTGGCGTAGTTTCTATGAGGAAAACACTATTGCTAGGAAAGCTTTCTCAATGATAGAATAGTTCATTTCATAAGAGACCAGAGTTCTACTGATGTAATAAATAGCTCTTTATTTTTTGTTCTGATCCTCTTGAGCCAATAAGACACCCAGTGACGTGTCTATAGTAAAGATGTAGAGAATTAACAGCTTCCCATAGATTGGAGGCATTAATATTGGTGGATTAGCAAGATATTGTTTGATATGCTGGAGCCCTTTCTCACATTCTTCATTCCATTCATAGGTCACACCTTTATGTAGGGTCTTGGTGAATGGTTGTGACTTGTTTGCTAGTTGTGCAATGAAGTGTCAGATAGATTGTAACCAACCTTGGAGACCTCTCATCTGAGTGATGTTTCAGGGTGGAGGCATCTCCATGATAGCTTGAACTTTCTCTCAATCTACTTCTATGCCTTTAGCAGATATGATGTATCCTAATAGTTTACCAGATGTGACTCCGAAGGCACACTTTTTTTGGTTGAGCCTTATACTAAACTGTTCCATTCAATCTAGTATAGGTCCTAAGTCTACAAGATGTACTTTTTGTTCCATGCTCTTAGCTAATGTATCATCCACATAATCTTCCATTGTCTTGTGCATCATATCATGAAAGATAGTGGTGACAATTCTTTGATATGTGGCTCTGACATTTTTAAGTCCGAAGGGCATGAAATTCCAACAAAAAGTTCCCCAAGAAAATGTAAAGGCTATTTTCTCTTGGTCCTCTGGCACAATTTTGATCTGGTTGTAACCAGAGAAACCATCCATTAGTGAGTACATGTTTCATATCCTGTTGTCATATCTATGATCATGTCAATGTTGGGTAATGGGAAATCATCCTTAGGACAAGCTTTGTTTAAATCTCAGAAGTCTGTGTAGACTCTAGTAGATTTATCATGTTTAGTAACTAGAACAATGTTAGAGATCTATTCCGAATAGTCAATTGCTCTAATGAAACCATCTTTGTGAATTTTTTCTAATTCAGCATTGACTAAAAGTGCCACATGTGGGTGCATCTTACGAAGCTTCTGTTTGATTGGATTGACACTTGGTACAATGGATAGATGATGCATAATCAAATTAGGATCTAATCCAGGCATGTCAGAATAAGCCCAGCCAAATTTGATTTTCATGCTTTGAAAGAATTTAGTGAATTCCTCTTTCTCTTCTACAAATAAGGACTGTGCTAAAAGAATAAGCTGGGGTGCAGCTTCCGTACCCAAGTTTACTAGTTGAGTTGGCTCAATGAGTATTGAAGATCTTTCCTGAAAATGACTCGGAAGTGTATCAAGTATCCCATCCTCAAGCATCTCAGAGGGGTTTTCACCCTTAGATACATCTTTTGTTTTTACTTTTTTTTGGCTCTAACACTACCACAATGTAGTTTTCACCATCAGAGCACCTATTCTTTTTTCTTTTAATTTAATGACTGAGATACTTGACATCAGCTTCGGTCATGTTGATATTGTCTTCACTGGTGGAGGATGTTACAGGTTTGACAACGTTAAGGTAACAAGAAAGAGTGTAGTCATTCTAGAATGTAAGGACTTCATTGGATGGAGAGGAGAGGTTTCAATTTATCAGCTCAGGATGGTGGAGTGAAAGAGAAGTGACAGGTTCAAGTGTGTTCACGGTATAGTCATCAAAAGCATAGACAAGGAAGTCAAGACCTAAAGTGATCTCTTCTAGAGGTGTGTTCAAATCCATTTGAGACCTCCCATCAGAAGTAGAGGGTATGTTAACATTGGTGGAATCACACTCGGTTGTCCTAACACCAGACCCCTCACCTACTTTGAGAAGGTTTTCAAATGTGTGCATTGTGTCTACGTTCTTGTCAGAAGTTGTGTTAGACAGAGAATCGAACTCATACTCATGTGAGTCCATGATACTAGATATAGGAACTCCATCAACACTTGTTGTACCATTTGACTCATTATCATCTCTTGTAGCATTGATGTTTGATTAGTTTTATTCCTATTGAAAATGTTCTTGAAAAGATCACTTCATGTAGAGTTCCCGTTGATAGTTAGGGTGAGTTGTTTGCATTTTTCTCAACTATTCATATATCAAAGGAATAATTGAGGTGGTGTCATCAAAATCACTATTAGTTTCAAGATGTTTGACATGTTGCTCCAAACCATCCAGATCTGCGAAGAGGATGACAAGATCCAGAGGATTAGGATAAGGGAAGGTATCTTCATCTGAACTGTCCTTGGAAATCTCAACTAAAATAGTATCCCTAGATGTAGGTGGGCATTCTGGTTCTGGTACAAATTTATTGATCCCTAAATGGAACATGATTTTCTTAAAGCCTAGACCTGTGGTGTCCTTTATCATTCATCTTATGGCTTCAATTGGTTCAAGCAATCCATTATCATTCACCCATATAGGGCCACTCCCTTTATAGTTGAAGTACTTCCTGAGATTAAATCCTTCACTATTTGGTTCATGTTCTATATCATGAGTTGGGGTGATTTGTTCAGAGGTGTCTTTTCCTTTATAAATCCAAGTTGTAATAGCTTGATTTTCATCCTTGTATTCTAATGGAGTTGTAGCCTATAGAAAGGCACCATCATAGAAAACTTAAGGGGACATGACAGAAGGTTTCTTGTTCTCGGAGGGTCTCACATAGGAACCTAGAGATAGAGGTAAAGTTGTCAGTGACAAAATAGGCTCCATCTAATATTCCCCCATGCCTGAATCTATAAGTTTTAAAGTCTTTTCCATCTCTTTCAGTTTGGTATCAAAAAATTTAGTAGACTCTCTATTTGTTGGGACAAAACTGTCAGCAGACTGAGTGAGCGTATTGCAAGAATAACTTCTATTGGTAGGTACAGTTACTTCAGCTCCATGGAATGGGAATTTTATGCACTAATGGTATGTTGAAGGGACTTCTTGCATGTCATGGATCTAGGGTCTTCCCAAAAATATGTTGTAGGCAAGAGGAATATCCAATACCTGACAAACAACATTTCTCTCAATAGGACCAACCCTGATAGGTAACACAATCAAGCCCTTAGATTTGCACTCTTCTTCGTCATATGCTTTGATAATAATATTTTTACACACATCTATAGAATCTTTTCCATAACCTAGCTAGGCGAGAAAATTAGCAGAGCAGATATTGAGATCGACACCATTATCAATGAGGATGTCGCAGACACGCTTTTGGCCAATCATAACTTTAATATGCAGAGGAATTTTATACGGGTGGCTTAGCGAATGATTATCTTCCTCAGAGAAATACAGATAATGAGGTGAGGTCAGGTGACCTACCATGGATTGAAATTGGTTGAGATAGAGATCTTTCAGGACATTGGCCTTAGCGAGGGCTTTATCTAGAATCTGCCTATGAGAAGGTGAGATTTTCAACAACTCAAAGATAGTGATTTGAGCATTGGTATGTTTTAATTGGTCTAGGCTACTATAATTAGCATTGATAGGAGTGGGGAGTAATATTGAATTCTTGTTGGTAGGGCCAACAACAACTTTGTTTGTAGGTTGTTTTGGGGTAGATGTAGAAAGATTAGGGCCTTTGAGAGTGATCTTTGCATTAGATCGAGTGACAACATTTGCACAAAACTGAGACTATTTTGGTTCAGAAGATTGAGACGCAAGGCTTCACAAAACAAATGGATTTTTGGGTCTAAGAGCATCATCACTCCCCTTGATAGTAATCACATCACAATATTCGACATCAAAAAGTTCAACCATATTGATAACATTGCCATTAGTGTTGTACATATATTTGACCTTATTGTTCGTATTCTTGGTCTTAGAAGAATCACCCTACTTATGAGGAGGAAAGGGGTCTTTGAATGCTTGATGATCTAAGTTCTTGTTATGACCACTCACAACAACATCACCATTATCAATAAGATCTTGGATCTTGTGTCAGAGTTGAATATAGTTGGAAGTCTTATGCCCCTTATTTGAATGGTACTCAGAGTATGCAGATTCATTCCACCAAGTAGGGTGCGGTTGTGGATCATAAGGACACAATTTTTCTAGAGGTGTGAGAATCTATTTCTGCAAGAGTGTCTTGTAGACCATGTCAAGAGGTTCCCCTAGAGAAGTGAACTCACATTTGGGTCAAGATGTCCAAGGTTTGTTTCTAGAAATTTCAAAGGTGGTTGTGTATCTGTCATAGCCTTCTTAGTGGCTTTGGTTGCTTGCATACTGGAGGTAAGGTTGAAAATATCCTTCGGAGGCTTTGGGGTCACATTGTCAACAATACCATCATTCACAACATCCTGGTTTTTGTTGACAATCTTAGCTTTATCTTTTCTTGAGGAGGACCCTTGCTTGTTATATTTGTGTAGGGTGAGCTCTCCTTTCTTGACCATAAACACCTCTATTCTTAGAGCTTGCTTGATCATATCATCAAAGGTCAAAGGACCTTGTAGCTGTACTTGGTATCCAAAATTAGGAAGTAGATTGTCTAAGAAGATATCAAGCTTCTTGAATTTTGGTATTTTGCGAGAATATTTGGTATAGAGTTGTCTCCATCACTGGAGAAATGTCAAGAAAGGCTCTCCACATTGTTGTTTTAGATTGCAAAGATCACGAATATTGACCAGATGTTGAATGTTATACAAATAATGCTAAAGGAATAGATTGAAAATTTCATCAAAAGATTTGATACCAGTAGGAAATTAGGAGAACCACTCCATAGCTAATCCACCTAGATTACGCTGGAAGAGATAGATGAGATAAGTTTGATCATGTATGAACTCCATGGATAGAGTTCCAAACTCTCTCAAGTGATCCTAAGGGTCAAAGGTACCCAAATATTTATCATACTTGGGGATTTCTACAGCTTTGGGAAAAGGTGGCATGCTAAGACTTTTGTCAAATGGGAATGGACATATGCTCTCCAGTGTGAACTAGTTTTCTGGTGTGTCCTTGGCTTTCATGAGTTGTTGGATCTGGGCTTGCATGTCTTGGACCAGTTTTTGCATTTTAGCCGCCTCTGTTTCCTCTTCTTTGACTACAAGAGTGTCAACTTTATAGTTTGGGGGTAACTTGGCCCCTTGTTTGGCTAGCTCAAGAAATTATTTCTCTTTCTCTTCTTTCATCATAATTTACATAATTTTGTGAAGACTTTTGTTGGACCGGGAAACCTCAACATCGTGTTGGGTTATTTATTCATCATCATTACCAAGAATTTCAAAGATACTCAAGCCATGTAATACTTCTTCATTATCTTGATCTTGATCATGATCATGAGCTCTATTGTACTCACCATCCTTTTCTTGGTTTTCCATCTTGTCAAAGTGCAAGTGCGCAGTGTGAACAGACTGAGTACGGGGAGGTTTAGTATGACGAGAGGTTTAGTATGACGAGAGGTCACTGCTAAGGAAACTTTGGGTTCTGCAAAAGGATTAATCTTTGGAAAGGAAAGCTTGGGTGTCACAAAAGGATTGATCTCTGGCAAGGAAATGTGAGGTGCCCCAAAAGGATCAATCTCTGATGATGATTCTTCAGAGTCTTGGTGTTCTCAAAACAAGGGATTCCTAGCTTGACTGAAGTTCACATAAAAAGTACTCTGGACACAAGGTCAAATGATAGGAGGAGAGTGAAAGGACTCCTCTCTAGGTGTTTCAGAGGAAGAACATGAAGATCCTCTATGAAAATTAGATTGTATGGCAAACTCAGAATGACTTCTTCCTCAGTTGTGAGGTCTATCTCTATCTCATCTGGTGAAACATGGAGGGAACACATTGCCACTTCAAGTCATCATAGGCATAGAGGAGGATTAAGTAATGAGAGAGAACTTAGGATTATGCTCAAAATTTTGTCTCTAGAATTGCAAAGAGTGATAAAAAGGTGAAATGCACTTGACACGAATCGTCAAGAGTAAGGCTAGAATAGCCAAGATGTGACTATCACATCACAAGGTACAAAAGCACAGTAGACAAGGATAGATAACAAAGAGACAACATGAGTTTAAGTAGTAATCACTTGGTTCTCAACCTAAGACATCCATTTTTAGGTAGTGGACAACAGGAAGATAAATCCTAGGCAAAAACCATATTTGATGAAAAATTGACCATTTGATCAGAATAAGCTCATTGTTTTTTAAAACCAAGGAATAGTCTCACATGAGGAAATGCAGTCTCACATGAGGAAATGTAGATTGTGCATGAGCATATGCTGACTCGCATGAGGAAATGCATAAAAACTGAAATCTCACGTGAGAAAAGGACAAAGTTTGATAGTTTAACACAGTTTTTGAGATAGGACCAAATTTTGAGACACAACATTGGCTATTCTCTGATAGAATATCCATATTTTAGATAGTTTAAATCAGCAACTCAACTTCTACATGCATTAATAGATTTCTATCGTGATCAGGCACATAAGATAGCAATCAGAGATTTCAAGCAAACAATTTCTTCAAACAATGAGCAAGGGACAAAGCAACCTTGCACATGAACAAGCATATGTGACATAGTATTTTATTCCCTAAGAGTGCTACTTGTGTATGTTCTCAAATATTTTGCAATCACACACATAGTCCTAGAGAAATAAAAAAGTTGGTTGCACTATGGTTCATAGTAATGGTCAACTCTGCAACTTTTGCAATCTAAAGAGGGTGAACTCCAATCTAGGTGCACCGGGGTTTTGACACATTCTGAGAATTTAATCAATCAGAGATGTTGAGGAGATCTGATAGCCCAACAAGAAACTACACTCATGGAGATTTCTTCCATAAGGACATTTATATAGCGGTTGCTGCTACCACGGTGAAAATGACTATTACCTCTTGAGGTTCTGTCCATGTGGTTTACCCAATAAAGGGAATGTCCACTATGGTTAACCCTCTCTAAAAAGGAGACTCACAAAAAGGACCACATGGGGACTTGGTTCAGATTCAAGGTTTATGAGTTTCTGATGCTACCCAAAAAGGGAACAGAGCATAATCCTCTAGCCTTTTCACTTCACCCAGACATAGCAGACAGATTAATTGCCTTGCTAAATTGAAACCACCTCACCAAGGTTTTTATGTCAACAACAATGGCTATCGATCTCTCTAAGTGGGACCAAGAGAGAACGTACCACCAAAGACTGAAGACAAAAACTAAGTAAGACCATGAGGTAATATCAACTCCTTCCCTACCTATAAGGGGATCTATCTTTGAGAAGAGCTTCACATGTAAAGCAAGTGAATGAATCCCACTCTCTCAAGAACTTTGCAAATAGTATTCATAGTGTAATACCTCAAAAATGGGCTATAAGTTCATTAATCTCCTACATCTTCAATTCGAACGAAATCAACATCAAAGTCCTAATCTAAGGCACATCTAAACATCATCGATTCATAATTGATTATCTTAAATTCTGCATCAGGGAATATTCTTAGTAATATTCCTAATTATCTTAATTATCTTTAATTTTATAATTATTTGGCAATAAATCACATTTATCCTAAAGTTTGATTAATTGAATATTTTCATATTTAATTAATTAGATTTAATATTTGCCACTTAATTGTGTAATTAAATTTAAGTCTATCTATTATTAATTGTATTATTTAATTTTGACAATAAATCTAATATCATATGAATAATTGATTAAATTCTTATTTAATTAATTAAAGCATGTTGTCATTATTTAATAATATAATTTTTAATAAAAGTTTGGTAAAATAGTTAATTAACCCATAAATTAATTATTTTATTTCAAAAAGCAGTTAAGTTGAGCATAAATCACTTTATTATTAAATTAATTCATAAATAAAACATGCACAATCATAAAAGCAGACAACTGTCAATTATCAATTAAAGCTAAACTCTATTTTGAGTTAAAGCTTAGCTTTTGCATGTTTTTGTGACTTGATTATCTGTTATTATCAGATAACTCAAAAATCAAGCTGAGTTATTTGAGTGATTTATGGCTTTTATCCATGCACCTCCAAAGCCTTGGATTTCTATAAAAACAAGGCTCTTCATCTCTAACATCTCTCAAATTTGCATCCAAGCATCTCATGTTTTTACACAATCACGCTGGAGAATTGGAGGCTGAGGAATCAACTTGCGAATTCAAAGCTTTGTGAGATCAATTTCAATTGCGTAGTTTTTATATCTTAGCATAGAATTTCATAGTTTTCATATCATTGTTAGAATCTTCATTGTTAGATCATTTAGCATTCATTTCATATCAATTTTCAATAGCATTCATAGCATATCAATTTCATCTAGCATAGATTCATATCAAGTTTTCATTCTTATTGCATAGAAAATCCAAAAAAATAGATTAATTGCATTCAATTTCATATCCATCTTTTGCATTCAAATCCTTCATTTAGGTGTCGTCTAGGTCACTGATCTCAATAACAATATGAGAACATCAATCTCGCACCTATTAGAAGGTAGTAAATCACTTGGTTAGATAGCTTTCAATTTTGCACGATTTTGATTATCACTAACCTCTAATGTTTTACTGAAGTGCTAGCTTGAAACGTCAATACTATAAGGATCTCTCCTCTAAGAACTCTCCAGCTGAAAATAAAGATTACACTCTCAAGAAAGATCATGTTAATGCTGAACCTTTGTTTGGTGATGGTTCCCTTCCATCCCCTACTTCCTCCAATACCCGTACATTTCTTAAAGCTTCCAAGTCTTTCAAATCTTTCACAGAACCTTCATTCGACACAAGCCTTGATACTTTTCATGCGGTTCCCTATAGTTATCCTCCAGGGCTACCTCTTAAAGAAACTCAAGCTAACCTTCACTTGGCTGCAAAGACTTTCAATAATGATAAACCTAAAGAGCCTAAGCCTTCATATGCTATAATCCCTACTTCAGCTAGTCCTCCACCATCTCTTCCAAAGTCATCCATACAATCCCAACATGCTTCCTTGTCCTTAGAAGTGGCTTCATGTCAAGAGGACTCTAAAAATGATGAAGAAAAGAACATAAAGAAAGATCAAGATCAAGAACCCTCCATGTCATCCACTCCTTTTTTTGATGTCTCTTATCTACCTCAGGGTTCTTTTGATCCTATAGACCCTTTTTCATGCATTCCACCATGTCTTAAGTCTTCTCCTAAGCAAGATCAAGCTACTACTTACAATGTTGAGCTTATTGAAAATCAAAATAACCTTACTACACTTGTGCTTTCCAAAGATGATACTTCCATTAAGGTTGGTAAAAATAGTGTTGTTACTTCCAATGTTAAGCCTATTGAAAATGAAGAGACAAATTATGCGCTGGTGCTATCCAAAGATCCTTGTCAAGATCAAAGTCTTCCATCTTCTTATTCTACCACTCCATGTTCACTTCCACTTTCTACTCTTCCTAAGTCTTTGCAAGCTTTGAACAATCCTATCAAAGAAGGTGCTCATATTCAAGATGTCCATGATTCTATTGAAGATCCTAATGCTCACTCTAAAGATGCTAATATCCTTGGTTGTCATATAGATGCTGATGAACTTATTGATTATCCTTTTGTGTCTTCCACTTCCATCCTTGGACCTCTTCCACCACAGCAAAGATCTTCATGCCTTCCTTCCATCTTGGGTCCTTATGACCCTTCACTGTCCCCTCCTAACTCTCCTAATTTTCCATCCATCTTGGGTCCTTACATACCTCCATCTCCCATCTTTCCTCAAGATCAACATAGATGCATACCCTTGAATCCTTTTCATCCACCCACCCATCTAAACTATTCATATCCTCCCTCTTCCACAAATCCCAAGTCTTTTGGAAGTAACTTGAATGTTCAATACAAGAAAAAGAAGCAATACAAGAATCCATCAAAAAGAGAAGATCACCATGTCTCCTCTAAATGACATGGAGGCATAAAGTCAAAAGAGATATCTAAAAAAAAAACTACAAGACAAGTATGGGTTCCAAAATCCATCATTGAAGATATTATCTCTAAATCATCAAAAGGAAATAAAAAGCCTACGACTATATGGATTCCAAAGTCTCTCTTAAAAGAGTCTAGTGTTGAACAAAAAGTGAAATTGACATTCAAGCTTCCAAAGGCTTCCACTACATCTCCTTCCAAAAATATTCTTCCATTTCATGAGCCCAAACCTCAACCTCTGCTATCCATTCGCCATATTCCTTCATGTATTCCTTCATTCATGTTTCATCCACCCTCTCGCCACCCTTCAAGGTGTGTGTTTATGTTGATCTTGCCTTCCTTTCCATCTACCCTTTCACAATCCTTCCATTCATTAACCTTCTACCTTCTATCCTTTTTCCTCATTTGCCTATTCCTCCTATCTTCCAACCTCACTCGCTTTACATAAAACCCTATCCTCCATTTTTCTCTTCCATGTTCCTTTCCTTATCAACATCTTTGAGCCATATTATTTTGAATCCTTGGCATATCATGGTTTATCCTTTCAAGGAGCATTATCTAAAAAGCTTGCCTTCTTCCAAAAATAAAATAAAATAAAATTGAAAATGTGCCTTGGTGAAAACCTGGAAACAGGCACCTTGGTAGCAAAAGTAAAGAGAAATAAATTCATCCTATGGTGAAAATCACTTCCTTGTGGCACCTTGGATAAGTACCATGATGAAAACCTGGCAATCAGGCATCATGCGTAGTTCTTCTACATATTTCATCCATTCCATCTTCTCTCTTTGATCTTGACAATGTTGATCTATACACAAATATTTGGCTATTTTGTGAGCTATCTTACGGTGATCTTGCTTTCATTCCTTCCATGTTTAGCCTTCATATCCATCTTCCTCCATTCACTTTCACCTATCGCTATCCTTTTCCCCTTTGGTCTTGATCTAAAAAGAAAAGAAAGAAAGAGTAAAACATAGTGCTATGAAGCCTCTTGACATGTCTACTCCTTTGGATTATATTCTTTCCTGCTCTTGCACTACGCTTTTGTGACTTATCCTATACTAGCCTTTCCCTACTTATCCAAATATGCTTTACATGACAATTTTTCCCTAGCTTGAGTATTCTTGAGGAGTTTTCCCTTGAGGATTTCTTCCCTTCATTCTCCTTCATTCTCTTGTCTTCCATCTCTTCCACCAGCTTGCTAATCCCTCTTGTTCTCCACCTTGCTAGACATTGGGACTGCACGATATGATCTTGCTTGGGAGTTTGCAAATGGAAAAAGATGCTATCAAGTATACCAAGTATCAGAATAATTATCAGAACAAGTATCAGAACTAGTATCAGAATAATTATCAGAATCAGTATCAGAACAATTATCAAAATTAGTATTAGAATCAGTATCAGAACCAATATCAGAACCAGTATCAGAACAAGTATCAGAATGGGCCTACAGGACTAGTATCAGAACACCTACAGGGGCTACACCTTTCGCTTTAGTTTATGGGTCTGAAGTGGTACTGCCTATTGAGATTGAAATCCCATCACTACGAATCAGAATGCATGGTCTAGTAACTGATGATGACTACAGAGTGTCTAGGTTACAAGAAATGGAACTACTAGATGAGTGCAGACAAGCAGCGTATGATCACCTCAGAGTGTATCAGAAAAGAATGTCTAGAGGCTACAACAAGAAAGTCAGACACAGAGAATTTTAGGTTGGTGATCTAGTGTTGAGGGAAAATCCTAAAAATCAATCACATCAAGAACGCAAGGGGAAGTTCAAACCCAATTGGCTGGGTCCCTTTGTTATCACTGCTACTTTTGGCTTTGGTGCCTATCAACTCTCAACGATTGAAGGAGAACAGCTCTGAGAACCAATCAACATTCTCCATCTGAAGAAATTCTATGCCTAAGGCATTCAGTGCTTGGTAAATGTCCTGAAAAAATCCTAAAAATTAGAAAAAGTCCTGAAAAAATGAACATCTTGGTGAAAACCTAGCAATAGGTGCCTTGATGATTCACAAAAAAAAATTAAAAAAAAATAAAAATTTAAAAAAATAAAAAAATATCAAAAGTACAAAAAAATTGAAAAATAAAAATACAAAAAAAATGAAAAAGAAAAAGTGCCTTAGTGAAAACCTAGAAACAGGTGCCTTGGTAGCAAAAATAGAATCTCTACCAAGATGGTGAAAACCTGGCAAACAGGTGCCACTTGTTCCAAATGCTCCATCTATCAGCACAATCTTGGTCTTTCCCAGCTTTCAGTCTTGCTTTAGTTGTACATATCTCCCGGTTTGTTTCAACATTTCTAGTTTTCAATAAGTCAGTTTGTACACCAATCAGCTTGCGCGTCTGTATCCTATCAATGTTCAAACTTGGGGGCAATCAATGTCATATCCTATGGCCTCCAATGTATCTTAGACGTATCCTATCTAGTCAGAGTCCTTTGAAGCTTCATGTGAGTCAGTTAGTCTGTCTTGTCTCCAGAAAGGATTTTGCATCTACAACAACGCAGTCAAACATCAAAACTCAACTGAAAACAATCTGTGCTTCATGCTCTTATCTCCTTGTATGCTTACTGATTCGCATTGAGATTTTTGCATATTGTGTCCCTTCGAGCTCTTTGATGATGTCCTTTATAGGATTTAGAGAGTGATGACTAGGGGCATAATATTTTCTTTATCTTCTGCTTGTATGTGAAACTCTAACAACTTTGGAAATTCCAGATTGAAGTGGTGTCTGACTATAAGAGCCTCTATCTTGAATTGGATGGCCATGTGTACCTCGACCATTGATACCCAGACAATTCAAGGAAGTTTGATCTAACTATTGTCTTTTTGAGTAAGTTCTTTCTCCTACTGTGGAACGCGATCTTGCCTAAGGATGTGAACGATAAAGGGTCACTATAGGTAATTCACATTGGATTTAGAATGATCTCTTGACTATTTGATGTGTTTGCAATGCAAGGTGTACTCAGGTCATCATGACATTTATGTTTTGATGCTTGTACAAATTGCTATATCAAAATGGACATGATATTCAGGTCATCCTGGCGTTTGTGCCTTGGTGCTTATATCTAATCCTACATTCCGAAAACAAAATCAATATTCATATATCCATGGCTGTTAACCAGTGGGTGTTGTATTGGTTCTTGAGTGTTACAAATCAATATTCATATGTCTATGGTTTCATGGCTAGTGGACATTGTATTGATTTATCCGGTTACCTAAAAGTTCAATGATGATAACAAATCGACATATGATCAGTGACTAGGTCCTAGGTCTTAGGTTGCATTTCATATTGCATGCTTCTTTACATTTTTCATCTTTGCATGATCTCACAATGGCTAAATGAACTTCAATGCTTAAATGATTCTTCAAATCGCATCTTCAAGTCTAACAAGAGCTGACTCTCACACGAAGGTTCCTCCAACGAAACAGCAAGTAGAATCCTTTTTCGGGATCAAAATCAAAATCTGAGATCATTCATATTGTCAACTACTTGCATAATCAACCTTCAATCATAGTAGAAATCCATTTTTCAACTTAACTGATTATCTTACATCAAACTATCAAAATTTCAACTTGGTCAACTATGGTCAACTCATGGTCAAACCTAGTCAACCATGGTCTCCAGGACCTTTAAACGATGCAAAATGTGCTCTTGAACATGTATAACCACTTTTCCAATCAATTAACATGCTTCTAAACTATCAACGCTAACTTTTCTTGTCAGATTTCAATTTTAATCCCGAAGGGGGCATGGTATTGCACATCAATTCAAAGTCTGTAAATCAAAATTCTATTGATCAAGTCTATCAATATCTTTCATCAGTGATCAAGAAAAACAATCACGTCTAGTTACTGATTCATCAAAAGTCCTCATCGCTCGGGGCAAATCTATCATCACTTGGGGCATATCAGATTTGTCGATCCATATCAATCTCGTATTCTCCTAATCTTGTAAACTGTATCAGTTTTTGCAACCATCAGATGATAGTGTTCTTTCCTTGGTTCTTCAGCAACTGAAGGGTTCGGATGTGATACCTGCTAGTTCTGCTAAGACAATCGAGTCTAGAACGGGTCACTCACTTCTTATCAATCCTAAGGTTCAGAATCAGGCATTTTGACACTTTTTCGCAATCATAGGTTCATCACTGCTACAGTGAACATTATCTTTGGTCATTCAGGACCTATTATCTCCATATCAATTCAATATCAATCAGCTTCTATCTCATATCAATTATCAATTTCAAACATCAGTTTCATATCTTTATCAAACACAGACTATCTTTGAACCACTGCGCTTCGCACAGTAATTCAAAGAGGGGCAAAATGTAATACCCCAAAAATGGGCTATAAGTTCATTAATCTCCTACATCTTCAATTCGAACGAAATCGACATCAAAGTCCTAATCTAAGGCACATCTAAACATCATCGAATCATAAATGATTATCTTAAATTCTGCATCAGGGAATATTCTTAGTAATATTCCTAATTATCTTAATTATCTTTAATTTTATAATTATTTGGCAATAAATCACATTTATCCTAAAGTTTGATTAATTGAATATTTTCATATTTAATTAATTAGATTTAATATTTGCCACTTAATTATGTAATTAAATTTAAGTCTATCTATTATTAATTGTATTATTTAATTTTGACAATAAATCTAATATCATATGAATAATTGATTAAATTCTTATTTAATTAATTAAAGCATGTTGTCATTATTTAATAATATAATTTTTAATAAAATTTTGGTAAAATAGTTAATTAACCCATAAATTAATTATTTTATTTCAAAAAGCAGTTAAGTTGAGCATAAATCACTTTATTCTTAAATTAATTCATAAATAAAACATGCACAATCATAAAAGCAGACAACTGTCAATTATCAATTAAAGCTAAACTCTATTTTGAGTTAAAGCTTAGCTTTTGCATGTTTTTGTGACTTGATTATCTGTTATTATTAGATAACTCAAAAATCAAGCTGAGTTATTTGAGTGATTTATGGCTTTTATCCATGCACCTCCAAAGCCTTGGATTTCTATAAAAACAAGGCTCTTCATCTCTAACATCTCTCAAATTTGCATCCAAGCATCTCATGTTTTTACACAATCATGCTGGAGAATTGGAGGCTGAGGAATCAACTTGCGAATTCAAAGCTTTGTGAGATCAATTTCAATTGCATAGTTTTTATATCTTAGCAGAGAATTTCATAGTTTTCATATCATTGTTAGAATCTTCATTGTTAGATCATTTAGCATTCATTTCATATCAATTTTCAATAGTATTCATAGCATGTCAATTTCATCTAGCATAGATTCATATCAAGTTTTCATTCTTATTGCATAGAAAATCCAAAAAAATAGATTAATTGCATTCAATTTCATATCCATCTTTTGAATTCAAATCCTTCATTTAGGTGTCATCTAGGTCACTGATCTCGATTACAATCTGAGAACATCAATCTCGCACCTATTAGAAGGTAGTAAATCGCTTGGTTAGATAGCTTTCAATTTTGCACGATTTTGATTATCACTAACCTCTAATGTTTTACTGAAGTGTTGTGTCTACAGATCAGGTACAATTTTCACACACACACATAGGGCCTATTTACTATGTGAAATAAATATGCTGAAAGTGAATCTAGATTCTTTTTAGAGCCCAAAATTGAAGTGTGATTTATCAAAGTAGGAAACACTCATGCCAAACATGTGAGATATTCATTTTAATGTCCAAAATATAAGTGTTATAGAGATTGTATCAAATCACCTCAAGTCCAGAGCTCTGCAATCCAGTATTACACTATCTTTGAAATAGAGCAGAATCAAAAAATCCACAGCAAATAGAAAATGTCAAGAAATATCAAACTGAAAGTACAAATCTACATATTTTAGGTCTCTGGATGCAAAATATCCCATGAGTAGGGATACAGTCCCGCATGAGAAAACACCTTTTTCATGCGAGGAAATGCCAGAACCAGCTAAACTTTGCACGATATAGTAAGAATCTTCACGTGAGATTTTGTACAAGGATGTATAGAAGTATGAACATAATGCAAAATTTTGTTAGAAACTTTAAAATGCGATGAAATATGATGAGGCTTGAAATTGATTTTCGGCCCCATGGTGGGCACCAAAAATGTATGAACTAAATATGGGCCTCTAATTTAGCTCCACACTTCAACATAGTCATTATTCACCAGCTACAATCAAGAACAAATATCAGATTATTCATCCAGCCTAGCTGGATGATTCGACTTGTTGCCTTTTATCTAGGTAGGGTTTGAAATTTGCTCTCAGAATCGAGAGTCATGCAACCATAGACTACTACTAGAATGAAGGATTTATGCAGTTTATTCTAGAATGAGTGTGCAATTAATTTATAAATGATTAATTTAATCTAAAAACTGTGAAAGCAAACTAGATTAAGAAATGAAATGCATTATTAAGCTAGCATGATATATTAATCTAGAAATGAAGATTATGCTAAAACAATGAAAGCTTGAATGCAAATGAGCTTTGGTGACAATGCGACAACACTTCGTTGCTTGAAAAGTTGGATCCTTTCAATGAGAAATGAGGTTTCTTTTATACAAATTCCAGGTTCAATCGACGGTTGAGATCAAATCAGATGAATGGTGGAGATTGAATGAGAGTTCGGTTCAGAATAGAAAGTTTCCTATAGAGAGGCATTCACCTTTTGCTTTTGTCTCTGTTAAAGCTGTTAACTATTTTATTCCTCTTTTTTATTTTCAATTAACTCAAATTTTCCTTTTCTAAACTGAAGAGAATATTTTGTGGAGAATATTTGATTAAATAAAATGAATATTACCTAATAAATAGATTTTCTTTATTATTTGAATAATTAAATTTAATTTCCAAGATGAGGATATTTATTTAATTCCCCTTTTCATGTGTTTTTAGCTAAAGAGGGTGGACTTAATTTAATTAAAGTGCTAGGACTTTATAATTAAATTAATTAATCATAGGGTTTATTTAGCTAATTTATGTTTGATATTTAGGAATTAAATATGTTATATTATTGATGCAGATTTAGGTTATTTCTGCATTTGACACTAAGTCGAGTAAAGTCAAATAGAAGATAAAATTGCCTAGTACAATAGGACTTTGATGAATTAGAAATTTGAGAGGATGAGACTAAATGCAACAAAATTGGTTAGGATATCAGGATGCCAATTTTGGGGTATTACAATATATAGGTATGAAATATTATTAATCATGTTCAAGATAACGACATTCTTCACTTTGGAAAAGTGGCTAAGGCAACGACATTCTTCATCTTGTTCAAACATAATGTTTTTTAATCCTGATTTATTGATTCAAATATGCAAAATTTCTCTTCTCAAGTTCTATTTTAATTGACTTGAAAAATAGTTGTTTAAATCAAATTTCCATAATAATTATGAAGGAGATCATAACTCCACCATATATATACTCACTGCCTTTCATCTGATATGTATGCTATGATCAAATACGCAGATAAACAACAAGACTACATACCAATATTCATTATCATCATGATTAATAATAACTTAATTATATACATGTATATGTGCATATATATGGTTCTTATATATGCACATATACATATATATAAGTATGTAATATTATTAATCATGTTAAAGATAATGACATTCTTCACTTTGGCAAAGCGGCTAAGGAAATGATATTGTTCATCTTGTTCAAACATAATGATTTTTAATCCCGATTTATTGATTTAAAGATGCAAAATTTCTCTTCTCAAGCTCTATTTTAATTGACTTGAAAAATAGTTGTTTAAATCAAATTTCCATAACAATTATGAAGGAGATCATAACCCCACCATATATATACTCACTGCCTATCATATGATATGTATATGTGCATACCTACCTTTTAAAAAAATGAATCAATTATATATGTGCATACCTACCTCACACAGAACACCATGAATTAATGTTCATATTGAATAATTAAATATTTCAAAACTAAATTTCAATCAAAATGAATCAATTATTGAGTTAACCATCGACAATGATACTGTAATCAAGTCAATTAAAATAGAACTTGAGAAGAGATAAATTTATGGCATCTCCAAGATAAATTTCATCATGTATGGTAGAGGGCGTGTAGGATTCTGTTCTAGAATTTTCAACATTATATTGAGCTAATGGTTCAAATATGTCCAGTTTTAGAAATTTTAATTCTTCATCATTGCAATATTGGACTTCAGAGATTAAAGATATGTTTTGATAGTCTTATGTCTCTCAATCTATCCTCTAGAGTTTCTGGAATAAAATAAAATTGCCCTTTATTAGTGAATCTAACAATAGACGTCAGAGTATGGGATTGGGATTTTTTGGATATCAAGGAGATGGAATTCCACTTGCCAAGATGTCTAAATCTAAGTATAGGCACACCAATACTTGAAGTATTTTCCGCTCTAAAAATAGTCAGAAGAATTGCCTTCTTGAATGAAATTTCATTTATGTGAAATGTAATGCAACTAGGAGAATTTCCCAATTTAGAACAAATGTGCATAGACAACGATGATTGGTCGATAGAGGTGAGTACTTCAAAGATGATTTTATCACAATATCATGTTCTTAGGTTTTCAAACAAAGTGGTAGTAATCATTAATAAATTTAGCCAATGCTTTGATAATTATTGCATTTTGCTTGTAATTACTCATTAGGGATGCTCGTACTATGTTTGAATCTTTAATTTTAAAATTAGGAGATGGAAATTTGTTGTTTGGAAAACTACAACTGTATGTGGGCAACGTATATACAACAAACTAAAATGGACATCTTACAAAGGGGGAGACTCAATTTTCTTTTTTCAAACTCTTCTTGTATTTTTTACAGTTTAGTTTGTTGTTTAGTCCATTGCAATGACGAAGAATTATTCTCTAATACATATTTACTTGCATAATATATCTGTCAAAATCAAAACATGAAACCCTAATGAATATTAGAAAAGAAATACAAAACCCTAATACCAAGAGCAAAGTTGTAAATGATCTAAAAATTCATAAACCCCTTTCGGCAATCCTTCCTTTCAAGGCTTTTAAAACTCAGTAAACCCTAAAAATCACTAGAAGTATGAACTAGAAATATCTTTGCATACTAGATTAGGAGAGTCATTGCCTTAAAAACCTAGCGGAGGAGGGAAAGTGAAGGATGTCGGTGCCTTAGCCTCTTTGCAAAGATGGTCATTGCCTTGGCCACTATGCAGAGGCAAAGTGAAGAATGTCATTGTCTAAGCCACTCTATAGAGAATATCATCGATGCCTTCCGCTTTGCCAAAGTGAAGAATGTCGGTGCCTTTTGCTTTGCCAGTGAAATACCCTAAAACGTGAATGCCAAAATTAAATTTATTTTGAACGCGGACCCAACGACTTTATGAAATGGGGGTTGAAAAAAGTGGAATTTGGGCCTCAAATTCCAATTCCACATTTTCAAGTGGAAGATATAAATGCTCATTTTGAGCCAAAATGAACATTTACATCTTCCACTTCTATTTTTATGTTGCACTTTCAAATTGAGGTTTAGATGGAATTGGAAATTGCAAATGCCAATTTTGGTCTGATTCCCACTACCAAATGGGCCCTAAGGGCACGTTGTTTGTTGGAATTAGAGTGGAATTGGGATTGTCAAATCCCAAAATTGACATTTTCAATATATGTGTTCAAAACATGAAACTGGAATAGGGATTTGTTTATTCCCATTTACCCCCAAAACCAACATTTGATTCTTCCATCTAAATAGGTGGAATTGGAAAATCAATTCCAATTCCACTTAAATGGGAATTGAGGGTAAATTAAAATTTATAATAATTTAAAATCCATATGCAAATAAAATTTTCCATCTTCTCATTATGAATTCCAGGTGAATTCTAGATGAACGAAATGGTTCCAGCCATATTCCAAAAACCATTTTATAGATTTAAAACTTCCACAATTGTCAAATACTAGAATTCAAGATAATTCCAACGTTATTTAATTCCAGCAACCAAACAGACCCTAATAGTTTATAACCATTCTAGGAATCCTCTTAGGCATAACATTATCTCCATTATTGATTACCCAAGTCAAGAGGGGAAGCATAGTCCAAGAATAACCAATTAAATTTTAGATCATTTATTATTTGGAGTGGAAAATAGTCTCCAAACCAACTTTGCACCAAGGGTTCTATTATGTCCTTCCAAATTTCTAATGCGACCACCAACTTCATGTTTGGAAGAGGAGAATTTCTCCTAGGTAAGCAATGGAGGCTTTTTTTACTAGACAAGTTATCTTTGGTAGTCTTTGAAGAATTTAGACATCATGTGAATAAGAGTTTGAGGGTTATTTTCCTAGTTATGCTAACCATTTCACTTTATACATACACATATTTGAAACTTTTTTTATAAAAAAGTCATATTTATAATGTCAAATAACAAGATTATTTAAAAAATATAATATGTTTGAAATATGATTTAATCTTAAATAATTTTACAAATACATGCTAATTTTATAAAATATATTTAAAATAATTTAATATTTTAAAAATCTAAAACTCTTTAAAAAATGAATTCAATAGTTAACTACTATGATGAATTAAGATTATATTAAATTGTAATTTAATCATTAAAAAAATAATAGTTCTGTTAGTCTCTAATTTAATTGTAAAAAAAATAGAAGTTTAACTATAATGAACTCTTCTAATGAATTAGTTAGTACGTAGGTAAAAATTAGTCTCTTTTTTTTTAATTTAAAAGAGAGAACAGATTTTGTTTTATGAATTAGTTGCTTGACACTACGAGGATAACTTTGGAATTTCTCCAATGGGTTTGAAACAACCAGATAGTGGGGAAATGGTCATCTATGATAGGGAAATTTTTTTTGTCTATTGAAACACAAAACAACTTAGATTTAACAAAAATGTATCATTGTTTCATGTTCTTGTGGAATTATTTTCTCAATTTCTGACAATAGAAACTAATTACTTGCAATATGCTTCAGATGCGATATACTTAATATTTATACTCAAAGGTTGTTAGAGAGGTACTACAGAGGTGGTTTTGGGTCCTCAAGATTGGGTTGCAACAAATAAAATTGTAACATTCTACTTGGAAAATTATATCATATTATATCAATTTATTTGCTAGAGAAATTTGTATTCATGTCACTTGTGTGTATGAAAACCTTTAAGGTATTGCAGTTAACAAATGAAAACACATTGGTTATAGGTATCAAAAGAAGGAACCCCTTTGGTACATTTAATATATGTTTGTAAATTTAAAATTTATGTTTTTGTCACTAGTTTATTATAGGATTTGTTGCCGATCCATGATA